>CP106721.1:0-1200000 GCA_025503065.1 Gossypium bickii | reverse complement strand
ACGACTCTGCCAAGTTTGTCGCTTCAGTCAAAAATGGTAAGAACAACAAGACCAGTCAACAATAGTCTATAATAACATTTTCTATAACACTAAAAATGACTTGTAGGGATTATAAATTTGAGGGGGAAATGGATGAACAATGGGATCAAGTTACAACTTACAAGCATGTGATAACTAGCAGACATAACTCATACAAGACCTAGTTGTATTATTGAACTCTTATATAAAAGACAACTGAAGATGGAAAGCTTAATTTTTAAGCTTTTCTGACGCTTGATAAGCATAGTTTTAGTTCAGTTCCCAAGTCTAAACTGCTTTGCTATGGTATTGTTTTTGTAAGTACATTGAGACCGATGCGTGCTATTGCGATTTATCATCTTTGAAGCCAAAAAAATGACAGAATTCAAAGACCAAAGGTTCGATTACATACTAGATCGATCTCCCTGAAACTACTGCTTTGAGAGCATGGATGTAAGCCAACCAACAACCTCTCTCCTCAACCTCCATTTGAAACCAGCATGAATTGAATTCTCAGCACCATATACCCTCACAAACTCCTCTGCAACAACATAAAACATATGCCTAACACTCCTCTGAGAACCGATAACTGTGCAGACAGATTCACACCGATGGAATCCTTAAAGAAATATTGAACCACACGATTCCTGCGCTCCTGTGAAATAAACTCGTCCATCCACTCGAAACAATGACCATTTCCAGACATTTTGATATACAATACGCAATCTGCTTCACTACTTGTTCACATAGCTAAAAGATGTCCGATGAAACTGGCAAAGGGTTCTTCTAAAATCGTACATTAGCTGCCAAAAAGACAACCACCATACATTCATTCATTCAGTAAACAGCTTCAATATAGAAATAAGCTATTATCTTAAAAATGCTCTTTCTACCACAGAAGAATAAGAACTAGGCATCTCAGAAAACTTGCTAAATTAATGACTTTGCCCACTTCAAAATGAACAAATGATTGACTGCATTAACCCCAAAGAGGTCACCATCAATCTCCAGTTATTAACCCCAAAGAGGACACCATCAATCTCCAGTTGAACTTTCAAGGAATAATAATAAACAATAGAAGGAAATTAGGAAAAAGAAAAACTAACCAGAACTCAGTAAAAGCTGATCCGTGAAGATCTGCAGTTAGTAAGAGATAAAGCCCATGACTAAAGTCCAAGCTTGAAAGAACCAAAAGGGAGCAAATATGGCTATGACTCACTAAACCAAGAGAATCACCAATGAATAAAGGAAAATGGGTACTTTCCTTTAAACCTAAACATACAATATTTAGCCTCAAAACAAGATCCTCTTTGGGAAAAATTCAGGTTTTCACAAAAGGTGAAAGTTAAAGAACTTGTCTTTGTTTTGATGTGTGGAACACGAGATACTGAAGGAAAATAGAGGTGAGGAAATAAGATGGAGTAAGTGGTGAAAAAGGAGAGCCTAAAAGAGACATTTTTGAAGGGTAGTTTAGAAGTTACAGAGGCTTTGGCATACAGCAGCTGATAATGAGAGAAGATAAACCAAAAATGTAAGTAAGACGACGACAAAAATAAAGTTGAAAAATTTTTAAGAACTGATGAAATAACATTTTGTAGCTTAACGAATTGGGACGAAGTCCACCAGTCTCATGCCCATAGAACCATACCTGGGATTTTCTATTTGGGATAACTTTCTAACTTCTCCCATCTAGTCCTTGAAGTTTTCTTTTTTTTTTTTTTTTTTTTTTTTGCATTAGTCTTGAAACATTGCAGATTTTTCAATTACATTGTAGATTTTTTCAATTTGATACTTAAACTTGAATTCCATTAAACTTTGAGATAGGAAAAAAAAAGATTAATTTTTTTAAAATTAAAAAAAACAAAGAAACTAAATTTCCAGCATGCAAAGTGCAAATGAAACAATTGTTTTTATAAAAGATGCGTTGATTCACTCAGATTGGAGTACCCTTAGACAAGCTTATTCTTGTAGAGAAAGAAACTGAATTTTGATTTCATTTGCTGTGGCAAAAATTTTAGTTTCAACAACATATTGAAAGCCTGCCTACATCTCGGCAGAAAAAAATTACAAATTCTTTCATCAGACAATTTAAATGATGCAATGCAAAGAGTCATCAATGTATGATCTTTTTATCATAGAATAGCCTTTTTACTGGAAAACTTGATCCGTATTCTTCTATGCTAAATGATATCCATAAACTGCAATCATCAACTATACATAACCCTTTCGTCAGCGCCGCCAGAGCCGACCTTGTTGTTTCTGGTTTTGAACTCGCCTGTGTCATCAAAGGAAATGAGCATTTATCAATGTTATAAAAACAATACACAAATGTATGAAGATACTTCACCTTTGATACTCTTTAGAACGCTCAAGAAACTCTTTTGCGATATCTTTTCTTTCATAGGATTGCAATACTTGTCTGATATCAGACGGACTATTGCGGGCTACATCTGTGGACAAATCAAAACAAATGGTACTATAATCAACAAACGAATATAGGAAACATAAAATTTGAACAAAGGCAACATGCAGAGGAAAAAGCAACAACATAGACTTAAATTCAAGAAATGGAATAAGATCTAAAAGTGCGGTATCATCTGTCTCGAGCTTATATGGCTTAATAGGGACACAATTTTCTGGTTGAAGGCTAGAATCAAATGCATGAGCACTCACATATAAAATCTTGGCTGGATCCCTGATTAGCTTTGAAAGATCCTGCCAACAGGAACTATTTGTTAACAATAAGGCCATAGATTAATACACATAGTATTGTAGAAACTAAGGAGGCGAAAACCAAAAACAAAATGTTTTAAAGGGAAGAGATTGACTATAACATGGTAAAAGTATCATGGAAGCCCATGTATTAGGAGTCAGATTGCATTTTGCTCCCTTAACTCAAAACTAGACAAATTAATAACTATATATTAGATTAAAGAGCAAACTGGTCCTTTCTGTTAAAAATTTCATTCATTGCTACTGTTATTGGTGTAGTTGATAGAATAACCAGACAGTTGCGCATAATGTGCCATGTGTACCTCATGCTAGTATACAAGGACCAATTTTTAATTATAGAAATGGATGGAATTTGTAACAGAAAGACCAGTTTGCTTTTTAATCTAACGTACAGGGACTAATTTGCCCTTTTTTTTAGTAGAGGGGGTAAAATGCAATTTGACTCCTAGTATAAAGGCCTCCATGGTACTTTTACCACTATAACATACTCTATAATGCTTGCCATCCTGATATTTAGTAGCACCCCTTGATAGCCTATATCGTATACATTGGTTAGTGTCCAACCTTTCACAAACAGGATCAACATACTGCACAGTCAAAAACAAACTAATTATGAACATGCAGGCAACATCAGTTATCATATACTTGTGTATTTATAATGGTAGCCACAATGAAAAATATCAAATTACCATATTCATCTGGTCAGAATAGACGACAATTTCATACAATTTTGCTAGATATTCCAGAAAGGCATCAACTCCAGGTCTTTTGAAGGTACGCCAGCCTCTCACTCGCTTTGCCAACCAAAAAGGGAAGGTTTTAGATTTCATAAAGGTGAAATGGATAATAATTTTAAGTCAAATTCTTACCTTCCAGTCTGTATAAAGTAATGTCTCGTTCAGATCTAGGACAAGAGTAAAAACATGCTGTTCTAGAGGATGCAAATCAGGAAGAAGCTTATCTGAAGTTGGTTCAGTATATTCCTGAAAATACGAGATAGAATTATAAGAACAAAACAGAAGATAGGCTGTCAATAATAGAAAACCGGAAACAAGAGAAAGAAGAATGCTTCTAACCAGCAAATGCTAGCATCTTCACTAGGAGTATAACTCGCTGCAGCCCGCAATGCCTTTGCTTTATGATCTACTTCCTCACATGAACACTCTGCAAATCATATTAAATTTTTTTTTTTTAAAAAACCACTTTTAATCATATAAAAAAAAAACCCAAAATCACAAATGATCCGATCTTTTTAAAATTGGGAAAATGAAACTTACTATAAGAGAGATAACCAGCATAGCCAGTAGTTCCAGTAACACCTGCAATGAGTCCGTACTTGACAAAGCTCCAAATTTTCCCTCCCGAAACCTGTGGGGCAACTTCCGGCGCCGGAAGAGGAGGTGTCGACAGATCGGAGAGAATGGATTGTGAAGAAATTGTTGTTCCTTTAGAAGGATCCGTAGAAGAAGAAACCACTCCTGAACATAAACCCCTTTGAGAAATAATCTTTGAACTGAATTTATTTGAAATTGTTGCAGATATAAGAACAATGGAAGACATTTTTATTAGAGTTTTTGATTTGGCTCTTTTTTTTTTTTTTTTTTTTTTCATTGATGGAGATTTTAAATTAATTAGGGTTTAGGGCTTTAGAAAACGAAAGTGAGCGATGAAATCGAAATGATGAATTTAAGGGGAGTGTTTGGAAGTTGGTGTTGAACTATTCTACATAGAGTGTCGAATAGGGATTGTGGAATTAGTTGTTTGGTAGTTGACTTTGTTTTTCTTTTTGGGCAAACTACAGTTTTAGTCACTTACATACAGTTAAATTATAGTTTTGTCACTAACTTTTAAAAAGTTATGATATGGTCACTATAATTATCAATTTGTTACATTTTGGTTACTAAGCCGTTAACAATGTAGCAACAAGCTGACTTGGCACGTTATATCATCATTTCGAACGAAAACTTTAAGTCAAATTGGACAAGTAATCCCTATACATTTTCTTTTTGAACACTTTAATTTTTTTCTTTTATTTTCTTTGTTCCTGTTTCTTTTATTTCTTTATTTCTTTTCTTACCTTGTTCTTCACTTGTAAATTTATCAAAGGAAACATCATAAAAGTATGCTTTTGTGAACTTCTCAATTTCCTTTTACTAATTTATTACAATATCTTCGTGTTTTATATTTATGCCATGTTTGACAATCATGACTAGACTCTGAAACTGCTTTCGGGATCATGATATCTTCCTTCTCCTAGCAAAAAAGATATCGAGCGAAAGGATACTCACTTCATATGTGTATATGAACAAGCAATAGATGTAGCAAATAGAGTTGGTGGCTAGGAAGATCTAGGTTGTTGATAGATGTCAATATTATTAGAAACTCATGTCTAACTTTACAGTTGCTATCTTAAAGGAGTTGATCGGCCCGATCACACTCATATAAAAAGCATCAAATATATTCAATAATATCAACAGTACAAGCATGACGGTATCAAATTATAATATAGTAACTTACAATGAAACACTTTAGTAAATATTCTAAGGATCGTTCTTCCATTGGGATTGGTAAAGGAAAGCGTTAATTGATTAACCCATGTAAAAGGTAATTATTAATTTAATTGACTCAAGAATTATTAGTCCAAGTTGAATGAAAATCATAAAGAAAGTAACCTAGCTTAGCAATCAAACAAATTAACCTAATTTCCCTCTTTCTTGTCTTAGAAATGGTCGATTCGTTAACTAACTACTTACGAAGCTAATGTGCATATCTTAAGTAGGTATCTTCTCTTAGTCTCACCCTAACGTAATCTCACCGTAACGTAAGAGTTACCGTCTAGGATCTCCTCTCGATCTCACCATTTAGCACAATTGTATCAAAATTCTACATGATAGAATCTCATCTTGGTCTCATCTATCTCGATATTTCACTAAAGGCGTCAATCGTAACGTATCAACCAATTTAATACCATTGAACAAGCAAATAATTAAGATCATGCATATCATTCCCACTCATATTTAATTAACACAAAGCCAAAGGTTCCTCAATAGCATGCATTATAGCACCCATAGACTGGGTAAGCCTTTTCTGGCTTTTGTTTATCATGTTAAGTTTCACAGTCCAATATGGGTTGCTTTTTCCTAAAATAATTATTTGAACTTAAACCTACTCATTTGTCACATTTTTAAAGTTACTCCAATATCGGACTTGACTTTAGCATTTTTTTTATTTGGGATGAATTTAAATAAAATTTTAAGCTAACTTTTTTAGTCAAATCAAACCCAAACTTAAATTCCAACCTAAAATTTTATACTTACTCAACCCATTATGATGTCTAATAAAAAAATTACTAAGCATCACAAACTATGCCAACACATTATCTCCCTCTAGTTAGATTAAAAGTTTACCTACCAAATTAAGAGTTCACCCTGCTACAACACATTGTCTTAATCTCTCCTTGGGCTAAGGGATAATTATTATATGTATAATCGTGATGACTAAACTAGCATATGAATCATGGCTAAATCACATCAAGATTTGTTACTAGGGCTCTATAGCAGGATCACAAGTCCTTCAATCTTAGCCAATACACATGCAGATAGTTTATCATGATTCAACCATCAATTTCCTTAGTCAAACATCTATTTAGGAGACTTGCATCTGGCCAAATACTTCTCCACTGTTGAACCACACCTCTTTTAGAACCTTTCATTTCCTCTCCAACCTCATTAAAACCACCGCAAGTGGCTTTAAAATAGAGATGGACTTAGGGGAGAAGTTAGAAAATTATTAGGGAAATCTGAATTAAATTATATATTTTTATAGATTATGATCATCTGTTTTTCTTTTTTTCATAGTGCTTAAAATTCCTCATAATTCCTTCTCAATCATAAATAAGAGAATAATACGCTAGCTTCAGCATACTCAAACCTACGCCCTTCTTTATTATCAATAATGTCCATATTAATCAAACTAATCCTCGATAAAAATCAAAATCTTAAATTTTTAAATGTTGGAGGAAAGGTTTAAAATTTTGTCCTTCATTCAACATTGATGAAGATGAAATGGACGGGGATGGCTTAATAAATGTGTGTTCCAACCTCATTAATGAATAAGAATCATAGCCACAAGCTTTTTTTCAAAGCATTGAATGCAATGCAATTTAATTTGTAATTTGGAACCTCCAGAACCCATAGAAACCCGTCATGTGTGGTGTTCATGATTCATCCATGCAACGCTTTAGATGGTGACACGTCTTATTTTAATATAATTGTAATAACTAAAATTATTTTTATTGATTAAGAATTTTAATTCAAAATATTTTTTAAAAATTAAATTAAATGATAAATAATTGTGTTTAAGTACATCTTGTTTAAGGTTAAATTATAGTTACAATACTTCTATTATGTTTAAATTTTAGAGTATATATACTTTAATTTGACATGATTTGGTTTCTCTCATTAGTGGCGAAGCTAAGGGGCTGGCAACCCCCAAATGAAAAATTTTCCATTTAAGCTCTTTTATAATTTATAAATTTATAAATTAGTAATGGTAAAATTACACTTTAACCCTCTAATTGATTAAAAAAGTTGATTTAATACTTTAAAAATTATAAAGATATAATATATTAAAATGATGAAATTGAATTTTTACTATCATAAGAATATACAATTTAATTCCGCCCTTACCTCTACTTTTATAACATCATTAGTTAGGCCAATAGTTGACACCCTCAATTATTTCAGTACGCTTAAGCTAGACTTTTTCTTATAAATATTACAACTTATCATGTCAAAATAGATCTTCTTTTTTTTTTTTTTTTTGTGTGTGTGTGTGTGTTAGAAAGGTGATTTAAATCAAATTTCACATTAGCATGTCAACTAGAATAGTTAAGGATGTTAACTATCTGGACTAATATATAGTGTCATTATAAAAGTAGACAACCAAATTATGTCGAATTAATACATAAAGACTAAATCCCAAATGTGAGCACAATAATAGATCAAAATCATAATCTAATCATTATTCTTATAATGACCAAAAGAAAGGGAAAAAAAAGATGGGTATGTTCATGAATTGGTAAAAGTACTATATAGCAATCATTGTACTATACCCCGGATTGCATTTTGTTCCTACTAAAAATTTGGTAAATTGGTCCTTATACTATAGTAGATGTGGCAAATTGAATAAATGAATAAAGGTTGAAGGCTAAACTTATTATTTTATCGACACAATTTTAACAGAAGGACTGTTTTACTCTTTCATCTAACGTATAATAACCAATTTGTCTATTTTTTAGTAGAGTGACCAAACCCAATATGAAGTATAGTACAATGACTGATATGATATTTCTACCATCATGAATCTCTTTTATAATGATCGATCTATATATACTATTATTTAAAGCTTCGACTTGACCCTCAATTGGTTTCCAACTCAATTGTGAAATTAATAAAAACCTACTATTTTTAAAAAAGCAACAAATATAATTTAAGAGTATTTTGTCTTTTTGGGTAGAGATAAATCTCAAAACTATACATAAAATATGGTTTAATGTGTAATTGTATACATTAAATTTTGATTTGATCCAGTTCTTGTAAACTATTAATACAATTATTGATATAAATATCATTTTATGTTTATATATTACATACATAAATAATTATCTTTATCAAATATAAATAAATTGATGTATTTATTTCTTTAAATGTATATAATTAAATTAAAATTAAAGTTTCAAGTATACATTTGAACTACAATTAGAGTTTCACGTGTATAATTATACCAAATTAAAGTTCATGTATATAATTACGCATTAAATCAAAATTTATGTATAATTTTGAGATTTATCCCTTTTAAATACAACTTAGAAAAACACATTCACATGACAGAATTTAAACCAAAAACCTCAAAATCTTTCTTACTCTCCAATTTTACCATTTCAACAAAAGTTATAATTAATTTTAATATAAATTTTTTTTATAAATTTCCTATATAATTTCTTTTACCCACGTCTTGAATTTCGCATAATCTAAAATACATGGTAGGTACCTTTTATGACATTTATTAGCAATCTTTTTTTTTTTATTTGTTAAGGTTAGAGGTGAGTGTTCAATCGAGTCCTATTTTATCATCCTAGCTCAATTTAAATTTATTTTTGAATCAAGTCAAGTGAAATAAAATTTGAGTCAAATCGAATCGAATCGAGTAAAATTATTTGAGTTAAATTAAAAAATTTAAACATGTCAAATAAAAATATTGTTACAGTATAAATAATTCCATGTTAGAGCACATAAATTTGAAACCATATATATTTGAAATTTTTTTAAATAATAATAAGATACTTGAGTATGATAAATTTGAATCATTAATTAGATCTCAAAATTATTATTTTAGAAAATTTTTAAAATTTTAGCTTTTTTATATATTTTTTAGAAAATTTTAAAATTTTTAAAAATAAATTTTGAAATTTTTATAAATATTTTGAATTTTAAAAATTATTTTGAATTTTTTTTTAACTTTTTTGTTGAGAGAGATCACCAATTTGCTTATTTTCAAAGTTGATAGGACCAAAACGGTATTTAAATTTCAAAATTCAAATAACTTAAATAATTTGAATAACTGAATAATTCGATTCGATTAACTCGAAATTCAAAATTATTTTCAATTCTTTCGAATTGAATTAAGTTTTGCTCATCCCTACTCAAGGTATTTATCAAAGCTAGCTCAGTAACTAATCCTCCACATTATGTAGACTCATTAAGGGTTAGATACTAGCCACGAGTTTTAAAGCTGCTTCATACCCAAGATGAGGACCGAACTCTCAATCACTGGTTAAAGTAGTAGAAACCATTGCCATCCAACCTAACTCTCGTCGTTATTTATTAGCAACCCATAAATCTTAAAATCAAAACAATAATAAAAAAAAAACCCACTAAACCCTTTAATTTATCACATAAATTATAAATTATTTATTTATTAAGTTTTAATTTTCCGTTTATATATTTAAGGAATTATAATTACTCATATCTAATTATACTTTGATACACTTAATCTTACGCAATTACTTTATAAAGACAAAACCCTGAATAGCATTGATTACTTAAAATACTAAAATAAGGTGCAAATTTTTAAAGATCAAAAGCGACATAAAACTACCACATTAATGCAAACCATGGACGTGGCCTTCATATCAGCCAATACATACAATTTCTTGCAGAACAAGACACTATTTTTAAAACCACCCCTTAATGATGGAGTCCCCAAGATATTTCTCATGTAACTTTCTAGAAATAAATTGATACAAATAATTGAACCCTCGTCATATTTACATATAAATACTAGCCCCTCCTTTGCAGTAAAGCTTCGAGTTTCCTGCTCCAAACTTCAAAAACTATGGCTCTCAAATGGTTTCTCAGTTCGGCATTTACTCAAGTTTTTGGCCATACCGATAGCGGTAACTTGCATGCCAAGGCAGTGGTATCGTGCCCTAGAGAAGGACTTATCGGTTGCAAGGAAATGGAAGGAGGGATCACCAGCATCAAAACCTGCAAGGAAGACTACCCTAATGGCTTCCAAATGCCAGTTCATTATCCTCGATACTCGAAGACCGATTACGAGAAGATGGAAGAATGGAGGATCGATATGTTGTTGAAGGAATATGGATTCAGCTTCAATGGTGGCACCGTTGATGAGAAAAGGGCTTTTGCCATGGGAGCTTTTCTTTGGCCTGACCAACTTTAAGTTACATATATACATGTATGTAGATCATGTTTGTTTGGTAGATTGTGTGATTAGGAAGTGCTTGCAAAAGGGATGCTTTTATTTATGCTTTGGTGATATTGAGGTGTAGTAATTAACCATGCCTAAGCTTGATTTGTATGGAAATTATGTGTTTAATTAGCTAATCTTAATGTAGTTTTTTTTATATATATATATTTTCTTAGAAAATCTAATCTTGGACCCGTATGGTATCTTTCTGTAGTAAAGAATCCTTAATTAAAATGGAATTCGAGAAAATTTACTTTTTTACATAACGTATCACAATACAAATTGTAAACCTTGTTTAGAAAAAGAAGCATATAAATCAACTCCATTAATTAAAACTCAAATCCAATTCAACTTAATTTAATAATAAAACATTAACAACTCGAATCCAAACTGCTTCGAATCTAAAATTGATTTAAACACAATAGAATTAACCATGCCTAAGCATGACTTTTATTGAAATTATGTGTTCAATTAGCTAATCTTAATATATATATTAAAAGCATGGCTTACATACTAAAACTTTCTCTAAACAGAGAAGGGGTAATATAATTTTGAGGGATTTTTACCAAAACAATACAAAAAATTTAAAAAAGCACCAAAATGGTACAGCAAAAAAATTATGTACCAAAATGGTACAAATGGGTGGTGCCGCCTCAGCCACTGGCACTTTTGGTGCCGCCTCTGCCACTGTCATCTTTGGTGCCGCCTATGGCACACCCTCAACCACCCTTTTCTGTTTTCTTTTCAGCAATTTTTTTGAGGGACCTATTATGCAATTTTTTCAGTTTTGAGAAAAGGAAGGGAAAGGGTGCCGCCTGTCACGCCTGTATTCGTTGTCAGAATAGGGTACAAGGCATTACCGGAGTTTACTAAATTTTTTTTTAACTCAATATAGCCCATTTATAGATATCTAGCCTTTCCTGCAAATTTTAAGCCGAGACCAATCCACATCAACCAATCCAATTCAACATATTTTCAAAATAGATTTATGCATATTTATAAGATAACCTCAACACATACCAAACCAAGATTTGTTAGCCATACCAATGGCTGACCCTACATTCATTTAGTATTAACATTTACGTTATTAGCTTATACATGCCATTGATTTCCAAAATAAAGTTTCTTTATATACCGAAATCTTGAGGTTGATAGTGTGATGTGTCTCCGACTGAATCCGACCTCTAAGCTCTTAACACTACAAAACAGGGGAAAAGAAAACAGGGTAAGCACTTTGTGCTTAGTAAGCCCATGTAACAAGAATTATACTTGCCTAATATTTCAATACAATGCAATAAACATTCATAAACCCATTCAATGCATTATTACCCTAACATGCACAAACTCAACATTCAAGTTAGTCCAATAATTTCCATATATCAATAATATATACTATGATTAATGAGCTCATCAATACCATGATTTCCATTGCCTTGTTATTTTTCCATATTTATCCCGTTGAATTACTCGGAATTTCGATGGATTTTCAGAGGTACACTTTAGTGTACAAATCCGGTCCGTCAATTCATGTTCATGTGCACAAATTTCCATTTCAGAGAGCACACTCGCGAACCTCATCCTTACAATGGGATTACCACCCGAGCTAAATCCCTATAATATAAACTCATAGAGTATTGTCGGGATTACGAGTCTAGGCTAAATCCCTGCAACGACAATTACTCTAATGAGCTTGGATCCGAATTACAGTCCAGGCTAAATTGAACTCTAATTCGGATTACCCGTCCGGGCTAAATCCATTTTACACATATTCTTCGGGAGGGCTATATCAGGATAGGATCACCCGTCCGGGCTAGATCCTTTTTACCGTCAATTCCTTTTCATAGATCCATCAAATTTTCCTTTCATTCAATCGGGATTTCTTCCGTTTCTTATCAAAGATATCAGTGTTTCATCAATTTTCATACAATGAATATTCAAATTATATTCACATCAATAACATACATTTCAAGCATTTAAGAATATAATTCAAGTTACATGAATTTACCTCGATACTAGTTACAAAATCTACTAATCCGGGACTTTTTCCTTTCCTCGATCTAGCTTCGTATTTGAGTTTTTCAGATCTAAATAAGTAAATTCAATCATCAATTCAATACATTTCATGTTCACATGTAGCTTTCTCTATAATTCTATTATTATTTTTAGTTCATTCAAAGCTGTCTACTTGAGTTATAGTAACTAAATTATTTTTATCTTGAGCTACAGAACTCCAAATTAGGATCTTCTAATTTTACCTGAAACTAGACTCACATATATTCTTCCCATAAAATTTTCAGAATTTTTTATTTGGCCAATAAGTACGATTTATTCTTTAAAGTCACCCCTGTTCTACTATTTGACAGTTCTGACCCTTCTTCACTAAAAATTAATTATCTCTTCATACAGTATTCAGATGATGTTCCCATTTATTTCTATTGAAAATAGACTCATTCAGGATTCTAAACATATAAAATTAAGCCCCTAATTATTTTTCTCCAATTTTTTATGATTTTCTAAAGTCAAAACAGGGGAACCCAAATTCATTCTGACTTTGTCTCACAAAATTCATTATATCTCATTATTTTCACATCTATTGCTTACATAATTTCTTCTATGAGAAACTAGACTCAATAAGCTTTAATTTCATATTTTTTTCATATTCTAATTTTATTTCTACAATTTATGGTGATTTTTCAAAGTTAGGCTACTGCTGCTGTCCAAAACTGTTTATTACCATTTTCCCCTAAGCTTTCAATAAATGATAATTTCGTCCCTTCTCAATTGAGCTGATTTCTCTCAATTAAAACTTTATTCTATCATTTTAAACTACTTTATAACCTTTGGGAATCAGAATTTTAGTAATAGACTTTAATTCCAAACATTTTCACAATTTAGGTCCTAAAAATCAATTTATATTTGAATTAACTAATAAAATCATCTCATAAACAAATTAAAGCTTCAATTTAATTTCTATTTCATCATAAACTTACAGAACCCAACCATGGTAGCTTTCAATTTCATCCATGAAATCAAAGACTAATGAATTTAATAGTAGGACCTAGTTGCAAAAGTCTTAAAAACACAAAAATTACAAGAAATAGGCAAGGATTAACTTACTTGGTGCAAAAATTATGATATACCAGCTTAGAAAACCCTCCTATGGTGTTTTTGGCTGATGAGAGTGAAGAAAAATGAAGAGAAATCTAGATAATTCCACTTTAGTCCTAGCTTTATTAAGTAAATTTTGCAATATTTCAATTTTTCCCTTAATTCTCCTTATTTTCTTGCTGATTTCATGCCCTTGCCGTCCAGACCAAATAGTCCTTAGGTCTATTTTCCTTTTAAGCCCTGTTTCTTTTATCATTTAAACTATTTAATCATTTTCCATAATTTTACATTTGTTACAATTTAGTCTTTTTCATTTAATTACGTCCCCAAACGTTAAAATTTTCTAACGAAATTTTAATACCACATTACTAACATTTTATAAATATTTATAAAAATATTTCCTACTCAAATTTATGAGATCAAGGTCTCGATACCTTGTTTTTACCCAATTCCTTCAATAATTCATTTTTCTAACTAACCACTAAATCGGTAAAATTTTTCTATCGGTATTTTAATACGATTTTCCTATCATATAAATATTCATGCAAATATATTGAAATAAATTTCTCTTTAAATCAAATTTATGGTTACGAAACCATTGTTCCAATAACCTTGAATTTAGGCCATTACAACGCCAAACTTTAAATTTGAATAATTGCCTTCTAAGCCCTCCCTATTTATTATTTTCTTTTTATTCTCCTTCAACTCACTATATTGTGTTTAAACAAACCATTAATCTATTTTTGTAGTTAAATAAGCCCTTTACTTATGGTTTTTACTCATAAAATTTAAAAACTTGTTGATTAAAATAAATATATATTTTTTTATTTAATAAATTATTCTCATCAAATTTATATCAACATAAGATGTGAATTAGTTTATAATTTTTAAATAGCTTTACTTTAATGTTAAAATAGCTTTACTTTAGCTTTACTTTACACAATTAACAATACTTCACTCTTAGGGCACATGTTTGGAAATTGTAAACATTGTGATATACATTTTTGGACTCTTCAAATTTCATATATGCATAGATTTAATAGTTATTATTATATTACTAAGAGTAATTGATATTATATTATTAATAATATCTATTTATATATTTAAATTAAATATTACAAATAATTTAGATATTTAAAATTTATGTCATATATCATTATATTAAATTTTTTTTTTACTTTCCATCATTATGTCTAAAATAAATATTTTAACTTTCAACCATAATTTTGCGATAATAATATTAAACACTTGAAATCAACATATTACACTTTTTTATAACACTTTTTCAAAATGATAAGTATCATTTCCTTCTTCTTTTTTTTTATGATTTAAAGCTTTATTTGTTTTTAACGTTGAATATCTTATACTACAACTATTATTATACTTTTTTCTTGCAGAGATGAAGTCGAAAATTTTATGTCGTGGGATTGAGATAAATTTATAAAATATACGAAGGGTGCAAAGCTAAAAATTTTATGATAAATTTCTTAAAATTATTTATTAAGTTTTAGGAGGATTAAAATATTATTTTACTACAAAATTAAAAAGGTTTCAATTGAATTATTATTTTTGGGAGGGGATAAAATTGAAAATTTTCTAATTATCCAGAGAGGGAGAGCAAAGACTCGATCTGCCACTTTGTCCCTATTCTCATGTTTACGTAACACATTATCATTTTTGTGTTTTTAAAATTTAATCAACAAGTTTTTAAATTTTATGAGTAAAAACCATAAGTAAAGGACTTATTTAACTACAAAAACAGATTAATGGTTTGTTTAAACACAATATAGTGAGTTGAAGGGGAATAAAAAGAAAATAATAAATAGGGAGGGCTTAGAAGGCAATTATTCAAATTTAAAGTTTGGTGTGACAGGCGGCACCCTTTCCCTTCCTTTTCTCAAAACTGAAAAAATTGCATAATAGGTCCCTCAAAAAAACTACTAAAAAAACAGAAAAGGGTGGTTGACGCTGTGCCACAGGCGGCACCACCCATTTGTACCATTTTAGTACATAATTTTTTTGTTGTACCATTTTAGTGCTTTTTTAAATATTTTGTATTTTTTTGGTAAAAGACCCCGTCTATGAGGTTCATTTTAGTGTTTGTATTTTTTTTGTTAATTTTAACATTTGAACTTGACAACTAAATTCATTTTGGTCCCTAAACTTGAAAAATGATGGCATGAAAAATTTAATATTGTGCCACATTATCACTTGGGAACTAAAAAAAATTATATAAATTAATGTTCAGGTGATGACGTGATACAATCTTAGAATATAACATGCAATAATCTAATAATTGGACCAATGGTTGAACCGGTGAGACCATTGGTTCTCGATTCAATCAATTTGATTAGTTCAACAGCTAGACCAACAATGATTAAATAAAAAATTAAAAATTCATAAAAATTAAAAATAATTTTTTTATTAAACATGTTCAACTTTTATCCCAATTTTCAGTTTTTGCCATTTTCGAGTTGTTTTCGGTTCAATCTGTTGTGCGGAAGCGTGTAAAAGAGTTTAATTATTGTACTGAAAAATCACACTGAGTTCAATTCCCAGGAAAGAGAGGTGGATCACGAGGATCGCTTAAGTACCAGATCTTTCCTAGCCAGAATATCCCTCTATCGTAATTTAATAGCACAATAAATAACTACAATCACACTCACAAGATATGAAAAATAAATAATAAAGAACACTGAATTTTAACGAGGTTCGCAAAATTTCGCCACGTCCTCGGGCACTACCAAATATATTTCACTCCAAAATTACAAGTGAAAATATACAAATAGGGAGAGAGAACAATGCCTTAAGTAGAGAATGGCAAATTGTGGGATGAAGAAAATGAGAAATGGTTAGGCCTATTTATAGTTGAGGTTCAGGGATCAATCTTGCAAAGTACCTATTCAAATAGGGACCAAAATTGTAATTATCCCATTCCAAAAAAAAATTTGGGTGCCTAACCAACCAAGGCCATTTGCTTCCCACTTACAGCCAACTATCTTTGACTTTTCAAAGATAGTGGCTGCCAATACAATCCTTTTGTTTGGACCAATATATCAATCAATTCTCGATCCAATCAGTTTCAATCAGCCTATCCCGTCATGTTTCAAGAATCAAATCTTGACAGAATCTAAGTTTAAGAACCAAAATGGATCTAGTTATCAAATTCAAGTACCAAAGTAAACAAAAAAAGTACAAGTATCAAAGAGAACTTAATTGCCTAAGTTCAAGGCAGTTTTAGAAGAATATATTAACATATAACAAGTAAACCATCAAGTGGTTAGGTGCAATGATTTCAAACATTAGAGACAACATTGTTCAAAGGAGCAGCCATGAACTCGAACTCAAACTGTAAAATGCAAAGCAAACAAAAAAAAAAGCGTATAACAAGTAAATATGAAGAAACTCAACCCTTTGTTCTCCATTGCCAGCCATGGCTACCAACTTTGATCCCAAGTTGAAGATATTCTCATTATGCATCACTTTCGGAGGAGACCTTTGGGGTGGTACTGACGAGAAGAATATGAAAGCTTTTCTAAAAGCTACTTTGTTGTTAGACACAGGAATATAAAAGTATGTAAACCAAACAAAAAGAATATTATTGTGAAACTTGGAGAATGAGAAAAAAATTTTGTTTGAAAGCAAGGTTTGGAGCCCTGCTATGCATGATGAATGCTTTTCTCTTTTTTTTTTCTTTTGGTCCACAAAGAGGCTTATAATGACCTAAATTAGAGTCATCCATAGATCGGGCCACCCGGCCCGAAGGCCTGTTTGAAAATGAAAAGATTTGGATAAAAATATAGACTCAAAAAATAAATTTTGGCAAAAAAAGAAAAGACCTGTCTAGAAAATGGATCAGGCATCAGGTAAGGTTTTTTGGCCCGCGTCTGACTCGACCCGAATTTACAGTAAAAAGAAAACCCTGCTATTTTGTTGTTGTTTTTCCATGTTTTTCTGTTGTTTTCCCACTTTTTCCCACTGTTTTGCTACCATTTAACTATTTTGTTACTACTATTTTGTTGTTAATGTTTGGATATTGTATAACACTTGTTTTATTGTTAATTTTGGTGCTATTTTAGAGGCATTTGCTTGTTAAGTTGCACTTATCTTAGTGCTATTTAAGTATAAATACTTTTCTAAAAATTTATTTTTAATTTGTTGGGAAACATTTATTTTAATATTTTTAGTGTATTTGGTGTATTTTTTAAAAAAATTATTTATAAAATAAAATTAAAAATATTAATACGGGCGAGTCAAGTCGAGCTCAAATTTTAGCATTTTTATTTGGGTTGGATTTGAGTAAAAACTTAGGCTTATTTTTCGAATCAAGCCTAGGCTACCAATCGGGCCTAAAATTTTGTTAGGACCCGACCTAACCCATTGACAACTCTAGCCTAAACTATAAATTCAATAGCATCTTCTAAAAAAAGAGGCCAAAAATAAATTAAAGGGCTAAGATGATTTTTTTCGCAAATTTGGAAAGCCAAATAACTCATTAGGCCATTAAAAAGATACGATCATGAATAGTCTTCATATAATGCCCTAAATTTTTTGTTCAATCCCATTTTTCGGGCCTAATATTTTTACCTAAACCCTCCCAAATTTTAAACATATCTTGGAGTCTGGACAGATAACCCGACCCATGAATAGATCTATTCCCTACTATGAAATCAACCATTAATGCACTAAGAAAGATAGCATTAATAACATAAAAACATGTATCATAGCAAATAGTAAACAATACCAACATCCAAACTTCAAGAGGAGAATGTAAGTTCGAATTTTAAAAATAACATTGTTAGTAAGAACAGTCTTGAATCTTAAGCATATACCGTAAAACAAACATGCATAATATAAATGAGAGGTTGTGATTATGAATCTTTCATTTTCAATTTTTTTTATGGATTTTGGACCCAAGTTCCCATTTTTTTTTATGTAAGGTCCCTGGTTCACATTGATTGCCACATACATGATCATTTCTCAATCATCTCAAGCTTGGTTTTCTTGCTTTAAAGATTTAATTTAAAAGGGACTTTTAAAATATATATAGGTTAAAATATACTTTTAGTTCCTACACTCTTCACATATTTGGAATTTAATTATTTTACTTTTATTTTTAGGAATTTAATTTTTATTTTATTTTTTAGATTTCAAAATTTTGATCTAATTATTAATATCATTAATTCTTTTTTTTTTTTTGTAAATTAGTTACTGTGAAATTTAAAAATAAAAAAAAATTCACTCAGTAGCCATGTAAACAAAAACAATTATGTTGCAATAAATTTAAATTTAACAAAAAAAATTAATAATGTTAACTATTAAACTTAATTTTTTAAATAAAAAAATAGAGAGATTAATTTTCCTTGCAAAATTTTCTGGACTCATCAGTTCTTCATCGAAGCATAATAATGATCATCAGTCTTTCAAGAGCTATGAATATGTTACTCAAACTGAGTCAACTAGTTTGGATCCCAAAACACCATTGTTAGAGAAGGAAGAAAATGCTGGTCTTGATGAAGAAGAGTTAAAACGGTCATCAGTTGATGAACCTTTTGTTGAAGAGATGAACAGAAGGTTTGATGAATTTATCAGAAAGGTGAAAGAAGAATTAAGCACGGAAGCTTGACAACATTTAGTCATTGTTTAGAATTTGGCAAATCATTTCGGGTTTTGGGTAATGAAGGCATCGAAGAATGGCGCAGTAGTAAATCAGGGTTGACGATGTTTGGGGCCGTGGAACCTTGATAAAGTTACACAGAGTAAACACAATCTAACCAACAAGGTCCAGAAGAGC
The DNA here is from genome assembly GCA_025503065.1 of Gossypium bickii. Lineage (NCBI taxonomy): Eukaryota > Viridiplantae > Streptophyta > Magnoliopsida > Malvales > Malvaceae > Gossypium > Gossypium bickii. The sequence goes on along the minus strand of CP106721.1, from coordinate 1,180,577 downwards.
CAGTGGGTGGACAATGTATATTGGTTCACCCATACACGACGCTGATGGACACAGTGAAAAAGCTGAGGATGACGATGTTTTTGGTATCGTTAATGGAGATCACACTGATGAAGAAGCTGGCAAAGATGATTCAATGGCGTCTGATGCTTCTTCAGGATGAAAGGGTCGATGATAGGGTCAAAATTTCATCCCATGATTAAAAAAAAAATTGATGTAAATGAGACAACTTACAAGTTATTCAGGTTCGACTCGAAAAAATTCAAATTCAATTTGGTAATTATAGAGCTAACTTCGAGTTATCAATCGTGTCAAATTCAAACTTAGTAATATTTGATTTAAACGACTCATGAACTTTATCGAACGTTTAATTTTTTTATTAAATTATGTTATTACCCTTCATATATATTATTAACCCTAAGCTTAATTGAGTACAAAATTGATAAACGAGCTCAAACTCGAGTAGCTTATATGATATCTTACGGTTCCTGTATGATATCAAGTCTTTTTAATTCCATCTATAATTGTTTTGCTTTAATGACATTAATTCGGTATTCCATTTATATTAACAAAATGTTAAAATTTCGTTGTTATCCTTTATATTTTTATAAAATTTGAGATTTAGTCCATATACTTTAAATGTTAATAATTTAAGTATTTTACTTTTTCAATTTAAAAATCCTCGTCCAAACACTAAAACCGTTACTAGTTTTCGTCAAAATTTATCAACTTAATATTATATGAGGATAGCCTAATTAGCATGCCAAATTTACATTTTTTTTTCGAAAAATGCGAATGATGTTAATATTTGAATTGAGGTTTTTAAATTGGAAGTGCAAAGACGGAAGGCATTGTAACACCCCTTACATGGTTTGACGAAGGATATGGATAAGCAAAATCACTTTTACCAAGCTTTGAACACATGTTTGAAATTATTTTGAACCATTTCCAAGGTGTTTGAATTTACCCACAACAAAAAATGGGATTCCGAGGACATAGAATGACCAAAAATACAAGTTTTGAAGGTGAAGTGGCTTAAGTCTCGAGACTTAGGCAATAAATCTCTATACTGGGCCTATAGGTCTTGAGACTTGAACTTCCTACTACAAATTTTTATTATTGACTTACTAGTCTCGGTACTAGAAGGGTGGACCTCAAAATTGATTCAAAAACACTTCGAATCATCCCCAAACATCATCATATGATACCAATAAATCTCAAATCATTTCAAAACCATTTTAAAGCTCATTCTTGCTTAATTAATTTCAAGTTATACTCATGTTCAAATTTCAAATAAAGTATTCACATAATTTCAAATGACACATGGTAACTCAAATAAATGTAATTACAAACAGTTATACTAGCCTAAACCTTTATGTACATGTCATTACACCATCATAACTAATACATAAAATTAATTACTTTACAACCTTCAGACCTTATACACTGATGCGATCCTCCCTATATACGATCTCAGGCTCTTTGGAAAAGTTTTTACCTATACGTTTAAGCTCAAAGAGTTTCATAAGTACACTCAAATGTCCTACCTTATCTTATCACATATATATATTATTAACCCTAAGTTTAATTGTTGAGCTTTGTAGAGGCCCAAATTTGCCCGGCCCACATAGAAAAAAAAACAAAATATATATAACAACAGTCCAAGTTACAAATTGTTAGGCCCAAGTTTATAAGCCCAAAACAAGCAGAAAACTCTAGTGGCCCAAACGGCCCAAAAACTAAACTATTTTTAGCAAAATAAGAAACCCTAGCCGCAAGCCTCTACCGCCACCTGCTCCACTAACTGCTTTGCCACTGTTGCCTGCAAAGAAAAAGGAAGAAAAGACGTAAACCAAACATGAGCAGTTGAAACTGTAGAAGAAAATGAAAATGTAAATCGGCTATAAAAGCCTGAAAACCGATTGTAAAAAGGGGTTCCTTTTTTTAAAGGAGACAAAATAAAATACAAAAAAGAGAAGATTAAATACAAAAGAAACAGATTCAAAAAAAAGGTGGTTTTTTTATGTCTTTCATCTTTTATTTTTTTATAAAATATAAGAAACAAAAAATGAGTTTACCTGAGACGTTTCATCTCCCTCCGTCATCGGAGGCCCTTTCAGGCGTCGGGAACTTTAGATCTAGTAGGGTTCGGCGCAATGATGTCGAGGGATTATAGGGAGTTTTTTTAATATTTTTTTATTTTTTTTTTTTGAAATAGAGGTGTCAAAAAAAAAGGGATCGAAAAGAGCTTTTGGGTCCTCCAGCCACCGTGTACGGCGGCGCCATTACCGGGGTTCGGAGGCCGCCTCGGTGGTCAACAGCCGGAGGAAAAGGGAGAATAGAGAAAAGAAAGTTTTTTTTTTTTTGGTTTTTTTAAAACTAAGGGCTGAAATATATTTTTTTGCCAAAACTTGAACTTATATACCTATGTAAAACGACGTTGTTTTGGGGTTCAAGTTCAGACGCTAAAACAGCGTCGTTTTGGCATTAGACCTAAAATCCAACCTGCCCCTTTAATAGGATCTATGTGTTTTTGGAAAAATGGTCTATTTTCATATTTATTCCTTCCGCTTTTGCAACTTGTTTTAATCCAGTCCTTTTCTTTCTATTTATTTTTTTAATTTTGCCACGAAACTTTGGATTTGTTTCATTTTGGTCATTCATGAAACGACAAGTCTAATGGGGTTGGGAATATTTTCCATTCGACCCTGCTTTTTTTGCGCATTACATTTTACCCCTTTTGTTATTTATTTTATTCAACTTGTTCTTTAAATCTCATTTAAATTACAATTAAGCCTTTACTTACTTTAAATCTCATTTTACCCCTTTTGTTCTTTTGTTATCTATTTTTTTATCAATTTCACTTTCAGTTGTTTTAATCACATTAATTTAGTATCCTATTAGATTGCATATGTATCAATTGTACACTTGATTATATTATTTATCATTTTCTTTAATTTTCATGACATATAAATGATAATTTTATTATGAAATTATAACATAATAAAATATATGTTTAATTTTAAAATTTATTTTTTAAAGGAAAATACTTTTTTAAGGAAAAAATATAATAAAAAAACCTGATACAATAATTTTTTTTGAACAATCTCAATTATGTTTATATTTTTTCTTTTGACACGATGCCTAAAACAACTCATAGCCTCTTCTCAACCTATAGCCCCTAAAACTACCATCAACCTTTCAAAAAAGTCAAATTATTGTATTTTTAACGAAAATATTGACTAAAACATTAAATTTTTAAGCATGGCAGTTCGCATGACAATTCATGTGTACTTCATGCTTTTTTTTAATATTTTATAATTTTTTAAATTATTTGTTGACGTGATATATATACAAATAGTGTCATGTTAGCATGGAGCACACATGAACTATCACGCAAGTTGTCTCGCCAACATTGCTAAAAAAATTTAATGTTTTAGTTAACATTTTCGTTAAAAAAATGATTTGACTCTTTTCAAAATATTAATGATCAAATTTAGCTATAAAAAAAGAAGAATAGCTAAATTGACAAAAGATGTAAACGTTGAAGGTTAAATTTATCATTATAAAGGACTTAATCTTTTAATTTTTTAAATATAGAAATTAGATCTGAATTTTTTTTCAAACCCCAAAGACTAGTTTAAATATAGAAATTGAATGTGGTGCAAATACTAAAATTTGAACATGATGACAATTAGGACTAGTTTTGACAATCAAAAGCCCTACTCTAGCTGTAGTTTTACTTTCATTCAATCCAAGGGGTTAGTAAGTTGATTGATTTGTTGATATTGTGTTCTGCATTTGTAAAACTGACTGATAATTTTTCAACACTTTGGGGTGTCTTTTTGCAAAAAGACAAATTATAGTTTGGTAGAGGCAAAAATTAGTGATCCCACAGCAATAAAGGGAAATTTTTTTTTTTTTTGAAACAGAGGTGTCAAAAAAGGGGGATCTAAAAGAGGTTTTGGCTCCTCCGGCCACGGTGTACAGTGGAGCCGTCACCGGCAGCCGCAACGGTGGTCAACGGCTAGATCCATGGCCGAAGGAAGAGAGAGAACAAAGAAAATAAAGTTTTTTTTTTGTTTTTTTAAAACTAAGGGCTGAAATGTTTTTTTTTTTTCAAAAAGATGTCATTTTGGGATTCAAGCTTAGACGTCAAAACGGCGTCGTTTTTGCATTAGACTCAAAATCTGACCCGTCCCTATAATAGGATCCGCGTGTTTTTGGAAAAATGGTCTATTTTCATCTTTAGTCCTTCTGCTTTTGCAACTTGTTTTAATCCAGTCCTTTTTCTTGTTATTTCTTTTTTAATTTTGCCACGAAACTTTGGATTTGTTTCATTTTGGTCCTTCATGAAACGACGCATCTAATGGGGTTGGGAATATTTTCCATTCGACCCCTGCTTCTTTCTGCGCATTACATTTTACCCCTTTTGTTATTTATTTTATTCAATTTGCTCTTTAAATCTCGTTTAAATTACAATAAAGCATTTATTTACTTTAATTATGTTATTTATTTATTTACTCATTTATTATTTCCTTCATTTTTTTAATATTTAAGTTTTTATTTTTTTGAGTATTTATTTTCCCTTTTTGTGCTTTCATTATTAATTAGCATTATTATTTTATTACTATTTATTTACTTATAGGCTATCACTTCCTTTTTATATACTTCAAAAATAGATAATTTATACTCTTTTATTTGTGCATTTTATTATTGTCGTTATTATTTTATTTTCATTTTTTTATTTTTTTGTCTTGTTATTTTATTATCTTTTATTATTTTTGATATTTTCCAATCATGTTTATTATCCTTTTAATTATGTTTTTTTCATTTTCCATTTCAAGTTACCTTATTTTATTATTATTATTATTATTATTATGATTTGATCTTACAATTACTTTAGTATTATTGTTATATCCCTTTATTTAACATTGTACCTATAATAGTTATTATATATCATTCCATTATCACTATATTAGATACCATGTTAGATATACTTATCTATTGATGTACTGTATCCAAATAAGATAAATACATATCATTTAAATATTACACCTGTTATTATTCAAAACAAATTTTCAAAAATAGGCAATGTTTTGTATTTGGAAAATTCGAGAAATCGTACCCTAACTTACGGGGTTTCAATTTTCTCGTTGAACTTAAATAACCGAATATTCTTTCAAAATTAAAATACATAAGATTTCAAATAAAAAATAAAGGCAAGCTTATTCTCAAAGGTTCAAGGTGTTGTGTCCTAACTTACGGGATGTGACATTTTGTTTTCTCGAGATGAGAGGGTCTTTAACGTTTATTTCGATTTATTCAAGCAATTTTTAAGTAAAATTAACATTAATATAAAGAGGGATTGTATTTTAAATTCTTTTCGAGTTTTCAACTTCCGACACCAAGACATTAAGGAATCAATTAGGTACCAATTTTGGGCGTAACGAGGGTGCTAACACTTCCTCGTGCGTAACCGACTCCTAAACTCGTTTTTTAAACTTCGTAGACCCAAAATTATTGTTTTAATAAATCAAACATTTTATTAAAACGATCAAATTACGAGGTGATCCGATCACACCTCATAAAAAGGATTGGTGGCGACTCCCATTTTTCGTCTTTTAAAATAAAAGTCGACCTTCAAAAAAATTGGTTTTGACAAGCTTAATTGAGCTCAAACTCGAGTAGCTCGATTATATCTCAAGCTAAATTCAAACTTAAAAATAGATATTCAATCAAGCTCAAACTAAGTATCGAGCTTCATATTTCAAGTCGAACTTGACAATATTTAAACTCGGATCAGCTCGATTCTACCCCCTACCTAATTAAACTTACCCATTTCAAATGCACATATCTATATTCTAAATCAAAATAACATTGGCTTAAAAGAGAGAAATATTCATTTGTAACCCAAACTAAATGAGTTGATGATAACCAATTAGAACTAACGTATTGAGACGGGCGGATGATAGAGAAAGGACACTCCTAGCCAAGGCCTCTATGCATCTTATGGTTCCTATATATATGATATCATGTCTTTTTAGTTCCATCTATAATTGTTTTGTTTTAATGACATTAGTTTGGTATTCCATTTATATCAACAAATGGTTAAATTTTGTCGTTAACCTCTATACTTCTATGAAATTTGAGATTTAGTCCAATCACTAAAACCGTTAGTACTATTTGTCAAAATTTGTCAACTCGAAATTATATAAAGGCAGTCTAATCAACATGTCAAATTGGTATTTTTCTGAAAAATACTAACAATGTTAATGATTGGATGACTTTTTAAGTATAATGAGTAAATCTTTAAAAAGAATCGCATACACTACTTGCCAGTTAGTTCTTCATTTTACTTATATGAAGCGGTGATTAAAATTTTTATCAAACACCCATTTGATACAAGTTCAAGTTACGTTATCCTATTCCAATATTTATTAAGAAAAGTTTTTTAACATATATTTACAAAGAAGTCCAAGTTGAAAGATGCTAATAGTTAAGGACTTAGGGTGGGTTTTGGATGGGCGATTGAGTGTGGTGTGGTGCGTTTAGCTTACTTTTTGTCTCACGCTATAGTATCGCTACAGTATCTAATCTCACCGCCACTGTTGTTTTTACACTAACTGCAGGTAAACGCACTGCCCATTCAAACCCACCCTTAGACATTAAATATAAAGAGAATTTTTTTTTATATAAAAAATCCTAATTTAATGATTATAAAAGAAGTTGTATTTGGAAATTTAAACCCAAACTTGGTAGTTACAATGTTAAATAGATTTTTTTTAAAATCAAATAAAAAATTTGATTCCTCTATAAAAAGGGCATACCCCTTTAGTTTCTTAGCCTTACAAATTATCAATCATAGACATCCCATTGCATCTTCCAATTTCAAGCCTCCAACACCAAGAAGGAAAGTTTGAAGGGAAAAAAATGGATCAAACAGGAAACCAGAAGCAGAAGCAATCACTGAGTCAGTTCATAGAAACTGATCAGTTCCATAGAAAGCTGTTGCTTCTTTCAGTTTCTATTTTTTCCTTGTTCTTTTCTCACTCATATTGCCTTCCTTTGTTCCATTCTTTTAGCTTCACTTTCCATAACACACTTGCTTTCAAGTTTCTTAGCCATAACATAGATAAAAACTTCATATTCCTTCTTTGCAATGGCCTCCTCGTTTTCCTTGCAAAATTTTCTGGACTCATTAGTTCTTCATCACAGCATAGTAATCTTAGTGATGATCACTATAATCATCCGTCTTGCAAAAGCTATACATACATCCCTCAAACTGAGTCGACCCGCTTGGACACCTCAACACCATTGTTGGACTTGGAGAAGGAAGAAAATGCTGGTTTTGTTGAAGAAGAGGCAAAAGGGTCATCAATTGATGGACCTTCTGTTGAAGACAATGAAGAAAGTGAAACCTATGAACCAGAAGAAGAAGAAGAAGAAGAAGAAGAGATGAACAAAAGATTTGATGAATTTATCAGAAAAATGAAGGAAAGATTTATGATCGAAGCTCAACAACAATTAGTCATGGTTTAATCATCATCAAAGGATCAAAATCTCCATACTGATCATATAGTTTCCATGTTTGTATAATATATATATATATTTCTGTTGTTCTCCTTTTCACTATAATTTTGTACATAAATGGTAGTAGTTTCAGTAGTCTGAAGCATTAACTAGACCTGTTGATGGGATGGGATGATTCGGGTTGATTTTGGATCGAGTCGGTCTAAAATTTTTATGTTTGGGTTAGTTTCCAGTTTGAGATGATTCGGGTTCAAATCATTTTTATTTAGTTCTTTTTCGAGTTTAATATTAAACAGATTCAAACGGTTAACTTTTATGATAAAAGTGTGTTGAATCAAATCTGAATTAGAATTAATCACATTAAATTTTCGTATTAAGGTCGAAATTAGCAGGTCTAGTCATAGCTCATTTGCAATAATAATCCTTGTTGTATTAATGTCGTAGTTTCACCTCATGTAAATCATGTGTTTGATAATACAATATTAGCTCTTTTAGTTTTTGTTTTTAACTCGTGTTGAACTCTTATTTTATTTAGAAATATTTCGTATTTAATATATATTTGAACATGAGTATAAGCAGGGTGAAGTCAGAACAATTTTTTAGGGGCGGATGAAATTTTAATTTTTTTTATAGTCTATATCTTTATAATTTTTAAAGGATTAAATCGATTTTTTATAATTTTAGAGGGGCCAAAGTGCAACTTCACATTTACTAATTTAAAGTTTTAAAAAAACTAATGGCTTAAATAGCAATTTTAACTTTGCTGACACGATATTCACATGGAATGGCACAATGCCACATTAACAATTAATTAATTTTTTAAATTTAAAAATTCAATAAAATTATGAAAGAATCTTTTTTTATTTTTTTAAAAAAAATTAATTAATTACTAACGTGGCATCCACATGGACTGCCTTGTGGATGCCACCTTAGCAAAGTTAACATACATTAATTTTTTTCATCTATTTTAGCGTAATTTAACAAACAATACAAACCCAAAAGCTAAAAAGGATTAAAAAAATTAAATGAGAATTTTAAATGAATTTTCATAAATTTGATGGATCAAATAAATCATTATACGTATTTAAAACTCAAATCTAAATCCGAGTAACACTATCATTATAGGTAATTTTTTTGAACAAACGGATTATGGGTTTTGATCATATCTACTCGTTTTAACACAATATTTAGAACTACCCATAGCCCATAGCTCCTACTTAACCCATAAATAAGAGGATAATACGCTTCAGCGCGCTCAAGCCCACGTCCTCTTGTATTGACAACAATACCCATACCAATCGAACTAAGGTTTCAACCACAATTTTTTTTTCAAAGTAAATTAATTGCCAATAACTATCAAAAATTTAAAGAGAAAAAGAAAATTCATGGTGGCATTTCAATTTCATGAACTTATTTAAGATCTAATCAACCAACTAGAACTAATTTATTGATACAGGTGGATGATAGAGAAAATAAAAGATTGTGTTCAGCATTTGTAAGATTGACTATGATAATTTTTCAACACTTTGGGGTATGATAATTTTTCAACACTTTGGGGTGTCTTTTTGCAAAAAGACAAATTATAGTTTGGTAGAGGCAAAAACTAGTGATCCCATAGCAATAAAGGTAATTTTTTTTTTGAAACAGAGGTGTCAAAAAAAAAGGGATCGAAAAAAGGTATTGGCTCCTCCGGCCATCGTGTACGGTGGCGCCGTCATTGGCGGCCGCCACGGTGGTTAACGGCCGGATCCATGGCCGGAGGCAGAGGGAGAACAAAAAAAAATCCATGGCTGGAGGAAGAGGGAGAACAGAGAAAATAAAGTTTTTTTTGTTTTTTTTAAAACTAAGGGCTGAAATTTTTTTTGTCAAAACGACGTCGTTTTGGCATTAGACTCGAAATCCGACCCGCCCCTTTAATAGGATCCGCGTGTTTTTGGAAAAATGGTCTATTTTCATCTTTAGTCCTTCTGCTTTTGCAACTTGTTTTAATCTAGTCCTTTTTCTTGTTATTTCTTTTTTAACTTTGCCACGAAACTTTGGATTTGATTCATTTTGGTCCTTCTTGAAACGACGCGTCTAATGGGGTTGGGAATATTTTCCATTCGACCCCTGCTTCTTTCCGCACATTACATTTTACCTCTTTTGCTATTTATTTTATTCAATTTGATCTTACAATTACTTTAGTATTATTGTTATATCCCTTTATTTATTTATTCTAACATTCTACCTGTATAGTTATTATATATTATTCCATTATCACTATACTATATACTGTAATAGCCCAATTTAGCTCAGGCCCAAAACCAAAATAAGACCAAAATAAAATATAAATTATAAACCAAAAATAAAACTAAAAACAAAAAATATAATAGTCCAATAAATTTAGTAGTCCATTTGTCCTTTAGCCCAAATCCGTTATAACCCCAGACCCAATAAACTAAACTAGCCCAATACAATAAATGGCCCAAAGATAAAACGGCGTAAGTGGCCCAAGACCTTCAACATGTTCTAGAAACCCTAGGGGTTTCCAGACTGTTCGTGTGCCGTAGCTTCTCCCACGCGCGCCTCGCATGCGTTCGTGATACAGTCATCAGCAACGGCCCTTCCACGAGCGAGTGCACAGCTGTACATGCAACAGAAAGTTTCAACAGTAGCAGAAATCACAAAGAGGAGGGGGAAAATCGAGAATACAGTAGAAAGAAAATATGTATTTTGCGATTTCGTGTATTTCTTTTCTTTCTAGAAAAAGCCAAATAATGTACATTAAGTTTTTACGCACTCACGCACACAAATTACAAGAAATACGAGACCAGAAAAAAGTAGAAAGTGATTTCATTTCTCAAAACTCTTTCTCTTTTCGTTTTATTTCTGTCCTTTTTGGAATATGTTTCTTTGTGTGTTCATGTAGAATAAAAGGAAGAGGAAAGATGCATACCTTTGTGAATATCCTCGTCTTCTTCGTCGCAATCAGAGTTAGACGAAGATGCAAGATGTACCATCGTTCGTTTTCTCCGTCGCAATCGAAGGTAAACGAAGAAATGGTCAGAGAACAAGGCTCTAGGATCAGTGTTATGGAAGCAAATTGAAGCTGTTGCGGCGCTGGAACCCTCTGGAAGCTCTCCTAGAGTTTTTGCTGAAGCTCTTTGGTTTTGGGCTGTTGTTGGGTTAAATTATTGGGTTTAGTTAATAGGTTTGTAAAGAGACTGTGATCGTTTTGTAAATTGGGCTAAAGAATATTGTAAATGGACTGTTTATTGGTTTTTGGTGTTTTGTTTGAATCCGGTTGGTTAATTGTTTATGGCATGGGCCCGGGCAAACTTTGGGCCCTACAGCTGCGATTGCCTTTCTTTGACTTTCTTCTTCGCCTCTTCTCATGTTGGTTTTCAACCAAATTCACCAACCATTTCGGCTTCCTAGTGTGGAAAACAACATATCCCACCGTCATTCCGAACACTACTCCGCATCCATAACCTATCAACACCACTTTCCAACTAAAAATAATGTTTGATTTTGAGTCATCTTTTTCAAGCACATTTGGAGGTCCTGGCTCAATGATGTTGCAACCTTTTGACACCAGAAACCCACATAGTCCATTATTTCCTTCATATGAATCATTTCCAAATGTTTTGAATTGCTTGCCTTGAGGAATCTGACCATGGAGTTGATTTTCAGAAACATTTAAGGATGAAAGAAATGGCAAATATGCCAATCTATTTGGAATCGTCCCAGACAACCTATTTGAAGATAGGTCCAACCATTCAAGACTTGTCAAATTCCCTATTGAGGTGGGGATACCACCATTAAAGTTATTATGAGAAAGGTTGAGCCCTTTCAGTAAGTTAAGCTTCCCAATAACCTTTGGAATCTCCCCTTCAAACTGATTGTTTCATAGATCAATGATCATCCACATGGTGAACATTTTCACCAATTCCATATCTTGACCTTTCATAACAATTCCAATGGAATAGGTATAGAAGCCACTAACTCCCGGAACAATCACCCCCATGTACGACAATGTACTCCCAATCTTCTCTAGATTTATGATAGCCTTGAAGCTGTTGATGTATCTCACTAGTAGGGGTCCAGAAAAATAATTATTAGAGAGATCAAAAATTTGGATTTTAGAAAAAAAAAAAGAGCTAGACTTGGAGCTATTGACACACAAGGAACCATGCATATGATTTGACTTCAATACAAGAACTTGTAGCTGTGGAAGACTTCCCAACCAATGAGGAAATGTATCATTGATCCTGTTGTATCAAAAGAAATTACACACATACTTATATTTAAAAAAATAAAATAACTTGTGTTATTCGTCAAATCACCTCAAAATATGGAAAAATTAAGATTTGTTAACTTTGCTGACATGACATTCACATGGAATGGCACAATGCCACATTAACAATTAATTAATTTTTTAAATTTAAAAAAATTCAATAAAATTATGAAAGAATCTTTTTTTATTTTTTTTAAAATTAATTAATTACTAACGTGGCATCCACATGGACTGCCATGTGGATGCCACCTTAGCAAAGTTAACATACATTAATTTTTTTCATCTATTTTAGCGTAATTTAACAAACAATACAAACCCAAAAGCTAAAAAGGATAAAAAAAATTAAATGAGAATTTTAAATGAATTTTCATAAATTTGATGGATCAAATAAATCATTATACGTATTTAAAACTCAAATCTAAATCCGAGTAACACTATCATTATAGGTAATTTTTTTGAACAATCAGATTATAAGTTTTGATCATATCTACTCGTTTTAACACAATGCTTAGAACTACCCATAGCCCATAGCTCCTACTTAACCCATAAATAAGAGGATAATGCGCTTCAACGCGCTCAAGCCCACGTCCTCTTGCATTCACAACAATACCCATACCAATCGAACTAAGGTTTCAACCACAATTTTTTTTCAAAGTAAACTAATTGCCAATAACTATCAAAAATTTAAAGAGAAAAAGAAAATTCATGGTGTCATTTCAATTTCATGAACTTATTTAGGATCTAATCAACCAATTAGAACTAATTTATTGATACAGGTGGATGATAGAGAAAATAAAAGATTGTGTTCAGCATTTGTAAGATTGACTATGATAATTTTTCAACACTTTGGGGTATGATAATTTTTCAACACTTTGAGGTGTCTTTTTGCAAAAAGACAAATTATAGTTTGGTAGAGGCAAAAATTAGTGATCCCATAGCAATAAAGGTATTTTTTTTTTTTTGAAACAGAGGTGTCAAAAAAAAGGGATCGAAAAGAGGTATTGGCTCCTCCAGCCATCGTGTACGGTGGTGCCGTCATCGGTGGCCGCCACGGTGGTCAACGGCCGGATCCATGGCCGGAGGCAGAAGGAGAACCAAAAAAAAAATACATGGCCGGAGGATAGGGAGAACAAAGAAAATAAAGTTTCTTTTTTGTTTTTTTAAAACTATGGGCTGAAATGTTTTTTATTTTTTGTCAAAACAGCGTCGTTTAGGCATTAGACTCGAAATTCGACCCGCCCCTTTAATAGGATCCGCGTGTTTTTGGAAAAATGGTCTATTTTCATCTTTAGTCCTTCTACTTTTGCAACTTGTTTTAATCTAGTCCTTTTTCTTGTTATTTCTTTTTTAAGTTTACCATGAAACTTTGGATTTGATTCATTTTGGTCCTTCTTGAAATGACGCATGTAATGGGGTTGGGAATATTTTCCATTCGACCCCCGCTTCTTTCCGCACATTACATTTTACCCCTTTTGTTATTTATTTTATTCAATTTGATCTTACAATTACTTTAGTATTATTGTTATATCCCTTTATTTATTTATTCTAACATTCTACCTGTATAGTTATTATATATTATTCCATTATCACTATACTATATACTGTAATAGCCCAATTTAGCCCGGGCCCAAAACCAAAATAAGACCAAAATAAAATATAAATTATAAACCAAATATAAAAATAAAAACAAAAAATATAATAGTCCAATAAATTTAGTAGTCCATTTGTCCTTTGGCCCAAATCCGTTATTACCCCAGACCCAATAAACTAAACTAGCCCAATACAATAAATGGCCCAAAGATAAAATGGCATAAGTGGCCCAAGACCTTCAACATGTTCCAGAAACCCTAGGGGTTTCCAGACTGTTCGTGTGCCGTAGCTTCTCCCACGCGCGCCTCGCATGCACCCACGCTCGCCTCACATGCGTTCGTGATACAGTCATCAGCAACGGCCCTTCCACAAGCGAGTGCATAGCTGTACCTGCAACAGAAAGCTTCAACAGCAGCAGAAATCACAGAGAGGAGGGGGAAAATCAAGAATACAGTAGAAAGAAAACGTGTATTTTGCGATCTCGTGTATTTCGTTTCTTTCTGGCTATAAAAAGCCAAATATTGTACATTAAGTTTTTACGCACTCACGCACACAAAATACAAGAAATACGAGACCAGAAAAAAGTAGAAGGTGATTTCATTTCTCAAAACTCTTTCTCTTTTCGTTTTATTTAGTTCCTTTTTGGAATCTGTTTCTTTGTGTGTTCATGTGGAATAAAAAGAAGAGGAAAGATGCGTACCTTTGTGAATATCCTCGTCCTCTCCATCACAATCGGAATTAGACGAAGATGCAAGATGTACCATTGTTCGTTTTCTCCGTTGCAATCGGAGGTAAACGAAGAAATGGTCAGAGAAAAAGGCTCTAGGATCGGTGTTACAGAAGCAAATTGAACCCTCAGGTGCTGCTTTTCACTGTTCATGTTGGCATTTTAGTGGCTCAACGAAGAGGTTTCGAATTGCGGCTGGAAACAAAATGAAAGGGGGCTACGGTTTGTTTAAAATGATACTTAACATGTTTTTAACCAGGTTTAGTTCATTAAGAGAACGGCGTCATTTGGCTCGTTTCAATAGCCTTAAACGACACCGTGCAAAATGGCCCCGACCCGATCCGATTCGAAGACACGGGATTCGCGTGTCTTTCGTGAGAATGGAATATTTGTGCATTAAGTCCCTATTTATCGTACTGTTCTTCGATTAAATCGTTTATATAATTCGTTTGTTTTTTTCTAATTGATTCATGTAATTAGCGCGTTGTTTCGATTTAGTCCTGTTCAAACGTTGCGTTTAGATAGTAGAATATTTACCAATGTGATCCCTCATTTTTCATGCGAAAATGCAATATGATCCTTGATTTTGTTTAATTGATTAGGTTTATTTATATAATGGCCTTTTTAATTTTATTTTTGATTAAATGTTAATTTTATTTATAACACACGTATTTTTAGTCTTAAATTCATTCATTATTCAAGTTATTTTAACCCAATTATTTCAAATTTTATATGGTTTTAATTTATTTTTTTCTTTTACATGGTTTTTTAATATTTAATACTAAATCATACACCATGTATTGCTTTGATAATTTATGTAATGTTATTTTTAAAAAAACAATTATCCTATTATTTTATACATATATGTATATATATAAGATCGTATTTTATTAAATATTTTAATTTATTTCATACATTTTATATCTTATTATTTATATGTGTTTGCATGTATATTTTTAAATGCGTAAGTTCTTTTTAAAATATATAGCTAATGAATTCATTCATAAATTATTCTATTTTAAATAATTCCGTAAAGTGTTAATTTCAAAATCAATTTACTTTATTTACTTTAAATATATTTGTTAGTTTCCAAAGTTTAATTTTATGATAATTTGCCATTGTCAATTTTGTAGAATTATTGTACTTTTTAGCTTATTGTTAATATGATGTTTAATGTATGTGTATTTCATGATTAATGTTTATACATCTTGTCATTGTATTATGCCTCAAATTCTAATGTATTCAAGTCTCTACTAAATGTTTCATTTCATTAAAAATGCATAGCTGAGTTTAAGATTGTGTATTTGAAAACTTTTTTTTTTCCAAAATAAGGCAATATTTGTGCGTTTGGAAGGTCGAAAAATTATGCCCTAACGTGCTGGGTGTCAATTTCCCATCCAACCAAATAGCCAAATACCCTTTTTAATTGCATGTTTTGAAGATCAAAGATGATCTCGGTGTTGAGGTATAAACGTGTTATATCCTAACGTGCTGGGTATGATTTTTTTTATTCCTTTGAAATGAGTTAATCTTGAGATTCAAATTCAACATTAATTAACCTTCTTAAAAAAGAATTATATTTTAAACATTTTCAAATTTTCAACGCAAGGACATTAATTAATTGATTTGGTACCCATTATGGGGCGTACGAGGGTGCTAACCCTTCATTGTGCGTAACCGACTCCCGAACCCATTTCATCTTTTAATTTCGCAGACCAATAAAAATTTTACAAGGTGATCCAATCACACCTAAACAAAAAAAGGTTGGTGGCGACTCCACATCACATGTTTTAAGTTGACCCCATTTTCTCAAACTTAAAATAAAAAATGGTTTCGACAGCTTGGCGACTCTACTGGGGATCGGTTGAGAGTCAAGCCATAAATTGATTAATCTTTGTCCTTTTGATTGAAAATTTGGAAAATAGTTTTGAAAAATCATGTTTCTATCAATGCATTTGCCAATGATATGATATTGAGTTTTGTAGAATACTTGCATTTGGATTGCATGACTGTTGTGGTTACGCCTGTAAGTGGGAGTGGGAAACTATACCTTCGTGAGGTTTTCACCTCCGCATGGGCTAGTGGACTGCTTCCGGGATACATCTGTAGCTATGTGTTTCGTGAGATTTTGATCTCCGCATGGCCATAAGGATATGTATTCCCCTGAACCGAACTCGATCTATATGAGCCTATAATGGGTGAGGATTGAGGAATCTGCTGGTTCAGGTACCATCTCTTTAGAACTGTAACACCCCCTACCTGTATTTGTTGTCAGAATAAGGTACGAGGCATTACCAGAGTTTACAATTTTTTTTTAAAAACCGAGACCAGTCTAATTCAACATATTTTCAAAATAATTCATGCATATTTATAAGATAACTTTAACACATAAGCCATACCAATGGCTGACCTTCACATAAGCCATACCAATGGCTGACCTTACATTCATTTCATATTAACATTTATTTTATTAGCTTATACATGCCATTCATTTCCAAACTAAAGTTTCTTTAAATCTTTTGAAATCTCGGGATTGATAGTGTGATGAGTCTCCCACCGATCCGACCTCCGAGCTCTTAACACTACAAAACAGGGGAAAAGGAAATAGGGTAAGCACTTTGTACTTAGTAAGCCCATGTAACAAGAATTATACTTACCTAGTATTTTCAATACAAGCGATAAACATTCATATACTCATTCAATGCATTATTACCCTAACATTTACAAACTCAACATTCAAGTTAGTTCAATAATTTCCATGTATCAATAATATATATACTATGATTGATGAGCTCATCAATACCATGATTTCCATTTCCTTGTTATTTTTCCATATTTATCCCGTTGAATTACTCGAAATTTCGATGGATTTTCAGAGGTACACTTTAGTGTACAAATCCGGGTCCGTCAATTCATATTCATGTGCGCACATTTTCATTTCAGAGAACACACTCCCCGCGAACCTCATCCTTACAAATGGATTACGATCGAGCTAAATCAATCAGAGTATAAACTCATAGAGTATTGTCGGGATTACCACCCGAGCTAAATCCTACAAGCGACAATTACTCTAATGAGCTTGGATCACAATTACAGTCCAGGCTAAATTCGGACCCTAATTCGGATTACCCGTCAGGGCTAAATCCATTTTCCACATATTCTTCGGGAGGGTTATATCAGGATAGGATCACCCGTCCGGGCTAGATCCTTTTTACCGTCAATTCATTTTCAGAGATCCATCGAATTTTCCTTACATTCAACCGGGATTTCTTTCTCTTTTTATCAAATATACCAATGTTTCATCAATTTTCATACCATGAACATTCAAATTATATTCACATCAATAACATACATTTCAAACATTTAAGAATATAATTCAAGTTACACGAACTTACCTCGATACTAGTTCGTTTACAAAATCTACTAATCCGGGACTTTTTCCTTTCCTCGATCTAGCTTCGTATTTGAGTTTTCTGGATCTAAATAAATAAATTCAATCATCAATTTAATACATTTCATGTTCACATGTAGCATTTTCTATAATTCTATTATTATTTTTAGTTTATTAAAAGCTGTCTACTTGAGTCACAGTCACTAAATTATTTATTTCTCGAGCTACAGAGCTCCAAATGAAGAACCGTTAATTTTCCCTGAAACTAGACTCACATTTCTTTATACCATAAAATTTCCAGAATTTTTATCCTAGCCAATTAGTACATTTTATTCATCAAAGTTACCCCTGTTCTGCTGTCTGGCAGTTCTGACTCTTCTTCACTAAAAATTAATTATCTCTTCATAAAGAAATCAGATAGTGTTCCCGTTTATTTCTATAGAAAATAGACTCGTTCAGGATTCTAAACATATGAATTTAAGCCCCTAATTATTTTTTTTCAGTTTTTGATGATTTTCTAAAGTCAAAACAGGGGAACCCGAATTCATTCTGAACCAGTCTTACAAAAATCTAGATATCTCAAAATACAGAACTTCTTTCCTTTCCTTGTTTCTTTCATATGAAAATAGACTCAATAAGCTTTAATTTCATATCTCACTCAACTTCTAATTCCACTTCTACGATTTTTGGTGAATTTTCAAACTTACTCTACTGCTGCTGTCCCAAAACTGTTTTCTTATAGCTTGTTTTACAATTAAGTCCTTTATCCAATTTTAACTTCAAATTCTTTCAATTAAACCACTAATTCATCATTTTATTCATCATATGCTATATTCAAAAACTCTAAAACTTCAAAAAATTCAACTTAAATTCATCAAAACTTTATCCTAAAACTTATAAAGCATTAAAATTAAAAGAAAAGGACTAAATTAACTTACCAAATTAAACTCCAAGCTTTTAAAACTCTATTATCCATTTTCTTCTTTCTTTTCTCTTTTTCTTTCTTCCCTTCACGATTGCTCTCTGTTCTTCTTTTTTTTTTTTTTTCTTTTCTCCTTTCTTTATATATATATATATAATATAATAATATAATAATATAATAATATAATAATATACTTAAAAAAAATCTCAGATTTTCATCAATACACCGCCTCAACTTTACAAAATGGCATATTTGCCATTTTGGTCCTTCATAATTTCTTTTAATCTATAATTCAACTTTTACTTTCATTTCAATTTAGTCCTTTTTATTTAATTACCTACCCAAACGTTAAAATTTTCTAACGAAAGTTTAATACCACATTACTAACATTTTATAAATATTTATAAAAATATTTCCTATCATATAAATATTCATGCAAATATATTGAAATAAATTTCTATTTAAATCGGATTTATGGTTGCGAAACCATTATTCCGATAACCTTGAATTTAGGCCATTACAACTCTCCCCCTTTTAAGGATTTTCGTCCTCGAAAATCTTACCAGTAAAGAGGTTTGGATATTGTTTCCTCATTGCCTCCTCCGGTCCCCATGTCGCTTCCTCAATCTCGTGTTTTTCCCACAATACTTTCACCAAATTTATTTTTTTATTTCTAAGCTCCTTTGTTTCCTATGCCAATATCTTGATCGGTTCTTCACTGTAACTCATATCCGGTTGAATCTCCACTTCTATCGGAGAAATAACATGTGAAGGATCTGACCGATATCGTCGTAGCATAGACACATGAAAAACATTATGGATTCTATCAAGTTCTGGTGGTAATGCCAACCGATAAGCGACCGGCCCAATTCTTTCTATGATCTCATATGGCCCGATAAATCTTGAACTCAATTTACCCTTTCGACCGAACAGGAGAACTTTCTTCCAAGGAGACACTTTCAGAAATACCTTGTCACCGACCTGAAATTCAATCTCTTTTCATTTAATATCAGCATATGATTTTTGGCGATCAGAAGCTGCTTTTAAACTATCCCGAATAACCTTTACTTTTTCTTTTGTTTCCCGGATTAAATCAACCCTATGTATCTTCTTTTCACTGAGCTCTGTCCAATACAATGGTGTTCTACATTTTCTACCATACAAAGCTTCATATGGAGCCATTTTAATACCGGACTGATAACTGTTATTGTAAGCAAATTCAATCAAAGGTAGATACCTCTCCCAATTACCTTCAAACTCTAGTATACAACATCGAGCATATCTTCCAATACTTGAATTACACGCTCAGATTGGCCATCCATCTCGAGGATGAAATGCGATCTTGAAATACAATGAGCACCCAAAGCTTCTTGCAATTTATCCCAAAAACGAGACGTAAATCGGGGATCTCTATCTGATATAACGGAGACAGGCACTCCATGTAGCCTGACAATCTCAGATATGTACAATTCAGCCAGTTTATCTAAAGAATAATTCATACGTACCGGAATAAAGTGTGCTGATTTTGTCAATCCGTCAACAATCTCCCAAATAGCATCCTTTTTCCTCGAAGACAACGGTAACCCTGATACAAAATCCATAGTGATTCTTTCCCATTTCCATTCTGGTATAGTAATTGGATGAAGTAACCCCGAAGGTACCTGATGTTCAGCTTTAACTTGTTGACATATTAAACATCTTGATACAAACTCAGAAATATCACGTTTCATACCTGGCCACCAGTACATCTTCTTCAAATCATTATACATTTTATTACTTCCCAGATGTACAGACATAGTACCACTGTGAGCCTCGTGTAAAATCTTCTGTAAGAGCTCTGAATTCTTGGGTACACATACCCTACCTCTGAATAATAAACAATCATCAACCCTAACTTGAAATTCAGAATCAGTACCTGACTCACATTGTGCCCGTTTAACCTGTAACTTCTCATCATTCTTCTGAGCTTCACATATTTGCTTTAGAAATGTCGGTTTAGCTCTCAATTCAGCTATGATTGAACCATCATTAGTCAGTGACAATCGGGTATTCATAACTCATAAAGCAAACAGAGATTTTTGACTCAAAGCATCAGCCACAACATTAGCCTTACCCGGATGATAATCAATAATCAAATCATAGTCCTTTATCAATTCAAGCCACCTGCGCTGTCTCAAATTCAAATCTTTCTGTGTCATCAAATATTTCAAGCTTTTATGATCAGTATAAATATGACATTTCTCACCGTACAAATAATGCCGCCATATCTTCAATGCAAAAACAATAGCAGCTAACTCAAGATCATGCACCGGATAATTTCTTTCATGTGGTTTAAGTTGTCTTGAAGCATAGGCTATTACTTTACCTTCTTCCATCAAGACACAACCTAAACCATTTAATGAGGCATCACTGTAAATAACAAATTCCTTACCCGGTTCAGGCTACACTAATACTGGTGCTTTCGTTAGTAGATCTTTCAATCGGTTGAAACTCTGCTGACATTCATCAGTCCACTCGAACTTTACATCTTTCTGTAATAATCGAGTCATCGGAGAAGCTATCATAGAGAATAGAAACTTCTAACTTCAGATACAGTCTTCGGTGGATTCCAATTGACAATAGCTGAGATTTTACTTGGATCTACCCTGATGCCTTCAGCGGATACAAATGTCTAAGAAAACCCACTTCTCGAAGCCAAAATTCACATTTACTGAATTTAGCATATAACTTTTTCTCTCGCAGAATTTGTAACACAATTCTCAAATGTTCTGTATGTTCTTCTTCATCTCGAGAATAAACCAAAATATCATCAATGAATACTACCACTAACCTATCTAAGTACGGCCTGAATATCCGATTCATCAAATCCATAAATACTGCAGGTGCATTAGTCAACCCAAACGGCATAACCAGAAACTCATAATGCCCGTACCTGGTTCTGAAAGCTGTCTTTGACACATCTGACTCCTTTACTCGTAACTGATAGTAGCCCGATCGGAGATCTATCTTTGAAAATACAGTAGCACCTTTCAACTGATCAAATAAATCATCAATCCGGGGCAAGGGATACTTATTCTTTATAGTTACCTTATTGAGCTGTCGATAGTCAATACACAATCTCAAAGACCCATCTTTCTTTTTCACAAACAGAATCGGAGCACCCCAAGGTGAATGACTCGGTCGGACAAAACCTCTATCAATAAGTTCCTGTAACTGTGTCTTTAATTCCTTTAATTCTGTAGGAGCCATTCGGTACGGAGCTATGGAAATCGGATTAGTTCCCAGAATCAAATCGATAGAGAATTCCACTTCCCTTTCTGGTGGCAACCCTGGTAACTCCTCTGGAAACACATCAGAAAATTCACAAACCACTGGCACTGTCTGAATCTTCGACTCAGATACCTTGGTATCTAATACATAAGCAAGAAAAGCATCATACCCCTTTTTGACATACCTCTGAGCAGTAATAACTGAAATCACATCAGATAATCCCTCTGTCTGATCAGATTTAACCCGAAGTAGTTCACCATTCTGACGCTTCAACACAATATATTTACATTTCTGATTTACTCTTGCATCATGCTGAGTTAACCAATCCGTGCCCAATATCACATCAAACTCATCAAATGGTAGTAACATCAAATCAGCCAGGAAACAATAACCTCTTACCATCAGTGGACAATTTTTACAAATTTTATCCACCAAAATAGATTGGCCAAAGGGGTTCGAGACTTTAACCGCAAATTCGATGGTTCAACAGATAAATCTTTAACGCATGCAAGTTTTACACATATATATGAATGCGTAGAACCGGATCAATTAATGCGATAATATTAGTATCAAGTAAAGAAAATGTACCAATAATAACATCAGTCTTTGAGGCATCTTCTCCGCACGCATGACATATGTCCTAGAAGGCGCTCGTGTCTCAGGCCTTCTTGCAGTATCTTTTGTAACTCCTCGGCTACCACTGACATTATCGGATGGTCGAGATGGTCTACCCCTCAAAGATGGATTACTTGGCTTCGATATATATTCAGCTTCTTTTTCACTTCTTTCTGGACAATCTCTGAGAAAATGGTCAAAAGAACCACATCGGTAACAAGCCCCACTCTTAAATCGACATTCACCAAAAATGAGCTTTATTACAATACCGGAATCTCGGCTTAGGGGTACCAACAACTGCCAACACTGGTCACTGATGGAGTGGAAGGTCTTGAATTAGTGCGCTGTGAACCTCGCACTCTATCCGAATACCCAGTGGTTGAGGTAGAACGATCCTGGTACTTCTTCAATTTCTTTGGAGCAGAAAACTGAGATTTTCCCATTGGTCTTTTACTAAAAATTCGAGCTTCCCTCTCAACTTGTTTCTTTTCTTTGCTCCATTCTTCTACTTTATAAGCTCGCTCTGCTAATGTAGCAAACTCTCGAATTTCAAGAATTCCAATAAGTAGCTTAATTTCTTCATTCAACCCTTCTTCAAATCGTTTGCACATTTCACTTTAAATCGCACTGTACCCATTCTCGAGCATATTTACTCAACCGAACAAATTCTCTTTCATACTCAGATACTGATCTATTGCCCTGTTTCAGCTCAGGAAATTCTTTTCTTTTCTGATCAAGGAATCTCTGGCTAATATATCTCTTTTTGAACTCGGTCTGCAAGAATTCCCATGTAATTTCTTCTTTCGGAACAACTGAAGCTTTAGTATTCCACCAATGGTAAGCTGTGCTTTTAAAAGTGAAACGGCACAGTTCAAACATTCTTCTGGCGTGCAAGATAATTCTTCCAAAACCCGAGTAGTATTTTCTAGCCGAAATTCAGCTATTTCGGGATCATCATCAATCTATTTGCTCGAAATTCTTGACCCATTTTTTCAGATTTTATCGACTGGAGCTTTTCTTTTTCTGACAGATTCAATACACATACCTGTGGAATCTCGAGAACCTGGTGGAGGAACAGGAGGGGAGCTTGAGTTTGTTTGCATTGTAGGGTTAGTTCTTATGTCTTGGGTAAACCATTCATTCATCATTTGAAAGAAGGCTATTTTTGCCTCCTCCCTTGACCCTCTATACCGGCCTTCGATTGCTAGTTTCTTCTCTTTGTCTTGAAGCGGAGAGCATGACTCCCAGCTTCCTCAGTTGAGCTCGGTCAGATGACATTACTATAAGGAAAACATAATTTAAATGGTCAGGAGATATCACACTATCAAAAATAATTTAAATGGCATGTATAGCTAATCCGTATTCGCTATGTCAGTCCTAGAACCGGCTAAACCGTAGCTCTGATACCAACAAATGTAAAACCCCCTACCTGTATTTGTTGTCAGAATAAGGTACGAGGCATTACCAGAGTTTACAAATTTTTTTTTAAAAACCGAGACCAGTCTAATTCAACATATTTTCAAAATAATTCATGCATATTTATAAGATAACTGTAACACATAAGCCATACCAATGGCTGACCTTACATTCATTTCATATTAACATTTATTTTATTAGCTTATACATGCCATTCATTTCCAAACTAAAGTTTCTTTAAATACCGAAATACTGGGATTGATAGTGTGATGAGTCTCCCACTGATCTGACCTCCGAGCTCTTAACACTACAAAACAGGGGAAAAGGAAATAGGGTAAGCACTTTGTACTTAGTAAGCCCATGTAACAAGAATTATACTTACCTAGTATTTTCAATACAAGCGATAAACACTCATATACTCATTCAAAGCATTATTACCCTAACATTTACAAACTCAACATTCAAGTTAGTTCAATAATTTCCATGTATCAATAATATATATACTATGATTGATGAGCTCATCAATACCATGATTTCCATTTCCTTGTTATTTTTCCATATTTATCCCGTTGAATTACTCTCAAAATTTCGATGGATTTTCAGAGGTACACTTTAGTGTACAAATCCGGGTCCGTCAATTCATATTCATGTGCGCACATTTTCATTTCAGAGAGCACACTCCCGCGAACCTCATCCTTACAGCGGGATTACCAGTCCAGGCTAAATCCCCTGTAGTATAAACTCATAGAGTATTGTCGGGATTACCACAATCACTCTAATGAGCTTGGATCTGAATTACCAGTCCAGGCTAAATTCAGACCCTAATTCGGATTACCCGTCCGGGCTAAATCCATTTTCCACATATTCTTCGGGAGGGCTATATCAGGATAGGATCACCCGTCCGGGCTAGATCCTTTTTACCGTCAATTCATTTTTAGAGATCCATCGAATTTTCCTTACATTCAACCGGGATTTCTTTCTTTTTTTATCAAATATACCAATGTTTCATCAATTTTCATACCATGAACATTCAAATTATATTCACATCAATAACATACATTTCAAACATTTAAGAATATAATTCAAGTTACACGAACTTACCTCGATACTAGTTCGTTTACAAAATCTACTAATCCGGGACTTTTTCCTTTCCTCGATCTAGCTTCGTATTTGAGTTTTTCGGATCTAAATAAATAAATTCAATCATCAATTCAATACATTTCATGTTCACATGTAGCATTTTCTATAATTCTATTATTATTTTTAGTTTATTAAAAGCTGTCTACTTGAGTCACAGTCACTAAATTATTTATTTCTCGAGCTACAGAGCTCCAAATGAAGAACCGTTAATTTTCCCTGAAACTAGACTCATATTTCTTTATACCATAAAATTTCCAGAATTTTTAGCCTATCCAATTAGTACATTTTATTCATCAAAGTTACCCCTGTTCTGCTATCTGGCAGTTCTGACTCTTCTTCACTAAATATTAATTATCTCTTCATACAGAAATCAGATAGTGTTCCTGTTTATTTCTATAGAAAATAGACTTGTTCAGGATTCTAAACATATGAATTTAAGCCCCTAATTATTTTTCTTAAAGCTTTGATGATTTTCTAAAGTCAAAACAGGGGAACCCGAATTCATTCTGAACCAGTCTTACAAAAATATAAATATCTCAAAATATAGAACTTCTTTCCTTTCCTTGTTTCTTTCATATGAAAATAGACTCAATAAGCTTTAATTTCATATCTCACTCAACTTCTAATTCCACTTCTACGATTTTTGGTGAATTTTCAAACTTACTCTACTGCTGCTGTCCCAAAATTGTTTTCTTATAGCTTGTTTTACAATTAAGTCCTTTATCCAATTTTAACTTCAAATTCTTTCAATTAAACCACTAATTCATCATTTTATTCATCATATGCTATATTCAAAAACTCTAAAACTTCAAAAACTTCAACTTAAATTCATCAAAACTTTGTCCTAAAACTTATAAAGCATCAAAATTAAAAGAAAAGGACTAAATTAACTTACCAAATTAAACTCCAAGCTTTTAAAACTCTATTATCCCTTTTCTTCTTTCTTTTCTCTTTTTCTTTCTTCCCTTCACGATTGCTCTCTGTTCTTTTTTTTTTTTCTTTTCTCCTTTCTTTATATATATATAATATAATAATATAATAATATAATAATATAATAATATACTTAAAAAAAATCTCAGATTTTCATCAGTACACCGCCTCAACTTTAAAAATGGCATATTTGCCATTTTGGTCCTTCATAATTTCTTTTAATCTATAATTCAACTTTTAATTTCATTTCAATTTAGTCCTTTTTATTTAATTACCTACCCAAACGTTAAAATTTTCTAACGAAAGTTTAATACCACATTACTAACATTTTATAAATATTTATAAAAATATTTCCTATCATATAAATATTCATGCAAATATATTGAAATAAATTTCTATTTAAATCGGATTTATGGTTGCGAAACCATTATTCCGATAACCTTGAATTTAGGCCATTACAACCAAACCACATAAAGTGAACCCTAAGAGCCCGCCCTAGGTAGAGTTATTCTGAGCTATAGTGGTTATCCAGATGGAGGCTTGATAATATTTTACTTGTTTGGATTTTATTATGCGATACTGACTTGTGGTGTTTTGATTTGTTTTCTTATTTGCATGTCATTTCATATTAAAGAGGTGTCAATTCCTGTTCAGTTGCTAAAATAGAAAGTTTGCTCTGGAAAGCGGATTTCTTGATAAAGTAGAGGACAATGCGGCTGTACGCACGTGGTTAGAAGAGTTGTATTTGGAAAAAGGGGATAGTCTAGTTAAAGGATACACGTCGGAGCTGTGGGACTTCACCCGCATTAGTGTGACGCAAAATAAGCTTCAAGAGTTGAGAGATATTTGGACTCATTGGGAATACGAGACTAAACAGATGTTCTACTGCAGTTATGGGGATATTTCTTATTTACTTGATGTCAAGATAGATAAACATTTCTTTCGGGCTATGGTTCAATTCTGGAATTCTGCATATAGTTGTTTCACTTTTGGGAAGGTGGATTTGGTGCCAACTATAGAGGAATACACCACTTTACTTTGTTGTCTAGGAGTACAAGTTGATAAAGTTTATGTTAGGGCTGCGTATGTTCCTTCTTTCGCGAAAAAAGTTGATGAAAATTAAGGGAATGATTGAGCAGTGGGTTTCAGCTCGAATTCAGCAAAAGGGCGAAGGAAAATGTATTCCCTGGGTAAATTTGAGAGATTTTATCTTGATGCACCCTGATGTAAAGAGGAAAATTGATATCTTTACTTTGAGCATTTACGGATTAATCATTTTCCCTAAAGCTCTAAGGCATATAGATGAAGCAGTTATGGACTTATTTGATCGGTGGGATAAGCAAGTTACATCTGTCCCTGCAATTCTCGCCTAGACCTTCAGATCCTTAAATTCATGTCGAAGAGAAGGAGAAGGTAGGTTTATTGGATGTGCACAATTATTGACGATATGGTTTCATGGTCATTTTTGGAATGTAGATAAAGTCTGTTACTGACCTTTCTGTGAGGGTTATTCACCTTTAAAAGAAGAAGTAGCTACGTCAAGGCGGGAAGATATATCAGAATAAGGTGGATGATGATTTTTTAGAACCTTCAAGAAGAGGATATCGAGTGGAGGGCTTCATGGATGGTGCTTGATGAGATATTGCACAGATGTGGAAGTTTTGATTGGGTCCCTTTACTTGGAATTTGGGGAGCCATGGGATACGCTCCTTTGCTTGCAACAAGACAGTATAAGTCCAGATAGTTTGTGCCAGTAACGCATGGCTTGGCTCAAAGTGAATTCCCCTACAGATGAGAGAATTATAAGAAGAAGGTTTAGGAAATTGCAAATGCTTGGAAGCAAACTCGTCGGATGAAGAGAGTAACTGTGGGCGAAATGATGACTCCTGAGTATAAAGTATGGTTAAGCAAAAAGGTTAACGATAATATTCCGGGACCAAATTTAGACGATACTCAATCAATGGAGGAATGCTTGCGAGTAGTACCAACAGAGCTGGAGATTATAAAGCAAGACTTCGAAAAACAGAGTTCAGAGCTTGGGAAGAAAATTGAGCAGTTGGAAGAAGAAAAATGCATTTGAAATTAGATGTAGAAGTACAACAGTCAGAAGCTGAAAAGTTAAGGAAAGGCAAAAATAAAGCTGAACAGGATTTGGTTAGTCTAAAGACAGACTATAAAAAGATGTGTCTATCAATGAGAACTGCTGGGCTAGGGAAAACTACAGATCAATAGCGCCAAGAGGTACAAGAGGAGAAAGCTAAGGCTGAGCAGTGGGAAAAGAAATTTCAAGAAATAAAAGCCCAGAATGAGATTTTAGAAAGGCAAGTGTTAGAAGGCCAAAATGGAATAAATGAATTAAAATCTAGGGTGGCGGAGTTGGAAAGGTCTCTTTGTTATCATCGAAACCGTAATTCTGTGATGGAATTAAAAGAAAGTTTGAGTAAAATCGAAGAAATGAAAAAGAAAATTGAAGAGTTAGAGATGGAGTTGCAGAATTTTCAAAACTGTATTGGGTCCCTAAAAATGAATGAAGAGCGATGAAAAGAGGAGCTTCACTATTCCTAGAATCAAGTTAGAAATAGGGATTACATCATTGGAGAAGCCATAACTCAAATTCGAGAGATAGCTGACTACTTGAAGATTTTGGCAGCACAAGTGGATATATTGAGTGTACAATATGAGTCGCAGTCAAACCGTGGACAGGAGTTGGCTTCACTACTTCAGAAAATTAAAGCTTTGGGCATTAAAGCCAATCCATATTTGTAATCTGTTATATGTAAAGAACTTTTTTTTCTAATAAAGTTTTCTAAATGGAATTGAATCAGAATTGACGCCTCTTTGCATTCATGCATTTCAAGCATTTGCATTACACTACATCGCATTACATTGCATCACACGCATTAAAATTCATTAAAAAGGCCCTGATTAATTAAAATAATTTCAGTGACCTGGAAACCAACAAAACTTTACCAAACACGCATCCTTACGGTACAAGGAAAAAGTCAATGGACAAAAGACTAGAATAATTAGAGTAACTGCAAAAAGATATGCAGGAACAGATGCAAGCACAAATACAGGAGCAGTTGGTTAAGATTCAGCAGGATATGATGGACAAAATGATGGAATCTCATAAAAGCATGATGACTCAAATAACGCAGTT
Organism: Gossypium bickii; assembly: GCA_025503065.1. NCBI lineage: Eukaryota > Viridiplantae > Streptophyta > Magnoliopsida > Malvales > Malvaceae > Gossypium > Gossypium bickii. The sequence continues at coordinate 1,151,610 of CP106721.1, read as the reverse complement.
GTTGAAAGGGCTTATGGATAAAGGAAAGAGTCCAATGGTTAATGCTGAGGAGAATACTGAGTATCCTCAATATCCTCCTGGTTTTACTCCTCTACAGATACAAATGGGACCTGAGGTAACTGTACAAAGGCCATCTGTCACGATCAATCCTCAACAATTTCAAGCTAGTGCTCCAATGAATCCCCAAACTGGCTTAGGTTCAGGAGATACTCCAATTATTACTAATGTTCTTGATTTTGATGAGATGGAAGAAGTGGAAAGAGCAAAAATGGAAACACAAAAACAATTAGAGGAAAGGTGCAAGTGGCTGGAGGAGAAGTTCAAGGCCATGGAAAGTGCTGATAGCTATCACGGGATTGACGCTAAAGACCAGAGCCTAGTTCTAAATTTGTTACTTCCTTACAAGTTTAAGATGCTAGAATTTGAGAAATACAACGGAACGAGTTGCCCGGAAGCACACATTACCATGTTTTGCAGAAGAATGACTGGTTATGTTAACAATGATCAGTTGCTAATTCATTGTTTTCAAGATAGTCTAGTGGGAGCTGCGTCTAAATGGTATAATCAGTTGAGCAGAAATAGAATTGGTTCATGAAGAGATCTAGCCCAAGCATTCATGAAACAATACACCCACATTACTGACATGACTCCTGACAGGATCACTCTGCAGAATATGGAGAAAAAACCAAATGAAAGTTTCAGACAGTATGCACAAAGATGGAGAGAAGTAGCCATCCAAGTCCAGCCACCACTTCTGGAAAAAGAAACTATGATGCTCTTTATAAATACTTTAAAGGCCTCGTTTATCTCTCATATGTTAGGAAGTGCCACAAGGAGTTTTTCGGATATGGTAATGACTGGAGAAATGATCGAGAACGCTATAAGAAGCGGAAGGATAGAGGTTGGGGAAAGTGTCAAAAGTTCGGCCCCACGGAAGAAAGAAAATGAAGTGAACAATGCAAACATGAGTTATTCAAAGTCTATCACCGTAAATCAACCAAAAGTAGTGGCAGCAAGTCAAGGCTCGTCAAGACAAGAATCTGGCACCAGACAAAACACTGAGAACATCCAATTTACACCAATTCCAACGACGTATAAGGAGCTATATCAAAGTTTATTCAATGCACATGTGGTGGCTCCTTTTTATTTAAAGTCGTTACAACCTCCATACCCCATATGGTATGATGCAAATGCTCAGTACAAGTATCATGCAAGGATCACGAGACATTCAATAGAGAACTGCACTACTTTTAAGAAGCTAGTGGAAAGATTTATTCAAATGGGCATTGTAAAGTTTGATGATGCACCAAGTGCAGAAAATCCATTACCCAATCATACTGACAGTGTGGTAAATGCGATAGTGAAGGTTTGGGTAGAAAAATTAAGGTAGATATTGCAGAGGTAAAAACTCCATTGAGACTGGTTTGGAAAGAGATGGTCAAAAGGGGGCTAATGATTTCGAAAGAAAGTTGTAAAAATATGAGAAATTATTACGAGTATCATCGGGAAAAGGGGCATGAGGTTCAGAATTGCAGGGAATTCAGAGCTTTGGTACAAGGTTTGATGAACAACAAAGAAATAGAGTTCTGTGAAGAAGATACAGAAGAAAGGAGCATATGCGTGACAGAGGTCCCAAAAGGCAACTATCCAGTGGTTATTATTTCATAACCCAGAAATAATGAAGTAGGAACACAAGTGATACCAAAGATAGCAAAAAGGTCCCTTGGAATTATAACTGTAATGTGACTGTTCAGGGAAAGGAGAGTTCAATTAACGCTTCAAAGGAAGGTCAAGATGTTGGTTCTCATACGCGTAGTGGGAGACGCTATGATACCCAAACAGAACCTATAAAAAGAAAAGCCTTAGTGGTAGAACAAAGGAAGGGAAAGGTAGATGAACCTGAGCCTCTTGTTAATGAGCCAGTAAGAGAAGAAAAAGCTAAAGAATTCTTGAAGTTCTTGAAGCTCTATAAACAGCCAGCTCGCATTTCTGTATTAGCCTTGCTTTTAAGTTCAGAAGTACACCGAAGTTTACTAATGAATGTTTTAAATGAAATATATGTGGCCAATGTTATTTCGGTCAATAAATTGGATCGTTTGGTGAATAATATAAGTGCTGATAATTTCATTTATTTCAATGATGATGAGATACCACCAAGAGGTATAGGGTCTACCAAAGCTTTGCACATCACTACTTGGTGCAAAGGATATACATTGCCTGGGGTTTTAATAGACACTAGATCAGCATTAAATGTGTTGCCCTTATCCACATTAAACAGATTACCTGTGGATAGTTCGCACATGAAAAAATGTCAGAATATAGTAAGGGCATTTGACGGTACGCAAAGGAAGGTCGTGGGGAGAATTGAAATACCTTTATTGATTGGCCCGACTATGTGAGGTGGATTTCTTGGCCATGGATATTAAGCCTTCCTACAACTGCCTATTGGGGAGACCGTGGATACATTCAGCAGGAGCAGTACCCTCGTCATTACATCAGAAGTTAAAACTAGTATCAGAGGGTCGGCTAGTAACAATAAATGCTGAAGAAAATATCATCGCAACGGTAACTAGTGATGCACCGTATTTGGAAACAAATGATGAGGCAGCTGAATGTTCTTTCTGGTCTTTAGAATTTATAAATGCAACATTCGTTACTAAGGGAAACAGAATTCCAGTGCCAAAAATATCTAAGTCCGCAAGAATGGGATTACAGATGATAGTAGGGAAGGGAGCTCTACTTGGGAAAGGGCTTGGAAGACATCTACAAGTGAGAATTGAGGTGCCAATGCTGAAAGATAAACGGGATCGCTTTGGCTTGGATTTCAAACCAGACGCAAAGCAAAAGAAGAAAAAGTTAGAGAAAAGGCAGGAAAGAAGAATGGCGCATTTGAATGGTGAAGAAATCAAATGGGAACCCATGTTAATTCCCCATATCTCCAAGACATTTGTATCAGAGGGGATCATTCACCTTGAACAAAGAATGCCAGAAGAGAAAGACATTAAAAAATGTTGAGAAATGTATACATCAACACTATATCTGAAGATACAATTGGAGGAAGAATATTACCAAACATCCGCCCTTGTGAACCCGGGAGCGTTTTGGATAATTGGACTGCTGAAGAATTTCCTATAGTAGTTAAAGCATACTCAGAGTAATGTTCCAAACACTCTTGTTGCTTTAGGCCTAGAAGCAATAAGATTTCTTTTGTGGAATAGGCCCATGTTCAAATATCATTATTTCAATAAAATACATCTTGCTACGTACTTTCATTTTCTTATACTATTTATTTTTTGAATTCTCTTACAAATCATTTTTTTCATTTCATTCATAATCATAAAATATAAATAATTATTCTTAAATTTATTCATTGTACATTCCTTTGAACCTCCAATAGGTTCCCAGATATCAACGATATGAGTGACGCTGATATTGACTCAGAATCGCTATTTGGGCAAGACATGTGTTCAGAGGGATCTCAGGACTTTGAAGATGATAGAGATAATGGCTTATCATCGAACTTGTTAAGGATGGTAGAACAAGAGGAGAAACAAATTTTGCCTCACAAGGAAGTGGTGGACATTGTGACCTTAGAAGAGGGAAAAGTAGTAAAAATTGGAACGTACATAACTAAAAAAACAAAGCGAGACCTTGTGGAGTTGCTTCGGGAATTCAAAGATGTTTTCGCATGGTTATACCAAGATATGCCAAGGTTAAACACCGACATTGTAGTACACCGCCTCCCTATAAAAGAAGATTGCAAGCCAGTTCAGCAGAAACTCAGAAGGATGAGACCTGATATTGTGCTAAAAATAAAAGAAGAAGTCAAAAAGCAGTTTGATGTCGGATTCCTGCAGGTGGTCAAATATTCAGAATGGGTGGCTAAAGTTGTGCCTATCCCTAAGAAAGATGGAAAGGTACGGATGTGTGTGGATTACAAAGATTTAAATAAAGCTAGTCCAAAGGACAATTTTCCTCTGCCGCACATTGATACTCTAGTGGATAATACGGCAGGCTTTTCGCTATTTTTTTTCACGGATGGTTTCTCGGGATATAATCAGATAAAGATGCATTCTGAAGATATGGCAAAAACTACCTTCATAACCTTATGGGGTACACTTTTTTATAGAGTGATGCTGTTTGGATTAAAAAATGTGGGTGCGACATATCAAACAGCCATGGTGACCTTGTTTCATGATATGATGCATAAAGAAATTGAGGTTTATGTTGATGACATGATTGTGAAGTCCCAAATGGAAGAGGAACACATTCAAGTTTTGAGGAAGTTATTCCTGAGATTGAGAAAATTCCAGTTAAAACTCAATCCAACTAAATGTACTTTTGGAGCCAGATCTGAAAATTGCTGGGTTTTGTAGTTAGCAAAAGAGGAATTGAGGTTGATTCAGACAAAGTCAAGACTATACAAAAATTACCTCCTCCGTATACTCAAAAAGAAGTCTGAAGTTTCCTTGGAAGACTAAACTACATTGCTCGGTTTATCTCACAACTAACTGAGAAGTGTGATCCCATATTTCGTCTCCTTAAGAAGCACAACCCAGGTGTGTGGGATGATGAGTGTCAAGATGCTTTTGATAAAGTCAAATAGCACTTGTCAAACCCTCCAGTATTGTCACCTCCTTGCCCAAATAGGCCATTAATACTATATTTAACGGTATTTAATAACTCTATGGGATGTGTACTTGGGCAGTACGACGAGTCGGGACGAAAGGAAAGGGCAATATACTACCTTAGCAAGAAATTTACTGAGTGTGAGATGAGGTATCCACCAATTGAGAGGTTATGTTGTGCCCTGATATGGACAACTCGAAGATTACGGCAATACATGTTATATCATACAACTTGGCTAATTTCAAAGTTGGACCCTCTAAAATATATGATGGAGTCAAATGCTTTGAATGGAAGGATGGCTAGATGGCAAATTTTGCTCTCGAAATTTGACATAATTTATGTGAGCCAAAAAGTTGTACAAGGAAGCGCAGTAGCAGACTTTCTGGCAAGTAGAGCTCTAGAAGACTATGAGCCCTTCAACTTTGATTTTCCCAATGAAGAGTTGATGTATGTGGCAACTACTAAAGAAAATATTTTGAAGTTGAATCCCAATGGAGCATCGAATGCTGTGGGTAATGGAATAGGGGCAATTCTGGTATCTCTAAACGGTGATCATTATCTGTTCACATGTAAATTAAATTTTGATTGTACGAATAATATTGCTGAATATGAAGCATGTATCATGGGATTACGTGCGGCCATAGAACGGAAGATCAGAGTATTGGAAGTATATGGAGATTCCGCATTGGTGGTCTATCAATTGAAAGGGAAGGGGAAACAAGAGATCCCGAATTGGTCAATTATCGAAAGATAGTTCTAGAGTTAATTAAAGAGTTCGATGATATTACTTTCAGCTATCTCCCAAGAGATAAAAATCAGATGGCAGATACTTTAGCCACTTTAGCTTCCGTGATTAAGGTTAGCAAACCAGAGGATGTGAAGCCTATCCAAATGAGTGTTCACAAGGCCCCGGCTCATTGTTATAATGTGGAGAAAGAGGAAGAAAGAGATAATCATCCCTGGTATCACGATATATTACGATATGTAAGAAATCTGAATACTAGGATCAGGAAATCGTGAACGAATAGAGGACATTGAGAAGACTAGCTTGGGATTATGTCTTAGATGAAGAGATCTTGTATAAAAGAGGAAAAGATCAAGTACTGTTGAAATGTGTGGACGCTGTTGAAGATAAGAAAATTCTGGAAGAAATCCACGAGGATGTTTGTGGAACACATGCCAATGGTTTTACAATGGCTAGACAGATTATGAGATTCGGATATTATTGGTCTACCATGAAAGGAGACTGCATCAATTATGCTAAAACAGGTCACAAATGTCAGATCTATGGGGACAAAATTCACGTACCTCATTTACCTTTGCATGTTATGACTTCCCCACGGCCTTTTTCTATGTGCGGCATGGACGTCATCGGACCGATCTCTCCAAAAGTTTCAAATGGGCATCAGTTTATCTTTGTAGTCATTGACTATTTTACCAAATGGATAGAGGCTGCTTCATATGCTAGTGTTACTAAAACGGCAGTCAGCAGATTCTTAAAAAGGAAATTATATATCGATATGGGATGCCTGAAAGGATAATATCAGATAATGCATTGAACTTGAATAACAGCACGATAGCGGAGGTCTATGGTCAGTTCAAAATCAAGCACCATAACTCGTCGCTGTATCGTCCAAAAATGAATGGTGCTGTGGAAGCGGCCAATAAAAATATCAAGAAGATTGTGGGGAAAATGACTGAAACTTATAAAGATTGGCATGAAAAGTTGCCATTCGCCCTCTATGCTTATCGAACGTCTGTCAAGACTTCTACTAGGGTAACACCTTTCTCATTGGTCTATGGAATGGAAGCAGTTTTACCCATTGAAGTGGAAATACTTTCTCTCTGTGTTTTGTCAGAACTAAAATTAGATGAAGCAGAATGGATTCAATCTCGTTATGATCAGCTGAATTTGATTGAAGAAAAAAGGCTAAAGGTTATCCAGCATGGTCAGATGTACCAAAAATGAATGATGCGAGCTTACGATAAAAAGGTTTGCCTAAAGGAATTTCATGAAAGGGACTTAGTGTTGAAAAAGATACTCCCCATCCAAAAAGATTTGAGAGGGAAATGGATGCCCAATTGGGAGGGACCTTATGTTGTAAACAAGGCTTTCTCAGGAGGAGCACTGATTCTGACAGAAATGGATGGAAAAATCTTAAGCAATCCTGTAAATTCAGATTCAGTCAAAAGGTACTATGCTTAAAGAAGCCAAAGTGAAAACCCGCAAAGGGCGCTTTGAAACTCTCTAAAAAAAAAAGGAGAGAAAAGGGCCATAGTGAAAACCCGCAAATGGCACTTTGAGCTCATAAAAAATGAATAAAAATAAAGGAAAGGCCAAGATGAAAACCCACAAAGGGTGCCTTGAGACCAAAGGGGATTTGAGTTGAAAACCCAAAAAGGGCGGCTCAAATTTCGATCAAAGGAGAAGACGTGTGGTGATCTTGCTATACTTGAATTAACAAAGAAGGGATATGCTACATCTTGGAGCATTGACAAAGTACTCGAGATCTTTTAAACACATTTTGGGCTCAAAATAGTCTTTAGGAAGCTCGTACAGAGAAGCTCAGGTTGCGATATCTGGGGCACCTAGTCTTTATAATGACTTTGTAATCTTCGAATACTTTGTTCCTTTCAAGAATTGCATTTTCAATCAATTTCTTGTTTTGATCATTTTTTTTAATCAATGTCTTCTTATCTATTCATTTTGATCCTCAATTTTATTCTTATTCATTGTTACGATTCTTTGTGAGCATGTTGCATTGAGATAATGATGAATGAACTAGTAATACCTTCATAAAAAAAGTTTCGCATATTACTCTAAGGGTTTCTAAATAATATAAGAACCTAAAGCAGGACTATTGTTTAGAACTTACCGAACTTAAGGCTTGGAATATCTGAGAAGGAGGAGTTTAAGTTGAAACTATTTCTTCGGATTTCTTAAACAAAATGTCTGTCAGACATTACGAGGTGGTTATTCTTGAAGGAGAGAAGCCTACATTCATCTGGTTGCGATACCGAAGGATGGTGTAATTGACTAAAAAAATATACAACTCATCTACCCTTGAGTTGTGGTAGGGTAGATACAAATCCTATACCTCTGAGCTACAGTGGGATGGATGGACTTTACAAGTAAGGATACAGGCCCTGTACATTTGAATAACAATGGGATGGGTGAAGAAGAAACAAATCCTACAGTAGGATGGATTGGAAAAGATTCAGATCCTATACCCCTAAGTCATAATGAGATGAACCCTGAAGTTGCAGTGGGGCAAATCTGTTAAGTAAGATATAATTGTTTTCTCCGATTTTCTGTCAAGAATACCAACCGAACAAGATGACAGCATAATATGTTAATCTTAAATATTTAAAAAGGGATCATGCTCATAAAAATTCTGCATCCATGCAAGACACGTTTAGTTAGGAGCATTTGATTCATTCCGATCATTGCATCCTAATCCTTAAAAGGAGAACATTTTCATCCTGCCTTCATGCATGACACATTTAATGAGGAGCATTTGATTCATTCCGATCATTGCATCCTAATATTTTAAAAAAATCATTCTCCTGACATTCTGCATTCATGTAAATGTCATCCATAATATCATTTAGTAGGAGCATTTGATTCATTTTGATCGTAGTATCCTGATCATTTGACATAAACATATGCATGTGGAACCGAGTTTACAGGTCGTGTCCCTCAGAGGACGGTGTAGCAATATTGGTGAATTGTAGATCTTGTCTCCTTGAGATAGCAGTGGGGCAGATCGAATTTGGCGAGTCTTATCTCCATGTACTGGCAATGGAGCATATTCAAGTTACCTAGCCTTATCTTCTTGAGGTAGCAAGGGAGCAGGCTGAAGATTATAGTCTTATCTTCCTGATGTAGTAAGAGAGCAGACTAAATAAAATTGTAGATATTGTCTCCTCGAGATAGTAGTGGGGCAGATCGAATTTGGTGAATTTTATCTCCATGTATCGGTAATAGAGCAGATTTTAGTCATTGGTCTTATCTTCTTGATGTAACAAAGAAGCAGACTAAAAATTTCAGATTTGTCCCCTCGAGATGGTAGTAAGGCAAGCTGAAGATTGAAGTCTTCCTGGGATAGTAAGGAAGAAAATTGGAAAGTTCAGATTTTGTTCCCTAGAGATGGTAGTGGAGCAGACTGAATTGAAGTCTTCCTGAGATAGTAAGGCAGCAAATTGGAAAGTTCAGATTTTGTTCCCTCGAGATGGTAGTGGAGCAGACTGAAGATTGAAGTCTTCTTGAGATGGTAAGGAAGCAAATTGGAAAGTTCAGATTTTGTTCCCTCGAGATGGTAGCAGAACAGACTGAAGATTGAAGTCTTCCTGAGATAGTAAGGAAGCAAATTGGAAAGTTCAGATTTTGTTCCCTAGAGATGGTAGTGGAGCAGACTAAAGATTGAAGTCTTCCTGAGATAATAAGGAAGCAGACTGGAAAGTTTAGATCTTGTCCCCTCGAGATGGTAGTGGGGCAAGCTGAACATTGAAGTCTTCCTGAGATAGTAAGGAAGCAAATTGGAAAGTTCAGATCTTGTTCCCTAGAGATGGTAGTGGAGCAGACTGAAGATTGAAGTCTTCCTAAGATAGTAGGGAAGCAAATTCGGAAGTTCAGATTTTGTTCCCTAGAGATGTTAGTGGAGCAGACTGAAGATTGAAGTCTTCCTGAGGTAGTAAGGAAGCAAATTGGAAAGTTCAGATTTTGTTCCCTAGAGATAGTAGTGGAGCAGACTGAAGATTGAAGTCTTCCCGAGATAGTAGGGAAGCAAATTGGAAAGTTCAGATCTTGTCTCCCTGAGTTTGTAGTGGAGCATATTGAAGATAGCAGATCTGGCATTCCTGAGGTTGCAGAAGCAGATCGAAATGGGTAAATCTTATCTCCATGTATCGGCAATGGAGCAGATTCAAGCCACCAACTTTATCTCTCTGACATAGCAGGATAACAGGTTGAAATTTGTAGTCTTACCTTCCTGAGGAAGCAGACTGAAGTTTGTAGATCTTACCTTCCTAAGCAGTAGTGGAGTAGATCGAATTTGGTGAATCTTATCTCCATGTATCGACAATGAAGCAGATTCAAGCCACCAATTTTATCTTCCCTAAGCAGGGGAGCAGATTTAAGCCACATATCCAAATTCTTTGAATTGGGTCGAAGCGTCTCATGCCCCTAAAGATGCAGCGGGATGGAACGAAGCTACTCAAAGAAAAAGCACTGAAAGAGGTCAAGATTTGGCAAAACTGGGCAAAATTGGCCCTTTTTGAAGTCTTTGCTCTATTCTCGTTGCACGACAATGAGCAAAGAGGGGCAACTGTAATATTTAGCCCGGGCCCAAAACCAAAATAAGACCAAAATAAAATATAAATTATAAACCAAAAATAAAACTAAAAACAAAAAATATAATAGTCCAATAAATTTAGCAGTCCATTTGTCCTTTAGCCCAAATCCGTTATTACCCCAGACCCAATAAACTAAACTAGCCCAATACAATAAATGGCCCAAAGATAAAATGACCCAAGTGGTCCAAGACCTTCAACATGTTCCAGAAACCCTTGGGGTTTCCAGACTGTTCGTGTGCCGTAGCTTCTCCCACGTGCGCCTCGCGTGCACCCATGAGCGCCTCGCATGTGTTCGTGATACAGTCATCAGCAACGGCCCTTCCACGAGCGAGTGCACAACTGCACCTACAACAGAAAGCTTCAACAGTAGCAGAAATCAAGGAGAGGAGGGGAAAAATCGAGAATACAGTAGAAAGAAAACTTGTATTTTGCGATCTCGTGTATTTCGTTTCTTTCTGGCTATAAAAAGCCAAATACTGTACATTAAGTTTTTACGCACTCACGTACACAAAATACAAGAAAAACGAGACCAGAAAAAACAGAAGGTGATTTCATTTCTCAAAACTCTTTCTCTTTTCGTTTTATTTCTTTCCTTTTTGGAATCTATTTCTTTGTGTGTTCATGTGGAATAAAAAGAAAAGGAAAGATGCGTACCTTTGTGAATATCCTCGTCTTCTCCGTCGCAATCGGAGTTAGACGAAGATGCAAGATGTACCATTGTTCATTTTCTCCGTCACAATCGGAGGTAAACGAAGAAATGGTTAGAGAACAAGGCTCTAGGATCGGTGTTACGGAAGCAAATTGAACCCTCAAGTGCTGCTATTCACCGTTCATGGTGGCGTTTTAATGGCTCGATGGAGAGGTTTCGGATTGCGGCTAGAAACAAAATGAAAGGGGGCTACGGTTTGTTTAAAATGATACTTAACATGTTTTTAACCAGGTTTAGTTCATTAAGAAAACGGCATCATTTGGCTCATTTCAATAGCCTTAAACGACGCCATGCAAAATGGCCCCGATCCGATCCGATTCGAAGACACGGGATCCACGTGTCTTTCGTGAGAATGGAATATTTGTGCATTAAGTCCCTATTTATCGTACTGTTCTTCGATTAAATCGTTTATATAATTCATTTGTTTTTTCTAATTTATTCATGTAATTTGCGCGTTGTTTCGATCTAGTCCTGTTCAAACATTGCGTTTATATAGTAGAATATTTACCAATTTGATCCCTCATTTTTCATGCGAAAATGCAATATGATCCTTGATTTTGTTTAATTGATTAGGTTTATTTATATAATGGCGTTTTTAATTTTATTTTTGATGAAATGTTAATTTTATTTATAACATATGTATTTTTAGTCTTAAATTCATTCATTATTCAAGTTATTTTAACCCAATTATTTCAGAATTTATAATGTTTTAATATATTTTTTTCTTTTACATGGTTTTTTTAATATTTAATACTAAATCATACACCATGTATTGCTTTGATAATTTATGTAATGTTATTTTTAAAAAACAATTATCCTATTATTTTATACATATATGTATATACATAAGATCGTATTTTATTGTATATTTTAATTTATTTCATACATTTTATATCTTATTATTTATATGCATTTGCATGTATATTTTTAAATGTGTAAGTTCTTTTTAAAATATATAGCTAATGAATTCATTCATAAATTATTCTATTTTAAATAATTCCGTAAAGTGTTAATTTCAAAATCAATTTACTTTATTTACTTTAAATATATTTGTTAGTTTCCAAAGTTTAATTTTATGATAATTTGCCATTGTCAATTTTGTAGAATTATTGTACTTTTTAGCTTATTGTTAATATAATGTTTAACGTATGTGTATTTCATGATTAATGTTTATACATCTTGTCATTGTATTATGCCTCAAATTCTAATGTATTCAAGTCTCTACTAAATGTTTCATTTCATTAAAAATGCATAGCTGAGTTTAAGATTGTGTATTTGAAAACTTTTTTTTTTCCAAAATAAGGCAATATTTGTGCGTTTGGAAGGTCGAAAAATTATGCCCTAACGTGCTGGGTGTCAATTTCCCATCCAACCAAATAGCCAAATACCCTTTTTAATTGCATGTTTTGAAGATCAAAGATGATCTCGGTGTTGAGGTATAAACGTGTTATATCCTAACGTGCTGGGTATGATTTTTTTTATTCCTTTGAAATGAGTTAATCTTGAGATTCAAATTCAACATTAATTAACCTTCTTAAAAAAGAATTATATTTTAAACATTTTCAAATTTTCAACGCAAGGATATTAATTAATTGATATGGTACCCGTTTTGGGGCATACGAGGGTGCTAACCCTTCCTTGTGCGTAACCGACTCCCGAACCCATTTCGTCTTTTAATTTCGCAGACCAATAAAAATTTTACAAGGTGATCCAATCACACCTAAACAAAAAAAGGTTGGTGGCGACTCCACATCACATTTTTTAAGTCGACCCCATTTTAGACATATTTATCTATTGATGTATTGTATCCAAACAAGATAAATACACATCATTTAAATGTTACATCTGTTATTATTCAAAACAAATTTTCAAAAATAGTCAATGTTCCGTATTTGGAAAATTCGAGAAATTACACCCTAACTTACGGGGTTTCGATTTTCTTGTTGAACTTATATAACCGAATATCCTTTCAAAATTAAAATACATAAGATTTCAAATAAAAAATAAAGACAAACCTAATCTCAAAGGTTCAAGGTGTCGTGTCCTAACTTACGGGATGTGACATTTTGTTATCTCGATACGAGAGGGTCTTTAACGTTTATTTCGATTTATTCAAGCAATTTTTAACATTAATATAAAGAGGGATCGTATTTTAAATTCTTTTCGAGTTTTTAACTTTCGACACCAAGACATTAAGTAATCAATTAGGTACCAATTTTGGGCGTAACGAGGGTGCTAACACTTTCTCGTGCGTAACCGACTCCCAAACCCGTTTTCTAAACTTCGTAGACCAAAAATTGTTGTTTTAATAAATCAAACATTTTATTAAAACGATCAAATTACGAGGTGATCCGATCACACCTCATAAAAAGGATTGGTGGCGACTCTCATTTTCAGTTTTCTAAAATAAAAGTCGACTTTCAAAAAAATTGATTTCGACAAGCTTAATTGAGCTCAAACTCGAGCAGCTCGATTATATCTCAAGCTAAACTCAAACTTAAAAATAAATATTTGATCAAGCTCAAACTAAGTATCGAGCTTCAAATTTCAAGTCGAACTTGACAGTATTTAGACTCAGATCAGCTCGATTCCACCCCTACCTAATTAAACTCACCCATTTCAAATGCACATATCTATATTCTAAATCAAAATAACATTGGCTTAAAAGAGAGAAATATCCATTTGTAACCCAAACTAAATGAGTTGATGATAACAAATTAGAACTAACGTATTGATACGGGCGGATGATAGAGAAAGGACACTCCTAGCCAAGGCCTCTATGCATCTTATGGTTCCTATATGATATCATGCCTTTTTAGTTCCATCTATAATTGTCTTGTTTTAATGACATTAATTTGGTATTCCATTTATATTAACAAATGGTTAAACTTCTATGAAATTTAAGATTTAGTCTGTACATTTTAAAAGTTCTAGTCTAATCACTAAAACCGTTAGTACTATTCGTCAAAATTTGTCAACTCGAAATTATATGAAGGCAATCTAATCAACATGTCAAATTGGCATTTTTCTGAAAAATACTAACAATGTCAATAGTTGGATGACTTTTTAAGTATAATGAGTAAATCGTTAAAAAAAATCGCATACACTACTTACTAGTTAGTTCTTCATTTTACTTATATGAAGTGGTGATTAAAATTTTTTTCAAACACCCGTTTGATACAAGTTCAAGTTACCTTATCCTATTCCAATATTTATTAAGAAAAGTTTTTGAACATATATTTACAAAGAAGTCCTAGTTGAAAGATGCTAATAGTTGAGGACTTAGACAATAGATATAAAGAGAATTTTTTTTTTTATAAAAAATCAAGTTGTATTTGGAAATTTAAACCCAAACTTGGTAGTTACAATGTTAAATAAAATTTTTAAAAAATCAAATAAAAAATTTGATTCCTCTATAAAAGGGGCATACCCCTTTAGTTTCTTAGCCTTACAAATTACCAAACATAGACATCCCATTGCATCTTCCAATTTCAAGCCTCCAACACCAAGAAGGAAAGTTTGAAGGGAAAAAAAAATGGATCAAACAGGAAACCAGAAGCAGAAGCAATCACTGAGTCAGTTCATAGAAACTCAGTTCCATAGAAAGCTGACTCAGTTGCTTCTTTCAGTTTCTATTTTTTCCTTGTTTTTTTCTCACTCATATTGCCTTTCGTTGTTCCATTCTTTTAGCTTCACTTTCCATAACACACTTGCTTTCAAGTTTCTTAGCCATAACATAGATAAAAACTTCATATTCCTTCTCTGCAATGGCCTCCTTGTTTTCCTTGCAAAATTTTCTGGACTCATTAGTTCTTCATCACAGCATGGTAATCTTAGTGATGATCACTATAATCATCAGTCTTTCAAAAGCTATACATACATCCCTCAAACTGAGTCGACCCGCTTGGACACCTCAACACCATTGTTGGACTTGGAGAAGGAAGAAAATGCTGGTTTTGTTGAAGAAGAGGCAAAAGGGTCATCAATTGATGAACCTTTTGTTGAAGACAATGAAGAAAGTGAAACCTATGAACCAGAAGAAGAAGCAGAAGATATTGAAGAAAGTGAAAACTGTGAACCAGAAGAAGAAGAAGAAGAGATGAACAAAAGATTTGACGAATTTATCAGAAAAATGAAGGAAGGATTAATGATCGAAGCTCAACAACAATTAGTCATGGTTTAATCATCATCGAAGGATCAAAATCTCCATACTGATCATATAGTTTCCATGTTTGTATAATATATATATTTTTCTGTTCTCCTTTTCACTATAATTTTGTACATAAATGGTAGTAGTTTTAGTAGTCTGAAGCATTAACCAGACCTGTTGATGGGATGGGATGATTCGGGTTGATTTTGGGTCGAGTCGGTCTAAAATTTTTATGTTTGGGTTAGTTTTCAGTTTGAGAATAGTATTAAACGGATTCAAACTGTTAATTTTTATGATAAAATTGTGTTGAATCAAATTTGAATTAGAATTAATCACATTAAATTTTCGTATTAAGGTCGAAATTAGCAGGTCTAGTCATAGCTCATTTGCAATAAAAATCCTTCTTGTTTTAAAGGATTAATGTCGTAGTTTCACCTCATGTAAATCATGTGTCTGATAATACAATATTAGCTCTTTCAGTTTTTGCTTTTAACTCATGTTGAACTCTTATTTTATTTTGAAATATTTCGTATTTAATATATATCTAAACATTATTATAAGCAGGGGTGATGTCAGAACAATTTTTTAGGGGCGGATAAAATTTTAATTTTTTTAGTTTATATCTTTATAATTTTTAAAGGATTAAATCGATTTTTAATAATTTTAGGGGGGCAAAGTACAATTTTACCTTTACTAATTTAAAATTTAAAAAATTAATGGCCTAAATAGTAATTTTACATTTTGAGGAGGCCGGGCCCTGCCATCCCCTAGATTCGCCATTGATTATAAGAATATATTTTTTCAAAAGAAATTGCACACATGCTTATATTTAAAAAATAAAATAATTCACGTTATTCGTCAAATCACCTCAAACTATGGAAAAATTAAGGTTTGTTAACTTTGCTAACATGACATTCACATGGAATGGCACGATGCCACATCAACAATTAATTAATTTTTTAATTTAAAAATTCAATAAAATTATTAAAAATGTATAAATTTATAAAAAAATCTTTTTTATTTTTTTTAAAATTAATTAACTACTAACGTGGCATCCACATGGACTGCCATGTGGATGCCACATCAGCAAAGTTAACATACATTAATTATTTCATCTATTTTAGTGTAATTTAACAAACAATACAAACCCAAAAGTTAAAAAGGATAAAAGAATTTAAATGAGAATTTCAAATGATTTTTTATAAAGTTGATGGATCAAATAAATCATTATACGTATTTAAAACTCAAATCTAAATCCGATTAACACTATCATTATAGGTAACCTTTTTGAACAATCTCATTATAGGTTTTGATCATATCTACGCGTTTTAACACAATGCTTAGAATTACCCATAGCCCATTGCTCCTCCTTAACCCATAAATAAGAGGACAACGCACTTCAGCGCGCTCAAATCCACGTCCTCTTGCATTGACAATAATACCCATATCAATCGAACTAAGGTTTCAACCACAATTTTTTTTCAAAGTAAATTAATTGCCAATAACTATCAAAAATTTGAAGAGAAAAAGAAAATTCATGGTGGCATTTCAATTTCATGAACTTATTTAGGATCTAATCAACCAATTAGAACTAATTTATTGATACAGGTGGATGATAGAGAAAATAAAATATTAAATGGGATACTCCTATGCCTCTATGTATCTTATGGTTCCTATCTTATATCAGGTCTTTTCAATTTCGCTTTCAATTGTTCTAATCACATAAATGTAGTTTCCTATTAGATTGCATATATGTATCAATTGTACACTTGATTATATTTTTTATGATTTTTTTTAAATTTTCATGACATATAATTGATAATTTTATTATGAAATTATAACATAATAATATATATATTTTTAATTTTAAAATTTATTTTTTAAAGGAAAATACTTTTTTTAAGGAAAAAATATAAAAAAAAACCGATACAATAATTTTTTTTTGAACAATTTCAATTATGTTCATATTTACTTTTTTTTTTTGACACGATGCCTAAAACAACTCATAGTCTCTTCTCAACCCATAACATCTAAAACTACCATCAACCTTTAAAAAAAAGTCAAATTATTGTATTTTTAACGAAAATAACTAAAACATCAAATTTTTAAACATAGCAGTACGCATGATAATTCATGTGTACTTCATGCTCTTTTTTAATATTTTATAATTTTTAAATTATTTGTTGACGTGGTATATAGGCAAATAGTGTCATGTTAGCATGGAGCATATATGAACTACCACGCAGGTTGTCGTGCTGCTAAAAAATTAATGTTTTAGTTAGCATTTCCGTTAAAAAAAATGATTTGACTCTTTTCAAAATATTAATGATCAAATTTAGCTATAAAAAAAAGAATAATAGCTAAATTGATAAAAGATGTAAACGTTGAAGACTAAATTTATCATTATAAAGGACTTAATTTTTTTAATTTTTTAAATATAGAAATTAGATCTTAAATTTTTTTCAAACCCCAAAGACTAGTTTAAATATAGAAATTGAATGTGGTGCAAATACTAAAATTTGAACATGATGGCAATTAGGACTAGTTTTGACAATCAAAAGCCCTTACTCTAGCTGTAGTTTTACTTTCATTCAGTCCAAGGGGTTATTAAGTTAATTGATTGATTTGTTGATATTGTGTTCTGCTTTTGTAAGACTGACTATGATGATTTTTCAACACTTTGGGGTGTCTTTTTGCAAATAGACAAATTATAGTTTGGTAGAGGCAAAAATTAGTGATCCCACGGCAATAAAGGTAAATTATCTAACAACTAATCCCCTTTTGACAGCTTTCAAGATATTTTGAATTGGATTTACACATAAATGTCACCATGAAGTTTCATCTATGTTAATTATGAGAAGAAAATCAACACTAATATTACTTCAAGAAAAATTAAAAAAATAATTTGAGTGGTAAAAGTATCATGGAAGTCTTAATTTTAAGGGCCAAACTGCATTTTACCCTCTTTACCAAAAAAATAAGCAATTTAGTCTCTGTAACTTGGATCAAAGAGCAAACCAATCTTTCTGTTAAAAATTTCATCCATTTCTACTATTAAAAATCAGTTCATATACATTAGAATGAGATACATGTGGCACGTTAAGTATAACTGTTTGGTTATTCTATTAATCACGTCAGTTTTTAACAATAGAAATGGATAAAAATTTTAATAGAAATGACCAATTTGCTTTTTGATCTAATATATAGGGATTAATTTACCCCTTTTTTTAGTGAGAGGATCAGGAAGATAGTGGGTAGTTGGTTACGGGCGAAATATAGGTGTGAGTTCAATCTTAGACGCTAAGCTTCAAGCGATTGTTGATAGTCTAAAAACGACTTGGAATAAAGGGGTGACTACTGATCAAGTGTGATTGCAAAACTTGGGTGGATTTTGATATTTGGGCCAAAGAGGGTGGAGTTATCGAAATTGAGCCTGGAAATCCGGAATTGGATGGAGAGGAATTGAAAGGTAGAAATAAGACAAGTTCCAAGAATGGCAAATATGGTTGTTGATGCGATGACTAAATGGGTTCGATGCTGCGCGATTGGATTTCATGTTTCTAACAACTCGCCTCAAGTTGTTCTGGATGTTATGGCATGAGAAAAAGGGTAAAGAAGCTAAGGTCGGCGATCTAGTTGAGCATTAAGTCCCAACTTCCTATATTGTAACCAAAAGAAAAAAAAATCGAGAAGTAAAAGTATCATGGAAGTCACTATCTTAGGGGTTAGATTGCATTTTGCCATTTTTACTAAAAAAAATGGCAAATTAGTTTATGTAAGTTAGATCAAAGAGCAAACCGTTTTTACTATTCAAACCAATCCATGTACATCAAAATGAAGTACACATGGCACGTTAAGTGTAATTGTTTGGTTATTATGTCAATCACGTCAATTTTTAACAATAGAAATTGATTAAATTTTTAATTGAAATATCCAATTTGCTCTTTGATCTAATGTATAGAAATTAATTTACCTATTTTTTAGTAAAAGGAGAAAAATACAATTTAATTCGTAATATAGCGATTACCATACTTTTACCAAGACTGAGATAATTGTAGTTGTTATTTGTCCCTAACATATATTAATGCCTTCCTAGCTTTGCACTAAAGCAACTTGGAACAAAATAACTGGCTTAAATATAAGCATTTATGGCAATCAATTGACTTAACCCTAAGCATAAGTCAATCTTGGATACCGATACTTGAAAACTAAAAAATTATGTCAAAATAATAAATTAGCCCTTAACATTTAAATTTTTATTAATTTAGTCACATTTCTTTTTTTTAAAATTAAACTCGAGTCAAGTCATTTTTTCTTAAGGGAAATGTTGATTAAACTTAATGATGTTGGCGTGACAACTCACATGTACTTCATGTTAACATATCTCTATTTGTCGTATATGACATATCAACAAATAATTTAAAATTTATAAAAAAAAATTAAAATCATGCACACTGTCGTATTTAAAAATTTAACGTTTTAATCAATATTTTCATTAAAAAAACAATAATTTAACCTTTTCTAAAAGATTGATGGTCAAATATAACTTTTTTTTTAGTTTAAAAACTAAATTTAGTTAAAAAGGATTAAACTGATAAAAATATAAACATTGAAAATTAAATTTATCATTATACCAAAATTTAAAAAGCTTAAGACACTTGTAAACACCTATTCCCATTCATCTATTCATCTTCTTTTCAGTTCTTGATTGTCATGATTTTGAAAACTACAAATAATGCCAACTGGCAAATCTTTTGTGTCCAAAACCAGGGTTACATTAGTTCCAATTATTTGCTTTTTCTTCCACAGTTGCAACCTATTATTTACATTATAAAATTTAAATTTAACTGTTAATATTGTTTGTTAAATTTGTTGGTGCGATATTTTGAAATAAAATAAATATTCACTTGGTAGTAATGTAACTAAAAGAATGATATTGTAATGAACTTGAATTTAACAAAATAATTTTAACACTGTCAACAGTTAGACTTAAATTTTAAAATTTAAAAAAAAAAAAGAGACTAAATTTCTAAAAATAAAAACTTAACCTCACAAAAAGTACAAAAACTTACGACATATTTTAACTTAATTTAAACCCGCAAAGGAAATTTAAAAAAAATGGGTATTTCACAGAGAAAATAGATTGAAATTTGAAAAGTGACCAAAAGCATCCATGGTTCCTTTACACCTATGTGGTTACAAATTCAAGAGCTTTCATTTTCAATCACATAAAATCATTGAGTAAATATTGGATCAACAAGAATTTGATTCCCATAACATATGTAGAACTAAATCTGAAAAGCTCTAGAAAGTACCCTTTTGAATTATTTGAAATTTTAAAAAATATAATGATAAATTTAATTCTCAATGTTTATATTTTTTTCAATTTGATCCTCATTCTTTTTTAACTAAATTTTACTATTAACATTTAAAAAAGAATAAGGTTTAAAAAATTTTAAAAATCCAAAAAATGATAAATAAAAAAAGTTTATAAAATTCAAAAAGAAAAATATACAAATGGATTGTCACACTGGCTACCATATTTGAAAATATAACGTTTTAGTCAATATTTCCATTAAAGTAATAATAATTTGATTCGTTTTTAAAGATTGATGATCAAATTGACAAAAAATATAAATATTAATAGCTTAATTTGTCATTATGCCTAAAAACTCTTTACTTGTTTCTCGATTCTAATTAAGATTCCGACGCTCACGAGAAAAAAATAGTATATATTCAAGATTAGACCAGAATGACCCTTGAATGAAAATGGCATAGCTTTTTGGTTGAATGAAGAGTATGAATTATAAAGTAGGGTCTAAAAAGTTTGACCTATTCTAATGTGCTTATATAAAAGGAGCAAAAAGAATATGTGTATATATATATACATACACACATAAGAACAAACATATTAATGAGATTTTGAAGATCAATCATTTACATTCATTGAGAAAAGTTTATCTAAATACAAAACAAAGCTTCACTTCTCAATACCTATTTGTTGTACTAATTGTAGAATATATGGACAAGAAATCAATTCAATACCAAATCTTCCTTGCTATGTTATTAGTCAATAAAAATATTGTACTAAGAATCGGATTATATTTTACCTCCTCTACTAAAAACAGTAAGTAAATTAGTCCTTATATGTTAAATCAAAAAGCAAATTGATTCTTTTGTTTAAAATTTCATCTATTTCTATTAGGGGCGAAGCCGAAGATTTTGTTTAGGGGGATTGAGATAGATTATAAATTTTGGGGGCCAAAGCTAAAAAAAATTGTATTAAAAAACTTATATTGAATTAACTTTCCAAAATGGCTAAAATTATAATGTTTTTTATTTAACCGGGTTAAAGAGACCAAAGCTAAATATCTTTTAATTTTGGGAGGCCCTAAAAAGAAATTTGACCATTGGGCTAAGGGCGCAACGTCCCTAATTTCTCTGGTTATTTCATCAGCTACACTAGTTTTCAACAATAGAAATCGATAAACTTTAACAGAAAGGACCAATTTACTTTTTGATCTATCGTACAGGGACTAATTTACTTATTTTTTAATAAATGATGCAAAATACAATTTAACTCTTCATATAAGACCTTCCGTAGTACTTTTATCATTACTAGACACAAAAAACGATGTAATATCATTTATGCATGATCCATACGAGTGTCCTAGATTCCAAAACTACTTGTTACATACATCATCCCCAAATACCGATAGGTTATCAAAATACATAACGTAACGTAGATCCCCGGATTCATCACACTAAACTTTAAAATGTAAATAAATCCAATGTCCAACAATGCCACCAATATAGCATCATTTTACATTATATTGCACCTATCATTCATCTCCTCAGGGGGTTCAAATTCAACTGCTGGTGGTGCTTTAGGTGGAAAATAGTTAATCACTGGTTGCAACGGCGGTGGAGGTGGAGGGGCCAGTGGCAGTGGCGGTGGCGGTGGTGGAAAAGGTGTTGGGGCATAGTGATGACCATCATACCATGGAAAGTAAGGGTCTGGCCCTTGCACAAATGGATATGGGTGAATTGATCCAGAAGGAATGAACCCATTTCCACCATAATAGTTACCATAGTGGTGGTAAAATGGGTCCCTAGTTTCACCCTCTAATTTAAAACAAGAGATTTCACCATGTTTCCCATATTTTTCAAAGATGTTCAAAATTAGATTTGGGTTTACATTCCCTGAAACTTTCATGGTCCCTTTCTCTGCATCAATAACAACTGAATATGCCCCTAAATCCAAAAAAACAAAAAGGGAAAATTACTTTCTAGGAAAACATTTTCTAGGGAAAAAAAGGTTTTTTTTTTTCTTCTATTTAAATTACTACAATATGGGAAAAGGAAATGAATTACCATGGAGATTTTGTAACACATCCATCACCTTCCTTCTGCATGTATCACAGTTGATATTCACTTTCAAAACACAAGACTGCATGCAAAAAAATTAAAAAAAAAAATCCAAGAAAATAAATTAATTTAAAGATGAAGTGATAGAAATTAAATAAAAATAAAAATAAAATCATCTACCATTTCTGCACGAGATTCCATTGAAGCAATTTTTTGAAGAAATTTCTTGGTGGAGCAAAATGAAAAAAGGGAAAATTAATTGATGAATTAGAATAATTTGTATATATGTGAGAGAGGAGAAATTAAGTTAGTGAAATAAGGTAAGTAATAAATGAATGGATTTTGTATCTTCTAATATGTAAACAAAAATTTCAACCCAAAGCTGACATGATTCCTGAAATCCCTCTTTTTTTATATATATTTTTGAAAAATTGTTGTTAATTGTAATTATATTTTTTAAAATAAGTAAAAAATAAAATTTTTATATATAGTTTTTATCAAATTCGGGTTCAATAAATTGAATTCAGATCGTTCACTTTTTATGATTTAATCAAATCAAATTAAGTTTAAATTAATCATATCAAATTTCATTATGACCTTCAAATTTACTAGGGACAGAGATTACTCTAACGTCGTGATCAAGGGAGGTTCTATATGGTTAACATGCTATGAATGAGAAGCACAAACTTATCATTGCTTGGTATGCACTAATTAGCTAGGGACACGTGAGTATTTGGAGCTCTTTTTAATACAATGTCTGAAACTATTTATGTAACACCCCTTACCCGTATTCAACGCTTTGGAATAGGCAGTGCAGGCATTACTGAATTACAAATTTATTTATCAGACATTTTATTTTAATTCAATATTTATATTTGAAACCAATCAAAATCAAACATATGGCCCCTTAAAGATATTCATTTTTCTCGTCATGTCTTACTTGAATTTATTACTCGTTTCATCATACTTAATTACCTTGTATTAACATATTAAAGATAATCACATATTTTCATGTCATGATAAATATCATTCACTTGCCGTTTCTTCATAAACATAAAACAGTTAATTTATCATATCAATATTTCACGTACCATCAACTCATATTTTCTTATATCATATAATTAAGTTACACGAACTTACCTGGCTAAATCAAATCTGTAGAAATATCAAAATTCAGGGTCATTTTGGTAATTTTCTATTTTCATCGATTTTTCAATCGATCTTAATCTAAATTACTAATTTCATTCAATTTTGCAATTTTAAATAATAAAATAATCTATTTCATGCAAATTGGACATTTCTACATTTTTACAAAATTAATCATAAAGTTTTACTTTTATTCAATTTAGTCCTTGAGTCTAAAACATTTCAAATTAGCCATACTACCTAAATATTCATACATATTTTCCTCCTCCTCCTCTCCATTCCACATCCTTAATGTATATAACATGCTATAAGTAACATTGTCAAATAATTTCATTAATTACTCATAAGTATATTCAAAACTGTCCATTTGAGTTATAGTCACTAAATTATTTATTTCCGGAGCTACAGAACTCCAAATGAAGCACCGTTAATTTTTACTGAAACTAGACTCACATATATTCATACCATAAAATTTCCAGAATTTTTAGCCTAGCCAATTAGTACAGTTTATTCATCAAAGTCACCCCTGTTCTGCTGTCTGGCAGTTCTGACCCTTCTTCACTAAAAATTAATTATCTCCTCATACACAATTCATATGATGTTCTAGTTTATTTCTATTGAAAATAGACTCAATTTCTGAATTCTAGACATATAAACTTAAGCCCCTAATTATTTTTCTCCAATTTTTATGATTTTCCAAAGTCAGAACAGGGGATCCCAAAATCCCTTTAAACCAGTCTTACAAAAATATAAATATCTCAAATTACAGAATTCCTTTGCTTTCCTTGTTTCTTTCATATGAAAGTAGACTCAATAAGCTTTAATTTCATATATCATTCAGCTTCTATTTCAACTTCTACGATTTTTGGTGATTTTTCAAAGTTACTCTACTGCTGCTGTCCAAAACAGTTTTGTTATAGCTTATTTTACAATTAAATCCTTTACCCAATTCTAACTTCAAATTCTTTCAATTAAACCACTAATTCATCTTTTTGTTCATCATATGCTATATTCAACAGCTTTAAAACTTCAAAAACTTCAACTTAAATTCATCAAAACTTTGTTCTAAAACTTATAAAGCATCAAAATTAAAAGAGAAGTAATTTGAAATGTTTTAGACTCAAGGACTAAATTGAATAAAAGTAAAACTTTATGATTAATTTTGTAAAAATGTAGAAATGTCCAATTTGCATGAAATAGATTATTTTATTATTTAAAATTGCAAAATTGAATGAAATTAGTAATTTAGATTAAGATCGATTGAAAAATCAATGAAAATAGAAAATTACCAAAATGACCCTGAATTTTGATATTTCTACAGATTTGATTTAGCCAGGTAAGTTCGTGTAACTTAATTATATGATATAAGAAAATATGAGTTGATGGTACGTGAAATATTGATATGATAAATTAACTGTTTTATGTTTATGAAGAAACGGCAAGTGAATGATATTTATCATGACATGAAAATATGTGATTATCTTTAATATGTTAATACAAGGTAATTAAGTATGATGAAACGAGTAATAAATTCAAGTAAGACATGACGAGAAAAATGAATATCTTTAAGGGGCCATATGTTTGATTTTGATTGGTTTCAAATATAAATATTGAATTAAAATAAAATGTCTGATAAATAAATTTGTAATTCCTGTGAATGCCTCGTACCTATTCCAAATGCGTTGAATACGGGTAAGGGTGTTACATTTAGTGGTATCGAGAGCTTAGGTTTAGTCGGTTCTCGGACCAAACGTAGTATATGTGAAGTCTAGAAATATATGCCATTATTAATATATAACTTGAGATAATGTGATATGTTCCAACTTTGATGATATTTGTATTACTATTATGTGTAATTTATTAATTATGTGTGGTAAGTACTTTAAGGTAAGTATTTAGTAAAATGATAAATTTAAGATTGGAGTCTGAAAATTGAGACGATCTTCGAATCAATTATGGAATATTGAATATTATTTTAGTCTTGAATTGAATTGTGAAGTTACTAAATATTGTTATATGTATTATGTTAAACTATGAAATTATTGATGTAATGAATTACGCAATACTATGAAACTGATCGAAATAAGAAGTGAAAATAGAATGAATTGAAAATTAAAATTTATTTAAATTACGTAACTAAATTATGAACTATGTGAATATTTGAAGGTATATTAATAGGAAACTAAAAGTGATTTGAATTGAATCAAATTAAATTAAATAAAGAAAATATGTGAGTAATTGAAATGTATATTGATTGGAAAGTAATTAGTGATTTTAAATTTGATTAGACAATAAATTAAAAATACGAATTGAATAAAAATATATTATACATGATTATTTTATTAAATAATACAGAAAGGTTTATTTGATTATTTTTTTACATATAAATGTTATATGTTTATATGAAATTAATTTGAAAAAGAAAGGAGAGGACCGAATTGAGGGAAAAGGAAAAGAGAAGGTTAAGGAGTGAAGGAAGAATAACATATATCATTTCAACCTTTTTGTTGTAAGTACTACAAGAATTTTAAATTTTTGTTATTTATCTTCTTTGAAATATTTATGTGAATTATTTAAATATATGAGATCCAGCTTTAATGCCCAAGTAGACGAAATTTAGAACTACCGGGATATTAAGGAACTTTAGCGCGCTCTCTGATATTAGCACGTCAGTGCTCTCTGATATTAGCACATTGGTGCTCTCCGATATTAGCACACTGGGTGCTCTCGATATTAGCACGTCCGTGCTCTCCTGATATTAGCACATTGGTGCTCTCCGATATTAGCACATTGGTGCTCTCTGATATTAGCACACTGGTGCTCTCTGATTATCAGCACATTGGTGCTCTCTGTTCACCTGTGCATCATAATGCACCTCTGTATTTGTTCCGTATATCCGGTGTGTTCTATAAAGTCTACTTTGGGCTAAGAAAGTGAAATGAGAACAAAGTCAATCACTAAATTGTATACTGATTAGAAAATGGAAAAGTGAATTTGAAATAGAAAAAATAAATGATGATTTGAATACCTATTAACTTATCGGGCTAGATTGGATACAAATGGCATGCCATAGGATTGGAAGTGTTCGAGATTCTTCGACCTTGAGTCGATGAGACACTGGGGTGTCATATTATTTATTTCGGATAGATTCAATAAGGTCTGGGTACCACTTTACTTGGCTAGGCCGATGAGACACCGGGTGTCACTATATTTGCTTCGAACTATCCGATGAGGCAATCGGGTGCCAATCGGTGTGTTTGGTTGGATCCGCGTATCCGCCAAAGTCCGAGTCTTGTTGATAGGGGTAGATATGAATATTAAGTGAAATTAAAATGAGAATTGATTTCCCTATTAACTTGTCGGACTAGTCGGATATAATTGGCATGCCATAGGATATGGAAGAGTACGGGTCTTTTGCCGCTTTATCGATCGAGCACTTATGTGCCGACTCATCATTATTATTCTTATTATCGATTCGACACTTTGTGTATTGTATACTATGTACCGTTAAGGCACATTGTGCCGTCTTCGTGTGTTTGGGTTGGAATCTGTATCCGTCAAACTCCGGATTGTTAATAGGGTGAATAATCAAATGAGAAAAACTAAATAAATTTAATCGATTGAACTATTAAAAATATGAGTAAGAAATTATGAGTTGAATTGTGAATCGAATTGAAATGTGAGAATTGAAGTATGAACTTAAGGTTCATAAATTTGTTGAAACATCAAATTATTATTATTGAAATCATTGAATAAACGAAATGAGAAAATCAATTGAATTTGATCGGTTGAATTATTGAAGGTGTGGAAAAGTGGAATTAGGAATTGAAATGTAAATTGAAATTGAGATATGAGATTGAAAGCTTGAACCAAAGGTTTATGAATTGATTAAAGATAATGTAGATGGTATATGAGGCTATTTGATGAAAGACTATTGTTGAGGTATGAAATTAAAGTATAAATTAACACATATGACTTATATTGTTACATGTTTGATGTCTATTATTTAATATTAAATGTTAAATTTAAATTATGCATACAACAAGTGAAGTATGAGGTAAGTGTTATTGTTGAATTGAATGGAAATTGAATTAAGTGATGGATAAATATTAGTATTGAATTGTATATTAATAAGAAAGTGAAATTAAATTTAGTTGTGAATAAATTGAAGTAAAATTGAAATTAAAAAAAAAAATGATATGTGAAGCACATAATAAGAATTATTAGTAAATTAAGAATGACTAGTAAATCTTGAAATATGTTACATATATTAAAGAAAGAAAAGATATAAACATACACGTTTTTAGTACAATGGTTAAATTGTAAAGTATGTAAAAGCATTATGTTAAAATTGTAAAAGTGACATGCGTGTATAATGTAATTTTCCCAAATAAATGAGATTAGATCTACTAAGATATTTGTGGTATACCATTAAGGGACTCCAGCGCATTCTCTGATAATAACATGTTGGTACTCATCAAATGCTATCTGATTAATAGTACATAATAATACACTTCTATATTTGTTTCATATATCCTAAGTGTTCTGTTTAATCTATTGGACCTCTTATAAAAAAAAAAAAAAAGTAAGTAATTTTTGTTATAAAGTATGTTCGCAATATTGAATTAAAAATAAATTGCAAACTGAAAGGGATATAGAATGGATATAAATAATAAACTAGATAAATATGTGTACAAAGGAGCTATAGAATTATAGAAATAATGAAGTTCATGATCAAAATAACAAGGAAATTTCGAGGATGAAATTTTTTTAGGGGGGAAGAGTTGTAATGTTTCCCAATTTCAATAGTGTCGAACAGTGATTTGAGATTTCTAAATCGACGAAAAAGTTAGAAAACTTTGTTAATCGATAATTATAAGTTAAGTGTGATTTTGGAAATATTTTAAAATTAGTGAATTTTGTGAACTAAAAGAATTAATTAGAAAAATTGGGCCAAAAACAAGGTATTGAGAGCTCGAATTCATAAAGTGAGCCATAAATATTTCTAAAAATATTTATGGAGTGTCATTAAGTTATTATTAAAGTTTAGTTTAGAAATTTTAACGTTTGGATATGTAATTAAATGAAAAGGACTAAATTGAAAAAGGTGTAAAAGTTGAATTATAGATTAAAACAAAATTATGAAGGACCAAAATGGTAATTATACCATTTTGTAAAGTTGAGGCAGTTAAGTATGAAAAATCTGAGATTTTTAAAGTATGTTATTATATTATATATTAATATTATATTATATTATTATATTATTATATTATTATATATATATACAAACAAAAACAAAAGAAAAGAAAGGGAAGAATACCAGAAAAAGAAACAGAGAACAAGACGAAAGCAAGGGAAGAAAAAGGGGAAAGAAAGAAAAAGGAGAAATTAATGGTTTGAAGCTTGGAAGTTTAATTGGTAAGTTAATTTAGTCCTTCTCTTTTAATTACATATCCAAACGTTAAAATTTCTAAACTAAACTTTAATAATAACTTAATGACACTCCATAAATATTTTTAGAAATATTTATGGCTCACTTTATGAATTCGAGCTCTCAATACCTTGTTTTTGGCCCAATTTTTCTAATTAATTCTTTTAGTTCACAAAATTCACTAATTTTAAAATATTTCCAAAATCACACTTAACTTATAATTATCGATTAACAAAGTTTTCTAACTTTTTCGTCAGATTTAGAAATCTCAAATCACTGTTCCGACACTATTGAAATTGGGCTGTTACAATTTATACTCCTTCATCAACCCTTAAATAGTAGAATAATGCATTTCAACGCACTGGAACTCACGTTCTCCTCCATCGACAATAATATCGATATTAATCAAGCTAAAACTCAATCGACTATTTGAATTTTTTTTTATTTTGATTATCTTGAAGTAATTAATTACGCCATTATACGTTATGCTTTGATTATTTAATGAATCGTTGATTATTTAATGAATTGTTTTTTTACTATACAAAAGTTTTCATTTAAGTCATTAGGATGTTAAAATCGTTGCTATATGGCTTTCTTTATTCACACTGCCTGCACCAACTGAAAGCACTCCTTCTCATTCTCTTCTATAGTAGTATTTTTTTTTCATGAAACAATTTTGAACGTTACAAATTTGTAAACCCAAATCCAAACAACTTTCTTCTTTGATCCCCGAGACTAACCGTCAAATCAACTTGGATCTAAGGTATGTTCTTCTATTGGTCGATGGGTATTGATCCATCATACTGATCACTAAATAGTCATTTGGAGCTCGCTAACCGAATCTTTTTCTAAAAAAAAAAAAAAAAAAACTTAACAACTCATTGCCCTTTGAATAGTTCAGTTACCTAAATGAAAACTTTTGAATAATTCATTGTCTATTTTATAACTTTTTGAAGTTAAATTAAATGACTAAAACATAAACTTACAAATAATTTAGTGATGTTGGGTGTAATTTACCCTTAAAAATTATATTAAACTTGAAAGTAATTTTCTACTCCATTTAAATCTTGAAATTATAATATTAAAAAATCTTTATAATTATTAAAATAATTATTTTTCCTTAATTTGTCATTGTAAAAACAATTTTTTAAAGAAAATATTTGGTTGAATCTCGATATTAAGCAAAAAAAAAATTTAATCCCGATTAATTTCAAAAATAAACAACTAGAGATAATTAATCACAATACTAGTATTTTTGATTAACTGTACATATTTTTACCAAAATTTTTCATGTTATTATTAATCTTACTAATAGGACAATTAAATTATACTGAATTAAAATATAGGAATTAGTTCATAAAAAAAAAGGATTAAATTTTAAAGTTGAAAGCAGTAAAAGGATTAAAACCAAAATTTACCCTGAAAATTAAACATGTGAAATTGAAACTAGGCCTAAAATCGAACTCGAACTCCAAAGTAGCAAATTCTGGAAACAACCAAACGAAGCAAAAACTCGTGTCATCAATTAACTGGTCTTTGTTTCAAGCTTTCTTCAATTTGAAGTCCTGTAATCAAGCCGCCACAATGGCGCCTGTAAGAACCCCAGGCGCTATTGTTGCTTCCACTGCCGCCATCTCCATTTCCATGGCGATCTTCTCTTACTTCCTCTTCTTCAAAAAGACCAATTCGACCCTTCATTCCAACAAGAAGAAAAAACCCAGAAATGGAGTCGTCGATGCCATTGGTAACACCCCTTTGATCCGCATCAATAGCCTCTCTGAAGCCACTGGCTGTGAGGTTACTTTTATCTCTTTTTTTTTTTTTTTTCAAATTTGATCACTGGGTTTTCGATAATATACCTCTTTGAACTCAAAGCTTTTTTTTTTTTTTTTCCTTTTTGGATTTTATTGATGTTTAGCCTTGAAGTTACTGTTTTTGGCTGATTTTGAGATTTGGGTCTTTCATGTTTTCTTTTATTAATCAATGGTTTTTTTTGGACTTGATTTCCTGAAAATGAAGGAAAATGATCATTTAAATTGCTTGTTGGTGTGATTTTGTTTTCAGATTCTGGGCAAGTGTGAGTTCCTGAATCCTGGAGGAAGTGTGAAAGATAGGGTTGCTTTGAAAGTCATTGAGGAGGTAATTTATATTTGGTCAATTTATGTTTTGGTCCTTCTTCTATGCTGAAATTTGTAATTTAGCCTATACTTTGATTTTGGTATAATTTGGTGCTCCTACTTTTATAGTTTTATTAGTATCCAAATTATCAACACTGTTAATGTTAAATTGCTCATGACGAATTTTTTATATTTAGTTAGGTCGACAATATTAACAAAATTTGACTAATTAATAACATTCTAAAAGTATGAGGACCAAATTATGCCAAATTAAAATAAAAGATTATATCTTAAATTTTAGGATAGGAGAGGAAACAAAACCATAAATTTTACATTTATATTCTACAAATTTTCAATTCAAATTGGTTACAAATAGAAGAAATGAGAAAATTTCAAGCTATAATGCACTGTATATGATAGTTCATGTTTCAGATTAAAAAGCTTGCATTTGAAATATAGCACTTTTAGCCATGGAGTGAGAATTGAAGCCTTATTATGTTATTATCATGGATAAATGTAACTTTGTATGTTTTTTCAGAATTTGGGGATTTAATATTCATAATTGTAAATATAGCTTCTGTTAGGTAAAAGTACCCTGGAAGCCCCTGTACTAGGAGTCAAATTGCATTTTGCCCCCCTCTACTTAAAAAATGGACAAATTAGTCCTTTTTCTATTACAAATTTCAGTCCATTTGTACTTTTAAAAACTGGTGTGGTTAACGGAATAACCAGATAATGACATGTGGCATGTCACGTGGACCAGTTTTTAACTGTGGAAATGAATGAAATTTTTAACAGAAGGGCTATCTTGCTCTTTGATCTAAGGTACAAGGGTTAAATTGCCCATTTTGTAGTAGAAAGGGCCAAACGCAATCTCATTCCAAGGACAAGTGCCTCCGGGGTACTTTTACCGCTTCTGTAACTCTGTTATGTTTATAGTATTGGCAGTTCTGTTTGTTAATCTGTCCGTTTTCTTCCTTGTGCTTTCCAATTTTCTGGCGCAATATAGGCTCTTGAATCAGGTGATCTAGCTCCCGGTGGGGTAGTTACTGAAGGGAGTGCTGGGAGTACTGCGATTAGCCTTGCTACGGTGGCTCCTGCCTTTGGATGCAAATGTCATGTAGTCATCCCAGACGATGCTGCTATAGAGAAGGTTGTGTAAAATGTACTATGGATGAGCATATTCCGAATTTTCTTGTAAATATTTACTTTGAATTCACAACATTAACTCGAAAATTATTGTCTGTTGCAAACATATGTTAGTCTCAAATACTCGAAGCACTGGGAGCTACTGTTGAAAGGGTAAGACCAGTATCAATTACACACAAAGACCATTATGTCAATATAGCTAGGAGGCGCGCGCTAGAGGCAAATGAATTAGCTGCAAAGGATAAAAAGGTCAGCCAAGTTGATGGCAAAGATCGGGAGCCAATGGATGATTGCGTACCTGACCAGGAGAAAGAAAATCCGGGTTTCTTGAGCCATTGTAACGGTGGTTTCTTTGCAGATCAATTTGAAAATTTGGCAAACTTCAGGGCTCACTATGAGGGTACTGGGCCTGAGATCTGGGAGCAGACTGATGGCAATGTGGATGCATTTGTTGCAGCTGCAGGCACTGGTGGGACCGTGGCTGGTGTTTCTACATTTCTTCAGGTAGAAGTTATAACGTCGTTAGTTCGTTTTAACTGCCTGTACATATTTATATGAGGGGCTAACTTAATTTATGAATGTCGAACAGGAGAAGAGTCCGAAAATCAAGTGTTTCTTGATAGATCCTCCCGGTTCTGGTTTGTTCAATAAGGTAACTCGGGGAGTCATGTACACTAAAGAGGAAGCCGAAGGACGAAGGTTGAAAAATCCGTTTGACACCATAACAGAAGGGATCGGAATCAACAGATTGACTAAAAATTTTATGATGGCAAAGCTCGATGGAGCTTTTCAAGGCACGGATAAGGAAGCTGTTGAAATGTCGAGGTCTGTCTATCATCTTATAAATATATATTACTTCTATATTTGTCTCCTTAAACTTCCTATTTCTGTCGAATCCAATATAAAATGACGTGAAAGCCGTCTTGCTCGGCTTCTTAGCTGTAATCTTTTTATCTGCTCAATATTTCAGGTTCCTTTTGAAGAACGATGGGCTCTTTCTTGGGAGTTCTTCAGCCATGAACTGTGTTGGAGCTGTTCGAGTGGCAAAGGCTCTTGGCCCTGGCCACACTATCATAACCATTCTATGCGACAACGGGATGAGACATCTAAGCAAATTCTATGATCCCAAATATTTGGCGCAGTACGGGTTGACGCCCACAGCAACCGGATTAGAGTTCATGAGCATCAAATGAACCCTGCAAAGGTTTACACTCCGAGACAAATATTATCCATCAAATCAGGTGGCATATCGAGTCATTTTTTGGTGGTCGGAATCCTCAGATTTTTATTTTCCTTTTAGTTTTAGTTAGAAAACATTAGTTCTATGTATACTGCTTTTAGCAGACAATTTTGGAGACCCAATTTATAATGAAAATTTACACATATAGTTAGATTTTGTTACTTTTCTCTTCAGAATTTAGATTCTGCTCAGAACTGCAAAATTCCGAGTATTTCGTAACGGCAAGTTTTCACAATATACCAAAGTGTGTATGCGAAGAAAATTGTGGTGAAGGAACTTTATAAATATATCTTTCAATGTCTTCTCATTAGTACTAGAACCAAATGGCTTGGTTGATAGATTATTGTCAAAATACATAAGCTCGATAATTTGCTTGCATACAAGATAAAGACTTATAATAAATGGTGCTGGTATGTCGAACTTTGCACCGATAAATATCTTAAGCTAAGGAAAGCTCTGATTCACTGGGGGTATGGCTTCTCAAATTCTGATTCATTGCAATGAGGGTCTAGCCAATCCCTAGGGGAACCCTTGGACATGTTGTGGCTTGCTTTCCCACCACCAACAAGCTCTTTCAAATTTTCCACCTTGTTCTCCCGCCCTGTCCCGCCGACCCTTTTATCAGCTTCCTTTAGTTTCTGTTTGAACCGTTGCTTACGAGTGGACAGATTCAGCTCCTGCTGCCTTGATTGTGATGGCGGTGCACCATGCGGTCCCAAGTAGATGTTCTCTTCTTTTTTGGTCTGCACAAGACAAGAAGTTTCAAACAAACAAGTATTGACTCGGTAAAAGTATCATGAAGGCCCCCTTACTAGGAGTCAAATTGCATTTCGCCTCCTTTGCTCAAAAAATGAGCGAAGTAATCCCTAAACGTTAGATCAAAGAGCAAATTGATCATTTTTGTTAAAATTTTTATTCAATTCTATTGTTAAAAACTAGCATGGCTAACAAACCACGTATACTTCATTTTGAGGTATATAGACCAATTTTTAATGATAGAAATGGACGAATTTGATCTAATGTACAGGGACTAATTTACCCATTTATTGAGTAAAGGAAGCAAAATGCAATCTTACTTTTCGTACAAGGGTCTCCATGATACTTTTACCGTATTAACTCTTGACATCTATAGAGGTATAGATATTTGCAAATGACCTGCTGCGAATGCGGTTTTGATGTTTCTACATCTGAAGTATCAGCTTTAGTTTTATATGGTTCTTCAATTCCCAAGCTCGGAATCACGAATCCATCAGTGTCTAACGAAACACAAAAGAATGAACAGACATCAACATAAGAAAAACCATTTTTTAAAAAGTTAAAAGACAACATTTCAACATACCAACAGTATAAAACTCTCTAACTCTACTGATAACAATCTGCAAAACAGTGACAACACGTCTCTCTCTAACCATAAGACTGACCCCTTTACAAAAGGTCACTTAGCACGGCCATCTTTGAAACTGTGTGCCAAGATATAACAATATTGTGTTCATCGTCAAAAGGCAAGTACTAAACAGTTTCATTCCATAGTTAGAGATGCTAGATTTGACCGAATACAATGACGAAATCAACAGCTTACAAATGACGGAATTGAATTAACTTGAACACCAAAAGAAGAGAAATGGTACAATGGGAAAACCAAAAAACAAACTAAAGAAGCCAAAAAAGGCCAGCAATATATACGGACACAAGATACAGCAACCGGAATAAATGAACAAGCAATTGCAAACTTAAAAGCAAGTGCATCCGTGTTTACTATAATCTTGCTAAAGAATTGGCTCGGTTAACATACCAAAAACAATCAAAGACCAACGAACAACTATGGAACAAATGTTTAGAAGTGAGAAGTTTGAATATAAGTTACATCTACGGAAAACGAATGCAAAAAGTGTAAGTGGTAGAAATGATCTCAAAATTGATGCAAGGCAAACAGCTACAAATATAAGGACTAGTTCAATTCTCTAACTTCTCCCTTGGTGAAAGTACACATCAGATCTTTCTATCATAAGGACTAGTTCAAATTAGTCCTTGAATTAATAAAAAGAATCAAATGAAGCAAACTTTTAACAGAGTTAACTCTTACTATTTAAAAGATGGACATGAAATTTATTCTTTTCATTTGCAGCTCAACTCCAAACAAAAGATTTCATTTGCAAAACCATAAAAGCTTTAAAAATACTAACTTTGTTAAACAATAAATGTTAACTGTCACAATTTGACCTTATTCAATTCTTTTTAATAGTTCAAGGACTAAATTGATCCATTTAATAATACAATGACTAATTTGAATCAGTCCCTATAATAGAGGGACCTCTTGTTACTTTCACCCTTCTTCCTCACTAAGATATCCTACACAAAGTAAAGCTTCATAAACTCAATTTCTAGTTTACTACAAGTATGTAACCTTCAAATGCTTCTTAATTAGCCAAACAGATGAACTTGTTCATAAGATCATCACTTCCCTACAAAAGGCAACCATATATCAACTAAAGCAATAAAATGAAGGAAAAGCATAAATCTCATCATCCCCCAATCAAAACAAAATCATCAAAGAAATAGAATTGAAACAGATAATCATAAATACCAAATTTTCCATATCAAATGATGCCAACAAAGCAATTTTTCATTGAAAATCAATTCAAACATCCAGTTTTCTCCTATATATCACTACAATCTAAAAAACCCATATCTTCAAATTAAATATTAATAAAAACTCACTAATAAAAAAAACGGTCTTTTTGATAAGGATCCAAATTTCTCCCATTTATCAGAATTTTCCCAGCAAACAAACAGAGAGAGAGAGAGAGAGAGTTAATATACCCCACTCATCTTCTTGTTCATGGAGTGAAGAAGTGGTGTGCACTGGAGATGAGTCCATGAGGTGCTGAAGATCATGGATTTCAATGGCGAAAGGGCAACAAAGCCCAGAGATCAACGAAAACTCAGCAGCAACGAAACCAATCCAAAACAAAAATTTTTTTTAAAAGGAAGAAAGTTCTGCAATATGTAAATAAAAACCAAAAAGAATCTTCAAAATTGGAACCTTATTCTCTCTCTCTCTCTCTCTCTCTCTCTCTCACTCTCTCTCTCTCTTAAGAAAAGATGGTTGGCTTTTTAAATGATTTATGAAGAATTTATAGACAGAAATTTCAAAAAGCAAAAGACCCTAACCCTAGAAAATTTTCTTTTTACAATTTCATATACTATAACAATAATTGCATTAATTCTAGAAAACATTTATTATTTATCAAAAGAAAAAAAATTATTTTAATTATTTTTTGAAATATCTCGACATTTAAGAGTGTTGATATTTCTTTATTTGTGCGAATCCTCATGATAGAATCTTATACGAATCTCGTAATTCAATCGATAATTTGATTATTTATTAATAATGATACGATTTTACTATAATTTCGTCACTTACAAATGTCAAAGTTAGTGTTAATTTTATAATTGACATTCATAAGTGTCGAGTTGACTTGATCATAAGTCAAGTTGGACTGAGTCAATGCAAAATTCTAAGCTCATTTTCTAGGTTTGGGTCCGAACCAAAAAATAGACCTAATTTTTTTCTCTAAGCCCGATCCAGACAAAAAATGCTAAAATCGAGTCAGCTCACCTGTATTAAAAAAAAATTATATGAAATTTTTTTAAAAAAATATAATGCATCAAATGTAACAGCCCGATTTTTCAGTGGTTTCGGAAACAGCGATTTCAGAATCTCTTTGCAAATCGAGTTTGTAAATATTAATATTTAATATTTACGAGTCTATTATAGAAATATATTAAAATTTGGTCCAATAATTTTATCTAATTGATAGTTAATTAATGTATAGAGACTAAATTGTACGTCTTATCATTATAGATTTTTAAATAGTTAAGGGATTAAAATGGTTTTTTGACCATTATAATATTTTCAAGCGGTGTAGAAAGGTATTAAAATCCACTTGTTAATTGTAATTAACTTTTAATTAATTAAAGTTTAATTAAATAATTATGATTAATTATATTTTAATTACAATTATATAAGTTAAAACATAAAGATGTCATCTTATTTTCTTCATCTCCTTCAACCTTTCTATGAAAAAGAAAAGAAAACCTAAGAAAAGTTTCAAACATTTGGCCCCTGAAATTGGTAAGCTATACAAGTTCTTTTCTTATAATTTTTATGTTTTTGAGGTTATGGGAGTTTGATTTGGCTAGCTCGTGTATCAATTTGCAAAGTTGTTGAAGTTTCTAAATGTTGCCATTGATGATTTCTTGAAGAAATATATGTTAAATTGATAGATTTTAAGCTTAGATGTGAAAAGGACTAGATTGTAAAGTTTAATTGTTAGTTTTGTACAAAAGGACTAAAGTGTATAAATTGCAAATTTGATGTAAATTTTTTGTAATAATAGCTAATAGAGGGTCCTAAAAGGATGTGATTGAGATTGGTTTTGAAATCAAAGCTCAAAATTGAAAGTTATGGCAATGTCGGTTTTAGGGACTAAATTGAATAAAAAGAAAAAAATTTAAAGGCATCCAAAAAATGGAATGAAACTGATTCATGCATTTTATGGGATACTATAAAAATGTTTGGTATTGATAAATTGTTTAAAATAATTGTTTAGATCATGAATTGAATCAAACCGGGGATAATTGAAAATAAGGCAAAATTATGGAATAGTCCTTGAAGATTCAATTTGTTTGTTGTTTTGACCAAAGGTGACTTGAGTTATAAATTGATTTAGGAAAAAGTTAGAAAGGATTCATAAATTACTTGGTTGTAAATGTTGAGTGGCTTAGGTTGATGATAGGTTAGGAATGTGATAAATAAGTCTTGGAGTATTATAGGACATATCAGTGTTAAATAAGTTTGGAGTACCCAGAAAGTGACTTCAGATAGGTTTTTAAGGTCTTATTGCACCTAGATTTCAATATCTTAGGCTTTGGTTTTGATACTTGTAAAGCCAGTAGCTAATTGAACTTTTGAGAGCACTATTGATACCTCACCTTTGGGTATTGATACCTTTAGTCAATATTTTTGTACTTATGCAAAAAGTATCGATACATGGTAAGTCAATAGCCAGTTAAGGATTTTAGGGAAAACAAGCATTGATAAATAAGCTCTTGGTATTAATACCTTTTGGTACCCTCCTTAAGGTATCGATATCTTCTGACTTAGTTTCATACTTTACTTAGCTTAATGAGTCGCAACTCAGGTTTTTGAATTTGGATTATTACCTGACAATTAAGGATTAGTAAGGATTTTTAATCAATGTTCGAGGTTGGTTTTAGTCATGAGATGTCGTTGGGCTCCTATTTTAAAATCTCTTAATCAAGGATCGTTGTCAACTCGAGTTAGAGGTGGTCTTTATATGTGCAATGGATGACACTGTGACATGTGTAATTGATGGATTAATCCTGGCGGACCAGTGGCATTTTATTAAAAATCATCTATCATTTGCCTATTATTGCATTAGTTAGAATAACATACCATAAGACCAATAAACTTTGGTTCAAACAAGAGAAGCAACAAGGTAACATTATGGCAATCGAACACACTTCTTACAACAAAGGGTATTTAGCTCCTGTCGTGTAATGGAATTCTC
The DNA here is from genome assembly GCA_025503065.1 of Gossypium bickii. Lineage (NCBI taxonomy): Eukaryota > Viridiplantae > Streptophyta > Magnoliopsida > Malvales > Malvaceae > Gossypium > Gossypium bickii. Next base: position 1,112,722 of record CP106721.1, on the reverse strand, counting down.
CCACTCAAAACACATATTTAGGGTTGATGGTCTACTAATCCATTATGGGGGTGCCACCAAGTTTATTTAAAGTTGATATTGATAAGAGGTGGTGTGACTGTGGGCATTTGTAAGCAGAAAGGTGCCCATGTTCGCATGTAATCATTGCATGCAATAAGATGCATCCGAATTGCATGGAATAACATTTTCTGACTTAATCGTGTAATCAATATTTATCAGTATGTATTTCAATCACTTTTTATAAAAACTATTATTCATTGAACATGATAGATTATCAATTGTGTTTGAATCCATAATGTTGCAAGCCCCCAAAGGGTTGCCCTTAATAAACCTAAATACCAACCAAAATGGACAGTAAGGAGTTAGGCTATCTAAAACATTGTTCATGATGTAAAACTAAAGGACACGACAAACGCAAGTCTACACATGATGCAAATGAGTCAAACATTAGATAAGGAGAGCAATGCATAAATTGTATTCCAATAAACTTGTTCAAGGTTAAAAACTTGTTATTTAGACTTTACATATTTTCAATTGTATGTTTTCTTTAGTATTTTGTTATTAAGTAACATACTTAACATACTGTAATTGTAAATTGAGGTTTAGACTTCAAATTATACAAGTTTTGTTCTTTTCTTACCTAGATTCGTGTATATATTCAACTTGGTGTGTATTCACATGGAACTTCACTTTTAGAATTGCTTTGGAATTTCACTTTTGGATTATTTTTAATGTTTTCATTGGTATTTCAATTTATAGACATATTTATATGTTGTATAGAGATATTTATAAATTCATAAACTAATAATACAAAATAGGCATCCTTATCAGATCAAGACTTAGATTTGGAGGACCGACTGGTTCACTTAGTTTCTTAATATTCAATCACACTAATGCCACTTGATATAAGAGAAGTACATAAGTGTTGTGCACATATTAAAAATATGATTGAGCAAGCTTACATTCACCAATAGTATGGTAGTAATCTTTGAAGCTTGATATTACTTCTACACAAACTACAAAAATAAATAAATAAATAAATTTAAATCCAATTATGATAATAATTATATTAAGTAGATATCAATATAGCAAATAAATTACCTTTCCATATGATTGAATAACAATTTGCAATCGCATCTATACAAGATCATCCTTCCAATAAGTTGTATGGTCACGATGCCCAATCCATCTATTAAAATATTAAATGTCAGTACCAATACAAACCATTAATAATGCAATACATTTTGTAACACAAACTTACAATTTTACTTTCTAATAAAAAAGAAATGCATGTAAAGTACAGGGGGTAGGCACTATCCATGGAAGTCGATACCATACTCGTGATTGGGAAATAATAAGACAACAATATTTTTTTGACGTTTCTCACCCTACATGCCTTGGATAGAACTTTTAATAGACATACTAAAACAACAGACCCCAAATTGTATGCTTTTATCTATGGAAATAATCTAACAATGGGTTATGCATGGACAAAACTTTGTTGCTAGACTTTTCTGGCTACAGTAACCACTAATGAGCTAATGGATGCAAGCTCTAGCATGTCGAGTAATCTTAAATAGAGGGTTTCTTTAGGAGAGTTTCGAAGTGCCTCTCCAACCAAGTAAAATTAATAAAAAAGCATCATAATAAGACTTATAGTTGGTGGATGTAGGGATGGTAGAATTTGAATCGTCTAATGGATTTTAAACAACTCCAATCTGAATGAAGCAAGTTATATTTTGAAAAGTGGATTTGGGACGAGGCCCACAGATTTATTTTTGAAAAATCGTTATCTAAACCTCTTAGGATCTAGTATTCTAAATGTAGTGTATTCGTCATTTTGTACTTGTAATCTTTTGAGCAAATTGTTTTACATAAAATTTCATTATACATTAATATCATTTGCATTTTTCCTCAACGATTTTTGCTCGTAAAGCAAAATGTAAGCAAATATTGACTCATTGATTATCTAATATTTAACTAATATTAAGTTGCATTATGTGGTTAGATCACAATGCGGGAAACCAACTTATATTAGTAGATAATCTAAATAGTTCATTGTCTAATCGAAATTGAGAAAATCGATAGAAAGACTATTATGTCATCTATCAAATTCAATTGGGGATGTCTTGTCTGAGTATCGAAACATATGACTCTCAAAAGATAGATAAATATATATTATTGTTTGGACTAGCAATACATTAGACAATACCCAAGTTGAATTTATCCTAAATTTGTTTATAGTTTTATTCACTTGTGACATTCATAGTGTGATATACCTTAATCCTGTGTGGATGATGGATAATGTATGTGTGACTTATATATTTTGATGTATTAAAAGTCTGAGTTTGAATAAATAAAGAATCAAAAGCTGGTACGTTGGGTTTACAACTTTTGCAACATATAGCATTATTCACAATAGAGAAATTCATAACCCAACTAATGGATAAATGATATCCTCTCATCGACATTACATGATTGATGGAAAGTAAACGAGATCACGTGTCATTTGTCTTTGTCACAAGACAAATGATTTAGTTACTATGTGTTAGTAATTGACTTTTTTCATTGCAGGATTTAATAGATATTATGAGATAAAATAAGATCATATTGATATAATAGATTTTATCCCAAAGAGATTAAAGATATATTATGAGAGTAACTCACTTATGATAAGGTCATTAGACTAACACTTATTGAGTGACTTTCATAATGGTATATAATAAAGAAGAGTTCAACCGTGGTACTATAGTGAAATGATTACATGATTAAATAATGTTGTAATTAATAACCGAAGAGTCGAAACTTAACTCCAAATTATTTGAGCTCTAATTATATATTTCCAATCGCCCCTCTACTAGCTCAAGATGACTTGAAACAAATTGCACATAGAACTAATAATATGGAATGAATGAAAACGACAACTAAGAGAAATAGATCGCATATATTACTATTTACAGTGAATGTGTTTTCTCGCTAAGTACAAAAAATGACTTAGAAATTATATTAATTTCTTCAAATTATTATTTAACCACTTGTAATCAAATAATTGAACTTTGAAGTTCGAAGTGAGAATTAAATTAAATAGTCATCGTAGATTTATTGAATGAGACAATTAAATTAATTTCCTCATAGATTCCAATACGATAGAGTTGTCATGACTTTAACAAAATTAGAATTGGGTTGAGAAAATAATTGATTTGAAATAGTTAATTTAATTAATTAACATTTAATTAATTTTTAATTTTAAAAATATTAAAAAATAATTTGTATAATTAATATAATTTTTAAAATAATTTAAATGGTTATTAAATTTTAAAAATAGTTTGTATAAATTTTTTGATTTTTTAAAATTTGAAAAAATATTTAAATGCTAACTTGTCATCCATGTGTATGCAATGTAAGCAAAGTTTAAAAAATGTTAATTTTTCCATTTATTTTGGTTGATTTGACAAAAAAATGTAATTTTAAAGGTTAAAAAAGGTGAAAAATTAAATTAAAGGCTAAATTGACATTTTTGTAAAGTTGAAGGGCCAAATATGGCAACCAATATGACAATCCACTTGTACTTTATGTTGACATAGCACTATTTGTCTTATATGTCACACACCAATAATATAATTTAAAAGCTACAAAAAATTTTCAAAAATATAAAAATTCAAAAAAATCAACATGAAGTACACATGAATTGTCATGCGGCTATTGTGTTAAAAATTTAATATTTCAGTAAATATTTCATTAAAAAATAATAATTTGACTATTTTTGAAACATTATGGTTAAATTCGATGCTTTTTAAAAGATAGACAATCAAATTTAACTTAAAAAAGAACCAAATTGAAAAGAAATATAAATATTAAGGACTAATTTTAACAGTATACCTTTGTTTTCAAATTTTTTTTCTATCACATAATAAATGTGATTTAAGTTACAAAAAAATAATTAAGTTTTTAAAAACTAATAATTACTTTGAATAAAATAAAAATAGGAAAAACCGCTCCCACTATCAGCCCACAATTTACCTCACAAAATAGGGGCCCACCAGCAAACCCCAAAATGTGGGGCCCGCAACTTCCAAGATGCCTCCGAAACAAAATCTCAACCCTTGGATTTACATTACGTAGAATGAACAAGATCACAGCCGTCCATTACCTCCCATCTCGAGTTTCGCCCATTTTCTGACAAGATCCCGTCCGACGTGTCACTTAACTGCATTTAAAATCCGGGTTTCAAGTCCGCACTTTGAAAAAATTGAAAGCTTAAAATTTGTTTTCCCCCAAAAAACAAAAACAAAAAATTTAATTAAAAAAAATTCTTGCTTTAAAACACTCTCTGCTCTCTGTCGAGCTTTTGAATGATTATAAACAGTCCGTAACTCGCTGTAAGTTTTCTGCTTTTATTTTTTTTCGATTTTCAGCTTATATTTGGTAATTACTCTTCAATGTTTTTTTGTATTTTCTTTGGAATTTTGGTTTTTTTTTTGGGTGTGCTAAAAAGTTAGGGTTTTAGATTTCAACGTTTTTGAAAATTGCAAAAATTTGGGTTCTTTTACTAACTTTTTTGTGGGAAAATCTTCGGTGTTAGTTTGGTTGCTTTCAAATTTGAGAATTGACGGGTTTTCAATTTTTAGATTTGGGTTATTTTCTTTGTCTAAATTGAAAATCTATTTAATTAAGCTTTACTAGACTCTGGTTTTTGCTTTGTTAAACTGTGATTTAGGATTTATATTGGGGAGAGAGACGAAAGGGAAAAAAACTAATTTCCCCCTTATTTTTACCCTTAGGAACCAACAAGGTGACTTTGTTATGAATTTTGAATTCTTAGTTCTTGTGGGTCAAGTTTGGGTTTTTCCTTGCTTTTCAACATGTCAAACTCGTCTGGATCTCTAGTAATGCAATTCAAGTCTGGAAATGCTGTACTTTTCTTTTGGAGTATGAGGCTTTTCAGTATATTTTTTTCTAACGTTAAGTTGAGTGTTTCTTATAGTTTGTTTTTCCTCCTTCTATGGGGAGTAACATTTTTTTGTTGGTTACAGCTTTTTTCGCATTGTATTTCATGAGAGACTTAGAAGAACTTTATTCGGTGCAGAACAGAAATTTTGTTTTGTTATGTGAAAAGATTGTGAGGGAAAATTCGCCTGCAAAACTAATATGGCCGTGAATTTTGGAAGCGTTTAATGAGCCTATTGTTTCGTAATGTATGGATTATTACTTAAGTTTTCATGGAATTTTTTCAATGGTGGTGTCTTTAGTGGGGTTATGGTGCTTGTTGCTGAGTGTTGTAGTGTCTGTTTAATGGTTCTTTTGTCTTGAGTGTAATTAATCGATTTATTTGTCATTATTATTACTATACTTTTTTTTTTTTTTGTTTCTTCATCTTTGTTGTTATCCTATCCTACAGATTCGGAGGGCAAGATAAACAAGCGCTGCTGTTTGAAGCATTTATTTTGAATTGGTTTGATTATGGGTGAAGAAGAAACAAAGACCAAAGTCCCTGACCCAGTGGCTAACGGGACTTCTCTTCCGGAAAAATCCAGTGCAGTTGTAGCAGGGAAAAAAGAGGAAGAAGATAATAGGGTAAAGGAAATGGAAGAAGATGAGAAAAATGATGAGAAAGTTGAGACTGAGAAGATGGATGAAGACCAACCGGTCAAGGATGACACAGAAAGCAAAGAGACGGAAAAAGAAGAAAAGGAGGAACCTAAAACTGAAGCGATGGAAGAAGAAACCAATGCAAAAGAAGATGTTAAGAAAGTTGCGAATGATGAAAACAAAGATGAGGAGGAGGAGAAAGTGGATGAGTTGAAAGAAGAAGATGAAGAAGAGCAGGAAGAGAAGGCTGAAGAAGAGTCGAAAGAAGAAGAAGATGAAGAGGAGCATGAAGAAAAGGATGGAGATGATGAAGAGAAGGATGGGGATGATGAAGAGGAACAAGAAGAGAAGGCTGAAGAAAGCGAGGAGGAAAAAGGTTCAAAGAAGCGTGGGAAAGGTAAAAAACCTGAGGAGAAAGTTAAGGGGAAGACAAAAAAGACGGAGGAGAAGAAGGAGCCAGAGCAAAGAACTCCTCTCACTGATCGACCTGTGCGTGAGCGGAAATCTGTTGAAAGACTTGTTGCTTCTATTGAAAAAGATGCTTCTAGGGAATTCCAAATTGAAAAGGTTTTTTTCCCCTCTCTTTATTGGTTATATATATGTTTTGACAAGTTAGCTGTTTAGATCTCTATTTTGAAGGTGCATTAGAAATTAATTGGTTACTTTGGCAATTGCAGGGCAAGGGTACTCCACTTAAAGATATTCCTAATGGTGTGTTCCTTAGTACTTTTTATATCACTCAAATTTTTGTGTTGTTATAGACAATATCCTACAATGGCTTTGTTTGGTGTTATGTTTCTAAATCTTAACAGCGCATTTTTAATAATGTTGTTCATCATTGATTTCATACTGTTTGCATTGTCAACAAAACATCTGAGGATGCCGCTTCTTTAGTTTAACTTCACTTGTCTCCTTTCCATATTTCTACTAAGTTCCTTTAATGTGTATTTGAATTCCTTTTCCTTTAAAATTAAATATGTTCTAGTATTTGATATTAGTCCAGAACCATGAATTGAGTGAAATGGCATCTCATATGTTATTTTTTGCAGTGGCATTCAAGTTGTCTAGACGGAAGACTGATGACACTTTCAAACTTCTTCATAATGTTCTCTATGGAAGGAGAGGGAAGGTAATATGATTCCTTTTGAATATTTTATATGTTTCTATCTAGCATTCCAAATATGTTGTTTCATCCTCTTGCTTTGATGATAAGGGCTTAATGGCTTGCAAATACACATAAACAGAGTCCAGGCACGAGTCTTTGAAAAGAAATAATTCTTGGATGGTGTGGATTGCTGCAGTAATAATTTGCTTATTTTGCTCACGTTCCTTGCTTTTGCAGGCTACGCAGATTAAGAGTAATATTTCCCGATTTTCTGGTTTTGTGTGGCATGATAATGAGGTAAGACGATTATAAAATCATGAAGCTGTACTTCTGTTGTATATAACTGATATCCTTCAGTAATTGGACTTTTGGATTCCAAAACTTTTAGGACATTTGTAGTTGTTCTATTAGTTTAAGTTTCCTATATGGTTGATATTAGTGCACTATATTAGGTGTTTCTTGTGCTTATTTCATTCAAATGTTGTGATAATCGCAGGAAAAGCAAAAAGGTAAAGTAAAAGAGAAGCTTGACAAGTACAATAAAGAGAAGTTATTGGAGTTTTGTGACGTGCTTGACATACCAGTTATAAAGGCTACTACAAGGAAGGTTTGTCATACTGCTGTAATTTGTGCTTTAGTTGTTCCTATATGTCAAGAAAATGGTGGCTAGTATGTTTGTTTGATTAGTTAAAAGCATTTTCTTGGTGGTTGGTTATTCAACATTCATGCAAATTGATTAATAGGAACCCTACTAAGATAGACTAGTCCGTTGGGTTCTTTTTCTCACCTTGTACCCACTACGCATTAAAGTGGTGAGTAGCCAAACAATTTACATATGCATGTATGTAAAGTTACAGAACTATGGGTATTCTTTTTCCTTTTCTTTTCTTTTCAGAAAGCTTATTTTTTGTTATTTTCAGCTGAAAAACCCTCATTTATATGACTTGTTTTATCTAGGAATGCAGCAGTTATAATTTAATAAGATTGTGATTCACTAGACGGGTAAGGGTAAATTCTGGAATTCTTGAAAACTATGGTTCTGGTGGTGTAGTTAGTACTTAGTAGTATAAAAATCAGTATCACTGCCCAAGTCGAGTGTCATTTATGTGAGAACTTGTTAATAATCCCACTTCCGCAATCCTGAATGGAATGCTAATTTTGATAATAAAGAAATTGAATTTCACTAATGGGTGTTAATAAGCCAAAAATGGACATGCAGGAAGATATCATTATAAAGCTGATGGACTTTTTGATGGCTCCTCATGCTACAACCACTGTTCTACTTGCTGAACAAGAAAAGGTTACCTAATTTTTGTCTGCTTCTTTTGCCTAAGTTCCATTTTTACATGCTTTTTTCTAACCAATAGCGTTTATTTTTTATCCAGTCAAGCAAGGGTAAAAAGCGCAAAAGGGCTACGAAGTCTGGGACCACAGCTAAACGATCAACAAAGGTATTAATTTTTCCTTGTTGACATCAGAAATATGATACTTGATTAACCGTTGGAACTTTTTGTTAGGACAGTCACCTGTACTGTGTTTAGGGAAATTGTAGCATACCATTCAGTTAGGTCTCCTATGTGTGAATAACTTCTATATGAATGTTTTGTATTATGGTTTGGTCAGGGATTTAGGGTCATATGGTTTTACTTCTTTTTACATTAACCTTCTTAGTTATTTTCTTAGAATTTTTTCCCCTTTGTTCTATGTATTATGCAGAGTCGAAGAAAGAGTGAGGATACTCCAATATCTAGGAAAAAGAGTATGCCTGATTCGGAGGATGAGTCTGAAGAAGAAGAGGAGGAGGAAGAAGAAGAAAAGGAAGAAGAAGAGAAGGAAGAGGAACAGAATGAAGAAGAGAAAAATGAAAATGGAATTGCAGAAAAATCCGAGGACGAGATGCCTGAGGATTCTGAAAGTGAGGAGAAAAATGAAACTGAAGATGAATCTGAAGAAGATGTGGGAAAGAAGAAAAAGAGTAGAAAAATATCATCTGGAAAGAAGGAATCTGCTGGAAAAGCTAAAACGAAGAAAGTGTCAATTCCCAAAAAGTCTACTCCACAGAAAAGAACCCCGAAAACATCAGCATCTAAAAGTTCAAAGGCAGATGATGATAGTGACAAAAGTCCAAAGGTGTCTTCGAGGAAGAAACTGGAGAAGGTCACTAAGGAAAAGTCCTCTACACCGAGTACATCTGCGTCCAAGGAGAAAACCAGTAAGATAGTAATCTCCTTTCTTTTTTTGTCTGTACTTTTTTTCAAGGAAACTGAATAATTGTTTCTTATGGTGGCCCAATTTGTAAGATTGGCTTTTGCTTCTGATTGCCTATGGTGCTATCTTTTCCTTTATTTTTTAAGGCAAAAGGGCTGGAAAGGGGAAGGACAAAGCTAAAGAGCAAAAACTGAAGCCAAGTGATCATGAACTAAGGGATACAATTTGTAAAATTCTTAAGGAAGTGGACTTCAATACGGTAAGATCTGTATACTAATATAATGACTGCAGCCTTTTCTGGACTTTTCTTCACAGCATTTTTTGTCTGGTCCGACTGCTAAGACTATATTGGTTGTGAGGACTTGTTTCAGTTCTAAATAGGCTATCATGGATAACAATTGTAATATTGTTCACATTCATTGATTGGAAAGTTAGTATAAACTCCGAGGATTGTTACTATTTAGCCTAATTTGTCATCATGAATCGAAACATTCTGCTTAAACATGCCAGTGTGAAAATGGGCTCTTTGGAATGTTTATTGACAACAGAATTGCTTTTTATACTCTATTTTCTGAAACACAGTCCTTAATTCTTGTTACCATTTAGTCTAATTTTGTCATCGTGAATCCAAACATTTTTGAGTATTTTTAAGTTTTTATCTAGATTCATTTCTTAATCTCGTGTTTTCATTTCATCATTAATACTGATTTTGATGTACTTGCTAACTAAATTGTATTACTTTATTCTGCAGGCTACATTCACCGACATTCTGAAGCTTCTTGGTATGCGTCTTTCCCTTTTTACTCGGCTCTTTTAACAGTGGTATATAATAAACACTTTTGGGGCACAAGTGTTTAATTATGAAAATTGACAATGAAAGCCATAGTTTTCAATGGTTAATTTCATACTTTGTCCGATAAGAAGTCTCAGTAATTGTTTGCCTTCTAAATTTCATTGTAAACTTTGATGGTTTCGGGATTAACTCAGTTAGTGCTCAACGGTGAATCATGAAAACCGACCATGAAAGTCATCTATTTCAATGGCTAATTATGTACTTTTCTAGGATGTAAACTTTTCTGATATGCAATGTTCTAATGGAGAATTGACTTCCTTTCAGCTCAACATTTCAATACTGACCTCACCCTGAGGAAGTCATCAATCAAGCTCATGATCCAGGAAGAACTTACCAAACTAGCCGATGAAGCCGATGACGAAGACGACGAAGGAGATGCCGAGAAAGACGAAACCCAATCTGCTGGTCAAGAGGTTCAAGCCTGACCCTACAAGATGGATAATAACTACATGCAAAAAGGACAAAAAGGAAATGTAGGTATTCATGTCTTGTGCCAATATGTACTTTTTAGTTGTTACTTAGAAGGGTTTGGTTGTAAACTATTGTTGCTTTTTCCGATGAGCAAATTAGCATTTATGAAAAATACTAGAGGGGGAAACTGCAGTTGCACCCATCTGTGTTGCAGGATATGTACAAACCATTAACATAATCTGTAGGAACTTTACTATCTGAAAAACCAAGTACTTTTGAGTTATAGAACACAGCTGCATGTGGTTTTTTCTTAATTTCTTTTTCCATATATTCTCTTCTTGTCTCGAGAAGCTTGTTTTTACATGATTGTGGTTGGCCAAAATGTTGGGTGTTGATTTGGCCAATACTTGCTTATATTGGATGGTACACTATTTTGATTTTTTAAAAAAAAACTTTAGAATTTAATTAATAATTTTAATTGAGGTAATATTCATTTATTATACAATATTTTGTTAAACAATTATAAATTAAAATTTATATGTATGAAAAATGTTTTAAAATGTTTATAAGCTTCACGGGGTTTTTTATTAAAACTCAAATTTTATTTTATTTCTTTTACTTAAAAAATAAGTAAATATGACTAAGTTATTTTTTTATTAAGTTTTTTAATCTATTTTTATTGTTAAAAATTGATATGGTTAACGGAATAGCTTGACCAATTAGCATGCTTAACTTTTTGTAAGGTATTTATTGAAATTTACATTCTGTAAACCCATTAATAGGTAAATGTTAATCATGAATTTTTAATACTTAATGTGAGAATTGAACCTTTGACTATTGATTAAGTTAAGAAAAATTATCACCGTCTCACTTAACTCCCATAATTTATAACGACTAATTTTTAATAATAGAAATAAATGAAATTTTTATCTACAAAATTTGAAACGGTGTATAAAAATTTAGTGCAATGTTGAAATAGTAGAGTATTAATTGGTTTTGCAGTCTGCAGAGATGCTTCAGGTAGTTTAAATGCCAAGTTTCAGCTAATATCAACTGAAATTGTAAAGCCCATATAGCTCCCCTTCAAGACCTTGGTAATGCCCCAAATACTTATTATGGACATGATAAAATTATATACAAAAATAGAAAATAATTTAAATACGATATAAATACGAGTGAGACTTTGCTCATGGTCCGAGCAATCACGAACCCTTTTATTATAATATTTATTAAGATATTCATAAAATTTTAAAACTAACGATACATCATTATCCGTAAATGTATAAACGATGTATGTATCATTTTCTTAAAAATTTATAACGTGATAGACTAATAATTTGGTATGCGGATGAAAATTTTTAACTTCACAGACGAAGATTAAATTTTACAACATTTCCTGTCAAATCGAGTTGTTGGAATTTAATAATTGAAGGAAAATAATTTAAATTGTTTTGGGAAATTAAAATTAAATAAATCGAGAAAGATTTAATCAGTAAAATTCAGTCAACAGGAAAATAATTGGGATTTGAGATTTGAGGGCTGGTAACGGCTATTTCTTAAATCAATTTAAATTTGTTACAACGGTCAAATTTTCTTTGATCAAACCGTCCTATAAATTCCTCCACTGACCTTTCAATCCCAAAGAACACCCCATAAACGGAAATCAATTATGTGTGTAGTCAAAGAGCTTTCCATTTTTGTTCTCTTTGCTTTGATTTTTGGAAATGTAATTCAAGCCCAAAATTCACCTTCTCCATCTCCTAAATCCACTCCAACCACAACTCCTCCCTCCAAATCTCCTTCATCATCGCCTCCTGCGAGTTCTCCAACAACATCATCGCCTCCTGCGAGTTCTCCAACAACATCATCACCGCCCGCAACATCTCCGACTACTACTCGTCCTCCACAGATCCAACCACCGGCTGCGACTCCGCCTTCTTCTTCTAGCCCATCGATTTCTCCCCCAACTGCTTCTCCTCCGGCGTCGACTCCTTCAGGTTCTCCGCCTTCATTGACTCCAACTAGTTCGCCTCCATCAATGACACCGGCCGGGGCTCCACCTGTTTCGGCTGATATTCCTTCGAGTTCAACGACGCCGGCGGAAAGTCCCGGGATTTTCCCGTCGAGCAGTAGTCCACCGAGTCCTACTCCGATTGGTTCGTCCCCTGAGAGTGCAGCGGGTCCGGCTGTTAATGATGATTCGGGTTCAAGATCCGGATACGAAGTCGGGTTCGTTCTAAGCTTTGGTTTGGTTATTGGGGCCGCATTGGCTATTTAGATTTTGATATTTTTTGGATAGTAATTTTTTTGAAATTTTTATTTTCTAAGCAGCACTTCATTTTATTATTTTGGATTTTTAATTTCTTGTATAAAGTAAAAGTAAATAAAGTAAGGTAGGATCTTCATTTATTTTTATAAAAATGTTTAATATTCTTTATTTATTCACTTTAATATTTATTATTTTCCAGTTGATATTGAAATTTGGGATAAATTAAAACAAAATAATAGTTTTGTTTAATCGAAAGGTTAAGCGACCAATATAATTGATGGATTTAGAAAACGGCTTCTATTTGGTTAAACTCAAGGATGTAAAGACCTAAATTCTAGTGATGTTAGAAAATACCCATTTTGTCCGTGTGCTATGTGTGGGTCTTTTTCGATTATTTTTTGTTCTTAGTCTAATGTGTTTTGTACGGAATTGATTTTACATGTCATTCTAGTTGGTCGGACATGTATTTATACTTGTAATTATATTTTATACTTCAGTGTTGTTTTTGTAATTTGTCTCGTGTGTTAGTAACACTTAAAAAAAATTCAAGATCAATTTTTTTTATAATAACAACAAAAAATACAGGTGAAAAAAATATATGAAGTTTTGTGAATTAACTAAATTGTGACTATGGAAGTTACCATCGTGTTCTCTTATTTGCTAGCGCCTATGGAAGAGCCGAAATGTGTTTGTTTTTACAGGTGCGAGTAGCAACGTTGCGGAGATAGTTTCATTAAGCCTTGGGTGGGTGAGATGTTTAATGCAAGGGATAAAGCAGGGACGAAGTTGTTAGCGGTGGTGTTAACGTCATTTAATGGCAGCCACTTGCGGTTGGTTGGATCAAGGTAAATAAGAACAACGCTTGTACAAGCACCGGCGTTCGTCTATTGAAGGAGTCTTGCGGGGCTCAGATAGGGGTTAGCAGCTTGGATTTGCGATGGATACAAGGAATGCATTAGTTTTTAAATCGAAGGCAAGGGCCTTGTATTAAGGCCTCCAGCTAGCTTGGGCGAACGGGTATAAACAGTTTGAGCTAAAGAGTGAAAATGGTGTTGTAGTCAAGGTTATTTGGGTCGATTGTGGTGTGGACAACAACCTTGCTAAATTACGATTAGTGGCACAATTGCTCTGTCAGTATTGGGTGTGTCACATCTGGTTTCCTTTAAATCTAGAAATTAGGAACAATTGAGAGTTTAATTGAAAGAAGTTATTATAAGTTGGCGATCTCTACTAGAAATTCAGAAAAAGTAACTAATTTGGACATGGTTGAAATCCAATGCTAGTTTGGTTGAATTCAAATCAGCTGGTTCTTTAGTAAGAGGCACAATGATTGTCAAAGAATGGATTTTATACGGTTGAAGATCGTGCGAGAAAAGTTATAAATAGTTGAGAGGTGACTTCTAGGAGAGGATTCATCTCGATTTTATTTCATTTTCCTCTCATTTTTATCTTTATCTTTGGCTGCTCGAAAGCTCTACATGGAGCAATGATCATGAAGTTTGAGTAGAAAAAGTAAAGAATCTAACAAGTTGGTAAGATTCTTAGTCCTTTTGTATACGTAAGATAAAAAAAATGAAGTTAAGAAATTTCAGAAAACCTTTTTAAGGTTCTACATGTTTATGGAAAAATGTGTTTTAAGTTGAAAATGTTGAATTTGACTTATGACCTTGGTTGTTATGCTTAGCTACCAAGAGAATGGCAACTTTGACATTTGGAAAAGCTAAGCAGAGGAGGTTAAGAAGCATTAAGTGAGTTTCAGTACCCCATTTTCAGGAATGTTAAGTAGCTGGCTTAATTTTTTGCTAAGTTCTCTGATGGTGAATGAACTCTATTGATTGTGAATGATAAACTTGCATAAAAATTTCTTGCTATATGAGTATCCGCCAATATAGTTTCCAACATAGCGTACTCTATGCTAGTATGCAAGTGAAATGCATGTATTGCATGATTATAACGATGGAAAATTATTTGACGAGATAGATGAAGCTAGGTTTGAGAATGAGAATTTCTGTTAGATACCACCATACGAGGTTGTTGAGTGCACTTGTGATGTGTGAAGCTCCGGGCCTTGTGGATGAGACACTATAGTGTTCAAACATCAATGTTAGGAATGGTGAAATGGAGGAATGGACAAAAGAATAGGGAAAATGGAATTCCTGTTAGATACCATCATACAGAGTTACTGAGTGCATTCATGATATACGAAACTTTGGGCCTTATGGAGGGATACTTCAATGTTTAAGCATCAATGTTAGATATGAGATGAGTCGATATCGATGGATGTTAGGTTCCATAAAGCAACATTGTGATGGTGGTTAGCAGACTCTATGGGGTGACACCGCGATGACAGTAAGGTCCTACGGGTTGACATCTCAAAAAGAAATCTAACATGTAAGACTATAGCTCAACTATGACAACATATGGAGTCTAGAGGGAGAATAAATATGGGGCAACCCGTCGGGATAGTAAAAGGTAGCGTACTCAATGCTAGTATGCGAGTGAAATGCATGTATTGCATGATTATAACGATGGAAAATTAATTGACGATGTTAGGATCGACTCGATTAAGCAACGAACAAGTAAAAATAGCGGAATAAATTGAGAAATTGGACACACAAATTTAACGTGGAAAAACTCCTTCAAAGAGGATAAAAAACCAAGGGGAAAGATAATTTTACTATAATGGCAACAGAACGAAAAATACAAAAGATGGAGATAAAAACTAAACCCCAAAAACCCGAAAACAAAGAATTCTCAAAACATAAACACAATATTCTCTAAATGTGTTATAAGTTCTAATATCTAATGGGTGTATTTTCTAAGGCTGTAAAAGAGCCTATTTATAGGCTAAATTCATAGGTCAAATAATAATAAAATAATCTAACTAATCAGTGTTTTATTGAAACAAATAAATAGAGTTTAACTAGAAGATTACTTCTCAAATTTAACTGAAATAAGAGTCATACTTAACAGACGAGATAGATGAAGCTAGGTTTGGGAATGAGAATTTTTGTTAGATACCATCATACGGGGTTGCTGAGTGCACTTGTGATGTGTGAAGCTCCGGGCTTTGTGGATGAGACACTATGGTGTTCGAACATCAATATTAGGAATGACGAAATGGAGGAATGGACAAAAGCATAGGGCAAATAGAATTCCTGTTAGATACCGTCATACAGAGTTGCTGAGTACACTCGTGATATGCGAAATTCTGCTCCTTATGGGGGGATACTTCAATGTTTAAGCATCAATGTTAGATATGAGATGAGTTGATATCGATGGATATTAGGTTCCATAAAGCAACATTGTGATGGTGGTTAGCAGACTCTATGAGGTGACACCGCGACGACAGTAAGGTCCTACGGGGTGACATCTCAAAAGAAATTTAACGTGTAAGACCATAGCTCGACTATGGTAGCATATGGAGTCTAGCGGGAGAGTAAATATGGGGCAGTCCGTTGGGACAGTAAACACGGGTAATCTCCTAAGACGTTAAACATGGGGTTGTATTGTGTAAGACAATAGCTCGGCTATGACAGTATATAGAGTCCGCCAGGACAGTAAACATTGTATTATCCACCAAAAGGTTAAACATAAGTTTGTATTGTGTAAGAACGTAGCTCGGCTAAGTTTTTAACATTTAAGATCATTGTAGATATTCAGTCATATTTCTTTCATCATTATCATTTCTATAACTTTCCCTGCAGCTGCTCGGTGAAAGCCCACCAACATATCTTTGCAGTCCCCAAGGATTACTGAAACTGGCATGGATTACCTCCTTATTGGAAAAATCTTCTTTTCTCTTGGTATGCAACATTTGAAGAAACAATTCTGTTTTCACCTTCTTTCTGAACAGCTATATGGTTGCCTCTTATCAGGAAGTTCGACTGAGGCTGTTTAGACTGTATGAGGTGCGATTTAACGGCTAAAGAGTATGAATACGAAGTGCTACTTGTCCCATTCATGTTCTTCTCTTGTGCCAAAGCCTAATTTGATCTTCTGATTTCTGTAGCATATATTGCCAAAGCCTAATTTGATCTTCTGATTTCTGTAGCATATATTGTCTGTGTCAGGTCCTGTCTTTTCTTTTTTCTCTTCAACTTTGCCAGTGTATTCTTTTACAAACATAACTCATATTGCTCTGCAACTGTGTTAAATTCTTGTAGACTGGACCATGGAAAATTCATTCAAACTGTTACAATCCTCAGGCAGAAGTTGTAAGATCATTTTACCTATTTCAGAATGAGTGTATATTTAAGGCTGAAAATTGGGAATAACTTATGAGCTGTGATTTGTAATCTACTGTTTCAACTGTGTAACCATTTGATTGAAGCTAGTTAAGATCTGTCTGCCCCTACCTTGTTTTTTTCCCTAACTGGGGGACAGAAGTTGAATTACAAAAGCTTTTGTAGCATCATCGTATAATCTACAACCTTTTTAACCCCTGCTTTGTCATTTTTGTTAATGTTGGAAACTAAATCCAAAAATAACAATAGAAACTTGGTTGGCTAGAAATTAGCAGCCGTAGCCTTTTCGGCAACGTAGAGTGCCAGCATACTGAGCTGTCTTTGTTAGAAGTGAAGATGGTCTTGCCACCATGCTTGATGCTTTTATGTAGCTTTCTGAAGCTTCTTCTCCAGAAGGTGTGAAAAAAGCACCATTAAGCATCATATCTCCTTCTGATCTCCAATTCCAGTTCTTCCACTCATCAAAATAGCTTTCACGTTTTGTCACCTGATTAAAAAAATAAATAAATTGTTGACAGAAATATGGTAACCTATGGAGTAATTTTTTGCTTAGTCTTCTAGCTCTTTTATGTTAGGATGGAGTTAGTATAGGTACATTCGGGTGGAGAAACTTGCCTCCTTTGAATAATTGTTATCTGATGCTACGAATACATTCCCTTGGCTATTGATTGTCGGGTTGGCACTTCCTCCGATTGCATACATCTGCCAACCGGTGTATACATTGTTAACAATGTGAAAATATCCATGCCTGCACCTGAAACATTTTGACTACGTGTTTAGTTATCCATTTATATTGTGCTACTTGTGTGTGCATATTGCTGCAGGCGAATGCTACCTCGGCATTCTCTGAACCAGGCCTTCCCCAAAGTAGTTGAAAGCTATTGTTACTTGCATGTTCTTGTCATCAAGGAACTCATCACTATGACCCATAAGCATGACTTCATTGTGATGTAGCATATAGTTGTTAGAGATTGTTATGGATGTTGACCCATACGTGGCATCAATGAGCCCGTCATAACAATTTGCTAGTGTGCAGTGATCAATCCACACATCCCGCGAGCCAAATATCGAGATCCCATCTCCATCAGATCCACTGTGAGGAAACGGGTCCCACACGATTGCATCCTCTGAAGGTAAGCAGTTATGTATGTAGACGTTATGTATGATTACATTACTGACATTGTGTAATGTTATGCACGGTCCACTTGTGATTTGGATGTCGTGTCCTCTTCCATCGATGGTCTTGTACGAGTTAATCAGCAGTTGTTCTCTTAGGTTTATGACCATGTCATGATCAAAGATGATCCACAGAGGTTCAGTTTGAATAACTGCATGACGTAATGTACCTGGAGTTGGATTTAGGGGATCATCATTACCTGAATCCGTGACTACATAAACATCACCATCTCGACCCCCAATGGCATCTTTCCCAAACCCAACCGCACAATCAGCTAGCTTTCTTCGGTTGGCTTCCCATTCCGGGTCACACCTCCAGCAATCATCTATAGGATTACCGGTTCTACATTGTTCCATATCCAACTGCCTTCTTGTTGAGTACCTATTTAGATGCCATGTCACATTATCGAAACTTCATTAGAAAAATACGAGAAAATCATTAGGCCAAGAATGAAGCTCTGGAGAACCGGAGCAACTCACCTAGGTACTGGTTCCGACATTTGCTGAGGAACATGTAAGCATATAAGTAAGGAAACTAGATAGAACCTTGCCATCTCAAGGAAGCTTTTAGTAAACTTCAATGGAGAGATGACTAGAGAGATGACTATATTTTATATTAACGTTTACACATTGCATGATTTTATATATATTATCATGATTCATTATACTAAAAAAATGTCCTAAATGCATTAATTAGCAAAATTCGTATAAGAAAAAACATAGGAATTGAATGATGCTGTGAAAAGCTGGTTAGCTTTCCCACTTGGATAGCTGCACATTGAAGGAGGTGATTTACAGTGTAAAATCTTTGCTCCATTTTAAGGACTTGGCCAGTAATGGCGACCGAATAGTTAGGTTCACAGGGACTAGCAAGCTAGCTGGTTGGCTGGCTGGTTGGCTTGCCTTTTCTTTTTTTCGTTTTTGGGTTTTCAGATTGGTTAAAATATGCCATAAGTCCATGTACTCTTCATTGATTTGGAATTTAGTCCCTCAACTTTTAAAATTTAGGTCCAACTGTTAAACATTGTTAAAATTATTTTTGTTAAATTCAAGTTCATTACAATGGTAAAAAGTAACATGGAGGCCCTTGTAGTAAGAGTAGAATTGTATTTTGCCCCATTTGCGCAAAAAGTGAGCAAATTAGTCCACATATGTTAGATCAAGAGCAAATTGAACCTTATATTAAAAATTTTACCCATTTCCATAATTAAAAACTGATCCATGTACGTTAAAATGAGGTACACATGACACGCCACGTGTAACTTTTTATTTATTATGTAAACATAAAAAACTAGTTTGCACTTTGATTTGTTGTACAATAACTAATTTATTCATTCTTGAGTAAAGGGACCTTTATGGTACTTTTACCCATTACAACGCCATTTTCTTTTATTGTAAAATGCCACCATAATAAATTTAATAGTGTTAACAATTGGACCTAAAGTTAAAACTAGAAAAGTAAGATTAAATTTCAGGAAATAAAAGTATTAAGATTAAATTGTAAATTTATGAATAGTATAAGAACTTATATAGCATATTTTAAGCTTTAGGACTTCGTAGGCTTTATATCCTTGAAAATCATAGAACATGGTCTATGGCTAAGGAAATGTCCGGTGCAAAGGAGCCAGGAATTTGAGTCATTTAAAGTCATTACGGCTATAATCTAATGTCTAAATCCATTCGAAATTTCACATGCTTTATACGTAATTGTGTTGCTAAGTTCTTAATCCAGTCGCAGTTGTTGTCGCCGGTTGGTCAGGCGGTACCACCTTTTTTCAGCGCTATTATCAGTCAATCAATACATTTAAAAAAAAATTGGTGCCGTCACTATGTCAGGCAGCACTCATATTATTCGAAATACCTGTGAAAATACGGATATTCACGGTGAAAGTCAGAAAAAATTATTTGGCGAAAAAAAGAATTTTTTTTAATGTATATTTTTAAAAAAGTGACTTGAAAAAACAGAAAGAAAACCGTAGGTGATTTGAAATATTTGATCATTGTTTTAAATGATTTGGAGTCGGTTATTGGGAGATCTAAACCATAACGAGGAGGAAATTTTTTTTTTGTCGAAATCGTCACGAAAGGCCACCGTAAATGGAGTCGGCTATTGTTTTAATGATTTATATTAATTAAATTTTAAAATATTAACATATTGGTTTCCTATATTTGTTTTAGTATTTATCTTTCACAACAAAGAAGAAAAACTTATCAAAATCCAATGCAAAATTAATTCAAGAAAGATTAAAATATGCTGTTAGCCTGATAAAATTTGAGATTTAACATCTATACATTAAAATTCAATCCTTATATCTTTTCAATTAAAGAATCCCGGTTCAATCATTATTATAATTAGTCGTTTCGGTTAAACATATTTACTTCCCATTCATTGTATGTCACGTCATATAAGGGCAACTTAATCAATATGCTAAATTGATAAATTTTTATTGAAAATACTTACGATTTTATTTATTAGACTGGAAGTTTTAAATCAAGAAAATAAGAGTTAATTTTTAACATTTTAAATACAAGGATTAAATCTTAAATTTTGTCAAAGTATAAGGACTAACCGCATATTTTAACCTTTGAGAAAATATATATATATATATATAAATTGATTCAACCACTTTTTGTAGCTATTAAAGTGTTGAAAAGCTTTCCATGTTTAGCTGTGTATTTATTGGTGTAGTTTGTGGGGAAGTTTTGAAAAGGACTGTACAACGTGACCCTCGTTTTAAACACAATCCAATCCATAGGGTTTAGGGTTTGGATTCTGTCTTTTTGTCCTTTTCCCTTTTTTGTAGGTTTCTTTTTAGGACTACAAATTAAATTATTCGAGTTTGAATTAAAAAAAAATTAAAGATAAATTATTAAAATAGTTAATTTTGTTTGTTTCGAGTTATATTTTAGTTATTTATGTTTAAAATATTACGTTTTAGTCACTTACGTTATTACGTTGTAATATTTTAGCCACTGAGTCGTTAATTGTCATTGATAGTGTGACGGTAAGTTGATGTGGCACTTTAAATCATCATTTCGAACGAAAATTTTAGGTTAAATTCTACAATTAGTCCTTATATTTTTTTCTTTTATATTATTTTAACTTTTTTTTTTCATTCTCTTTTGTTTCTCCCTTTGTTTTCCTCCTCCATTTTCTTTAACGTAGTTTTTCTATGTTTTCTATTTGTTAAAACTAATTCACAAGCTCGCCTCACTAAAAAAAATAAATTATTTAAAAAAAAGTATAGGGACTAATTTTAACAAATGAAAAAACATAGAAGAAACGCGTTAAAAGAAATGGAGAAGAGAGGAAAACAGAGGGAGAATCAGAAGATAATGGAAAAAAAGTTAAAAGAACATAAAAGAAAAAATTAAATTGTTCAAAATGAAAAAAAATATAAGAACTAGTTGTAGAATTAAACCTAAAATTTTTGTTGAAATAATGATTTAACGTGTCTCGTGAGCTTACTATTAATAATAATTAACAGTTTAGTAGCTCAAATGCTACAATACGATAACGTAAGTGATTAAAACGTAAAATTTCAAACATAAGTGACTAAAATATAACCTGAGCTAAATAAAAGCGATAATTTTAGGAGTTTACCCAAATTTAAATTATTGAGTTCGAGTTTAAATACCAACAAATCAAATTTAAAAACATTAATAATTTAATATTATCAGCGCAATTTAATTTTTTTCTGAGAAAAAAAAAGTTATGCTAGAATTTCAATCATGGTACTTGCAAATCTATTGATATCACTTTTCAACTCGGTTTTTCATTGCTTTTAGAAAATATTTTTAAAAGGTGCGGTAAAAAAGTGCTTATGAAACTTTATATGTTTAGTATTGGCGTTATTTTTAAAAAGTATTTTTTTTTAGAAATAAAATGTTTACTTTAAATATAATGTTGTGAGGTAAAAATATGTCTTCAAATAATGTTCAAATTTATTAATATTATGATATTTTAGTAAAAAATATTAAATAAATAATTTATTACAACTCATTATTAATATTTTAATATATAAAATATAAATTTTAAATATTTGTAAGCAATTAATATTAATTATTTGTGCATTTTAATTTTAATTTATAATCTACATTTTAAATATTATTAAAATATAATAATAATTACAAATCATTTACAAAAAATAATAATTACAAGATTAAAATGCGCTATAAATTCTTATATTCTTTATAAATTAAAATTCAATTGCTAACATCATTTTTTTTGTTATTAAATTTACTAATTACTATTATGATATTTTTAAAATTAAAAAAAAAAATCATAAACATGTAACTACAAAAATAATATTATAATAAAATAATTTTAACCATATTAACAATTAAACTTATATTTTTATTTGATTATAATAAATAATAATTAATTGATTTTAATCTCATATTTATCAAATAAGTTAATAAGCTAAACCCGAATTTACATTTTCCATAAAACCTTTTCAAAGTTCAAACTTGTGTTCTCACCCGCAACCACTTCAATAATTCAACCTTTGTTTTTACACATTTGTGCTGGTGAAAAGCAATTTATTTGCCACATCCAAGTTCATTTACATCCACTACTAAGTGGTTCCATATCCAATACTAGAAAATAAAAATGAAAAGAACCCTTTTGAAAAAAGAAGAAAATTTACATTGTAACACCATAGAGGGGAAAAAAAACACTGGATTCCAGAATGTCCGAGACTCGAACGTCGAACGTCGAACGTCAAACGTCAAACGGCCAATCGACGAAAACAAGAATGTTCAATAGTTGAACACATAAGAAAGATAAATTTTAAACCAATGAACCAAAACATCATAGGAACTCACTCTTTTGGCCATTTTGATTTGAAACCTCCACGGATAGGAACAAGCTTTGAATCCAGTTGCATTCAGGTATCATCAACTTGTGAATGAAAAACGAAGCTCGGGAATGTTGTTGTGATGTCCCTGTTTCGAGGATATGGAACAAAAATCGTTGACGGTGAGAGCAGACCTGGGATGAAACCAAAGTGTTTATCGGGGAATGTTCGGAACTTACTTGAGGTATTGCAGGGTCATGTTTTTCAGAAGGGACGGATGTCGTAAAACAAGGCTTCTCCACTCTTCCTTGTCAATCCTTCCATCGTGTTTCGTATCAGCTTCCTCAAAGGTCTGTTGGAAAACGTTAAAAACAAAGGAAAATGAAAGTTACAAGATATGACATCAAATAAATCAGTTTTAAGAGATCAATCACCTTGTCGATTATACTTTCTATAACATCATCCGAAAGGTTCATGCCTGATTCAGCAAGCGTAGCCACTACCATTTGCTTCACCTATATGTAAAAATATATGCATGAATGACAGAAAGAAGGATCGAAGAAGAAATATAGAATACAAAAGATCAAAACCGGGAAACATAATACTTACTTCCTGCCGCTCAATGAAACCTTGTTGCTTGAGATCGTATAGTTGAAAAGAGACTGCAAAAGGGCACAAAAGAATTACGAGACAACAAAGTACTCGGTGGATTCATAATTGGAAAATGAACTGGTACTTGAGTTCATAGTTCCATTTCCATGGCAGTCGTTTACATTCGATCTCCAAGTTTATGAACGATGGCCAAAGATGCAAATAAAGATCTCGATGTAGACAAATATTAGACACATACACTCAATCTTATCGTCAATGGGTGCATTTGGATGGAAGACAGAGAGAGCACGAGCAAACTCTTCAAAACCTAGAATTCCATTATGCTTTGTATCAAACAAGTCAAATACCTGCAGCGAAGTACGAAACATGTTGAAAACGGCTCAGACAAGATGGTAATAACTGCAAAGATTGGTATGATGAGATTTAGGAGCATTATTTTATCGAGGATGGAAACAAAAACAATATCAATTAACATTAGATTAAAAAAATACCCGATCTGCAAACAAGCTCTCCTTTTTGTTTGTTTTGAATAATGCCAATTGAAACTCCTCCTGCCAAATGGTAACATAAAATAAAACTAAGATACGAAAAAGCATTTCGAGTGATCATCGAGTTCCAAAACTTGTCAAATATAACAAAAAAGCATCGGTTTAATAAAACGTGAAGTAAAAAAACAATAGAACAAATACCTTGTGAAGTAAGAGATAATAGAAAAAAGGTTAAATTCTGCAATTAGTCCCTGTACTTTATGAAAGTAGTGGATTTAGTCATTGTACTTTAATTTGGTCATTTTAGTCCCTGAACTTTTCAAATTTTAAAATTTCAATCCACACCAAAACAAAAAATGTTAAATTTATTAAGTTAACTAAAAACATAGTTAACATATTAGCGACCGTCATTTATGTCAAGATTGAAATTTCAAAATTCAAAAAGTATAAAGACTTTAAATGATTTAGTTGCAGAATATGAACTAAATCTACACCTGTATGCATAGTACAAAGCTAGTGATTGAGTTTAACCAAAAAGATTTAACAATTACTGTTTGGGTTAGGACTAAAAGGTTAAAATTCAAAAAGTACAACGAGTTAAATTGACCAATTTGAAAAGTACAAGAACTAAAATTGATGAAATTAAAATATAAGGACTAGATCCACAATAGGGACTAACAGAAGGATTTAACCTAGAAAAAATACCTTGTTAATCAGCCCGTCATCTATCACCGCGCTACTTATCTTCTTGAAGAGCTCGTAAAGAGCTTCTATTTCACTTACACTAACTGCATCAAGGTGCGAAATAAGGGAAAGCTCGAATAAGACATTAATTCGTTCAAAAGCTTAAGAATTTAAGAAAAAAAAAAAAAACGAAAAGAAAAAGAAAAGAAAACAATAACATACACACAGTCTCTCGTGCAAGAAGTTCAGGATCATTGAGACCTCTAGATTGTTTATACAAATCAATATCACAACATTGCAGTACAGAAGCAAATAAATGCTTCACACCAGCTACGCACTGCAACATGATATCTTCCACACATCAAAACACTCCATACCTACAAAACACAACCAGGGTTAGAAAAAAATCCCATTCACAACATTCTTTTCAATAATCTGTCTCAGGACGAATATACACGACAAACCTTTTAACCATTTCCTGATTCTGCTGATTGAAGCTCAAAATGTAAGAATCTGAATTCTCAAAAAAGGAAGGAAAAAAAATCCTCAAAATCAAATCAATATCGGTTTAATAAATGAAACCAAGATCCCAATTCATTTTTGTCCTAACAGTCTTAAATGCATTCCATGATGTTCTCCCTGATCTTTGTACATGCATATACATATACATATACATATATATATGTATATATGTGTATATATATATGATAATGATTCCTTTGTGTTCATTTTTCATGCATTGGATAATAATTGAAAACAAGAAGGCAATGCATAACAGATGAATGAAGAAATGCCAAACAGAAAAAACCAAAAAAAGAACAAAGAAAAAAAATGATCAAAAATTACAGTGGTTGACCACAAATCACCAGGCTTTGTTACACCCATTAATATCAAGAATCTATGATTACACCATTGTTATTGTTAAAAGGATGTGTAAACAGAATTTTCTAATATAAGAAACAGTTCAAAATCATATACCTATCAAATCAAACACATTAAAAACGCCAATTCAACTCCCCAAGCAGATCCAATCTAACCAATTCCACACAAAATTAACAACAATTGATTGAAAAATAGAAAAACATAACTACAATAAATCTATCAAAAATTGGAAATCTAGATAGAAGATACTCACTTTTAAGCTCACATAGATTTTTCAAAAAAAGAAAAAAGTTAGGTAATTTTCTCGAGAAACAAACAGAGAAAAGAAAACAGAATTGAAGGGAAAATTATGGTAATACCTGGAGAGAATAATGTTGGGGTAGTATAGAAAATCTATGAAACTGGGTGTGAGTTAATTGGGGAATGAAAAAGATGGTGATAAGGGTTGTGGAGAGAACTGTAGAGTCCAATCATTTATATATATGCAGACAAAAAATTGAAAAATAATAAATAATAATAATTAAATAAAATAATTTTCTAAAAAAATGGAAAATGATAAATATGAATAAATTAATGGAAAATAGATAATTACGAAAAATAGAGGCCCATTAAAATTGTTATTTAGATCCTTTAAAATAGTTTAAAATTTTAAATTAATAAATATAAAATTACATTTTAACTCCTATAAAATTAAAAAAATTTGATTTAATTTTTTAAAAATTATAAATATATAAACTATAAAATAAAATAAAATTACATTCGGGCCCCTAAAAAATTGTTCGGGCTTCGCCCTTGCATATGATTTTAAATGGCAAAATTATCTCCATGGTAATATCGTATCAGTGGACATATTGTTTTTGTTTTAGTATAAGTACATATTGATGTGTTTCAATGTATTATTTTAAATTTATCAAAATTTTATTATTTAATAAAAATATTTTTAATAAGTAATAAATATTATTTTAATGACATTACTATCAAATAAATATTTTTATTTTAAAATATTACATAATAAATTTTTAAAAAATTAAAATATTAAGAATTTGATTAAATTTGTGAAAATAAAACTACAGCAAGGTGTGGTAAATTTTAACCTTTAATGCTCGGAGACTAAAACGGTGACGTATATGGATTTAGGGAAAGAGTCCATTTCGAATTCAAATTCTCAGAAAGCTTTAAATAAATAAAACAAATCCCCAAATTAATTTTCTCCAAATCATAGAAGAAACCCTAATAAATTTATAATATTGGAAAAAGATTTATCTTTGAACCAGAAGTCTAAATCAAAATCGATGGGGAAGAGAAAGGAGCGTCGTCTAGCTGCTATGAGCAACGCCGGCCGCCGTGTTAAACTCGATCTCTTCGCGGAACACTCTGGTAATCTTTTGTCGCAATTTATCCGCTTTTTTTTTTATATGAAAAACCCTAGAAACTATTGAATTTGATTCACTTTAGTACCCTGTAGTGCTAGAAAAAGCAAAAAAAGGAATGCTTTTTTGGTTGTTGAAAAAGATTTTGCTTTTGATATTAGTTGAAGTAGTTGTTTTAGAGTTATTGGAAAGTGAATAAGGATATAGATTGGTTTTTTGTTTTTTTAACTTTTGGTTTCATTTATTGAAACTTTTAGAAGATTTGGGTGGCTCCTCAGTACATGAAGAAATCGATGGGGAACTGAAACATCATGCTGGGTTGCCCAATTCATTATCTTCTCCAGGTGGGTTCCGTCAGTTTTCTTCAAAAGGAACTATGTAGAGAGAGAGCATGAGTGGTCTACATTATTTTGGTGGAAAATTGGAATCTATGCCAGACATATATGTTGTTTGCCCCAGAACTTGTTTTCACATTGTAGGATGTCAGCTGTGGTCTTGGGAACATTCATACCGAACTGATTGGACCTGATCAGTGTGATACTTTTTTGAGCGAGTCCCAATCTGTTATGCACTATTTCGCCGCATCCACGCGATTTGCAGATTTCTTCTTGGAAATTTTTATCTCGGTTCGTATGTCTCTTGGCTTTATTTCCATCATGCCTCCACTGACTTCTTTCTTTGATTTGTAACAGGTGGCTGTCATGAATTGCTCATGCGTCTATCAAATTTATATGGATTCTGTTCAACCTTTCTTTTATTTATTTGTTTCTTGTTTATGGAAGCTGTCACCTCTCTGACCTATCCTAAATGAATGTTTTCTCAGCTTATGTTTAAAGTTTTAGATATAGCAAGAACCATTAAGTACAAATTGTTGTTTAAAGTTTTAACATACTTATGGTGTGTCTTCAGGTAAACAACCACCAAATCCACTTGCATCCACTGTGGAATCTTGCCTCCAATTCTGTTGTAAGAGATGTCTAAATTTACCAAACTTTTATGCCCTTTTAAAAATCGGGGGAATTCACTAAGATTGCAAGATGACAAAAGTAAGTTTGTAAGATTAGGCAATATATGGTTAACACTAGTAGTATTAGATGTTAAGGATAGGCTGTTATATGAAAGGTCGAGATGTTTTAGATTTGGAAGGTTTGAGAACATGCTAAACTGTAAGATTGTTTGAGGATAAAAAGTGGTGGGTAAGATTGAGAAGTTGGAATATTGAAGATGGAAGAGGACCTTGGAGTTTATTATTCTCTAACAGCATCCATTCTAGTGATTTGGATTGGAATTCTTTGATATGGCTACTGAATTGATTTTGAGAGAGATCTATTTACTTTAAGTAGGGAGCGGTATACAACCATGATGGAAGTGTTCCATTGAGTAAATTATCAATTAAGATTAAAGATATTAGATTAGAAAAAGCGGTTACCTCATTTGGAATGGAACCTTCTAATGAATTTCTAGCTATTTCCAAGTATTCAAGTTGCGTTAGGTTTAGAATTGACAATGGAATTTGTCCACTCAATTCGTTGGATGACAAGTCTAAAAACTTCAAGGACACAAGATTCCCCATCGAGTCAGGCAGTCCTCCATAAATATTTGCTTCTGGAATAATCAAGTACTCTAATGATGATAAATTTGTGATTGTGACAGAATTTTTGAAAGAAAGAATTGCCTGATAGATCCAAGTACTTCAAGGCCTGTAGATTATCAACTGAATCAATCAATTCTGTAGAGAAGGACATCCACGACATATCCAAATGTTTAAGATCGCTGCTCCGATTGAACTTCAAATGTTCAAGATAAAGGTTTTGGAATTGTTTCCCAAGTTGAGCAAATTGAGGTTTGAGAAATCAAAAATGTTGTTTGGGAGCTTTCCTTGCAAATCACAACTAGAAAGACTGAGAGACCTTAGAGAAGAGGATAGATTCGTGAAGACATGTGGATTAATAGAAGACATGTTGATTTCATCCAAAAACAGATGTCTGACCTATATTAGGTTGTGAACAAGTCCCTCCACAGCATGTTTGTATATTGTTTGTTCATCAGCCCAACAGGAGGGATCAAGTGAAACCAATTTTGACAGGTGGGAGACTTGGGATGGGATTTGTCCTATAAAACTTGTATGAGAAAGGTTGAGATATATTAGGCTTGTAAACCGACCAAACTCAGATGGAATTTTGGAATCATTGAAATCATTGAAGGAAAGGTTGAGGTTTTGAAGGTAAGGCAGAAGGAAGAGAGTGGTATTGGAAGGGAAGTTGCCATATAGCCAACTGCAGCTCAAGTCAAGGGCAATAACATGAGAAAGAGATAGGAGGCCATGTTATGTTTGTAGGGCAATATTTTTTCATTACTCATCAAAAGCATTTCATTCACAAAATTGGATACATTTTTTTTAACCAAAATTTTGTATAAACAACTGAGGAATTTAAGATTACAAAGAAGATTGACTTAGCCTTCTTCCTTCTTCCTTATGATACTAAAAGAATGTGTGTCTATCACTTAGTATGTATGGCTGTCAAGCAATTTTATTTAAAAACAAAAGTTATTTTAACTCTTCATTTTATTTTCTCTTTGAGCTTTTAAATTTGCGTTATTTATCAAATCATCTCAAAATAAAAGAAAAAGTTGACATTTGTTAACTTTATTGACGAGACATGCATATCAATATCATATAAACAATTAATTGATTTTTTAAAATTTAAAAATTTTAAAAATATAAAAATTATTTTTTTAAAAAATAAAACATATATTAGAATTTTCTGAAAAATGAGAAAATTTGGAACAATTGCAGAATTTTTTTTTTCATTTTCCCAATTCACTTTATATAATGGCTTATTTGGTCCGCTTAACTTTATAATTTAGTCCTAAATTTAATTTTTCATCTTTTTAGCCTTTAAACCTACCTCGTTTATCAAATAATCCCAAAATAGATGAAAAAATTAATATTTATTAACTTTGCTAACGTGCATACATATGTAACTGTATTTAAATCTTAAAAATATAAAAATAATTAAATATGTATAAATCTAAAAATATCTTAAAATTAAAACTAAAATTTTTTAAACTAATACAAATTTTGTTATTTAAAAAATCTTAAAAATTTCAAATTAAATCCCATTTATTTTCCACCGTTGAAGAACTCCTTCAATCACATCAACAACTTCATGTTGTTTTGTCTAGAAATTATTTTGCAAATTTATTTTGTTTTATTTATTTCTAAACCCATATTTCTTTTCTATAACTCCAATTATTAGATTGTTTAGAGTTTTGAGTAACTTTCAGTTTTGGAATTTTAGATTATTTAAATTTAAATACGAAATGCTCTTCTTCTTCTTCAAACTTATAATTTTTTCTGTCAAATTTTAACTCAAGATTTTACTTTTAGCTATAAATAAAAATATATTATATTTATAATGATCTAAGAATAATATGAAAAAGGATGGAAAAAAAACAAGCAAAGAAAGATAATATGAAGAGAGCATAAATCAATAAAACAAATGAAGAACGAGTAGGATTCAAGTGAATAAGTATTTAATATTTTTCTATGAAAGTTCGAAGACTAATTATTTATGAGATTGGATGTGGAAAAATTAGTTGGAAAATTATTTTTTTTTCTCGCACCAATTGTTTTTTTATATAAAATTTTTATTTATTTTTAAGATTTTTAAATTTTGTTACAATTAATTTTATGAATATTTGAAAATATAAAAATACTTTTTGAACTATAATTCAAGGATGAAGTTAACTATTAATCATTTGAATAAATAAAACATACAAATGAATTAATTAATTAATCCACAAGCAATGTGATCCACCAAACAAAAACACATCAATCACACAAATTAACAAGACATGTGATCCACCAAATAATGTTTGGATTCAATTTCAATGTGGAAATTGATGTGTTCATATATATAAACTTACTAATATTTCAACATTTCATAAGCAAAAGCTAAAATAATACACAAAATTTGTCGATAGATAAATAGGTTTGGCACAAAATTAAGAATACATAAAAGAAGGTTGAATTATTCAAGAAAGAAGACATACATAGTTGCACCATACAAAATGTTACACTCAAAATAAACCCTTAAAAATAGTACGAAATGCAATGAAATACAGAGGAATTGGTACAATCATAAAAAAAAAGACACATATCGATGCAATTTTTCACCATAGGCAAAACATTCTGACAGACTACAAAACAAGAAATTATGAAGACACAACAGAAATGCTTGAACATCGTTTGCACCGACTACATCCTTCTTCGTCCATTGATGCGATTGCTATTCTTTGACTTTCTTCTTCGCCTCTTCTCATGTTGGTCTTCAACCAATTTGACCAACCATTTCGGCTGACCGGTTTGGAAAACAGCATATCCCATGCCCATTCCAAACACTATCCCGCATCCATAACATATCAACACCACTTAATATTTGTCTTCAACATTGTTATTGGGCTTTTCATTTTGTCTGAATAACTTAAAATTTGTCTCCAACGTGTTTACTGCTCCCTCAATTTCACATCAATTCATTCAATTTCAAAGATTCCCAATACTTCCTCTCACTTAATCGACAAGCAATAAGGAAATTTCAGTCATTTGCAGCATAATGTACACAATAATTTACAATATAGACTCGAACGGCAAACGGCTAATTGACAAAAAAAAAGAATGTTCAACAGTTGAATGTGAACACATATAAGAAAGATAAATTTTAAACCAATGAACCAAAACAACATCATAGGAACTCACTCTTTTGGCCATTTTGATTTGAAACCTCCGCGGATAGGAACAAGCTTTGAATCCAGTTGCATTCAGGTATCATATTCAACTTGTGAATAAAAAACGAAGCTCGGGAATGTTGTTGTGATGTCCCTGTTTCGAGGATATAGAACAAAAATGGTTGACGGTGAGAGCAGACATGGGATGAAACCGAAGTGTTTATCGGGGAATGTTCGGAACTTACTTGAGGTATTGCAGGGTCATGTTTTTCAGAAGGGTCGTAAAACAAGGCTTCTCCACTCTTCCTTGTCAATGCTTCCATCGTGTTTCGTATCAGCTTCCTCAAAGGTCTGTTGGAAAACGTTAAAAACAAAGGAAAATGAAAGTTACAAGATATGACATCAAATAAATCAGATTTAAGAGATCAATCACCTTGTCGATTATACTTTCTATAACATCATCCAAAAGGTTCATGCCTGATTCGGCAAGCGTAGCCACTACCATTTGCTTTACCTATATGTAAAAATATATGCATGAATGACAGAACGAAGGATCGAAGAAATATAGAATACAAAAGGTCAAAACCAGGAAACATAATACTTACTTCCTGCCTCTCAATGAAACCTTGTTGCTTGAGATCGTATAGTTGAAAAGAGACTGCAAAAGGGCACAAAAGAATTACGAGACAACAAAGTACTCGGTGGATTCATAATTGGAAAATGAACTGGTACTTGAGTTCATAGTTCCATTTCCACGGCAGTCGTTTACATCCGATCTCCAAGTTTATGAACGATGGCCAAAGATGCAAATAAAGATCTCGATGTAGACAAATATTAGACACATACACTAGATCTTATCGTCAATGGGTGCATTAGGATGGAAGACAGAGAGAGCACGAGCAAACTCTTCAAAACCTAGAATTCCATTATGCTTTGTATCAAACAAGTCAAATACCCTGCAGCGAAGTACGAAACATGTTGAAAATGGCTCAGACAAGATGGTAATAACTGCAAAGATTGGTATGATGAGATTTAGGAGCATTATTTTATCGAGGACGGAAACAAAAACAATATCAGTTAACATTAGATTAAAAAATACCCGATCTGCAAACAAGCTCTCCTTTTTGTTTGTTTTGAATAATGCCAATTGAAACTCCTCCTGCCAAATGGTAACATAAAATAAAACTCAGATACAAAAAAGCATTTTGATTGATCATCGAGTTCCAAAACTTGTCAAATATAACCAAAAAGCATTGGTTTAATAAAAAGTCTCATTTATGTCAAGATCGAAATTTTAAAATTCAAAAAAGTATAGAGACTTTAAATGATTTAGCTGCAAAATATGAACTAAATCTACACCTGTAGCATAGTACACAGCTAGTGATTGAATTTAACCAAACAGATTTAACAATTAATGTTTGGGTTAGGACTAAAAGTTTAAAATTCAAAAAGTACAAGAAGTTAAATTGACCAATTTAACCCCACAAAAAAAGACAAAGACAAAGACTATCAATTGTCCATTGACTTCACACTTGCTGTTGCTTCCTCCCATCTCTCTCACCCAAACTTAATTTACAAGCAATGAGGAAATTTCGGACATTTGCGCCACAATGTACAATAATTCCACAACATTTGCAGTATTGACTACGTTTACTTGAGGGAAAACAAAGACATGAATGCTGGAATTTTTAACTAGTTTGTACGGTCAATGACGCTACCTCAATTCCTGTAATTGGATTAATCTCATGGTTGCTGCAATGTTTTGACAGTGTAACCGAATGTTAAATATGTTACTCTGCAATGCCATTGTAAACATTAATGTTTATACATATGGTGATATTGGATATACAGAGAAGACCCAAGCATGAAGTTTGAGGGGGTCCTAGTACTCTGCAATCTTGTGGTAAATCCTTGAACTACATTTATGAATACTAAAATATTAATTACCTTACTAATTGATGAATCCTGAAAGTGCTCTTACTTTCAGGATAATGTGCTTCAACGCATAAATAACAACAATTTGTTGTATTGATTGAGAAGGATTAGCTAAGGGTATCAAGGGGGAAGAGTCGCGGTTTTAACCTTAGATTGAGAAGTCTTTTAATCTTTAGATCATGATGTACAAAACAGTTTCAAATGTACAATGGAACCGTATCAACAGCTGAGCTCACGAAAATAGTTAGTAAGTAATTTCTTTAAAATTAATCCTTCGTACCGCGACTCTTCCCCCTTGATACCCTTAGCTAATCCTTCTCAAAAAACCTCCCTGCCATAATTTAAAATTAATTAATTAATAAATAAAAATTAGTTTTCTCAACATCCAAACAGGTCAAGAAGAAAGAAAAAGTTGAAATATAATTCGAAAAAGAAACCGAACCTTGATTGATTGATGGAGGTAATAGATTTAAGTAGCTTTACCGCAAGGCGTTTTAACATTGTTTTTACCAACTTGTAAAAACATTATGAAAATACAACACAGATCATTCACACATTTTGTTCTCCTTAATTTCTCCTTTAGTGAGCAGTAGCAAAGATAATCTAGACTAAATTGAAAGTCATGAAAGAAGACATAAACAACACCACCATACAAAATGTTACACTCAAACAAACCATTACAGATAGTACGAAATGCAATGAAAGACAGAGGAATTGGTACAATAATTAAGACAGACAAATACCAATGCAAACCTTCACCATAGGCAAAACAGTCTACACAACAAGAAATTGTGAAAATACAACACTAATGCTTGAACATCATTTGCAGTAATTAGATCCTTCTTCGTCTATTGCTGCGATTGCCTTTCTTTGACTTTCTTCTTCGCCTCTTCTCATGTTGGTTTTCAACCAAATTCACCAACCATTTCGGCTTACCAGTTTGGAAAACAACATATCCTACCGACATTCCGAACACTACTCCGCATCCATAACCTATCAACACCACTTTCCAAACCAAAAGCAATGTTTGATTTTGAGCCATCTTTTTCAAGCACATTTGGAGGTTCTGGCTCAATGGTGTTGCAACCTTTCGAGACCGGAAACGAACATAGTCCCTTATTTCCTTCATATGAACCATTTCCAAATGTGTTGAATTGTTTTCCTTGAGGAATCTGACCATGGAGTTGATTTTCAGAAACATTTAAGGACGAAAGAAATTGCAGATCTGCCAATCTCTTTGGAATCGTCCCAAACAACCTGTTTGAAGATAGGTCCAACCATTCAAGACTTGTCAAATTCCCTATTGAGTTGGGAATACCACCATTAAGGTTATTACGAGAAAGGTTGAGCCCTTTCAGGAAGTTAAGCTTCCCAATAACCTTTGGAATCTCCCCTTCAAACTGATTGTTTGATAGATCAATGATCATCCACAAGTTGAAAATTTTCACCAATTCCCTATCTTGTCCTTTCAAAACAATTCCAATGGAATAGGTATAGAAGCCACCACTACCATTAACATTTTGCACACCCATGTACGTCATCGTACTTGCATCTTTAGTGAGATTTATGATAGCCTTGAAGCTGTTGATGTATCTCACTGGTAGGGGTCCGGAAAAATAATTACTTAGAGAGATCAAAAATTTGGATTTTAGAGAAAAAAGGGCTAGACTTGGAGCTATTTACACACAAGGAACCATGCATATGATTTGACTTCAATACAAGAACTTGTAGCTGTGGAAGACTTCCCAACCAATGAGGAAATGTATCATTGATCTTGTTGTTAGCAAGATCTAGCACTTCCAGACCTTTACAATTAAGGATGGATGGCGTCAAAGGCCCTTCTAACAGATTTCCATTTAAGTTGAAATTACTCAATTGGCATCCCTCTGCAAATGTTGGAGGAATCGTCCCATAAAACTTGTTCTTCTTTAGATTCAAGAATTCAAGGCTGTTGCTCAAATTTCCAAAACATTGCGGAATTGTTCCACTCAAGTTATTATGGGACAAATCAAGAATTTGAAGAGAAGTGACATTGCAGATTGAAGAAGAGACCTCTCCATTGAAACTATTATTTGAGATCAGAAAGACATTGATCGTCGAAGTTGGAATCAGAAGATTTCCACGAATCAAATTGGAGCTTAAGTCAAGAACTTCAATATTCTTCCATGGAAATTGCTCAACTTCTGTCAAATAGTTATGCGATAGATTTAAATACAGCAAAGAGTCATTCCTCACCTCTTGCCTCCACTGTGGAATCTTACCTTCAATTCTGTTGCAAGAGAGGTCTAAAGTTTCCAAACTTTTAAGCCCTTTTAAAAATTGGGGGAATTCACCAAGATTGCAAGATGACAAAATTAAGTTTTTAAGATTAGGCAATATATGAATGGCACTAGAAGTAAGATTAGATGTTAAGGATAGGCTGTTATATGAAAGGTCAAGAATTTGGAGATTTGGAAGGTTTGAGAACATGCTCAACTCTATGACACCACTAAGATTATTTGAGGATAAGCTGAGGTCGGTAAGATTGAGAAATTGGAATATTGAAGATGGAAGAGGACCTTGGAGTTTATTATTCTCTAACCTTATCAATTCTAGTGATTTGGATTGGAATTCTTTGATATGCCCACTGAATTGATTTTGAAATAGATCTATTTGCTTTAAGGAGGGAGCAGTATACAACCATGATGGAAGTGTTCCATTGAGTAAATTGTCATATAACGATAAATATATTAGATTAGGAAAAGTGGTTATCTCATCTGGAATGGAACCTTCTAATGAATTTTCAGATATGTCCAAGTATTCAAGTTGCCTTAGGTTTAAAATTGACAAAGGAATTTGTCCACTCAATTGGTTCTGCCAGAAGTCTAAATGAGTGAGTTGCAAGAGGTTTGGCAAATCAAAAATGTTTTTTTGGAATTTTCCTTGCAAATCACAACCAGCAAGACTGAGAGACCTTAGAGAAGAGGATAGATTCATAAAGACATGAGGATTAATAGAAGACATGTTGATTCCATCCAAAAACAGATGTCTGACCTCGGTTAGGTTGTGAACAAGTCCCTCCACAGCATGTTTGTCAAATGTTAGGTCAGAAATCCAAGAGGAGAGATCAAGTGAAACCAATTTTGACAGGTGGGAGACTTGGGATGGGACCTTTCCTGAAAATTCTGCGTAAGAAAGGTTGAGGTAGAATAGGCTTGTAAATCGACCAAACTCAGATGGAATTTTGGAATGATTAAAATCATTGTAAGCAAGGTTGAGTTTTTGAAGGTGAGGAAGAAGGAAGAGAGTGGTATTGGAAGGGAAGTTGCCATACAGCCAACTGCAGCTCAAGTCAAGGGCAATAACATGAGCATTTAGGTGGTCACAAGTGACCCCATCCCATGAGCAGCAATCTGTACCCTCCTTCCATGAATTTGTCTTGGGATAAGATTCATCGCAAAACAAAGAAGCATCCTCTGTTATGGAAAAGGAGTTCTTGAACTGGATTAGTGAAAAGCAGGAGTTAGATACTGAAGAAGAAGCATAAAGGTGGGGAAAGAAGAGGAAAAGGCAGAGAAAGAGATAGGAGGCCATGTTATGCTTGTAGAGGAAGATGAAGGATAGGAATGGTATTTATAGGTAGCGCCACGCCATCACCGATTGGTGACATATTAACCTTTGAGTTAAACTCAAATTACTCTTTCCTTTGTTATAAATTAAGAGTATTAACTAATTTTGATGGGAATAGTTACTTTTGATGGGACATTTACGTTATGCAAAATTCAACACATATATGGGAATACTTGTATTTCTACAATCATCATGTTGTTATTGATCAACAACTAACTACTTCCTTTTTACCATATATTTTTCATTCATAAAATTGGTTACTTTTTTTTACCAAAGAAGTATGAGATTACAAAGTCTTCTTGGCTATACTTTACTCGATAAAAAAAGACTAAGACTATCAATTATCTATTGGCTATACTTTAACTATAAAAAAAGACTAAGACTATCAATTGTCTATTGACTTCACACTTGCTGTTGTTTCCTCCTCTCTCTCTCACCCAATCTTAATTTACAAGCAATGTGGAAATTTTGGACATTTGCGCCACAATGTACAATACTTCCACACCATTTGCAGTGTTGACTACGTTTACTCGAGGGAAAAGAAAAACATGAATGCTGCAAATTTTAACTAGTTTGTACCATCAATGAAGCTACGTACCTAAAAGCCATTTAGGATATCAATTCCTGTAATTGGATTAATCTCATGCTTGCTGAAATCTTTTGACAGTGTAATTGAATGTTAAATATGTTAGTCTGCAATGCTATTGTAAATATTACTCTTAAATTTGTTAGTAGATATATAGGTTTGGCACAAAACTAAGAATACACAAAGGAAGGTTGAATTATTCAAGAAAGAAGACATGCATAGTTGCACCATACAAAATGTTACACTCAAAATAAACCCTTAAAAATAGTACGAAATGCAATGAAATATAGAGGAATTGGTATAATCATAAAAAAAACCCATATCACTGCAACTTTTCACCATAGGCAAAACATTCTGACAGACCACAAAACAAGAAATTATGAAGACACAACAAAAATGCTTGAACATCATTTGCACCAGCTACATTCTTCTTCGTCCATTGATGCGATTGCTATTCTTTGAGTTTCTTCTTTGCCTCTTCTCATGTTGGTCTTCAACCAATTTGACCAACCATTTCGGCTGACCGGTTTGGAAAACAACATATCCCATGCCCATTCCAAACACTACCCCGCATCCATAACCTATCAACACCACTTAATATTTGTCTTCAACATTGTTATTGGGCTTTTCATTTTGTCTGAAGAACTTAAAATTTGTCTCCAACGTGTTTACTGCTCCCTCAATTTCACATCAATTCATTCAATTTCAAAGATTCCCAATACTTCCTCTCACTTAATCGACAAGCAATAAGGAAATTTCAGTCATTTGCAGCATAATGTACACAATAATTTACAATATAGACTCGAACAGCAGACGGCCAATTGACGAAAAACAAGAATGTTCAACAGTTGAACATGAACACGCATAAGAAAGATAAATTTTAAACCAATGAACCAAAACAACATCATAGGAACTCACTCTTTTGGCCATTTTGATTTGAAACCTCCACGGATAGGAACAAGCTTTGAATCCAGTTGCATTCAGGTATCATCTACTTGTGAATAAAAAACGAAGCTCGGGAATGTTGTTGTGATGTCCCTGTTTCGAGGATATAGAACAAAAATCGTTGACGGTGAGAGCAGACACGGGATGAAACCAAAGTGTTTATCGGGGAATGTTCGGAACTTACTTGCGGTATTGCAGGGTCATGTTTTTCAGAAGGGACGGATGTCGTAAAACAAGGCTTCTCCACTCTTCCATGTCAATCCTTCCATCGAGCATTATTTTATCGAGGACGGAAACAAAAACAATATCAGTTAACATTAGATTAAAAAATACCCGATCTGCAAACAAGCTCGCCTTTTTGTTTGTTTTGAATAATGCCAATTGAAACTCATCCTGCCAAATGGTAACATAAAATAAAACTCAGATACAAAAAAGCATTTCGAGTGATCATCGAGTTCCAAAACTTGTCAAATATAACAAAAAAGCATCGGTTTAATAAAAAGTCTCATTTATGTCAAGATCGAAATTTTAAAATTCAAAAAGTATAGAGACTTTAAATGATTTAGTTGCAGAATATGAACTAAATCTATACCTGTAGCGTAGTATAAAGCTAGTGACTGAATTTAATCAAACAGATTTAACAATTACTGTTTGGGTTAGGACTAAAAGTTTAAAATTCAAAAAGTACAACAAGTTAAATTGACCAATTTGAAAAGTATAAGGACTAAAATTGATCAAATTAAAATATACGAACCAGATCCACAATAAGGACTAATAGAAGGATTTAACCTAGAAAAAATACCTTGTTAATCAGCCTGTCATCTATCACCGCGCTACTTATCTTCTTGAAGAGCTCGTAAAGAGCTTCTATTTCACTTACACTAACTGCATCAAGGTGCGAAATAAGGGAAAGCTCGAATAAGACATTATTTCATTCAAAAGCTTAACAATTTAAGAAAAAAACGAAAAGAAAAGAAAAGAAAACAATAACATACACACAGTCTCTCGTGCAAGAAGTGCAGGATTATTGAGACCTCTAGATTGTTTGTACAAATCAATATCACAACATTGCAGTACAGAAGCAAATAAATGCTTCACACCAGCTACGCACTGCAACATGATATCTTCCACACATCAAAACACTCCATACCTACAAAACACAACCAGGGTTAGAAAATCCCATTCACGACATTCTTTTCAATAATCTGTCTCAGGATGAATATACACGACAAACCTTTTAACCATTTCCTGATTCTGCTGACTGAAGCTCAAAATGTAAGAATCTGAATTCTCAAAAAAGGAAGGAAAAAAAAATCCTCAAAATCAAATCAATATCGGTTTAATAAATGAAACCAAGATCCCAATTCTTTTTTGTCCTAACAGTCTTAGATGCATTCCATGATGTTCTCCCTGATCTTTGTACATGCATATACATATACATATATATATGTATATATGTGTGTGTATATATATGATAATGATTCCCTTGTGTTCATTTTTCATGCATTGGATAATAACTGAAAACAAGAAGGCAATGCATAACAGATGAATGATGAAATGCCAAACAGAAAAAAACCAAAAAAAGAACAAAGAAAAAAGAAAGATAAAAAATTACAGTGGTTGACCGCAAATCACCAGGCTGTGTTACACCCATTAATATCAAGAATCTATGATTACACCAGACATTGTTTTTGTTAAAAGGATGTGTAAACAGAATTTTCTAATAAAAGAAACAGTTCAAAATCATATACCCATCAAATCAAACACATTAAAAACGCCAATTCAACCCCCCAAGCAGATCCAATCTAACCAATTCCACGCAAAATTAACAAAAAATGATTGAAAAATAGAAATATAATAAATCTATCAAAGAAAGTTAGGTAATTTTAAGCTCACATAGATTTTCAAAAAAAGAAAAAAGTTAGGTAATTTTCTCGAGAAACAAACAGAGAAGAGAAAACAGAATTGAAGGGAAAATTATGGTAATACCTGGAGAGAGTAATGTTGGGGTAGTATAGAAAATCTATGAAACTGGGTGTGAGTTAATTGGGGAATGAAAAAGATGGTGATAAGGGTTGTGGAGAGAACTGTACGGTTCAATCATTTATATATATGCAGACAAAAAATTGAAAAATAATAAAATAATAAAATTTTAATAAAATAATTTTCTGAAAAATGGAAAATGATAAATATGAATAAATAAATGAAAAATAGATAATTACGAAATATTATTTGCATAACTCGTGAGTTCAAATTCTATCATAATATTATTTTAATAAAAATAAATTAAATTTTGTTATTTTATATATAAAATAACACAAGAAAATGAAGGTAGTCGATCAGCCAATAAAAGCTGGTTGTAAGATCGAACTTGTGATTGCAGAGGGTCAACCTTTAGGTGACAAGGACTCTGTGTAAGTCCCCAAAGAAGATGAGAAAAACCCGGTTGGATTATGCCTTCTAATTCAATCTCAAGGCATTAGATTAGTTCCCAGTGTTCTTATATGTAACATTTAACAACATGTAATAACACTTATGTGTTCCAAAATCCTGTAGATTTATCCCCAATATGAGTACATAAAGCTAGGGTGAACCACAGTCTAGATGTTCACTTAGAAACAGATGCATATAATAACACGAAAAGCTGGCCAACGATACAAGAGAGAGAAAGAAACAAGAAAAGGATGATAATTGATCCCCAGTGCCTAATCACGAGCCTCGAAGTTGACAAAAGTCGAAG
Organism: Gossypium bickii; assembly: GCA_025503065.1. Taxonomy (NCBI): domain Eukaryota; kingdom Viridiplantae; phylum Streptophyta; class Magnoliopsida; order Malvales; family Malvaceae; genus Gossypium; species Gossypium bickii. Next base: position 1,071,486 of record CP106721.1, on the reverse strand, counting down.
AAGCCGGAACCAAGTGCTCCTCCACTACAAATTAAGAGTAAACAAATTAACATGCATAGTGGCAATGATATTCAAAAGGTTTACAGAAAGCAAAAGAGTCCGGCATCCATAGGTGCCAATCGGAATAATACAGATTGCAAGTTTTGAGTGTTCTGTAAGGTCTCAGCAGATGGCTACCTGCCTAATCTGGTCAATTAGGACACACAAAGCACTCATAATAAGCATCTACAGAATAATAATAAAAACCAGTCGATGACTTCAATCACGTCACATTTCTGTTTCTTATCTTCACTCGAGGCAATAGACTATGGTAAAACGATCTACTAAAAACATGGTCAATGAGAAACCACAAATTCATGTATCTTTGATTCACCAATTCAATTAATAAGCTTAACTAAATGAAATAAGGACTTTAAATCTGTTAGAATTAAGTGACCCAAATTCTTATTTAAATAAAATACAATGGTAAAATAAAATAAAAGAAGAATCCCTATAGAACTACACTTCTTTTATTTTATTTTGAATAAGGTTTTTTAAACCTTATTAAACTCCATCTATTTGATATTGATTAGAATAAGGAGTTTCAATCTTACTACACTCCTATTAGAATATGGCTTTATAAGCCTATAAATAGACATGGTCTATTCCTCTTGTAATTGATTCGAATTCGACATAGTGAATTTTCTTCTCCTCTGCCTCAGTGGTTTTTCCCCGAAAGGGTTTCACGTAAAATCTGTGTGTTCTTTCTTTTTTTTTTTCTTTTTTTTTTTTTATTTTTACAAATTGGTATCGAGCTTCCGGGTTTTTCATCTCGATCACGGTAATGGCGTCTTTGAAGTATGAAATTCATTGTTGGATCGCAACACCGCATTCGCGTTATGGCAGAGATAAAGATGCGCAGACAGTTCTTGCACGGATGGATTTAGAGGAAGCCCCGTTAGGGGTAGATAAGATGCCTTCGACATTGACAGAGAGGAAGATAAGAAGCGCAAGGATCGAAAGGCACTAACACGATTACATCCGCATTTGTCTAATGAAATTTTGCGAGGATGTGATGAAGGAGAAGATCACGCACATTATGGAAGAGGCTAGAACAAATATGTATGTCGTCGAAAACTTTAACTAGCAAGTTGCATATGAAGCAACGTCTTTATGCTCATCGTTTGGAGGAAGGTGCGTCACGTACCTAACACTTAACAGATGTTTAAAGAAATTCTCTCAAACTTGGAGGCCATGGAGGTTCGATGATGATAAGGAAGATCTAGGGTTGATTCTCGCTTTGTTCGTTGCCCCGTCTTATTCAACCTTTAGAGACACGATTTTATATAGCCGCGAGTCTCTCACAGCTTGATGAGGTTTATGATTCTTTGACCTCGTATGATAAGATGAAGCATCTTGTGGTTAAAAGCCGACTCTCGAGGAGAGGGTCTCATCGTTCGTGGGAGACAAGATCGGAATGCTTGATGATGATCGTGGAAGGACACAGAACGAAATCCTCGCGATAAATCTAAGGGTAGATCAAAGTCTTCAAACAGAGGTAAAACTTGTAACTTCGCAAGAAGAAAGGGCACATTAAATCTGAAAGCAAGCTACGTAACAAAATTAAAAGGAGGCCGCAAATCAAAGGGAAAAACAACCGAAAAATTCTCGTGAAGTTTGATATTGTAGAAGACTACGGTGATGGTGAACTTCTAGTTGCCTCATCAATAATTCAAAAGAGAGCGAGGAGTGGATACTTGATTCAGCCGCACCTTTCACATGAGTCCCAATCGGGATTAGTTTACAAATTATGAAACGGTATCTCTGAAGGTGTTGTTTTGATGGGAAATAATGCTTCGTGTAAAATTGCGGTGTTGGAACAATTAAAGTTAAGATGTTTGATGGAGTTGTCGAAACACTTAGTGACGTGCGGCATGTTCCGTAATTGAAGAGAAATTTAATTTCGTTGAGTACTCTTGATTCAAAAGTACAAATACATAGCTGAAAGTGGGATTTTGAAGATTTCCAAAGGTTCCCTCATTGTGATGAAAGAGGCGAGAAAAGGCTACCAAGTTATATGTTTTGCAAGGTTCTATCATATTGGTGATGCAAATTGCCGCTTCCTCTTCTTTATCGGATGATGATATTACTAAACTTTGGCATATGCACCTAGGGCATATGAGTGAGAATGGCATGGCGAATTGAGCAAAAGAGACTTCTTGATGGGCAAGGAATTTGCAAACCGAAGTTACGTGAGCAACTGCGCTTTTGGGAAGCAAAAAGAGAGTTCGATTCACTAGAGGAATCCATAACACGAAGGAACATTGGAGTATATTCATTCGATGCTGTGGGGGCCATCAAGAGTGCCTTCGAGAGGTGGAGCCAATTATATGCTAACTTTTATTGATGATTTTTCTAGAAAAGTTTGGGCATTCTTCTTGAAGCGAAAAGCGATGTGTTTTCCGCACTTAAGTCTTGGAAAGCTATGATTGAAAAACAAACAGAAAACAAATAAAATACCTCATGCGACAATGGCTTAGAGTTTTGTTCTCGATGAGTTTAATAAACTGTGCAAAAGTCGGAAGGGATCGTGAGACACTTGACGATTCGTCATACTCCACAACAAAACGGTGTTGCGAACGAATAAACGAACGATCATAGAGAAGGTTCGATGTATGTTGTCAAATGCCAACTTACCAAAGTCGTTTTGGTAGGCGACCTTTCATCGCATGTTTTTTGATCAACCGATCTCCATCCATTGCCATTGAGAAAAGACTCACAAGAGGTATGGTATGGTAATCCCGCTAATTATTCGATTTAAAGATTTTTGGGTGTCCCGTATATGCTCATGCTAATAATGGAAAATTGGAACCAAGATCCATTAAATGTGTTTTTCTTGGCTATAAAGTTCCGGTGTAAAAGGGTATAAGTTATGGTGTCCTGAAAATAGAAAAGTTGTGATTAAGCGAGAGATGTTGTTTTTGATGAAACCGCTATGCTACCTAACTTATCTCTTAAAGACTCTTCCAATAAAGAAAATCAAAAGCGGTGGAGCATCAAATTAATCTGAGTCAACTCCTCAAGCCGAGATAAAAATTGAGAATAGAGTTGCTTCTTCACCAAAATACTCTATCGCCAAAAATGAACTAGAAGAGAAATTAAACCTCCAAAGAAGTATCTTTGGTGACCTAGTTGCTTATGCTTTAAATGTGGTGAAGATATAGATGCAAACCAAGATCCGTCTAATTATTCTCAGGCGGTTAGCTGTGAAGACTCAGAAAAGTGGATGTTTGCTATGCAAGAGGAAATAGAATCACTCCATAAAAATAGAACATGGGATCTTGTGAAACTTCCTAAAGGTAAAAAGGTTGTTCGCTGTAAATGGGTGTTTAAAAAGAAAGAAGGGACTCAGAGTTGAAGAATCCGGATATAAAGCAAGGCTTGTTGCAAAGGGTTATAGTCAAATTCCGAGAGTGGACTTCACGCAGATGTGTTCTCCCCAGTTGTGAAGCATAGTTCGATTCGAGCTTTGCTTGGTATTGTGGCTATGCAAGATTTGGAGCTTGAGCAGTTAGATGTAAAAACTGCATTTTTGCATGGAGAGCTTGAGGAAGATATTTACATGCAACAACCAGAGGTTTTACTGATCTCGAGAAAAAGAGGACTATGTTTGCTTGCTTGAAAAAAAGTCTCTTTACGGTTTGAAACAAATCACAAGACAATGGTATAAGAGGTTTGATTCCTTTATGACTTCTCATGATTTTAAAAGAAGTAGTTTTGACAAATTGTGTTTACTTTAAGAAAAACAGTGATGGTTCTATTGTGTATCTACTTCTTTATGTTGATGACATGTTGATAGCAGCAAAAGATAAAGGAGAGATAAGAAAGGTCAAATCCCAACTAAATGAAGAATTTGAGATGAAAGATTTAGGACCAAAGAAAGAAGATACTTGGTATGGAGATTCTCGAGAGATAGAAAAGCAAGTAAATTGTACCTAAGTCGGAAGGGGTACATTGAGAAAGTTCTTTGCGAGTTCAATATGCAGAGTGCTAAGCTTTGTTAGTACTCCTTTAGCGACCATTTTGGACTTTCATCGGTTTTGTCTCCACGATCGATGATGAGATTGAGTACATGTCACATGTTCCATACTCTAGTGCGCGATGGGATCTCTCATGTATGCTATGGTTTGTTCACGTCCGTTTATCATATGCGATCGATCAGATTAGCGAGATACATGGCGAATCCCTAAAGAACATTGGAAAGCGATTCGATGGATTTTAAGATACTTGCGAGTACTACGATGTTTGCTTACGCTTTGGAAGAACTAGAGATGGAGTCATTGGGTATGTTGATGCTGATTTTGCTGGAGACCTTGATAGAAGAAGATCTCTCACCGGTTATGTCTTTACAATCGGAGGTTGTGCAATCAGTTGGAAAGCTACTTTGCAAACTACTGATCGCTTTGTCTACCACCAAGCCGAGTACATGGCGATTGCGAGGCTTGTAAAAAAGCTATTTTGGTTGAAGGACTCTTTAGTGAGCTCAATGAAGACCTTCAAATTAGCACGATATTTTTGTGACAGTCAGTGCTATCTTCCTTACAAAAGATCAAATGTTTCATGAGAGAACAAAACACATTGATGTTCGGTATCATTTTGTTCGTGATATTATTGCTCGTGGTGATATTGTTGTGAGCAAAATTAGTACTCATGAAAATCCTGCGAGATATGATGACTAAGTCATTTCCTATAACCAAGTTTAAGCATTGCTTAGACTTGGTTGGTGTTCATTGTTGAAGTTAAACCCTTAAGGGGTTTTATGGAAGAGGTGGAGAACTTGTTCGTTAAGAGTTCGCGATGAAGAACTTGTTGTTTATTGAGAATTCGTGTCAAGGTGGAGATTGTTAGAATTAAGTGACCCAAATTCTTATTTAAATAAAATACAATGGTAAAATAAAATAAAAGAAGAATCCCTATAGAACTACACTTCTTTTATTTTATTTTGAATAAGGTTTTTTAAACCTTATTAAACTCCATCTATTTGATATTGATTAGAATAAGGAGTTTCAATCTTACTACACTCCTATTAGAATATGGCTTTATAAGCCTATAAATAGACATGGTCTATTCCTCTTGTAATTGATTCGAATTCGACATAGTGAATTTTCTTCTCCTCTGCCCGTGGTTTTTTCCCGAAAGGGTTTCCACGTAAAATCTGTGTGTTCTTTCTTTTTTTTTTTTTTTTTTTTTACAAAATCCACCAACTAAAGCAACCTATATGTACCCTTTTACACTCTGCAGTCTTCCATGTTTCAATTCAATACATCATTCCTTCAACTCTGCTATTTATTATTACTTTCTCCATACAACCAAACCTTTTACTGCTAACTTGTAAAAACATTATGAAAATACAACAGAAATCATTCACACATTTTTTTCTCCTTTCTCCTTTACTGAGCAGTAGAAAAGATTATCGAGACTAAATTCAAAGACATGAAAGAAGACATAAACAACACCACCATACAAAATGTTACACTCAAACAAACCAGTCAATGACTTCAATCACATCACATTTCTGTTTCTTATCTTCACTCGAGGCAATAGACTATGGTAAAACGATCTACTAAAAACATGGTCAATGAGAAACCACAAATTCATGTATCTTTCATTCACCAATTCAATTAATAAGCATAACTAAAGGAAATAAGGACTTTAAATCCACCAATTAAAGCAACCTATATGTACCCTTTTACACACTTCATTCTTCCATGTTTCAATTCATTACATCATTCCTTCAACTCTGCTATTTATTATTACTTTCTCCATACAACCAAACCTTTTACTGCTAACTTCTAAAAACATTATGAAAATACAACAGAAATCATTCACACATTTTGTTCTCCTTTCTCCTTTACTGAGCAGTAGAAAAAATTATCGAGACTAAATTCAAAGACATGAAAGAAGACATAAACAACACCACCATACAAAATGTTACACTCAAACAAACCATTATAGATAGTACGAAATGCAATGAAAGACAGAGGAATTGGTATAATAATTAAGACAGACACATACCGATACAAACCTTCACCATAGGCAAAACAGTCTACACAACAAGAAATTGTGAAAATACAACACTAATGCTTGAACATCATTTGCAGTAATTAGATCCTTCTTCATCTATTGCTGCGATTGCCATTCTTTGACTTTCTTCTTTGCCTCTTCTCATGTTGGTTTTCAACCAAATTCACGAACCATTTCACTTACGGTTTGGAAAACAACATATCCTACCAAAGATTCCGAACACTACTCCGCATCCATAACCTATCAACACCACTTTCCAACCAAAAGCAATGTTTGATTTTGAGCCATCTTTTCCAAGCACATTTGGAGGTGGTGACTCAATGATGTTGCAACCTTTTGAGACTGGAAACCCACATAGTCCCTTATTCCATTCATATGAATCATTTCTACATGTGTTGAATTGCTTGCCTTGAGGAATCTGACCATGGAGTTGATTTTCAGAAACATTTAAGGACGAAAGAAATGGCAGATCTGCCAATCTATTTGGAATCGTCCCATACAACCTGTTTGAAGATAGGTCCAACCATTCAAGACTTGTCAAATTCTCTATTGAGGTGGGGATACCACCATTAAGGTTATTATGAGAAAGGTTGAGCCCTTTCAGTAAGTTGAGCTTCCGAATAACCTTTGGAATTCCTCCTTCAAATTGATTGTTTGATAGAACAATGATCATCCACATGTTGAAAATTTTCACCAATTCCATAACTTGTCCTTTCATAACAATTCCAATGGAATAGGTATAGAAGCCACTACGTCCCGGAACATTCACCCCCACCCCCATGTACGACATTTTACTCCCATTCTTCTCTAGATTTATGATAACCTTGAAGCTGTTGATGTATCTCACTGGTAGGGGTCCTGAAAAATAATTACTTGAGAGGTCAAAAATTTGGATTTTAGAGAAAAAAGGGCTAGACTTGGAGCTATTCACACACAAGGAACCATGCATATGATTTGACTTCAATACAAGAACTTGTAGCTGTGGAAGACTTCCCAACCAATGAGGAAATGTATCATTGATCTTGTTGTTACCAAGATCTAGCACTTCCAGACCTTTACAATTAAGGATGGATGGTGTCAAAAGCCCTTCTAACAGATTTCCATTTAAATTGAAATTACTCAGTTGGCATCCCTTTGCAAATGTTGGAGGAATCGTCCCATAAAACTTGTTCTTCTTCAGATTCAAGAATTCAAGGTTGTTGCTCAAATTTCCAAAACATTGCGGAATTGTTCCACTCAAGTTATTGTGGGACAAATCAAGAATTCGAAGAGTACTGGCATTGCATATTATAGAAGAGACCTCTCCATTGAAACTATTATTGGCTATAGCCCATCTTTGAAAAGTCAAAGATGGCGGCTATAGCTAGTGGGAAGAAAATGGCACCAAAATTAGGCACCGAAAGTTGATGTGAAAATTGGCATGGGATAATTGCAATTTTGGTCCCTATTTGAATAGGTATTTTGCAAGATTGATCCCTGAACCTCAACTATAAATAGGCCTAACCATTTCTCATTTTCTTCATCCCACAATTTGCCATTCTCTACTTAAGGCATTGTTCTCTCTCCCTATTTGTAAATTTTCACTTGTATTTTTGGAGTGAAATATATTTGTTAGTGCCCAAGGACGTAGGCAAAATTTGCTGAACCTCGTTAAAATTTTGGTGTTCTTTATTATTTATTTTTCATACATTGTGAGTGTGATTGTAGTTATTTATTGTGCTATTAAATTACGATAGAGGGATATTCTGGCTAGGAAAGATCTGGTACTTAAGTGATCCTCGTGATCCACCTCTCTTCCCTGGGAACTGAACTCAGTGTGATTTTTTAGTACAATAATTATACTCTTTTACACGCTTTCGCACAACAATTGGTACCAGAGCTAGGTTCGTACTTGGGGAGTACGATCGGTTGTGGCACTATTCACGTATACCGCATCTTTCACGTATCTGATGGTTGGGATTGAGGAGAAAATGGCACGAGCATCGTCATCGCCAAGAAGACTACGGTGACCAATACAAAAAATTTGAAGTAGAAATTTGATGGTACCAATAATTTTGGTATGTGGCAATGTGAGATCCTGGATGTCGATGTCGCAAAGAAATTTGGATATAGCCCTTGAAGTAAAACTTGACAATATGGATGACAAGGAGTGGGCCAAGATTAATAGACAAGCGAGTGGTACAATCCGTCTATGTTTGGCCAAAGAACAGAAGTACTCTGTCATGAGGGAGACATCAATGAGAAATTGTGGGATACATTAGAAGAAAAGTTTCTAACGAAAAGCCTTGAAAATAGGCTTTATATGAAAAAAAGAAACTTTTCGATTCACGTGATGCACCCTGTATGTCGATGAATGACCATGTGAACTCATTCAATAAAATTTTAGCAGACTTGCTAAATTTGGATGAGAAATTTGAAGATGAAGACAAGGCATTATTGTTGTTGAATTCTCTTCCCGATGAATATGATCATCTTACCACCACATTGCTTCATGGGAAGGATACAATCACATTTGATGCGATCTGCGGTCGTTGTATAGATCCGAGACTCGAAAGAAAGATAAAAGAGATCACGAGAGATACAACTGCGAAGTCTTAACAATGAGAGGTCGTTCAAGCAAGAAAGAAAACCCGTAGAAGGGGAAAGTCCAAAGGAGACCCGCCAAAGATGAGTGTGCCTTTTGTCGTGAGAAAGGGCATTAGAAAAGAAATTGTCCTAAGTTACAAAAGGGCAAGGCTATTTCTAATGCATGTGTGAGCATGATGAGGAGTCGACTTTAGCTTGGTTGGCATGGTAATGGCATGTCATCTTGATGAATGGATTTTGGATTTGGGATGTACTTACCATATGTGTCCTAATAAGGATCGGTTTTCTAGTCTTAAAGAACTAGAAGATGGAGTTGTTCTTATGGGCAATGACAAAGGCTTGTAAGACAATGGGAGTAGGTACAATCCAATTGAAGAATCACGACGGCTCAATCCAAGTCTTGACGATGTTAAGCTACGCACTACCAAGAAAATCTCATCTCATTAGGGGCCTTAGAATCTAAAGGGCTCAAAATCACTTTGAGAGATGGATTACTAAAGGTAGCAAGAAGGGAATTTGACGGTGATGAAAGGCACAAGAAGAAATAACTTGTACTTTTAAATGGAAATACGATTATTGGATCAACATCAACGATTTCTGCGAAAGATGTAGATTCAGAGGCTACCGTGTTATGGCATATGCGATTGGGACATCTTTGGTGAAAAAGCTTTGCGAGACTTTGGCGAAGCAAGGCTTGTTGAAAGGTGAAAATTCTTGCAAATTGGAATTACCAGTGAACATTGTGTTCAGGCAAGCGAGACGAGGGTAAAGTTTGGTTCAACAATTCACAATACGAAAGGAATTCTAGACTACGTTCACGATGATGTGTGGGGAGCTACCAAAGTGGCTTCTCAGGAGGTATGCACTATTTTGTTACTTTTGTTGATGATTATTCAAGAAAAGTATGGGTGTATCTAATGAAAAGAAAAAGTGAAGTATTGGATGCATTTACGAAATGGAAGAAGATGGTGGAAACTCGGATCGGTCGAAAGGTCAAATGACTTGATCGGATAATGGTACCGAGTACAAAACGATCCATTTCTTCAAGTATGTCAAGATGAGGGCATCGTCGTGCGAAACTTCACCGTTCGGGATACATCACACGTGAGAATGGGGTGGCGAGCATGAATCGAACTATACTAGAGAAAGTTCGATGTATGTTGTCCCATGCTGGATTGGGCAAGGAATTTTGGGCCGAAATCGTTAAATATGCGTGCCATCTAATTAACCGCTTGCCATCACCGTAATATAAATGGCAAAACTCCTATGGAGATGTGTCTTTGAGTAAAATCACATCGACTATGATTCTTTACATGTTTTTGGTTCTACTGCATATTATCATGTAAAAGAATCGAAGTTAGACCCAAGAGCAAAGAAAGCATTATTCTTGGGTATAACTAGTGATGTAAAAGGATACCGTCTCTGGTGTCCTGATACAAGGAAGTTGTCTTTAGCAGAGATGTAACTTTTGATGAATCAACCATGTTAAAGGATTCACAAAAGGATGACAAAACCAGTAGTACTTTGCAGCAGGTGGAGCTTGAAAAGGTTAATGATGATCCAGCTAATATTGAAAGAATAAATGATGAAGAAGTTCCAACCCAAGAACTTCTACAGCAACACGATTCAATTGCATATAGGAGGCCAAGAAGAGATATTCAAAAGCCTGCTCGCTTTGATGATATAGTGGCCTATGCACTTCCAATTACAGATGATGATGCTCCTTCTACTTACACAAAAGCAATAAGTAACCCTGATGGTGTAAAGTGGAAGCAAGCCATGAATGAAGAAACACAGTCTCTTCATCAAAATAGGACTTGGGAGTTGATGACACTGCCCAAGGGAAAGAAGGAAATTGGATGCAAATGGGTATATGCAAAGAATGAAGGATTTCCTGGTAAAAATGAAATTCGGTATAAGGCTAGATTGGTAGCAAAGGGTTATGCTCAGAAAGAAGGAATAGACTACAATGAAGTGTTTTCTCCAGTTATGAAGCATTCGTCTATTCGGATTTTGCTAGCCTTGGTTGCGCATGATATGATCTTGAACTAGTTCGACTGATGTGAAGACCACATTTTTACGGTGATTTGGAAGAGAAATCTATATGACTCAAATTTGGATGGATTCAAGGTTGCTTTGGTAAAGAAAATCGGCTTGCAAACCGACAAAGTCGCTTTATAGATTGAAGCAATCCCGAGAAGCGATGGGTACAAGCGATTTGATCGAGTTCATGAAAGGGCAAAGGTACACAAGAAGTAAATTTGACCATTTCGTGTATTTCCAGATGCTACAAGAAGGAACTTTCATATACTTGCTCTTATATGTTGATGATATGCTAATAGCATCTAAGAGCAAAGTTGAGATTGAGAGATTGAAGACTCAACTCAATCTCGAGTTTGAGATGAAAGATCTTGGTGAAGCTAAGAAAATTCTTGGCATGGAAATATGTAGAGATAGAGCCCATGGCAGAGTTAGCTTGTCTCAGAAGCAGTATTTGAAGAAGGTACTAAAGCAATTTGGCATGAACGAGCAGACAAAACCTGTAAGTACCCCGTTGGCTTCTCATTTCAAGGTTTCTGCATAACTATCTCTTTCGACGAATAAGGAACGAGAATACATGTTGCAAGTTTCGTACTCCAATGCAGTGGGTAGCTTGATATATGCAATGGTGTGTACAAGACCTGACATTTCACAGGTAGTTAGTATAGTGAGTAGGTATATGCATAATCTTGGAAAAGGACACTGGCAAGCTGTGACATGGATTCTGCGGTATATTCAAAAGACCGTGGATTTTGGATTACTGTTGGAGCAGGATAATACGCTTGGTGAAAGTATTATTGGGTATGTTGATTACGACTATGCTTGGTGATTTGGATAAACGAAGATCAACCACCTAGGTTCACGTGTTTACATTTCTTTGGAGGACCAATCGGTTGGAAGTCTACTCTACGATCTACTGATTGCATTGTCAACCACGTGAAAGAGTACATGGTCAGTATGAGAGGTCAGTAAAGGAAGCTATTTGGTTACAAGGTATGGTGAAAACCTTGGGATTGGTTCAGGAGCATATTAACGTGTATTGTGATAGTCAAAGTGCTATTCATTTAGTAAAGAATCAAGTCTATCATGCACGTACAAAGCATATCGACGCATGCGATTCCATTTTGTGCGAAAATTATTGATGAAGGGAAGATTCGCCTTGTAAGATTAAGATCTGCAGATAATCCCATGAGATATGATGACCAAGGTGGTAATACAGCCAAGTTCGAACATTGTTTGAACTTGATCAATATCCTGCGAGTTTAACAGTTGAAGAAGGCATTATCAAGTATTGTTGGCAAAAGTAGAAAGAATTGTGTGAAGATAAGATTATCCTAATCAAATCTTCAATGTGGAGATTATTGGCTATAGCCCATCTTTGAAAAGTCAAAGATGGGGGCTATAGCAAGTGGGAAGAAAATGGCACCAAAATTAGGCACCGAAAGTTGATGTGAAAATTTGCATGGGATAATTGCAATTTTGGTCCCTATTTGAATAGGTATTTTGCAAGATTGATCCCTGAACCTCAACTATAAATAGGCCTAACCATTTCTCATTTTCTTCATCCCACAATTTGCCATTCTCTACTTAAGGCATTGTTCTCTCTCCCTATTTGTAAATTTTCACTTGTATTTTTGGAGTGAAATATATTTGTTAGTGTGCAAGACGTAGGCAAAATTTGCTTTGAACCTCGTTAAAATTCGGTGTTCTTTATTATTTATTTTTCATACATTGTGAGTGTGATTGTAGTTATTTATTGTGCTATTAAATTATGATAGAGGGATATTCTGGCTAGGAAAGATCTGGTACTTAAGTGATCCTCGTGATTCACCTCTCTTCCCTGGGAATTGAACTCAGTGTGATTTTTTAGTACAATAATTATACTATTTTACACGCTTCTGCACAATAATTATTATTTGAGATCAGAAATATATAGATCGTCGAAGCTGGAATCGGAAGATTTCCACGGATCAAATTGGAGCTTAAGTCAAGAACTTGAATATTCTTCCATGGAAATTGCTCAACTTCTGTCAAAGAGTTATGGGATACATTTAAATACCACAAAAATTTATTCCCCACCTCTTGCATCCACTGCGGAATCTTGCCTTCAATTCTGTTGTAAGAGAGGTCTAACCATACCAAAGCTTGTAAGATTAACAGCAGAAGTGCTATTAGATGTTAAGGATAGGCTGTTATATGAAAGGTCAAGGTTTGTGAGATTTGGAAGGTTTGAGAACATGCTCAACTCTATGACACCACTAAGATTATTTGAGGATAAGCTGAGCAGGGTAAGATTGAAAAGTTGGAATATTAAAGAGGGAAGAGGACCTTGGAGTTTATTATAAATTCTAGTGATTTGGATCGGAATTCTTTGATATTCCCACTGAATTGATTATGAGAAAGATATATTTCTTTTAAGGAGGGAGCAGTATACAACCATGACGGAAGTGTTCCATTAAGTGAATTGTTACCTAAGCGTAAAGATTTTAGATTAGAAAAAGTGGTTAACTCATCTGTAATGAAACCTTCTAATCAATTTTCAGATATTTCCAAGTATTCAAGTTGCTTTAAGTTTAGAATTGACAAAGGAATTGTCCACTCAATTGGTTCCCATGCAAGTTTAAAGAAGTGAGTTGCAAGTGGTTCCCTAATGATCTTGGAATTTGTCCACTCAATTGGTTCTGCCGCAAGTTTAAAAGGGTGAGTTGCAAAAGATTCCCCAATGATCTTGGAATTTGTCCACTCAATTGGTTCACCGACAAGTCTAAATGAGTGAGCTGCAAGAGGTTCCCCAATGATCTTGGAATTTGTCCACTCAATTGGTTCCGCGACAAATCTAATTGAATGAGTTGCAAAAGGTTTCCCAGTGATCTTGGAATTTGTCCACTCAATTGGTTCTGCTGCAAGTTTAAAAGGGTGAGTTGCAATAGGTTCCCCAATGATCTTGGAATTTGTCCACTCAATTGGTTCACCGACAAATCCAATTGAGTGAGTTGCAAAAGGTTTCCCAGTGATCTTGGAATTTGTCCATTCAATTGGTTCTGCAACAAGTCTAAATGAGTGAGTTGCAAGAGGTTCCCCAATGATCTTGGAATTTGTCCACTCAAGTGGTTCTCCGACAAGTCTAAATGAGTGAGTTGCAAGAGGTTTCCTAGTGATCTTGGTACAGGTCCTGATAAGTTGAAATAGCAGAGATCTAAAAACTTCAAGGACACAAGATTCCCCATCGAGTCCGGCAATCCTCCAAAAAAATTTGCGCTTGAAATTATCAATTGCTCCAAAGATGATAAATTTGTGATTGAGACAGACAATCCTTGAAAGAAAGAATTTCCTGATAGATTTAAGTACTTTAAGGCCTGTAGATTATCAACTGAATCAATCAATTTTGTAGAGAAGGCCATCCATGACAAATTCAAATGTTCAAGATTGCTGCTCCAGTTGAACTTGAAAGGATCAAGATTGAGGTTTTGGTTGCCTCCCAAGTTGAGAAAATTGAGGTTTGGCAAATCAAAAATGTTTTTTGGGAATTTTCCTTGCAAATCACAATAAGCAAGACTGAGTGACCTTAGAGAAGAGGATAGATTCATGAAGACATGAGGATTAATAGAAGACATGTTGATTCCATCCAAAAACAGATGTCTGACATTGGTTAGGTTTTGAACAAGTCCCTTCAGAGCATGTTTGTCAAATGTATTGAAAGAGAGATCAAGTGAAACCAATTTTGATAGGTGGGAGACTTGGGATGGGACCTTTCCTGAAAATTCTGCGTTAGAAAGGTTGAGGTAGAATAGGCTTGTAAATCGATCGAACTCAGATGGAATTTTGGAAAGATTAAAATCATTGAAGGCAAGGTTGAGTTTTTGAAGGTGAGGAAGAAGGAAGAGAGTGGTATTGGAAGGGAAGTTGCCATATAGCCAACTGCAGCTCAAGTCAAGGGCAATAACATGAGTATTTAGGTGGTCACAAGTGACCCCATCCCATGAGCAGCAATCTGTACCCTCCTTCCATTAATTTGTCTTGGGATAAGATTTATCGCAAAATGAAGCATCCTCTGTTATGGAAAAGGAGTTCTTGAACTGGATTAGTGAAGAGCAGAAGTGAGATACTGAAGAAGAAGCATAAAGATTGGGAAAGAAGAGGAAAAGGCAGAGAAAGAGATAGGACGCCATGTTATGTTTGTAGAGGAAGATGAATGATAGGAACAGTATTTATAGGTAGCGCCAGGCCATCACCCATTGGTGACATATTAACCTTTGAGTTAAACTCAAATTACTCTTGCCTTTGTTATAAATCAAGAGTATTAACTAATTTTGATGGGAATGGTTACTTTTCATTAACTCAGTTTAAAGGACTATAACACGTAAACTTTGGTCCTATCCAGAATTCATATGTAATGTGGGACATTTACGTTATGCAGAATTCAACAAATATATGGGAATTTTTGTATTTTCACAATCATCATGTTGTTATTGATCAACAACTACTTCCTTTTTACCATATATTTTTCATTCACAAAATTGATTACTTTTTTTTTACCAAAGAAGTAAAATAATTAACATTCATGAGATTACGAAGTCTTCTTCCGTATATAACACGTCAAGTTTGGTCCCAAACTATTTTCCACACAAAAGAATAAAGAGGAAGAAGACTGCTACAAATTTAACTATCAATTGTCTATTGACTATACTTTAACCCCACAAAAAAACACAAAGACTAAGATTATCAATTGTCTATTGACTTCACACTTGCTGTTGCTTCCTCCCATCTCTCTCACCCAAACTTAATTTACAAGCAATGAGGAAATTTCGGACATTTGTGGCACAATGTACAATAATTCCACACCATTTGCAGTATTGACTACGTTTACTTGAGGGAAAACAAAGACATGGATGCTGGAAATTTTAACTAGTTTGTACGGTCAATGAAGCTACCTCAATTCCTGTAATTGGATTAATCTCATGGTTGCTGCAATGTTTTGACAGTGTAATCGAATGTTAAATATGTTACTCTGCAATGCCATTGGAAATGTTACTGTTTATACATATGGTGATATTGGATATACAGAGAAGACCCAAGCATGAAGTTTGAGGGGGTCCTAGTACTCTGCAATCTTGTGGTAAATCCTTGAACTACATTTATGAATACTAAAATATTAATTACCTTAGTAATTGATGAATCCTGAAAGTGCTCTTACTTTCAGGATAATGTGCTTCAGCACATAAATAACAACAATTTGTTGTATTGATTACGTTTACTTGGGAAACAGAGAGGAAAAAAAACATGCTTGTCTGTACCGTCAATGAAGCTACCATATGAATGCATTCCATGAAGCATTACATATTTGTGTTTAAAGCACAATTCCACACAAAATAGCAACAATTTGTAGTACTGATTACGTTTACTTGAGAAATAGAGAGAAAAAAAAAACATGCTGCTGTTATGTTTTTGTTAAAGTGCGTACTACTATGATGAATTTGTTGAGTGCATACAGCTTGTATGCATGCTGCAGTAACATATTTTCTGTTTTAGTTGCAATATAATTTAGTTTGGTTGAAAATGAACCTAGTTGTTTATGTTTTGATAGGTTTAGGGGATGATTGAGCTAATAACTCAGCTTATCCCATATGTACAAGTGATGTTTTAATAGTCTCAATGCTGATTAGTAGGGTTAGTTGAATATTTATATTAGTGATGTATTTTGACTATAATGTATTGTTTTCATATTGAATGAGTAAGCAGATCAGTTTTGAGCAAGCAAATTGCTTCCTTGCTGCACGTTTGTGAGCAAGTAAATTGTTCTTTGTTTCTTTATGCTTTGTTCAATGTCTTGTTCTCTTCTTTTGCTGCTGCCAAAACCCCAACAACTTCACATGCTCACTAAAGCCTCAATTGTACCTGAGCTTATAGGAAAAATGTAGAGATACAACCCCCTAATTGCATATTCACTAAAGCCTACTTATAGGAAAATAGGGACATGGGATCCACCAATTGTAACTGAGCTGCTGCCCTTATTTCACGTCAATGCAAGACTATAATTGTCAGCCAAACTTAATCAACAAACCGTGAGAAAAGTTCCGACGTTTACACCACAATATTCAATAATAAAAGTTTAGCTCGTAATGTTTACACAATTTAATCTTAAGATAAAAAATTCTTACAAACTTGGTGCTTAAAATTTATATATTCTTTTAACTTGATCTAATTGTAAAAACTATAATAAAAATGAAGTTCGAGCTAAGAAAACCTCTTCTAATAAGGTTCAAGCGACAAGGGGGAGTGCCCACTACTTTGGATACTACCCATCACAGGAGGGTGAAAATAAGATTCATGGTTACTAGAGAGATTGAATCCCTTGCAAGATCCAAGAAATATAAAGTTAAGGATTTTGTTGTAGTAAAATCTAGCAAGAAAAGAAAGATTTTGTTGGACAATTCCTCGCTTCTGAGTCAAGTTCCAATTCATCATCTGAGAACGTACCTCTCTGTGCCATGCTACAGCCTAAAACAAAACATCCTAATGTTCTTGTTCTGCTACAAAAAAGAACAAAAGGATGAAACAAGTTGGGGTGCCAAAAAAATCTTCTTACTTGGATTCGATTTCTTTTTAGATTGTATCAAAATCCAAATTTACTTTCGAACGTTTAGAGCCTTAAGTCAAATCCACAACTTTGATAAATTTTACAATCCACTTCCGTGCTCATCTGTCTCATTCCGTATCATTTGATATTAGATTTGTACTCTTAAAAGTCCCAACTTTTTCAATCTCGAACACCTAAAAAGAAGCTACCATCTCGAACGAAGAGATTAAAATGGCGTTATTTGATATGGCCCCCCTAAAAGCCCCTGGTAGTGACGGATATCATGCGCTCTTCTTCCAAAGCCAGTGGGACACACTTGGAAATGATGTATGCCAGTGGGTTAAAGGCGTTTTCAATGGGAGACCGATTGAGGCCGAGTTAAATAATACTTTGATTGTGCTTATCCCCAAAAAAGAAAATCCTAAGACTTGATCACTTTCGACCCATTAGCTTATGTTCTGTTCTTTACAAACTGGTGATGAAAGTGATAGCAAACAGGTTTAAGGTAATCTTTCCAAAACTAATATCCCAGGAACAAGCTGGTTTCATAGCAGGCCGAAACATCGTTGATAATATTATCCTAGCTCAGGAAGTTATTCACTCTATGAGGTGTAACCGAAAAGGAAGGAAGTGGATGGCTATTAAACTGGATCTGGAGAAAGCCTATGACAGAGTTAGCTGGGAATTTATTAATGCTTCATTATCTGCGGCTGGGATTCCATTATACTTGCGTAATGTGATCATGTCAGCTATTACTTCCTCCACCATGCAAATCCTTTGGAACGGTGTGCCTACTCAGAAGTTCAAACCAAATCGAGGCATACGACAAGGTTGTCCCCTGTCACCCTACCTCTTCGTACTCTGCATGGAGTGGTTGGGACTTTCCATCCACTCTGGAATAAAAGTTGGTACCTGGGATCCTATTCGGCTATCTCGCTCTGGGCCCCCGATCTCTCATTTGTTCTTCGCTGATGATTTGGTGATTTTCTGTAAAGCCCAGATTGACCAAGCTCATTTACTGAAAAGCATCCTCTCTCTTTTCTGTGAAACTTCCGGTCATAAAATCAGTACTACAAAGAGCAATATTTTCTATTCAAAGAATACTGAAGCTGATACTCGCAAACAAATCAACCAACTGTTCGGATTCGAGGAAGTTCAAAACCTTGGTAAATACTTAGGAGTTCCCTTCTACATGACAGGTCACTAAAAATACTTTAAATTTCATTGTGGACAAGATTAGAAGGAATCGAATAGTTGGGATGCCAGAAATTATCCTTTGCGGGAAGAATTACGCTAGCTCAATCGGTACTTCTTTCCATCCCTACTTATTTTATGCAAACAATGATGATCCCGAAGAGAGTCTGTGATGCTATTGAAAGACTAGTCAGGAAATTTATCTGGGGAAGCACTGAATGCAATCCCAAAATGGCCTTAGTTGGGTGGGACACTATTTGTCAGCCAAGGGCTCGTGGAGGTCTGGGTCTCAGGAAGCTGAACGATCAAAACTCGTCTTTCTTTTTATGAAGATAGGGTTCATCGCATCTAAAGATGATATGCTTTGGATGCGCGTCCTTCGGTCCAAATATGGTTGGAAAAGTCACCTACCGAGACTATTAGTAGAAATCAAAGCTCTCACCTATGGAGGTCTCTCTCTAAATTATGGCCCACTATTCGTGAGAACTTAATTTGGTCTATAGGAGACGGGGCTAATGTTCGGTGTTGGACAGACCCTTGGATTCCAGTATGGGCCCTCTAATTTCTAAAATTTCATCTTCTTCTAACCTTAATTTGGATTGTTGTGTTAGGAGATGATTAATATTGATGGAAGTTGGAATATAGACTTGTTTAGTGTATGCAGGTTCTGAAGAGGTAATTAATAGGATCACCAGTATTCCTCCTCCTCATCCGGACTCGGAGCGAGATAGAGTGATATGGGCTCGTTCAACAACGGTTTTTTCTCGATTCGCAGTGACTTATTGGTCTCTCGAAAGAGGACACATGGCACCCTCATGACGATTCTTGGAAGCTACCATGGAAGTACCAAGGCCCCAATGGGTAAGAATGTTTCTCTGGTTGGCTTTTAAACAAAGACTCTCTTACAAATTACGAACGCATGCGGAAGAGGATAAGCCATAGTAGCTCTGTCTTACTTGTGGACATGGTGTTGAAGATTTAAACCACGTTCTCCGAGAATGCCCGGCTGCGAAGGAAGTGTGGATGCTTGTGATACCCAGTCAGCTAAAACAAAGGTTTTTCTCTGTCTCCTTTACAGATTGGCTTACCCTTAACCTCTGTGCTCATGAAAGCTTGCAGGGAAGTGGCCTTACCTGGTCGTGCCTGTTTGGACTGATCGCGTGGCGCATATGGAAAAATAGAAATCTGTTCATCTTTCAGAATATCTCCTGGTCAGCTACTGAAGTAGTGAAAGTCTCTAGCTGTTGGGCTCGGCAATACGAATCACTTCGAGACGACTATAAGAATATTTATCGAAATTCCAATACTCTCAATAACTCAAATAATAATTGGGTGAACCTATCCACGGATGGGGCAGTAAGCAGCTCGACCGGGACCGCTGCAGCAGGAGGTGTGGTTCGAGATCATGAAGGAAATTGGATAATAGGCTTCAACCGTTTCTTAGGGGTCTGCTCCTCAATTGAAGCTGAACTCTGGGGCATCATGGATGGCATTCTTATCCTCCTAAACAAAGGATTTAGACGGATCGCCATTGCATCTGACAACCTTGAAGTTGTACAGAACTTATCCACCTTAAACACGGAGATTCCTAATTGCGTCCTCGGGAGAATTAAGCGCATTACACAATCGATAGGGAATGGAATATCAAATATGTCCCTAGAAATATGAATATGGTAGCCGATTGCCTTGCTAAATTGAGTCTGAATGGAAGTCAACCTTACGAGTTTTACAGAGCCTCCTAAAGAAACCTTAGATTTGCTTCAGGCTGACAAAGCCAATGGCTGCTTCATGTAATTGACCTTTATTTTATCACTTTTTTTCACCAAAAAAAAAAAAAAAAGTACAAAAAAAATAAAATACGAAGAAAATAAAAAAATAAAAAATATTTTGTGGGTTGAATATTGTGCCAAACCTTTCCATATTAGATCTACATTATTTGATGAGACTCCAGTTTAAATTTCGTGATTTTTGGAAATTAGGAACACCTCGAATGGAGTTTGTCAAATTGCTTTGCAATTTTTCTAGTTTTAGAGTTTCAGCAATTTTCATTGACTCATAGAGTTATTAGGTTTGCTTTGATAGTTTGATTCTAATACATCCTAATTGATTTATATAGACACATTTTAAAAAGACTAATAAGATTAATTCTTACCTCATTAAGAATTTGAGTTTTTATTTCTGAGTGCATAACAGTGAGGTTTGCTTAATTTTTCCTTTCTTGAGTGTTATGTTCTTTTTATGCTTTCATAATGTTTCACAATACTATGATTGAGAAGTTGAGAAGGGATCAAGAGGTTCAAAATGCTAGAGATCAGCATCGTGACACTATTCTAGACACAAACAGCAAAAATTTGGAACGTCTACATACTAAAATTGAGTGTTAGAATCGTAATTGAGAAGATAAGGGTGATCATTCTCATCTTTGTGTGAATGATGCTTGACGTGTCTCTCGTGCAAATGATGAGACTTTGGTTAATAACGACTGTAGGCAACATTTTTTAGCTAAACCAAGGTTCAACATTCCACAATTTCGAGGGAAGTATGATCTCGAAGCATATTGTGAGTAGGAATAAAAAATTGAACTTATATATGTTTCGCTACTATAAATGCCGGGAAGAGAAAAAAGTTGAATTGACGACTCCTAGATTTTCAGATTATGCGTTGAGTTGGTGGACTCAACTTGGAATTGATCGTCAAAGAAACCGCGAAAGAGTAATTGAAACGTGAGACGAGTTGAAGTTATATAAGTTCCCGGTAATCGATCTATTGATGAATACTTTAAGGAGATGGAGATGCTTATGCAAAAAGCAACTATACAAGAGGATGAAGAAACTACCATGGTGCGAACGTTTTGATAGCCAATGCTCTTAATCTTTAAACTTATATTGATCTTGAGGAGATGGTACACAAGGCAATTGAGATTAAGCAACAATCTAGCAACATTAATCTCGTCCATTTGGCGCATCACACTATTATTGATCGCGTGTCAGAGTCTTAAAATTTATATAAAGAATGATCGAATCTGGAAACTAACTATGACAACGATTTGAGGCAAGCGCACCTATCGAACAGTAGTATAGTTTAGGCAAGACCGGAATGTCGAATCCCAAAGGAACCAAAAGTACTAATACTAACTCTCTTTTTATTATTTAGCCTAAGAATTAAAGGATTTGTTTATCTAATCTAAAATTCACTAACAACTAAACTAAAGATGCAAAGACAAAGAAGAATGAATTTGAGAAAATAACTTGAGAGAAAAACCAATTGATTAAGACGATACCCAAGGAAGAATTCACCTAGACTTTACTTGTTATCTAACTCTAAACCAGACGATTTATTCACTTGACTTGATCCGTAAGACTCCCTAAGTTATTTTAGCCCCTATATATTTTTACCATATATTTTTCATTCACAAAATTGGATACTTTTTTTTACCAAAATTTTGAATTTCATGTCAGCTCCCTAAACAAATTAACATTCATGAGATTACAAAGTAGATTGACTTTGTCTTCTTCCCTATAATACGTAAAGAAATGAGGAAATGTGGAACAATTACAGAAGAATGTCGAATAATTCCACAAAAATTTAAACCTAACATTTTAGTTATTGTCTACGCTTTACATTGGATGCTTAATATAAATGTTAGTTTAGACAATTTTTTATTATTATAAAAAAAACAATTCTTCATCATACAAATGAGGAATTAAAAACTCAGTTCACTTTATTAAAAAGAAAGGTATATATAATGACTTAGTTGGTCCTCTTAACTTTACAAAAAAAAAAGTTATTTTAACTCTTAATTTAATTTTTCATCCTTTTTAGCCCTTAAACCTAAATTGTTTATCAAGTAACCCTAAAATATATAAAACATTAATATCCATTAACTTTGCGGACGTGCATACATATGCATTATTAGGCCAATAACTTCATTTAAATCTAAAAATACATAAAAAGAATTAAATATGTATAGATCTAAAAAAATCTTAAAATTAAAACTAAAAAAATTTAAACTAGCATTTCTTGCAATTTTTTATTGTTTAAAAAGTCTTAAAAATTTCAAGTTAAATTCCATTTATTTTTCATTGTCAATGAACATATTCAATCACATCAACAACTTCATGTTGTTTTGCCTAGAAATTACTTTACAAATTTATTTTGTTTTATTTATTTCTAAACCCATATTTCTTTTCTATAACTCCAATTACTAAATTGTTTAGGGTTTTGGAATTTAAATTTTTTAAATTTGACATGTCAATTTAAAGCAGATGATAAACATAATTTGTGAAATCTTGTTAAAATTTTGGTATTCTTTATTAGTTTTCTTTCAATATTTTGTACGGTACATTTGTAGTAATATATTGTGCAGATAATAGACTAAATTGCTTTATTAGTCTTCTTTTTATTAACACCACTTCCTTTTGAGCATATAATTTTAGTTCATAGAAATGAATAGTCGGTTTACCAGAATTTTGTAATTTCATTTGAACTCCCTAAAGAATGAAGAAGTGAAATAATTAGAATGTGGAAATAAATTTGCATAATGCCAAATTATTTTCCACGCAAATGAAGAAAATGGTGCTGTCCGTTTAACCTCACAAAGTACAAGACATGTGATCCACGAATTAATGTTTGGATTGAATTTCACTGTGGAAATTGATGTTTGAGTATCTCCATCTCACTTTTTATTAATTAAGGAATTTTAATCAAAATTAAAATTAATATAAGCTTACTATTTCAACATTTCAACATTTCATATATAGCTTATAAGACAAAAAGTTAAAACAGCCTTCAGTTCATCTACATTCCACGTCTAATCTGCAAGCATAAAATGTTAACCTTTGAACTCCATAATAACAACACCAATTTCTAACAATTGCAGAAGAATGTCCAATAATTCCACACAAATTAACAACAATTTGCAGCATCCACTCCATTTTTAATCGACAAATATATAACACCAAATTGGAGACCATGCTTACAAATTGTGTGTATTAAGTGTCGAATGGTTTAATGTATAATTCCACAGGCATTGGTGTATAAAGTTGAAACCAGTGTGGGCTATATATGTTGAATGACAGTATATAAGAAACATATTTTCCACCAGACTGCAAATTCTAGCTTGTTTATACCCTCAATGAAGCTACCTAAAAGATAGGATGAATTCGACTGTCATTTTCTATTGCTTGCGACAAAATTTTGTATTGCTTTAATTTCCCAAGTCTTTACTCAAAGTTGGTTCTAAATTGGATATTTAATATATTAAGAGATCAATCTCGCTTGAAAGAGTTAACTGATAGTCAGCCATATCCTAAATTTGCAAATTAACAAAAATTTTAGAAATGTGTCATGATCTTGTGAGAAAGTTTATGACAACTAAAACAAGGGCCTCTTTTGTAACTAAAGATCTTAAAACTTCCATGTGCAATCATGAAACAAAGTTTTCATACCATTGGCAATGGTACTCGTTGAAGTTGAGTTTGCCACAAATGAGCAGGTGTTATTCCAAGAAAACGATTAGGCACACCACCAACACCACGTTCTCCTGAATCACCAGTATTATTTGCAGCTGCGCCACTGGTTGCAGCACTATTTGCATAATTCAACGAGTTTGCCACTCGAGGTGATAGTGAGACTGGTACTAGCTAGTAGTATCAAGCGAACTCCGTGACATAATACATCATACCTTTTTAACCTTTCAAGAAAATATTAATTGCTCTTTCTTTTTTTCGGAGAAAAATAAATTAAAACATTTATTTATGGTTAAAATCTGCTTTTACTCCTTGTAATTTGAAAAAAAATTTATATTTAATCCCTGTACTTTACAAAGTTAAAAAATTAGCTCCTCCTACATTTTTTATTTAAAAAAAATAACAGCCGAATCATTAAAATCTTATACCGAAGTCAAATTGACATCATGACTAAGTTGCCCTCATGTAATGTAACACGTGTTTGACAGAACATAAACATATTAAGTGGGCAAGTTTTAATATAAGCTATCAATAACATATGTAGAGGAAGATGAAGGATAGGAATGGTATTTATAGGCACCAAATAAAATCCAATGTTAAACAAAAGACTTGTTGATTAATACCACAACACCACTGTTACAGTGTTTTTTTCTTTTATGGTATAAAGATTGTTATTAGAAGAGTTTGAAATGCTGACATTGAAAACCTATATTTTTCAATACTCAAGTCATCAACAACCACTTGCTTTTTACCATAAATTTTTCATTCACAAAATTGGATTCATTTTTTTGCCAATATTTTGTATTTCATTTGAACTCCCTAAACAACTGAGAAAACTAAGAATGATGAGATTACAAAGTAAATTGACTTAGCCTTCTTCCTTATAATACGTAAAGAATGTGAGTGTCTGTTCATTTAGCATGTATGGCTGTGAAGCAATGTAGAAATTTGCACACAAGAGAACAAAATTGTGCACTACTTAAAAATTCAAAGCATGTCTGGCAAATATTCATTTTCCACATAACTTTAATGGGTTGGCATTAAATATTTCATTTTCTATTAACTGCAACAAAACGATCCAGTAAACTGCATCTTCTTCTTTAGATGAAATTTTTATAAATTTTTTTTTTGGCATAATCACTTATATCGTCCTTCAATTTTATTTTTAAAAAAGTCATTTTAACTCTCCATTTATTTTTTTTTTTTGTCTTTTTGAGCTTTTAAATTTACGTTATTTATCAAATCATCCGAAAATAGACGAAAAAGTTAACATTTGTTAACTTTATTGATGAGACATACATATCGATATCATATAAACAATTAATTCATATAAACTTTCTAAGAAATGAGGAAATTTGGAACAATTGCAGATTTTTTTTTCATTTTCCCAAAAACTCAATTTATTTATTTGGTCCTCTTAACTTTATAAAAAAAGTTATTTTAGCCCTAAATTTAATTTTTCATCTTTTTAGGGGGGTCGGGGCCCATGCCAGCCCCCTTTTAGATTCCCCTGGATGAACGATGAAATGCCAAATAGAAAAAAAATAACAAAGAAAAAAAATGATCCAATAAAACAAAAAAATTTATTCATTATCAATTCCATAAAAATTACAGTGATTGACAAACTTTACGATCCGCTTCTGTGTTCATATGTCTCATTCTTTATCAGAAAGACTTCCCAACTAATGAGGAAAAGTATCATTGATCTTGTTATTACGAAGATCTAGCACTTCCAGACCTTTATTCATTTATTGTATTGCATAAAATTCAAGGCATGTATGTTGAATAATTGTATCCAAGAAGCATATTTTCCACAAAACTTTAATGGGTTGGCATTAAATATGTCATTTTCTATTAACTGCACCAAAACTATCTTTAGATGAAATGTTGTAAAAAAAAAGTTTGATATAATCACTTGGTCCTTCAATTTTATTTAAAAAATATTCATTTTAACTCTCCATTTAATTTCCTCTTTAAGCTTTTAAATTTACGTTATTTATCAATTCATTCCAAAATTTAATTTTCCCAATTCACTTTCCCATATAATGTCATGTGTATTAGTACAAACATTCCCAATTCACTTCTGTTTCATTTTCCCAAAAAACTCAATTCACTTTACATAATGACTTATTTGGTCTTCTTAACTTTATAAATAAAAATTATTTTAGCCCTTAATTTAATTTTTCATTTTTTTTATCCCTTAAACCTACATTGTTTATCAAATAACCCCAAAATAGACGAAAAAATTAATATATATTAACTTTGCTAACGTGCATAAATATGCAACTTCATTTAAATCTAAAAAATATAAAAATAATTAAATATGTATAAATCTAAAAATATCTTAAAATTAAAACTAGATTTTTTTAAACTAATGCAAATTTTGTTATTTAAAAAATCTTAAAAATTTCAAATTAAATTCCATTTATTTTCCACCTACCTTCAATCACATCAATAACTTCATGATGTTTTGTCTAGAAATTATTTTGCAAATTTATTTTGTTTTATTTATTTCTAAACCCATATTTCTTTTCTATAACTCCAATTATTAGATTGTTTATAGTTTAGAGTAACTTTCAGTTTTGGAATTTTAGATTTTTTTAAATTAAAATACGAAATGCTCTTCTTCTTCTTCAGACCCACAATTTTTTTCTGTCAAATTTCAACTCAAAGTTTTACTTTTAGCTATAAATAAAACATATATTATATTTATAATGATCTACGAATAATAGAGTCGACGCCGATCTACATGAAAAAGGAAGGAAAAAAAACAAGCAAAGAAAGATAACATGAAGAGAGCATAAATCAATAAAGCAAATGAAAAACGAGTACGATTAAAGTGAATAGGTATTTAATATTTTTCTGTGAAAGTTCAAAGACTAGTTATTTATGAGATTGGATGTGGAAAAATTAGTTGGAAAATAAATTTTTTTCTCGCACCAATTGATTTTTTATATAAAATTTTTATTTATTTTTAAGATTTTTAAATTTTGTTACAATTAATTTTATGAATATTTGAAAATATAAAAATACTTTTTGAATTATAATTCAAGGATGATGTTAACTATTAATCATTTGAATAAATAAAACATACAAATGAATTAATTAATTAATCCACCAAACAAAAACACATCAATCACACAAATTAACAAGACATGTGATCCACCAAATAATGTTTGGATTCAATTTCAATGTGGAAATTGATGTGTTCATATATAGCTTATAAGACAAAAGTGTGTGTTCAAGTTCCATATAACACTTACATAGTTACAAAATGTGTGTGTGTTTAAGTGTCCTCAACCACAAACAATCCAATTTTGCAGAGAAACCACCCATTATATATAGGTTTGGCAATGAGATGAGCAAGAAGACTGCTAGCTACAAATTCATGCATCTTTGATTCACCAATTCAATTCATAACCTTAACCAAAGGAACTAAGGACTTTACATCCACCAATTAAAGCAACCTATATATACCCTTTTACACTCTGCATTCTTCCATGTTTCAGTTCCTTACATCATTCCTTCAACTCTGCTATATATTATTACTTTCCCCATATAACCAAACCTTTTACTGCTAACTTGTAAAAAAAATTATGAAAATACAACACAGATCATTCAGACATTTTGTTCTCCTTAATTTCTCCTTTAGTGAGCAGTACCAAAGATTATCGAGACTAAATTAAAAGTCATGAAAGAAGACATAAACAACACCACCATACAAAATGTTACACTCAAACAAATCATTACAGATAATACGAAATGCAATGAAAGACAGAGAAATTGCTATAATAATAAAGACAGACAGATACCGATGCAACCCTTCACCATAGGCAAAACGGTCTACAAAACAAGAAATTATGAAAATACAACACTAATTCTTGAACATCATTTGCAGTAATTAGATCCTTCGACTATTGCTGCGATTGCCTTTCTTTGACTTTCTTCTTCACCTCTTCTCTTGTTGGTTTTCAACCAAATTCACCAACCATTTCAGCTTACCAGTTTGGAAAACAACGTATCCCACCGACATTCCGAACACTACTCCGCATCCATAACCTATCAACACCACTTTCCAACCAAAAGCAATGTTTGATTTTGACCCATCTTTTTCAAGCATATTTGGAGGTGGTGACTCAATGATGTTGCAACCTTTCAAGACCGGAAACCCACATAGTCCCTTATTCCCTTCATATGAATCATTTTCAAATGTGTTGAATTGTTTGCCTTGAGGAATCTGACCATGGAGTTGATTTTCAGAAACATTTAAGCACGAAAGAAATGGCAGATCTGCCAATCTATTTGGAATCGTCCCAGATAACCTGTTTGAAGATAGGTCCAACCATTCAAGACTTGTCAAATTCCCTATTGAGGTGGGGATACCACCATTAAGGTTATTATGAGAAAGGTTGAGCCCTTTCAGTAATTTAAGCTTCCCAATAACCTTTGGAATACCCCCTTCAAACTGATTGTTTGATAGATCAATGATCATCCACATGTTGAAAATTTTCACCAATTCCATATATTGTCCTTTCATAACAATTCCAATGGAATAGGTATAGAAGCCACCACTACCATTAACATCTTCCACACCCATGTACGTCATCGTACTTACATCTTTAGTGAGATTTATGATAGCCTTGAAGCTGTTGATGTATCTCACTGGTAGGGGTCCAGAAAAATAATTATTTGAGAGGTCAAAAATTTGGATTTTAGAGAAAAAATGGCTAGACTTGGAGCTATTCACACACAAGGAACCATGCATGTGATTTGACTTCAATACAAGAACTTGTAGCTGTGGAAGACTTCCCAACCAATGAGGAAATGTATCATTGATCTTGTTGTTACCAAGATCTAGCACTTCCAGACATTTACAATTAAGGATGGATGGTGTCAAAGGCCCTTCTAACAGATTTCCATTTAAGTTGAAATTACTCAGTTGGCATCCCTTTGCAAATGTTGGAGGAATCGTCCCATAAAACTTGTTCTTCTTGATTCAAGAATTCAAGGTCATTGCTCAAATTTCCAAAACATTGCGGAATTGTTCCACTCAAATTATTGTGGGACAAATCAAGAATTTGAAGAGCACTGGCATTGCATATTATAGAAGAGACCTCTCCATTGAAAGTATTATTTGAGATCAGAAATATTTTGATCGTCGAAGCTGGAATCGAAAGATTTCCACGGATCAAATTGGAGCTTAAGTCAAGAATTCCAATATTCTTCCATGGAAAGTGCTCAACTTTTGTCAAAGAGTTGTGAGATACATTTAAATACCACAAAGAGTCATTCCCCACTTCTTGCATCCACTGTGGAATCTTGCCTTCAATTCTGTTGGAAGAGAGGTCTAACCATTCCAAACTTTTAAGCCCTTTTAAAAATTGGGGGAATTCACTAAGATTGCAAGATGACAAAGATAAGCTTGTAAGATTAACAGTAGAAGTGCTATTAGATGTTAAGGATAGGCTGTTATATGAAAGGTCAAGATCTGTGAGATTTGGAAGGTTTGAGAACATGCTCAACTCTATGACACCACTAAGATTATTTAAGGACAAGTTGAGCAGCTTAAGATTGAGAAGTTGGAATATTGAAGATGGAAGAGGACCTTGGAGTTTGTTATTGTCTAACACTATCGATTCTGGTGATTGGGATTGGAATTGTTTGATATGCCCACTGAACTGATTTTGAGAGAGATCTATTATCTTTAAGGAGGGAGCAGTATACAACCATGACGGAAGTGTTCCATTGAGTAAATTCTCATTTACCGATAAATATATTAGATTAGGAAAAGCGGTTACCTCATCTGGAATAGAACCTTCTAATGTATTTTCACCTATCTCCAAGTATTCAAGTTGCGTTAGGTTTACAATTGACAAAGGAATTTGTCCACTCAATTGGTTCCACACCAAGTCTAAATGAGTGAGTTGCAAGAGGTTTGGCAAATCAAAAATGTTTTTTTGGAATTTTCCTTTCAAATCACAAAAACCAAGACTGAGAGACCTTAGAGAAGAGGATAGATTCATGAAGACATGAGGATTAATAGAAGACATGCTGATTCCATCCAAAAACAGATGGCTGACCTCGGTTAGGTTGTGAACAAGTCCCTCTAGAGCATGTTTGTCAAATGTTAGGTCAACATTGAAAGAGAGATCAAGTGAAACCAATTTTGACAGGTGGGAGACTTGGGATGGGACTTCTCCTACAAACCTTGTATGAGAAAGGTTGAGATATACTAGACTTTCAAACCGACCAAACTCCGATGGAATTTTGGAAAGATTAAAATCATTGTAGGCAAGGTTGAGTTTTTGAAGGTGAGGAAGAAGGAAGAGAGTGGTATTGGAAGGGAAGTTGCCATATAGCCAACTGCAGCTCAAGTCAAGGGCAATAACATGAGCATTTAGGTGGTCACAAGTGACCCCATCCCATGAGCAGCAATCTGTACCCTCCTTCCATGAACTTGTCTTGGGGTAAGATTCATCGCAATACAAAGCAGCATCCTCTGCCTGAGTGATGGAAAAGGAGTTCTTGAACTGGAATAGTGAAGAACAGGAGTGAGATACTGAAGAAGAAGCATAAAGATGGGGAAAGAAAAGGAATAGGCAGAGAAAGAGATAGGAGGCCATGTTATGTTTGTAGAGGAAGATGAAGGATAAGAATGGCATTTATAGAAAATGAAGGATAGGAATGGTATTTATAGGTAGCGCCAGGCCATCACCCATTGATGACATATTAACCTTTAAACTCAAATTCCTCTTGCCTTTGTTATAAATTAAGAGTATTAACTAATTTTGATGGGAATGGTTACTTTTCATTAACTCAGTTTAAAGGACTATAACACATAAACTTTGGTCCTATCCAGAATTCATATGTAATGCGGGACATTTACATTATGCAGAATTCAACACATATATGGGAATTTTTGTATTTCCACAATCATCATGTTGTTATTGATCAACAACTACTTCCTTTTTAACATATATTTTTCATTCACAAAATTGATTACTTTTTTTTTACTAAAGAAGTAAAATAATTAACATTCATGAGATTACAAAGTCTTCTTCCATATATAACACGTAAAGTTTGGTCCCAAACTATTTTCCGCACAAAAGAATAAAAAGGAAGAAGACTGCTACAAATTTAACTACCAATTGTCTATGGACTATACTTTAACCCCACAAAAAAAGACAAAGACTAAGACTATCAATTGTCTATTGACTTCACACTTGCTGTTGCTTCCTCCCATCTCTCTCACCCAAACTTAATTTACAAGCAATGAGGAAATTTCGGACATTTGTGGCACAATGTGCAATAATTCCACACCATTTGCAGTATTGACTACGTTTACTTGAGGGAAAACAAAGACATGAATGCTGCAAATTTTAACTAGTTTGTACGGTCAATGAAGCTACGTACCTAAAAGCCATTTAGGATATCAATTCCTGTAATTGGATTAATCTCATGGTTGCTGAAATCTTTTGACAGTGTAATCGAATGTTAAATATGTTACTCTGCAATGCTATTGTAAATATTACTCTTAAATTTGTCGATTAAGAATACACAAAGGAAGGTTGAATTATTCAAGAAAGAAGACATACATAGTTGCACCATACAAAATGTTACACTCAAAATAAACCCTTAAAAATAGTACGAAATGCAATAAAATACAGAGGAATTGGTACAATCATAAAAAAAGACACATATCAATGCAACTTTTCATCATAGGCAAAACATTCTGACAGACTACAAAACAAGAAATTATAAAGACACAACAGAAATGCTTGAACATCATTTGCACCGACTACATCCTTCTTCGTCCATTGATGCGATTGCTATTCGTTGACTTTCTTCTTCGCCTCTTCTCATGTTGGTCTTCAACCAATTTGACCAACCATTTCAGCTGACCGGTTTGGAAAACAACATATCCTATGCCCATTCCAAACACTACCCCACATCCATAACCTATCAACACCACTTAATATTTGTCTTCAACATTGTTGTTGGGCTTTTCATTTTGTCTGAAGAACTTAAAATTTGTCTCCAACGTGTTTACTGCTCGCTCAATTTCACATCAATTCATTCAATTTCAAAGATTCCCAATACTTCCTCTTACTTAATCGACAAGCAATAAGGAAATTTCAGTCATTTGCAGCATAAATGTACACAATAATTTACAATATAGACTATGTTTGATGTAGTCAGGAAAAAAACACCATGAACGATGAAAATTAAATCCAAGTCTTACCCCGATGAATAATCAAAGCCAAGACTTGGTAAGTAGACTAATTAGTTTACTACTAAACATTTTTGCACTCATTATTAAGGCAAATATTAGCCAATAAAAAATGCATAATATTTTATTAAGGCAGATATTAGTGAATAAATTTTTAAATTTTAAAATTTGTAAAGGTAAAATTACAATTTGACCCTCCCTAAAAATGATAAAAATTTGATTTAATCCTTTAAAAGTTATAAAGATATAAACTACTAAAATGGTAAAATAACATTTTTACTATTGTATAAATAAAAATTAATTTTGGCCCCCTAAAAATAATTTCTGACTTCCCCCATGTTTAACTTTCATTATTTGTCAGATCACCCCAAAATAGATAGCAAAGTTAATGTTTATTAACTTTACCGACCTGGCATCCACATAATAGTACATGTGTAAGTCACACCAACAATTAATTAAATTTTTTTAAAAAAATTCAAATATTACACCAATAAATTTAATAGAAGAATTTTAATAGTGTTAACAAATAAAGTTGAATTTTTAGATTTAAAAGTAGAGGAACTTCAACTAAGTAGAGCGTGTGGCTGTTAACCAAGTCGGAGGTTCAAGCCCTCCTTCTAGTGTTTCACATTTGGTTAAATTTCATCTTTGGTCCCTTTAAATTCATTTTTGCTTTAATTTGATTGCTTTCAAGCGATTCTAATTACACAACATTCTGCAAATGTTACTCCAAAAAAATTTCTCTTAGTTTATATTTGAGCTCAAGCATAGAATATAAATTTAATGAATATTGCAATTTGAGTATAAATTGTTTATTTCATTTGAAGTCCCCAAAGAAGTAAAAAAATTAACATTCATGAGATTACAAAGTCTTCTTCCCTATAACACCTCAAGTTTGGTCCCAAATTGTTTTCCACACAAAAGTATAAAGTGGGAGAAGACTGCTAGAAATTTAACTATCAATTGTCTATTGACTATACTTTACTTGACAAGAAAAGACTAGTTCCGTTTGTTTCACTGATAATGACTTCCGAAAAATGATTTCTGGAAAATAATTTACTTTTCTGGAAAAGCTAATATTTTCTGGTTTTTTGGATGAATCTGTGTAAAATGTTTTCTTTTGTTTGGTAGATTTGTTAAAAATATTTCATGAAAGTTGCTTTTAATTAAAAAAACATAAATTTAAGATTTTCTTTTTTTTTTATTGCTTAATTAAATTTACTTTTATCTATAATTTTATATTTCACATTGTTTTTGCATATATTAAAAATATTATGTTAAATTCAGATTCATTTCAATGTCATTTTTTAATTACATGACTATTAAGTGAGTATTTTTTTATTTAAAAATGTGACATTAACAAAATTGACAAAAAAATTAACGATGTTAACAATTGGACTTGATTTTCAACTTTGAAAAGTAAAGGGACTAAATTCTTGAAAATAA
Organism: Gossypium bickii; assembly: GCA_025503065.1. NCBI lineage: Eukaryota > Viridiplantae > Streptophyta > Magnoliopsida > Malvales > Malvaceae > Gossypium > Gossypium bickii. Next base: position 1,037,882 of record CP106721.1, on the reverse strand, counting down.
AAGTACAAATACTAAATTACAAATCTGTAAAGTGTACATAAACTTATGATATATTTTAACCTTTATAGTACAAAATATTTATTATTAATATATTTATAATTGTAATAAATATTTATTATTAAAATATTAATATTGAATATTTTAAATAATATATGAATAATATTATTTAAAATTATTATTTTTTTAATTTATTATTAAAATAAAACTGAAATATTAAATAATTTATTAAAATAATTGTAACACCACAAACAATCCAATTTTGCAGAGAAACCACCCACTGTATATAGGTTTGGTCACCAAGGCAATGAGATGAGCAAGCAGACTGCTAGCTACAAATTCATGCATCTTTGATTCACCAATTCAATTCATAAGCTTAACTAAAGGAACTGCTAGCTACAAATTCATGCATCTTTGATTCACCAATTCAATTCATAAGCTTAACTAAAGGAACTAAGGACTTTACATCCACCAATTCAAGCAACCTATATGTTCCCTTTTACACTCTGCATTCTTCCATGTTTCAGTTCATTACATCATTACATGAATGCTGGAAATTTTAACTAGTTTGTACGGTCAATGAAGCTACCTCAATTCCTGTAATTGGATTAATCTCATGGTTGCTGCAATGTTTTGACAGTGTAACCGAATGTTAAATATGTTACTCTGCAATGCCATTGTAAATATTACTGTTTATACATATGGTCCAAAATATGCATTAGAATTGAGTCGAGACCAAACCGAGAACTCAAGAAATTTTTTTCACAAAATTTCAAACTGTCCTTAGGTTAAGGACACACACGCTCGTGTGGTCAAGCCGTGTGGCTCACATAGCCAAATGACACACTCGCGTCTTAGGCCGTGTGTTACCTGAGTAGGGCACACGCCCGTGTCCCTAACCCGTGTAATTCTCTGACTTGTAAATTATTTAGGTGCAGGGGTCACACAACTAGATTACAAACTTGTCTAGCACTTACACGAATACTTTAATACAAGCCTTAATTAAATCTTATATATGACATGGTAATTCATATGGTCAAGTATCCAAAAGTTTACTAATCAAACATAATTACGTATAGGCATATTCATCAATTTTATACTATCACTAACCACTCGTCTATATGCCTAAACTATATTATTATTTGTCCATTTCAATTACATATCAACATATTATAGCCTCGTTAATACATACCAAAACATGTTCATCATAAGCCATTCAAATGGCTTTTTATAATCAAAACACTTACATGTCAACATTGGCTAATCAACCTATACATGCCATTATAACCATAATTAATTTACTATATATATACCGAAATGGGCCGATGGATAGTGTGAGTGATCTCTTCCAAACTTCCAATCCAATGAGCTTTCGATTTATATTCTTTCATTTTCAATATAAGCATGCATGACACATTCAATCCTTTTGATCACAAGCCCTAACACATATCCTTACCATCATAGTTAGTCATATATTTCACATATACATCATGAAATATATTTAGGCTCAATAACAATCAGATTTCCATGTACACACATACTTTCCATATATTGTATCCCTATAATATTTTCAAAACATATCTTTATATTTTAAGTACGTTTTCATATTAATTCGTCTCAAGTACAGTATATACTTCCTGTGTGCTTTATTCAGTAATCAATTGAAATATCGTTAATCACACAGGTAGTACAATTGAAGTGTACAAATCTATACTCAAAGACGAACATATTTATTAAATAAATTCTATGTTTATATATTATCATCTCATATTTCCATATTTCATGTAACATCATTGTCATGTATTTCAGGCAGATACATGTAAAAACCATTTCTTTTAATGTCAGAATTTTGCAAGTTGAATTTTTATTGGAATATCGATGGATACTCTCTTATAGTACACTTTAAGTGTACGAAACTTTCGAGCATACCTACGACAAGTCGTCACCCATATGTCAGATGAACCATATCATGGGTGCAGGTTTATTTATGCAATCAAGCTTTACTCGCAATTACTTGTCAAATATTAATAAAACGTGAAGTAAAAAAATAAAAAAAAATAGAACAAATACCTTGTGAAGTAAAAGATAATATAAAAAAAGGTTAAATTCTGCAATTAGTCCCTCTACTTTTAAGCTCACGTAGATTTTTAAAAAAAGAAAAAAGAAGTTAGGTAATTTTCTCGAGAAACAAACAGAGAAAAGAAAACAGAATTGAAGGGAAAATTATGGTAATACCTGGAGAGAGTAATGTTGGGGTAGTATAGAAAATCTATGAAACTGGGTATGAGTCAATTGGGGAATGAAAAAGATGGTGATAAGGGTTGTGGAGAGAACTGTAGAGTCCAATCATTTATATATATGAAGACAAAAAATTCAAAAATAATAAAATAATAAAAGTTTAATAAAATAATTTTCTAAAAATAGAAAATGATAAATATGAATAAATAAATAAAAAATAGATAATTACGAAATTTTATTTGTATAACTCGTGAGTTCAAATTCTATCATAATGTTATTTTAATAAAAAATGAAAAGATAAAAATATCATCGTATTAAATTTTGTTATTTTATATATAAAATGGTATTTTAGTAATATTTCAACAAAATTAGTGTTTGGTCTGGGGCGGATTTAAGGGGGCTTGTAGTGGCCCAGCCCCCCTTAAAATGTAAAATTTTTATTTAGACTTTTAAAGTTTTTAAAATTTTTTAAATTAGTAAAGGTAAAATTACACTTTAGCCTCCTAGAATTATAAACATTCGATTTAATCCTTTAAAATTTATAAAGATATAGACTATAAAAAATTAAAATTTCATTCGGCCCCCTAAAAATTTATTCTGGCTTCACCCCTGTGTTTGGTTAACTCGTGACATCAATTCAATCAATGACTTAATATAGTATTAGATTATGTCACACTCACGAGTGGGATGAAAAAATTTAAAATTGGTTTAAGGATCAAATAGAGCTTTACTTAAAAAGGGTAAAGCTGTTGAAAATTATAGTGTTTTGGATTTGACTCTCATCAATTATATTTTTTTTCTAGATTTCATATGATCATAGGCGAATCTAGGGGGGTTGGCAGGGCCTACCCCCTAAAATAGAAAATTGTTATTTAGGTCTTTCAAAAAATTTAAAATTTAAAATTAATAAATATAAAATTACACTTTGACCCCTCATAAAATTATAAAAATTATATTTAATCCTTTAAAAATTATAAAAATATAAACTATAAAAAATTAAAATTTTATTTGCCCCCCTAAAAAATTATTTTGTCTTCGCCCGTGCATATGATTTTAAATGAAAAAAAATTATCTCCATGGTAATGTTTATTATTTTATAAAATGAAATGTTTTCAATAATTACTCAACTAATTTGAGACCGGTTTGAAAGGTGACACTAACTCAATAAGCCACTTAAATATAGTATAAATAAATAGAATATTTTGCTTCCAAAAAAATAGAATATTAAAATAGATTTTTAAAAGAATAAAACTACTAAAAAATCTAGAAAAAAAAAACTATACTAAATATTAAGACTTTGAATATTTGTCATCAATCAATTACGCATCAATTAGTTGAGTAATAACGAAAAGATCATTGCTTTACAAAATAAATGGTACGTAATATATTTGCTTAATCATTTCAACCAAAGCATTATTACTTATTATATCTAAATATTTAACTGAGCTAGTGTCATCCTTTATTCAATCCCTGGGTTTCGATGTAATTACATATAGGTAATATCGTATCAGTGGACGTATACTTTTGTTTTAGTACAAGTACATACAGATGTGTTTCGATGTACTATTTTAAATTTATCAATTTTTAAAATTATTCCTATATATTACTTGCTATAATTAAACGTTTTATTGAGTAGGTGTTACCCTCAAAGGAGTTACCAACTCAATAATAAATTTAACAACCGGGAAAAAGTTAACCAGCAAGACTATTGTTGTCGGCCAAACTTAACCAGCAAACCGGGAAAAAGTTTCCGACATTTACACTATAATATACAATAATAAAAATTTAGTTCATAATGTTTACACAATTTGATCTTAATTTCAAAAATTTTAATAAATTTAGTGCTTAAAATTTATACATTCTTTTAATTTGATCTAATTCTAAAAATTATAATAAAAATGAAGTTGGAATTAAGAAAACCTCTTCTAAGAAGGTTCAAGTGACAAGGGGGAGTGCCCACTACTTTGGACACTACCCATCACGGGAGGATGAAAATAAGATTCATGATTACTAGAGAGATTGAATCGCTTGCAAGATCCAAAAAATATAAAGGCAAGGTTCTTGTTGTAGTAAAATCTAGCAAGAAAAGAAAGATTTTGTTGGACAATTCCTCGCTTCTGAGTCAAGTTCCAATTCATCATCCAAGAACGCACCTCTCTGTGCCATGCTACAGCCTAAAACAAAGCATCCTAAAACAAAGAAGAGGATAGATTCGTGAAGACATGCTGATTTCAACCAAAAACAGATGTCTGACCTCGGATAGGTTGTGAACAAGTCCCTCCACAGCATGTTTGTCAATTGTTTGTTCATCAGCCCAACAGGAGAGATCAAGTGAAACCAATTTTGACAGGTGGGAGACTTGGGATGGGATTTGTCCTATAAAACTTGTACGAGAAAGGTTGAGATATACTAGGCTTGTAAACCGACCAAACTCAGATGGAATTTTGGAATCATTGAAATCATTGAAGGAAAGGTTGAGTTTTTGAAGGTAAGGAAGAAGGAAGAGAGTGGTATTGGAAGGGAAGTTGCCATATAGCCAACTCCAGCTCAAGTCAAGGGCAATGTAGAAATTAGCGCACAAAAGAACAAAATTCAAAGCATGTGTGGCCTATATTCATTTATTTTATTGCATAAAATTCAAGGCATGTATGTTGAATAATGTTATCCAAGAAGCATATTTTCCAAACAACTTTAATCCGTTGGCATTAAATATGTCATTTTCTATTAACTGCAACAAAACTATCAGGTAAACTGCATCTTCTTCTTTAGATGAAATTTTGTAAAAAAAAAAAAAAAAAAATTGACATAATCACTTATTTGGTCATTCAATTTTATTTAAAAAAAAGTCATTTTAATTCTTCATTTAATTTTTTGCCTTTTAAACTTTTAAATTTACGTTATTTATCAAATTATTCCAAAACAGATGAAAAAGTTAATATTTGTTAACTTTATCGACGAGAAACCACAAACAATCCAATTTTGCAGAGAAACCACCCACTGTATATAGGTTTGGTCACCAAGGCAATGAGATGAGCAAGCAGACTGCTAGCTACAAATTCATGCATCTTTGATTCACCAATTCAATTCATAAGCTTAACTAAAGGAACTGCTAGCTACAAATTCATGCATCTTTGATTCACCAATTCAATTCATAAGCTTAACTAAAGGAACTAAGGACTTTACATCCACCAATTCAAGCAACCTATATGTACCCTTTTACACTCTGCATTGTTCCATGTTTCAATTCATTACATCATTCCTTCAAATCTGCTATGTATTATTACTTTCCCCATATAACCAAACCTTTTACTGCTAACTTGTAAAAAAATTATGAAAATACAACACAGATCATTCAGACATTTTGTTCTCCTTAATTTCTCCTTTACTGAGCAGTAGCAAAGATTATCTAGACTAAATTGAAAGTCATGAAAGAAGACATAAACAACACCACTATACAAAATGTTACACTCAAACAAACCATTACAGATTGTACGAAATGCAATGAAAGACAGAGGAATTGGTACAATAATAAAGACAGACACATACCATTGCAAACCTTCACCATAGGCAAAACGGTCTACACAACAAGAAATTGTGAAAATACAACACTAATGCTTGAACATCATTTGCAGTAATTAGATCCTTCTTCGTCTATTGCTGCGATTGCCATTCTTTGACTTTCTTCTTTGCCTCTTCTCATGTTGGTTTTCAACCAAATTCACGAACCATTTCGGCTTACCAGTTTGGAAAACAACATATCCCACCAACATTCCGAACACTACTCCGCATCCATAACCTATCAACACCACTTTCCAACCAAAAGCAATGTTTGATTTTGAGCCATCTTTTCCAAGCACATTTGGAGGTTCTGGCACGATGATGTTGCAACCTTTTGAGATCGGAAACCCACATAGTCCTTATTTCCTTCATATGAAAATCAACATTTGGAGGTACTGGCACGATGGGTTTAGTAGATTACATAATAACTATTTCAAAAATGCAAAAACTTATGAAAATCAAGCTCAATTACTTACTTCAATAATGCATGCAAATGACCGAATGGAAGGGAGGATTTTTCTTCTTCTTTTCTTGATGCTTTCGGTCAAGAGGATGGGGGGAAGAAAGAGATGAAGCAAAATGTTTCATTTATTCCCATTTTATTATCATTATTATTATCATATTACTAACCTTCCACTATCTAATAAATTTAACATATAAAACACATTATAATAATAAAACATGAATCATACCGTGCCCCACTATCAAATTAAAGGTCCATTTGCAAATTTAATATCATGCAAAGATGAAACCATTCAATTTAGCCCCCTAATCTCACATTAGTTACCTTTCATGCTTAATCCCTTTTAATCCTCCCTTATATATATATAAGATAATCAATTTATCTCACCATATTCTAACACATGTTTAAACATAAATAAATAATAAAAAAATAAAAAGAATTATTTTCTAACTCGGATTCGCGGTTCCGAAACCACTATTCCGATTAGGGTCGTAATTGGGCTGTTACATTCACAAACCATTTCGGCTTACCAGTTTGGAAAACAACATATCCCACCAACATTCCGAACACTACTCCACATCCATAACCTATCAACACCACTTTCCAACCAAAAGCAATGTTTGATTTTGAGCCATCTTTTTTCAAGCACATTTGGAGGTGCTGGCATCATGATGTTGCAACCTTTTGAGATCGGAAACCCACATAGTCCCTTATTTCCTTCATATGAATCATTTCCAAATGTGTTGAATTGTTTGCCTTGAGGAATCTGACCATGGAGTTGATTTTCAGAAACATTTAAGGACGAAAGAAATGGCAGATCTGCCAATCTATTTGGAATCGTCCCATACAACCTGTTTGAAGATAGGTCCAACCATTCAAATACTCTTGTATATTATTAGTTTATACATACATACTATATAATTAGTATTAAAATTATTTTATTTTATGTACATATTGTTAATTTCATAATATTTTATGTATATATTTTCTTTTAAATCTATTTATGTATATATTTAGTTTCTTTTAAAACTACTTATGTATATATATATTTTTTCTTTTAAATTTAGTATACATAATTTATTTTTTTAGGAGACCATATTTTATTATATATTTTCGCTCATTTCAAATACTTTTATATATTGCTATCTATATATATACACATTTTTTTTTATAATAAATTTTCATCTCATGTATATTATTTATTTAAATTAATATAGATTACTTAATATATTACATGCATCTTTTGATTTTCTACATACTCAATGTTTATTTTAAGATTCCTTTATACATTACTATTTAATATATGATTTTGTTCTCTTTATTTCTCATTGATTTTTAAATTTTCATATATACCATGTGTTCATTTATTTTTTTTATTGTTTATATATAGGGGTGAGTATTCGATTGAGTCGAGTCAAATCGAAGCAAAATTTTTTGAGTTATTCGAGTTAACAAATTCTATTTTAGCAACCGAACTCAATTTAAATTTTTTTCGAATCGAATCTAATCGAGTCAAATCGAATTGAGTTAACGAATCCTATTATTTATACTTAATGTTGCGATTAGATGGACCGATTATTTAACTAGTAGACGAAGTACAAGATTATTTAACTACATGAATAATATAATAATTTTGTCTCTTTATTTAATGGGTAAACATTTACCAAAACGACATAGTTTTGCCTTTTAACTTTTAAAAAAAAGTAAACATTTATCAAAATGATATAGTTTTGTCTTGTCTTATTCGGATTTTCGGATAACTCGAATTGTGTAATTCATATTCGAGTTAAACCAAAAAACTTAATTTTTTATTCGAGTTGATCCGAATAACTTGATTAACTCAAATAACTCGAACTATTTAATTCAAAATTTGAAATTTTTATTGATTTTTTCGAATCGAATCGAATTGTGCTCACCCCTATTTATATATATCAATGATTTCAAATTGTTCTTCTTACAAATTATTTGGTTTTTAAATTTGTTATATTTTATTTGAGTTAATTGGCTTGGTATTTCTTTTTAAATTAGTTTTTAATTTACTATCTTTTGAATGTTAGTGTTAATTTTGTATAAGTGTTAATGTTAATGTTAATTTGTTTTGAGATTGTAGGGTGTCAGCTGTGGTCTTGGGAGCATTCACACCGAACTGATTGGACCCGATCAGTGATATTTTTTTGAGCGAGTCCCAATCTGTAATGCACTATTTCGCTCTTCCACGCGATTTGCAGATTTCTTCTTGGAAATTTTTATCTCGGTTCATATGTCTCTTGGCTTTAATTCCATCATGCCTCCACTGACTTCATTCTTTGATTTGTAACAGGTGGCTGTCTTGAGTTGCTTATGCGTCTATCAAATTTATATGGATTTTGTTCAACCTTTCTTTTATTTATTTGTTTCCTGTTTATGGAAGCCGTCACCTCTCTGACCTATCCTAAATGAATGTTTTCACAGCTTATGTTTAAAGTTTTAGATATAGCAAGAACCATTAAGTACAAATTGTTGTTTAAAGTTTTAACATACTTATGGTGTGTCTTCAGGTAAACAACCACCAAATCCTCTTGCATCCGCTGTGGAATCTTGCCTCCAATTCTGTTTGTAAGAGATGTCTAAATTTACCAAACTTTTATGCCCTTTTAAAAATCGGGGGAATTCACTAAGATTGCAAGATGACAAAAGTAAGTTTGTAAGATTAGGCAATATATGGTTAACACTAGTAGTATTAGATGTTAAGGATAGGCTGTTATATGAAAGGTCGAGATGTTTTAGATTTGGAAGGTTTGAGAACATGCTAAACTGTAAGATTATTTGAGGATAAAAAGAGGTGGGTAAGATTGAGAAGTTGGAATATTGAAGATGGAAGAGGACCTTGGAGTTTATTATTCTCTAACAGCATCCATTCTAGTGATTTGGATTGGAATTCTTTGATATGCCTACTGAATTGATTTTGAGAGAGATCTATTCACTTTAAGGAGGGAGCGGTATACAACCATGACGGAAGTGTTCCATTGAGTAAATTATCAATTAAGATTAAAGATATTAGATTAGGAAAAGCGGTTACCTCATTTGGAATGGAACCTTCTAATGAATTTCTAGCTATTTCCAAGTATTCAAGTTGCGTTAGGTTTAGAATTGACAATGAAATTTGTCCACTCAATTCGTTGGATGACAAGTCTAAAAACTTCAAGGACACAAGATTCCCCATCGAGTCAGGCAGTCCTCCATAAATATTTGCTTCTGAAATAATCAAGTACTCTAACGATGATAAATTTGTGATTGAGACAGAGAATCTTTGAAAGAAAGAATTGCCTGATAGATCCAAGTACTTTAAGGCCTGTAGATTATCAACTGAATCAATCAATTCTGTAGAGAAGGACATCCATGACATATCCAAATGTTCGAGATTGCTGCTCCGATTGAACTTCAAATGATCAAGATAAAGGTTTTGGTTGTTTCCCAAGTTGAGCAAATTGAGGTTTGAGAAATCAAAAATGTTGTTTGGGAGCTTTCCTCGCAAATCACAACTAAAAAGACTGAGAGACTTTAGAGAAGAGGATAGATTCTTGAAGACATGTGGATTAATAGAAGACATGTTGATTCATCCAAAAACAGATGTCTGACCTCGGTTAGGTTGTGAACAAGTCCCTCCACAGCACGTTTGTATATTGTTTGTTCATCAGCCCAACAGGAGGGATCAAGTGAAACCAATTTTGACAGGTGGGAGACTTGGGATGGGATTTGTCCTATAAAACTTGTATGAGAAAGGTTGAGATATACTACGCTTGTAAACCGACCAAACTCAGATGTAATTTTGGAATCATTGAAATCATTGAAGGAAAGGTTGAGTTTTGAAGGTAAGGAAGAAGGAAGAGAGTGGTATTGGAAGGGAAGTTGCCATATAGCCAACTGCAGCTGAAGTCAAGGGCAATAACATGAGCCATGTTATGTTTGTAGAGGAAGATGAAGGATAGGAATGGTATTTATAGGCAACAAATAATATCCAATATTTTTCATTCACAAAATTGGATACATCTTTTTTAACCAAAATTTTGTATAAACAACTAAGGAATTTAAGATTACAAAGAAGATTGACTTAGCCTTCTTCCTTCTTCCTTATGATACGTAAAGAATGTGTGTCTATCACTTGGTATGTATGGCTGTCAAGCAATTTTATTTAAAAACAAAAGTTATTTTAACTCTTCATTCAATTTCCTCTTTGAGCTTTTAAATTTGCGTTATTTATCAAATCGTCTCAAAATAAATAAAAAAGTTAACATTTGTTAACTTTATTGACGAGACATGCATATTAACATCATATAAACAATTAATTGATTTTTTAAATTTAAAAATTTTTAAAATATAAAAATTATTTTTTTAAAAAATAAAACATATATTAGAATTTTCTAAGAAATGAGAAAATTTGGAACAATTGCAGATTTTTTTTTATTTTCCCAAAAATTGAATTCATTTTATATAATGACTTATTTGGTCCGCTTAACTTTATAAAAAATAGTTATTTTAGCCCTAAATTTAATTTTTCATCTTTTTAGCCTTTAAACCTACCTCGTTTATCAAATAACCCCAAAATAGATGAAAAATTAATATCTATTAACTTTGCTAACGTGCATACATATGCAACTTCATTTAAATCTAAAAAATATAAAAATAATTAAATATGTATAAATCTAAAAATATCTTAAAATTAAAACTAAAATTTCAACTCAAGGTTTTACTTTTAGCTATAAATAAAATATATATTATATTTATAATGATCTAAGAATAATAGAGTCGACGCCGATATACATGAAAAAGGAAGGAAAAAGGAAGGAAAAAAAAAAGCAAAGAAAGATAATATGAAGAGAGCATAAATCAATAAAGCAAATGACAAACGAGTAGGATTAAAGTGAATAGGTATTTAATATTTTTCTGTGGAAGTTCAAAGACTAATTATTTATGAGATTGGATGTGGAAAAATTAGTTGGAAAATTATTTTTTTTCTCGCACCAATTGATTTTTTATATAAATTTTTTATTTATTTTTAAGATTTTTAAATTTTGTTATAATTAATTTTATGAAAGTTTGAAAATATAAAAATACTTTTTGAACTATAACTCAAGGATGAAGTTAACTATTAATCATTTGAATAAATAAAACATACAAATGAATTAATTAATTAATCAATCCACAAGCAATGTGATCCACCAAACAAAAACACATCAATCACACAAATTAACAAGACATGTGATCCACCAAATAATGTTTGGATTCAATTTCAATGTGGAAATTGATGTGTTCATATATAGCTTATAAGACAAAAGTGTGTGTTTAAGTTCCATATAACACTTACATAGTTACAAAATGTGTGTGTGTTTAAGTGTCCTCAACCACAAACAATCCAATTTTGCAGAGAAACCACCCATTATATATAGGTTTGGAAATGAGATGAGCAAGCAGACTGCTAGCTACAAATTCATGCATCTTTGAATCACCAATTCAATTAATAAGCTTAACTAAAGGAAATAAGGACTTTACATCCACCAATTCAAGCAATCTACATGTCAAACAATCCAATTTTGCAGAGAAACCACCCATTATATTTAAGTTTGGCAATGAGATGAGCAAGCAGACTGGTAGCTACAAATTCATGCATATTTGAATCACCAATTCAATTAATAAGCTTAACTAAAGGAACTAAGGACTTTACATCCACCAATTAAAGCAACCTATATGTACCCTTTTACACTCTGCATTCTTCCATGTTTCAGTTCATTACATCATTCCTTCAACTCTGCTATATATTATTACTTTCTCCATATAATCAAACCTTTTACTGCTAGCTTGTAAAAACATTATGAAAATCCAACAGAGATCATTCACACATTTTGTTCTCCTTAATTTCTCCTTTAGTGAGCAGTAGCAAAGATTATCTAGACTAAATTGAAAGTCATGAAAGAAGACATAAACAACACCACCATACAAAATGTTATACTTAAACAAACCATTACAGATAGTACGAAATGCAATGAAAGACAGAGGAATTGGTACAATAATAAAGACAGATAGATACCGATGCAACCCTTCACCATAGGCAAAACGGTCTACAGAACAAGAAATTATGAAAATACAACACTAATTCTTGAACATCATTTGCAGTAATTAGATCCTTCGTCTATTGCTGCGATTGCCTTTCTTTGACTTTCTTCTTCGCCTCTTCTCTTGTTGGTTTTCAACCAAATTCACCAACCATTTCGGCTTACCAGTTTGGAAAACAACATATCCCACCGACATTCCGAACACTACTCCGCATCCATAACCTATCAACACCACTTTCCAACCAAAAGCAATGTTTGATTTTGAGCCATCTTTTTCAAGCACATTCGGAGGTGCTGGCTTAATGATGTTGCAACCTTTCGAAACCGGAAACCCACATAGTCCCTTATTTCCGTCATATGAATCATTTCCAAATGTGTTGAATTGTTTGCCTTGAGGAATCTGACCATGGAGTTGATTTTCAGAAACATTTAAGTACGAAAGAAATGGCAGATCTGCCAATCTATTTGGAATCGTCCCAGATAACCTGTTTGAAGATAGGTCCAACCATTCAAGACTTGTCAAATTCCCTATTGAGTTGGGGATACTACCATTAAGGTTATTATGAGAAAGGTTGAGCCCTTTTAGTAAGTTAAGCTTCCCAATAACCTTTGGAATACCCCCTTCAAACTGATTGTTTGATAGATCAATGATCATCCACATGTTGAAAATTTTCACCAATTCCATATCTTGTCCTTTCATAACAATTCCAATGGAATAGGTATAGAAGGCACTACTTCTCTGATCATACATCCCCATGTACGACATTGTACTCCCAGTCTTCTCTAGATTTATGATAGCCTTGAAGCTGTTGATGTATCTCACTGGTAAGTGTCCTGAAAAATAATTACTTGAGAGGTCAAAAATTTGGATTTTAGAGAAAAAAGGGCTAGACTTGGAGCTATTCACACACAAGGAACCATGCATATGATTTGACTTCAATACAAGAACATGTAGCTGTGGAAGACTTCCCAACCAATGAGGAAACGTATCATTGATCTTGTTGTTACCAAGATCTAGCACTTCCAGACCTTTACAATTAAGGATGGATGGTGTCAAAGGCCCTTCTAACAGATTTCCATTTAAGTTGAAATTACTCAGTTGGCATCCCTTTGCAAATGTTGGAGGAATCGTCCCATAAAACTTGTTCTTCTTCAGATTCAAGAATTCAAGGCTGTTGCTCAAATTTCCAAAACATTGCGGAATTGTTCCACTCAAGTTATTGTGGGACAAATCAAGAATTTGAAGAGCACTGGCATTGCATATTATAGAAGAGACCTCTCCATTGAATCTATTATTTGAGATCAGAAATATATTGATCGTCGAAGCTGGAATCGGAAGATTTCCACGGATCAAATTGGAACTTAAGTCAAGAACTTCAATATTCTTCCATGGAAAGTGCTCAACTTCTGTCAAAGAGTTGTGAGATACATTTAAGTAAGTCAAAGAGTCATTCCCCACCTGTTGCATCCACTGTGGAATCTTGCCTTCAATTCTGTTGGAAGAGAGGTCTAACCATCTCAAACTTTTAAGCCCTTTTAAAAATTGGGGGAATTCACTAAGATTGCAAGATGACAAACTTAAGCTTTTAAGATTAACAGTAGAAGTGCTATTAGATGTTAAGGATAGGCTGTTATATGAAAGGATAAGATATGTGAGATTTGGAAGGTTTGAGAACATGCTCAACTCTATGACACCACTAAGATTATTTGAGGACAAGCTGAGCAGCGTAAGATTGAGAAGTTGGAATATTGAAGATGGAAGAGGACCTTGGAGTTTATTATTGTCTAACACTATCAATTCTGGTGATTGGGATTGGAATTGTTCGATATGCCCACTGAATTGATTTTGAGAGAGATCTATTACCTTTAAGGAGGGAGCAGTATACAACCATGACGGAAGTGTTCCATTGAGTAAATTCTCATCTACCGATAAATATATTAGATTAGGAAAAGCGGTTACCTCATCTGGAATGGAACCTTCTAATGTATTTCCACTTATTTCTAAGTATTCAAGTTGCGTTAGGTTTAGAATTGACAAAGGAATTTGTCCACTCAATTGGTTCCACGACAAGTCTAAATGAGTGAGTTGCAAGAGGTTTGGCAAATCAAAAATGTTTTTTTGGAATTTTCCTTGCAAATCACAATAAGCAAGACTGAGAGACCTTAGAGAAGAGGATAGATTCATGAAGACATGAGGATTAATAAGAGACATGTTGATTCTATCCAAAAACAGATGTCTGACCGTGGTTAGGTTGTGAACAAGTCCCTCCAGAGCATGTTTGTCAAACGTTAGGTCATAATTGAAAGAGAGATCAAGTGAAACCAATTTTGACAGGTGGGAGACTTGGGATGGGACCGTTCCTGAAAATTTTGCGTAAGAAAGGTTGAGGTAGAATAGGCTCGTAAATCGACCAAACTCAGATGGAATTTTGGAAAGATTAAAATCATTGTAGGCAAGGTTGAGTTTTTGAAGGTGCGAAAGAAGGAAGAGAGTAGTATTGGAAGGGAAGTTGCCATATAGCCTACTGCAGCTCAAGTCAAGGGCAATAACATGAGCATTTAGGTGGTCACAAGTGACCCCATCCCATGAGCAGCAATCTTTACCCTCGTTCCATGAATTTGTCTTGGGATAAGATTCATCGCAAGAAATAGGATATGTCTGAGCGATGGAAAAGGAGTTCTTGAACTGGATTAGTGAAGAGCAGGAGTGCGATACTGAAGAAGAAGCATAAAGATGGGGAAAGGAGAGGAAAAGGCAGAGAAAGAGATAGGAGGCCATGTTATGTTTGTAGAGGAAGAGGAAGGATAGGAATGGTATTTATAGGTAGCGCCAGGCCATCACCCATCGGTGACATACTAGCCTTTGAGTTAAACTCAAATTACTCTTGCCTTCGTTATAAATTGATGGGAATGATTACTTTTCATTAACTCAATTTAAAGGACTACAGCACGTAAACTTTGGTCCTATCCAGAATTCATATGTAATGCGGGACATTTACATTATGCAGAACTCAACACATATATGGGAATTTTTGTATTTCCACAATCATCATGTTGTTATTGATCAACAACTAACTACTTCCTCTTTACCATATATTTTTCATTCATAAAATTGATTTTTTTTACCAAAGAAGTAAAATAATAAACATTCATGAGATTACAAAGTCTTCTTGGCTATACTTTACTCGATAAAAAAAGACTTAAGACTAAGACCATCAATTGTCTATTGACTGCACTTTTCTTGATAAAAAAAGACTAAGACTATCAATTATTTATTGGCTATACTTTAACTACAAAAAAAGACTATCGATTGTCTATTGACTTCACATTTGCTGTTGCTTCCTCCTATCTCTCTCACCCAATCTTAATTTACAAGCAATGTGGAAATTTTGGACATTTGCGCCACAATGTACAATACTTCCACACCATTTGCAGATTGCAGTATTGACTACGTTTACTCGAGGGAAAACAAAAACATGAATGCTGGAAATTTTAACTAGTTTGTACCGTCAATGAAGCTACGTACCTAAAAGCCATTTAGGATATCAATTCCTGTAATTGGATTAATCTCATGGTTGCTGAAATCTTTTGACAGTGTAATCGAATGTTAAATATGTTACTCTGCAATGCTATTGTAAATTGTACTCTTAAATTTGTCGATAGATATATAGGTTTGGCACAAAATTAAGAACACACAAAGGAAGGTTGAATTATTCAAGAAAGAAGACATACATAGTTGCACCATACAAAATGTTACACTCAAAATAAACCCTTAAAATAGTACGAAATGCAATGAAATACAGAAGAATTGGTACAATCATAAAAAAAGACACATATCAATGCAACTTTTCACCATAGGCAAAACATTCTGACAGACTACAAAACAAGAAATTATGAAGACACAACAGAAATGCTTGAACATCATTTGCACCGACTACATCCTTCTTCGTCCATTGATGCGATTGCTATTCTTTGACTTTCTTCTTCGCCTCTTCTCATGTTGGTCTTCAACCAATTTGACCAACCATTTCGGCTGACCGGTTTGGAAAACAACATATCCCATGCCCATTCCAAACGCAACCCCGCATCCATAACCTATCAACACCACTTAATATTTGTCTTCAACATTGTTATTGGGCTTTTCATTTTGTCTGAAGAGCTTAAAATTTGTCTCCAACGTGTTTACTGCTCCCTCAATTTCACATCAATTCATTCAATTTCAAAGATTCCCAATACTTCCTCTCACTTAATCGACAAGCAATAAGGAAATTTCAGTCATTTGCAGCTTAATGTACACAATAATTTACAATATAGACTCGAACG
The DNA here is from genome assembly GCA_025503065.1 of Gossypium bickii. Classification (NCBI taxonomy): domain Eukaryota; kingdom Viridiplantae; phylum Streptophyta; class Magnoliopsida; order Malvales; family Malvaceae; genus Gossypium; species Gossypium bickii. The sequence goes on along the minus strand of CP106721.1, from coordinate 1,021,214 downwards.
GCAAACGGCCAATTGACAAAAAACAAGAATGTTCAACAGTTGAATATGAACACATAAGAAAGATAAATTTTAAACCAATGAACCAAAACAACATCATAGGAACTCACTCTTTTGGCCATTTTGATTTGAAACCTCCACGGATAGGAACAAGCTTTGAATCCAGTTGCATTCAGGTATCATCAACTTGTGAATAAAAAACGAAGCTCGGGAATGTTGTTGTGATGTCCCTGTTTCGAGGATATAGAACAAAAATCGTTGACGGTGAGAGCAGACATGGGATGAAACCAAAGTGTTTATCAGGGAATGTTTGGAACTTACTTGAGGTATTGCAGGGTCATGTTTTTCAGAAGGGACGGATGTCGTAAAACAAGGCTTCTCCACTCTTCCTTGTCAATCCTTCCATCGTGTTTCGTATCAGCTTCCTCAAAGGTCTGTTGGAAAACGTTAAAAACAAAGGAAAATGAAAGTTACAAGATATGACATCAAATAAATCAGATTTAAGAGATCAATCACCTTGTCGATTATACTTTCTATATGTAAAAATATATGCATGAATGACAGAAAGAAGGATCGAAGAAATATAGAATACAAAAGATCAAAACCAGGAAACATAATACTTACTTCCTGCCTCTCAATGAAACCTTGTTGCTTGAGACCGTATAGTTGAAAAGAGACTGCAAAAGGGCACAAAAGAATTACGAGACAACAAAGTACTCGGTGGATTCATAATTGGAAAATGAACTGGTACTTGAGTTCATTGTTCCATTTCCATGGCAGTTGTTTACATCCGATCTCCAAGTTTATGAACGATGGCCAAAGATGCAAATAAAGATCTCGATGTAGACAAATATTAGACACATACACTAAATCTTATCGTCAATGGGTGCATTAGGATGGAAGACAGAGAGAGCACGAGCAAACTCTTCAAAACCTAGAATTCCATTATGCTTTGTATCAAACAAGTCAAATACCTGCAGCGAAGTACGAAACATGTTGAAAATGGCTCACACAAGATGGTAATAACTGCAAAGATTGGTATGATGAGATTTAGGAGCATTATTTTATCGAGGACGGAAACAAAAACAGTATCAGTTAACATTAGATTAAAAAATACCCGATCTGCAAACAAGCTCTCCTTTTTGTTTGTTTTGAATAATGCCAATTGAAACTCCTCCTGCCAAATCGTAACATAAAATAAAACTCAGATACAAAAAAGCATTTCAAGTGATCATCGAGTTCCAAAACTTGTCAAATATAACCAAAAAGCATTGGTTTAATAGAAAGTCTCATTTATGTCAAGATCGAAATTTCAAAATTCAAAAAAGTCTAGAGACTTTAAATGATTTAGTTGCAAAATATGAACTAAATCTACACATGTAGCATAGTACAAAGCTAGTGATTGAATTTAACCAAACAGATTTAACAATTGCTGTTTGGGTTAGGACTAAATGTTTAAAATTCATAAAGTACAACAAGTTAAATTGACCAATTTGAAAAGTATAAGGACTAAAATTGATCAAATTAAAATATAAGGACTAGATCCACAATAAGGACTAATAGAAGGATTTAACCTAGAAAAAATACCTTGTTAATCAGCCTGTCATCTATCACTGCGCTACTTATCTTCTTGAAGAGCTCGTAAAGAGCTTCTATTTCACTTACACTAACTGCATCAAGGTGCGAAATAAGGGAAAGCTCGAATAAGACATTATTTCGTTCAAAAGCTTAACAATTTAAGAAAAAAACGAAAAGAAAACAATAACATACACACAGTCTCTCGTGCAAGAAGTTCAGGACCATTGAGACCTCTGGATTGTTTGTACAAATCAATATCACATCATTGCAGTATAGAAGCAAATAAATGCTTCACACCAGCTACGCACTGCAACATGATATCTTCCACACATCAAAACACTCCATACCTACAAAACACAACCAGGGTTAAAAAAAAATTCCCATTCATAACATTCTTTTCAATAGTCTGTCTCAGGACGAATATACACGACAAACCTTTCAACCATTTCCTGATTCTGCTGACTGAAGCTCAAAATGTAAGAATCTGAATTCTCAAAAAAGGAAGGAAAAAAAATCCTCAAAATCAAATCAATATCGGTTTAATAAATGAAACCAAGATCCCAATTCTTTTTTGTCCTAACAGTCTTAAATGCATTCCATGATGTTCTCCCTGATCTTTGTACATGCATATACATATACACATATATATGTATATATGTGTATATATATATGATATGATTCCTTTGTGTTCATTTTTCATGCATTGGATAATAATTGAAAACAAGAAGGCAATGCTAACAGATGAATGATGAAATGCCAAACAGAAAAAACCAAAAAAAGAACAAAGAAAAAAAATGATCAAAAATTACAGTGGTTGACCACAAATCATCAGGCTTTGTTACACCCATTAATATCAAGAATCTATGATTACACCAGACATTGTTGTTGTTAAAAGGATGTGTAAACAGAATTTTCTAATAAAAGAAACAGTTCAAAATCATATACCCATCAAATCAAACACATTAAAAACGCCAATTCAACCCCCCAAGCAGATCCAATCTAACCAATTCCACACAAAATTAACAACAATTGATTGAAAAATAGAAAAACATAACTATGACAAATCTATCGAAGATTGGAAATCTAGATAGAAGATACTCACTTTTAAGCTCACATAGATTTTCAAAAAAAGAAAAAAGTTGGGTAATTTTCTCGAGAAACAAACAGAGAAAAGAAAACAGAATTGCAGGGAAAATTATGGTAATACCTGGAGAGAATAATGTTGGGGTAGTATAGAGAATCTATGAAACTGGGTGTGAGTTAATTGGGGAATGAAAAGATGGTGATAAGGGTTGTGGAGAGAACTGTGGAGGCAATCATTTATATATATGCAGACAAAAAATTGAAAAATAATAAATAATAAAAATTAAATAAAATAATTTTCTAAAAAAATGGAAAATGATAATTATGGATAAATAAATGAAAAATAGATAATTACGAAATTTTATTTGTATAAGTTGTGAGTTTAAATTCTATCATAATATTATTTTAATAAAAAAATGAAAAGACAAAAATATCGTCGTATTAAATATTGTTACTTTATATATAAAATGGTATTTTAGTAATATTTCAATAAAATTAATATTTTGTTAACTTGTGACATTAACTTAATCAATAAATGTAAAAAAAAATTATTTAGGTCTTTTAAAAAAATTAAAATTTTAAATTAATAAATATAAAATTACACTTTGACCCTACATAAAATTATAAAAATATGATTTAATATTTTAAAAATTATAAAGATATAAACTATAAAAAAATAAAATTTCATTCGGCCCTAAAAAATTGCTCGGGCTCCACCCTTGCATATGATTTTAAATGACAAAATTATCTCCATGGTAATGTTTATTATTTTTATAGAAGGAAGGTTTTCGATAATTGCTCAACTAATTTGAGACCTGTTTGAAATGTGACACTAATTCAGTAAGCCCTTTAAATATAGTATAGATAAATATAATATTAAAAAATATATTTTTTAAAATAAAACTAATAAAACATCTAGAAAAAACAAACAAACTATACTAAATATTAAAATTTTGAATTTTTGTCACGAATTATTTTATTTTTTTTGATAAAAACAACCAAAAAGGGTCATAATCATTTTATAGCATCTTTCATAATAGAGTCATGGATTTCCAAAGGATAATCCCAGTTATTAGTGCAAGCAAAGTTAATACTTTCCTTCAAAGCCTTCATCTCCGCCCAAAGTACATCCATATTTTTGTGCCATAGACCCATACGCCCTCCAAGAACGAAGCCATCGCAATCCCTTGCAATCAAACCAAAAGAAACATCCTTATCCTTGACAGAAGCATCAATGTTAATCTTAATAACACCAACAACAGGCTTCTTCCAATTCGCCACCTTTCTAGACTTTGGGAGCATTGGCACCTCCATCAAATTGTAGATCCGAAACTCATGGCTTAAAGTCGAAGCTGTTTCCCAGATAACTTTAGCTTCCACTTCCGCTCCCTGAAAGATACGATAATTTCTGCTGTTCCATATATTCCAGAGAACAGTCAAAAAGTTGGAGATAGCAGTTTTGTCCAGCCCACGAGCCACCTCCTCCACCCAATCGATGCAATTAATAAAAACACCTTCGAGAAGTCTGTTATTAAAGCCTCCAAATTCCAGAACCGCTCCCGCCGTCGAGCAGTCCTTTAATGCATGAATAAGAGTTTCCTTTTCATTCCCACACCTCGGGCAACAACTGTTTATCTCGCTTCGAAAGTTGGCAATTTTATCATATGTGGGGAGGATGTCATGACCCCGCCTCCAACCGAAAATACGAATTTTTGGAAGAGTTTTTAATTTCCAAATGATCCTCCAGAAGAACCTATGAGGACCAAACCCAATTTGTTTAAGAATCAGCCAAGAGTAGGCAGATTTTGAGGAAAATAAACCACCAGAATTGTGGAACCAGATACGTTGGTCAACTTGTCCATCATGAATAATGGGTATTTTACATATCTGGTCCTTCAACGAATCACCGAAAAGCTCCAAAATCCTATGCTCTTTCCAATCATCCTGATTCGCGTTTAACAGGTCCGAAACTCTTCTCATGCACCATATTCCTAATCACGAATTAATTACGCATCAATTAGTTGGGTGATGACGAAAATATCATTGCTTCACAAAATAAATGGTATTATATCTGTTTTATTATTTTAACCATAGTATTATTACTTATTATATCTAAATATTTGACTGAGTCGGTGTCACCCTTTATTCGGTCCCTAAGTTTCGATGTAATTACAAGATAGGTAATATCGTATCAATGGACATATTATTTTTGTTTTAGTACAAGTACATACTGATGTGTTTCGATTTACTATTTTGAATTTATCAAAATTTTAAATTATTCTTATCTATTACTTGCTATATTTAACAAAAATTATTATTTTTAAATAAGTAATAAATATTATTTTAATTACATTACCATCAAATAAAAAATTATTATATAATAAATTTTTAAAAAAATTAAAATATTAACAATTATTATTTAAATTTCGAAATTTAAAAATAAATGGATTAAATTTGTGAAAAAAGAAGTACAAGAAGGTGCGGCAAATTTTAACCTTTAATGCACGGAGACTAAAACGGTGACGTATATGGATTTAGGGAAAGTGTCCTTTTCGAATTCAAATTCTCAAAAAGCTTTAAATAAAACAAAAAAAAAAAAAATCCCCAAATCAATTTTCTCCAAATCATAGAAGAAACCCTAATAAATTTGTAATATTGGAAAAATATTTATCTTTCCACCAGAAGTCTAAATCAAAATCGATGGGGAAGAGAAAGGAGCGTCGTCTAGCTGCTATGAGCAACGCCGGCCGCCGTGTTAAACTCGATCTCTTCGCGGAACCCTCTGGTAATCTTTTGTCTCAATTTATCCGCTTTTTTTTTTAATATGAAAAACCCTAGAAACTATTGAATTTGACTCACTTTTTTATCCTGTAGTGCTAGAAAAAGCAAAAAAAGGGAATGCTTTTTTGGTTGTTGAAAAAGATTTTGCTGTTGATATTAGTTGAAGTAGTTGTTTTAGAGTTATTGGAAAGTGAATAAGGATATAGATTGGTTTTTTGTTTTTTTAACTTTTGGTTTCATTTATTGAAACTTTTAGAAGATTTGGGTGGCTCCTCAGTACATGAAGAAATCGATGGGGAACTGAAACATCATGCTGGGTTGCCCAATTCATTATCTTCTCCAGGTGGGTTCCGTCAGTTTTCTTCAAAAAGGACTATGTAGAGAGAGAGCATGAGTGGTCTACATTATTTTGGTGGAAAATTGGAATCTATGCCAGACATATATGTTGTTTGCCCCAGAATTTGTTTTCAGATTGTAGGGTGTCAGCTGTGGTCTTGGGAACATTCATACCGAACTGATTGGACCCGATCAGTGTGATATTATTTTGAGCAAGTCCCAATCTGTTATGCACTATTTCGCTGCATCCACGCGATTTGCAGATTTCTTCTTGGAAATTTTTATCTCGGTTCGTATGTCTCTTGGCTTTATTTCCATCATGCCTCCACTGACTTCTTTCTTTGATTTGTAACAGGTGGCTGTCATGAATTGCTCATACGTCTATCAAATTTATATGGATTTTGTTCAACCTTTCTTTTATGTATTTGTTTCTTGTTTATGGAAGCTGTCACCTCTCTGACCTATCCTAAATGAATGTTTTCTCAGCTTATGTTTAAAGTTTTAGATATGGCAAGAACCATTGAGTACAAATTGTTGTTTAAAGATTTAACATATTTATGGTGTGTCTTCAGGTCAACAACCACCAAATCCTTTGCTGCTACTTGGCCAGTATAGTGATGATGAGGTGGATGAGGAGTCAGATAAAAGACTAGACCGTGGCATTTTGGATGGTTCTGTATCTGACCACGATGACAAGGTAATTTTGGGTTTCCTTACTGTTGTTTGTGAAATTATGCTTTGTAGGACCTAGGTGGGAATCTTTGGACTGGATATGAGGTTAGCTTGGTTGTGTTGGCTGCAGTCCAAGTTGTTTTCTTTCTATTTTTATGGATCTATGATTTGTAATTGCCAGTTTCACTCTTTTAACTGAAATAATGGGGGAGCATTGTGGGTTAAATTAGTAACTTGCTAAGTTAGACTTGCATATGGTTTTCATTCACATTCTCATCGCTTATTTTTATTAGGCTAAGGGGCCCCTAAGTGAGACTTGCAAAGATACAGAAGCTGATGCAGGTGAAGATCTTGATACCCTAAAGGTTAATCAGCAGAACATAGAGAAAGGTTCTACTCCAAATGCTGTCCATAACTTGGTAGACATTGATGAGAAAGGAGATAATAATGTTACAGATGAATCAGTCAAGAATGATTCTACAGAACAAAATGCTGTTGCTGGAACTTCTGAAGTACAGGTAACTCAAGATGCGGGTTCAGGCTGGAGGATTGTAATGCATGAAGAGAGTCATCAGTATTACTACTGGAACACTGAAACTGGTGAAACTTCATGGGAGGTGCCTGCTGTTTTGAATCAGATAAACCAATCAACTTCTGACGAGAAAGTGCCTACTGTTGAAGATATGGAGGCTGCTCGAGTGGATGCACGTGATTTGAATCCAACACCAAGTACCGAACCAGTTGTTGACAATGTGATTTCTCACAGCAAGGTGCATGATAATGAGCCAAAGTTAGATGAGCTGGACAGAGGAGGCAAAAGTGAAGCTTTGAGGGATAAAATCTCTGATATCAATAGAAGTGATTTTCAAAATAGCTTAGATGCTGTTGATACCTGTTTGGCTGGTGAGAGTTTAGATTGCTCTGGGAACTATACCCATGATGTGCTTGCTAATGATGATAATAAAACAGGGATCGATTGCTCTACTCATCTTTTGAGACAAGGGGAGTGTTTGCTAGAGAGACTGGAGTCACTAAAACTGTAAGGAATATCTAATTGCTTTCATTTCTCTATTATTAGGTTATTTGTTATTACTTTTAGCCAATATATTTTTACTACTTTTGTTTAAAGTAGAAGACTAGAATTCTTCAGTTTTCATTGTTATTTGTGATTCTAATATGAAATATTTTCAGCTCTGAAGACGATCTGCAAGCTCAGGGCTGGAAGTCTAAATGCATTTTGGAAGTTGAGATTAGACTTTCGGATATCAAAGCGTTGGTTTCGTATGGATCATCTTTATCACCATTTTGGACACATTGTGAAAGGCAGCTAAAACGGCTTGAAGGTATTATTAATGATAAAATTTACCAGCTTGCAAAATCAGCAATTATGGAAGAGGCTGAAGAAACTCCTGACTCTTTTGGAGAAAAGCTCAAGATAAAGGAAGGTTCATACAATGAAGTTGAAGCTGATGTAGATGTTATCGATGCAACTGCTTCCGGACCTGACATTTCTCATGTCCCTACTAATGCTGATACATCAACAGTAGTCATTGATGATGTTCATAATCAAGTTCTCTCCAGCAATGCTGCCCATATGGTAAGTGTTCCTACTGAACATTGTGAACGTGAAGTCGAAGAAGGTGAACTGGTAGATGGAGATACACTTTCTGGAGAAAATTCTAAGACTGGAGTCCATGCTGGAGAAGATGATGATATGGATGTGGACATGGAAGTTGAAGATGTAATACTACCAAGCGCAATGCCACTCATGCAACAAAATCCTTCTTCTGATTACTCAGCTATTCCTCCACTTCCGAGTGAGGAGTGGATTCCTCCACCACCTCCTGATACTGAACAAATTCCACCACCTCCTCCTGATAATGAACAAGTTCCTCCCCCTCCACCTGATGAGCCTCCTGAACATTCCTATCCTCTTGCCCCATCTCATATAGAGACTACACCTCTGGCTTACGCGGAACAATACGGCCTAACTTATTCTGATCCCAGTTATCAGTTTTATGGACATGCAGTTAATGAAATTCCGGTTGGTGGCTTCTATGGACATGCTGATGGATCTCAAATTGCTGTACCCCAAGCCTCACTTTACTATCAAGCAGTTCCTAACACATACTCTGATAGTGCATCAGTATCTGTTAACTCTGTTGAACCTATAATATTTTATGACCTTCAAGGTAGAAGAGCTTCATCCGTGCCTATAGCCGGGAGTACAGAATCTTTCCATTTGCCTAGTGAAGTGGGTACAATTAGTTCCAATACTCTTGCTTCAAATCAAGTCGAATCTGGTGGTGATATTGCATTAACAGGAGCTGATGTGCGAGCCAATGGTACTATTGTTAATGAGAAGACCGAGGTAGCATCAGTTGGGAGCTCATCTACTTCGGCCACTATTGAAGCTCCTGCAACTGTTTCTGTTAGAGAAAGTTCTGCTGCTGCCGCCGTCGCCGCTGCAGCTGCATCTGCAGCAGCTGCAACTTCATCGTCAGCTCCAAGGGTTCAATCTAAAGGTATAATTTTGGGTTGTAATTTTATATTATGATGGCATAAGAAGCAGAGACATTCAGAAATGTTTCGAGCTTGTCTTAACTTTCAAATCTTCAAATTAACCAAATGGATATTGGTTTTATCTGTGTTATGCATCTCTATAAATTGCACCTGACTAGTAACTCCATCTGTTACTTGAAATTGCTGATAGTTGTCTCATTTGTTTACTGGAATTGATTGATGGTATCCTTTGTTGTTTCAGCTGCACGAACTAAAAAGCGGACAGTTGCTGTCACATCCTCCTTAAGGTCGAATAAGAAGGTCTCCTCTTTGGTGGACAAGGTATAACAAATTTCCTGTTACTCTGGAGATTTCATTGCTCCTTTTTGATGTTCATATTTTTTTTTGTTTCTGAAACCAGTAGAGTTAAAACGCTTTTCTTTTATCAGTGGAAAGCTGCCAAAGAGGAATTGCAAGAGAATGCAGAAGATGAACCTCAAAATGCTTACGAGAAATTAGAAAAAAAGCGACAACGAGAAATAGAGGTCTATAAGTGAACCTTCATTAAATAAATTGTTTATTCATATTCACTGGTTCTTGCGCCTTACATTTCTTTGATTTCAGGAATGGCATGCTCAGCAACTTGCCAGCGGAGAGGCTAAAGATAATGCAAATTTTCAGCCTTTGGGTGGTGATTGGTGTGTATATTATATTTTATAGGGTAAACTATAGTAGAGGTCACCCAACTATGCTTTTTCTTTTTCTTTTTAGTAGCTCAATTATAAAAAGTTACAAAATGGTCACTAACTTAAAAATGGAAACACCCAAACATCCAAAATAGTTGAGTGACCAAAAAGGGAAAAAAATAGTTTGGTGACTGCTAATGTAGTTTACCCTATTTTTAAGTTTCCTGTCCTGCCTCTCTTATCCTATTATGTTTTTTATTGATCTTCCCCAAATGTCCAAATAAGCTCTTATGTGATTTTTCATCTGTTTTGGCTCTTTACTTTTTGGTGATATGCTTTTTTCTCGATAATAAACATAGGCGTGAAAAAGTAAAGCGGAGAAGAGCACAGAAGGCTAAAGAATCTGCGGAGACTCCCTCGGTTGCACATCCTGATGGAAACCAACAACCTGATTTAGATGAACTCTCAAGAGGCCTCCCTTCGGGATGGCAGGTAAATGAACATTCCGATTGCAGATTCAGTTACATATTTTGCAGAACCAGTGTAAAATGCCTTCGAGTGGCTTCGAAGTTATGCTATAGGCTTTAAGTTTATTTATTTTCTCAACTTGGTTAGCAATCGGATTTCTGGATCGGGATTTCATCCGTTGTGGCTGTTCTTTTTGATGCAGGCTTATTGGGATGAAGCTTCGAAACAACCCTATTATGGCAACATTAACACGTCGGAGACAACTTGGATTAGACCAACAAAATAAGTTTTTGAGATTGATTATTATTATTTATTTGTCATAACAAATTTTGAGTTGGATCAATATATAATTTCACGTTTCACTTTTCTCTCAAATGTACATCTTTCTAGAGGCAGCTTAGGAATGAATCAGGTAATTTCCCCCGGTGTAGCCATTGTTATGTTCTCAAAGGTTCTCTGCTTTTGTTTGGTCATTAGTTTATACTAAATGGTATAAAATACTAAATGGTATAAAATTTTAATATTTTATATTAACATATATGAACAGTATTTAAAAACATTGGTAAACCTGAAATTTTATATTGAAATACATTGATGTTATCATTAGGGTGAACTGTGTTTTTTTCTTATGATTCCCCTACTTGAAACTATGGTATTTGTTTTGAATTGGTATTATCTTGGGATGCCAAAGAAGTATTTAAAGTGGTTAAATTTTGCTATTAGTCCTTGTGCTTTATAAAAATTGTGGATTTAGTCTTTAGATTGTGAATTGACCATTTTTAGTTTTTGTAGTCTTGACTCAATGATGTGTCGTTGAAAGCACTAAAAATATTCTATTCTCTGTAAAATAATAAAAATAACAGTAAAGGGGAGGTAGGGGTCGAATCCTCAGGGACCATATTGTACGAATGCTCGTTCTTGAAATCCTGGACAATTTCTTGACCAGGAAAACTTGCGTTCCTACAAAAACAGAATTAAATGTTTGGATCTGAAAACGGAAATAAAATAAAAACAGAATTAAGAAGTAGGATTGGAATTACGAAAATTAAAAATAGAAAATAGAGTTGAGATAAAGAAATTCTTATGGGGAGATTCCAGCAATTTGTTGGAACCTGACTTTAGCCAACAATCACTCTTTTGGGATCATCTATGTTAGATCAACGTTTCTCAATGGCGAATCCCACGCCATTTTGTCTTTTGCGCTCGCCAACCTCTGACGCGGTAAGTTAACAGACCGACTATGCAATTCTTCCAAAACATACAAAGCAGTCGCCTTTGTATAGGTTGAAAAGTTTACTTCTTAAGGGACATGGACGGAAGCGTCAGCCCCGTAGTGCGGAGAAACGATGAATATCCTGTTGAGAAGACTAAGTACGGATTCTAAGCCTCAAGAACCCTTTTTGGGGATTTTCGGTAACCTTTGGCTAGAAGAGTTTTAGTGACTCATAGTTGTGGTGGAAAAGAAAATAAATATATAAAAATAGAAAAGGAAATTTTATTAAAGAAAAATATGAAAAGAACAAGGATTTTTGGGGAGAGTTTACAGAAAAGATGAACCACCAAAACTGAGTCACTTCATTCCCTATTTATAGTGCTAAGATAGATAGACTAGTCCTACTTAAATTCCTAAAGATAATTACAAACAATCAAAGATAAATAAAGATAAATACAATAAATTCTAAATTAAATAATCCCTAATAATTATCTTAATATTAATTATTCTAATATTAATTATCCTAATATAATCAAAATAGAGTCTAATAGAATAAAAACTTTTCTTATTGCATTTCAACCCTTGTGTCCTCCATGTTTGCACTTTTGGCACCAACTTTTCTCTTTGTCGCACATTGACCCATTTTATCTTTAATTTCATGCTTTTGGCCCTTAATTTTGCTTTTGCCTCCAATTTAGTCCCTATAAGATAAAAGACCATAAATAGCCCAAATTAGTAGAATCATACTAAAAATAAATATGCAATTAGCACATAAAAATATAACGTTCTAGAGTATTATCACTCAAATAATGACAGGTCTAATTATTAGTAGTGTATTATGCGTATAATTGTAAATTTACTTAAGTCGGATCATTTTAAGTTTTTACATTTCGCGGATCTTGAAATTTTAGTTTTGAATAAAATTACATTACAATTATGATAATATACTTGTTAGATCATATTTTGAAAATAATGTTTTCATAGAGAAAATGTAGAATTGCATATTCATTGCCATTTTTTTTGGTTCCCAAGAGAAGATAAACAATGGGCTAGTGCCAATCAAAATAAGAATGTCCATTGAAGAACCTGTCTATGTAAGCTGTCTTCCATTCCATGTTTGTTTCCTAGTCATTTTTCTTTGTTTCTTCTAGAACAAATTCTGCATATAGACCCTTTAATGCAATTACAACGTGGTTATCAATGGTCCCATATTTGCTCCCTGTGGAAGAAGATAACATTTTCAAAACCAACGGCCAGCATTGAAACAAAAAGTAATATGGCACTACACTATGTTATTTGGGTTAGGGTTAATGTTAGATATAAATATGTGTTTAATACGAATATGTTTATAATTTCTGTACTTTTCGAAAATTAGGAATTTAGTTATTCTATTTTTCAATTTTAAAATTTAGGTCTAGCCATTAATACTGAAAATAGAATTTACAATTTGACTTGAATTTTAAAATTTAAAAAATAGAGACTAAATTCCCATAAATATAAGTATAATGATTAAAATCTTAATTTTCAAAAATACGAAACTCTAGACATATTTTAACCTTATTTTTCTTACATATTTGGAGAGTTGTCCCCAAATTTACATTTGAATATGCATCAAACATAGGTTCTTTAAAGCAACGTAGAAGAGCGGAATGTTCAAGTGAGACATATGTATGTTCAAAAATTTCAATATTGAGTAAATTAGTCCCTCACAAAAAAATTTGAGCTATGTATCCTTGTCAATTTTAAAAGTGCGCAACTAAGGACAATTAATTGTAGCGTTAATATTTTACATCAATTGTACATAATTTTGATCGATATAATAACAGATTTAGCCCTCAGTGCTTACATATTTTGTCAATTTAGCCTTAATTCTAAAAAAAAAAAAGAAACAAATTTGGCCTCAACATTTACATAAAAGTTGTGGGCTAAATTTATTAAATCAAGACCAAGTTGATAGGATGTATTGTATCAATCAAAATAATGTACAATTGACAAAAACGCTAATGCCGAGATTAATTGTCCTTAGGTACTCAATTTCAAAATTGGTAGAGATCAATTTGCTCAATATCGAGATTGGGAAAGATCGAAAGCATCTATTTACTAAATTTTCATGTATCAACCGACATTCCATGTCCGAATTTACATAAGCATAAATACTTCAAGAAATGCATATGTTTTGGACAAAGAATGTTATGGAATCAAAGATGCGTACAAACAAAGACTTGAGGATGACATTGGAAAGTGTGGGCGACACATCACACTAAAACCTTTTAATCTTTCTAATTTGATTTTTTCATTTAATTCAAATAACTCAAAAATTGATTTAAAAAATATCTACATTATTTTGAGGTTTAAACATTATTTAGACTTTTTTCCGACCCGCTTTCATATATTTTAAGTTTAAATATTTTTTTAAAGAATCATGTTTAAATATTAACTTTAATTTAAAAATATTGATAATATTAAAGATAAGTAGCAGAAATAAAATTGAAGTGGAGTGGGGATGAATGCATCCAACATCCATGGAGGGAGTAATGATTTTCAAGATTATACATCCATATCAGAACGAGACGGATGGTAGAGCAGTGGTGGATTTAACAATATTCGCCCCCACCCTGCTCCATTAAATGTCAATGTTTAGCAAACCATTAAATGTCTAGTTGAGTGAATGCTTGTCAATGTTTTATTTATGAGGGTGAGAGAGCACTTACCTATTAAATAATAATTTAATTAAATTTTTTAACAAAAGATAAAATAATAAAAGTTAACAAGGAGTCGAACATAAAATCAAGGGGTAAGCTGAAGTCTTACCACTATACTAATGGACTCATCCTTAACATAAATCGAGCAAAAGCAACATATAAGTTGGGTCTTCAAAGTCTGAGGTTGAAACAAAAATTAACAAAATTTAAAGAAAATGATTTGAATACAGAACCTCTCACACACAAACAAAACTTTTAACCACTGAATCAAAACAAATTACTTGACATAATTTTCACAACCTTAATTCAAAACAGGACGTGACCACTCGTGGTTTCACTAACTAAATTTCTTCTAACCCGATTTTTGGGCTGTGACATTTATTTCATGGTAGTCATTACATCTTTCTTCATGAAAAGTCAATTGTTATCAAATAGTAATCAAGTCATTCATCACAAAGATGAATAATTCATAACCATGTTTACTTTTTGTCGACCATGTAATGCCAATGAGATGACATCATTTATCCATGTTTTGGGCTATGAATTCCATTGTTTTGAATGACGCTACATACTGCAAAAGTCTTATACCCAACACACCGGCTTTCGGACTCAGGCTTTTACTTACATCAAAGTATACGAGTCACGTATATATAGTTGTCATCCACTCAGAATTAAGGTATACCACACTTTGAACGTAACAAGTGAATAAATTCATAAACGAATTCAAGATCTATTTTTCTTGGGTCCAATCTGATGTACTGTCAGTCCAGTTAGTCACATTTATGTCTTTATTTTCTGGGAGTCATCTGCTCTGAATGAATAAATGACATTGGTAGGGCTAAATATACAAGCTACACATAACTTTGATATATTGTTATTCTGCCCGAAAATAGTCAAATTTTATTTTTCGAGAATAACAATTCTATCGGTTTAGAGAGAGATTTATTTTCCTACTGAAAGTAAGAAAATTATTTCTGGTTCTGTTTTTTTATTCATGATTGTTCGAACCCACAACTTGAAGCGATTTGTAGAACTAGAATAGCGGAGATGGTCGTTCGGTTGAAATTTAGTAACGTCTAGGATCCATCTTACACAAAGCACATGTATTTTTTTAGGGAAAAGTTCATTGCTATAAATATTACAAACTGACTTGGTTTTCAAATTTTTATTTTTCCGCTGTACAAAAAAAACCATTTTCGAACCGGGTTTTTTCCAACAAGAACATCAAAGCATAGAAATAAATAGAAAAGCCTTCTATTCTTTATTTTCTTCATTTCTCTGGTACATATTCATTGAGAGTTTATTGTAATATATTTTCTCACTATCAAATCTTTGTATTTAAAGCTTCAATTTGCAAACACACACCTATTAAAGGTTCTCATATTCTCTTTGTTGTAAAGAGAACACTTAAGGTTTTTGAGATGTAAAACCTTGAGTAGATTGTAAAAGGTTTCTAGCTGAGCTACAAAAGCTAAAGAGTTTTAGTTAAGCCATAAAAACTAGGGAATGGTTCTATCTTGGTCTTGGAGAAAGACAAAGATTGTAGATGTTATCCATTTTCCCTGAAATGTAATAATTCAAATATAGTGAACTGAGAAATCTTTGGTCGAGGTATACCAAGGTAATGGAGGTAGGTCATTGGGGCCGAATCACTATAAATCGAAATGTCAAAACTTTTCTTCTTTTTCCTTATCATTTAGAAAAGTTTATAGAAAATTTTAAAATATCATTTCACTCCCTCCTCTCGGTACTTTCAGGCCTAACAAAAACAACCCATAATTAAAAAGATATAAAATTTTTAAAACTCAAACTGATTCAATCGGTTCATCCAATTTCGAATTTCGAGATTGCATATTTTTAATTCAAATCACATGTTTCCAAAGAGTAAAAAATATTTGATATCTAATTTCACCCATATATTTCCAAATGGTATGGAATCAAATATGTGTACGAACTAGGATTTGTATATATTTTTCAGAAATTAAATTTGGTGATATTGAAATAAAGTGAAAATAGTGGGGACACAACTGACAAAAATGTTTAACCTTTCCCTTGCCTCAAACATCAAGTTATCTGGATTTTTTTTTAATAATTTTAAAATAATATACATTCCATTAATCATAATTATAATTAATCATTCTAAAGAAAAATTAAATTTATAATTTCAACCTTATCATTAAGTCAAAGTCTCATCGGTTAATATTATGATTATTTGAAATGCAAGAAGATTACCATCTTTTTCGCTCGACATCCTTTGATCCACCTATTTTTTTATGTTAGGTTTAAGTTATTTTAATTTCGATCATTTAGGTTTTTCAATTAAGCTTTTCGTGTTTATTTCGTCATTTTAAGTTTGATGTTTGAGTTTGGATTATTTTAAGTTTAGAGTATTTTAGGTTTTGATTCAGTTTGGGTTATTTTCGATATGGGACATTCGAGTTTATTAGTTGAAAATTTGAAAGTCAAATCATTTCAATTTTTTTTTTTCATTTGGGATTGACATATGAGTTCAAGTCGTTTTAAAAAACAATTCAAGTTTAGCACTTCAGTTTTAGCCATTTCAAGTTTAAATTATTTTGGTTCGGATTTGGGTCAATTTAGATTAGAGCAACTTGGTCTCACAATCAAATTCGAATCTTTTCGAATTTGGATCATCTAGGGTTTGAATCAATTTTGAATTTAAGTTAATTTTGAATTGGATCATTCAAGTTTGCAAGTCAAATTTTTTGGGATTTAATATTCAAGTTCCAATTATTTCGAGTTGAAATTTCAATTCATTAAATAGGAAAAGCAAACAAAAAAAATATAACAAAGAATCAAACCACTAAAACAAAGTCAAGAGGTTTTATCTCATACATCCGATCCTACCGTTTGATATCCTCTGGTTCCGAAAAAGTATTCTCCAAAAGAGAGGGTAAAGGAAAATCATCCCCTTTCATGTGGTTTGCATGTAACAAGACTACCCAAACTAACAAGTGTGCCTTTGTTTGCAAATCGGCGAGTCCAATTAAAGAACCGACACTAAAATTGAAATTTCACTTTAAAAGCAAACAAGCATAAAGCAAAATTAATTTAAGTAATTTAAAGTTTAAATTATTTTAAGTAAGAATATTTTTTTATCCAGATTACTTTCAAATCTATTTTAAATTTAAATTAATCAAATAAAAATTAACTCGATTACTAAAATGAACTTTCACAAAATGAGGGGAATTCTCGTTGGAGAAAAAATTATATGAAATTGAGATATCATATCATCTGATCCTTTTCTAATAACAGTAAACTATTTCAACATTTTCATCTTAAATATTGAAACGACACACTTTTATTGAAAATAAATATAAATGACATGATATTCTAATTTCATTCTTAATGGCTCAATTCCCTATACTAACTTAAACCACCATTAATTTGACTATTTCTGTGCATCATCAATCCAAAATTAACAAATTATAATAATGTTTCCTTAACTTCTCCGTAAACCCATATCTGATCATTGAAAACCCAACCAAAAAAAAAAGGCAAATCCCACAATAACCAGCCGTTGAGATCTTGGTACTAAGAAATTGTGCCACGTGGCATCATATTATGGTAGCTATTTATGGAGTTTGGTGCGGCCCTCACAGCTAACAATCTAATCTCATGATCCTTTTTTTTCCTATTTTTTTTTTCAAATTTCAATAATTAGAAACTAACTTTAGCAAGACACTTGTCAATGCCAAATTTCAAACTTTTGTTTTGTTTGTTGTTTTGGGTGTAAATTTAAAATCTTTCATTTTATCTTTTTCTTTGGGTTTTTTTTTTTCTTTGGGTGATTTAGTGCAAAGACCCCATTTTTGAAAAATTTGTAACTTTATCTGAAATTTTGAGAAATGGGGTTTTTAAATATTTCAGTCATTGCTGTCGTTGTTATTGGTTCATTTTGAAAATATTGTTATTTGTAGAGAGAAGAAGGATCCTAAAAAATAGATGCAGATTTCAAGTGTTGGTGGAATGGGGTTGCTTGATTCTCTTTTAGGTGCTGATGGAAGAAAATCCTTCAAAAGGAAAGACAGTGATGCAGGTGAAGCAGGTTTGTCTTAAAATTCCTTCAAAAATTCTCAGATTCATGTTTTGTTTTATAACATTATGGTTTATGTTCTGTTTCATTTTCTTTTTGGCCATTAATGAGCTGTTTATGGAAAAAAAATGGCCAGCATGCCAGAGTTGTAATGAAAAACAAAATGGGATTTTCTTGCATGATTGATCTGTACCTTAAAAGAAATGTTTTGATGTAATGATGTTCTTGTTTTTAGGTAAAGCATTGGAGGAGCTGAGGGGTTCCCTATACAATGAGCTTAGAACATCAGAAGGAGCCAAGCGGCAACAGCAACGATTTTGCGGACCGGTGGTGGCGATGGCGTTCAATTTCTTCGTGGCCGTTGGGATTATTCTAACCAACAAGCTAGTAAGTTCCTTCGAACTCTGTTTTCTTAAGATGTTTGTCATCTCTCTGTTTCGTGATGAGTTACGATTTATTAGATTTTACCTTTTTCAGGTGATGGGGAGAGTTGGATTCAATTTCCCAATCTTCTTAACCTTACTACATTACGCCGTATCATGGCTTTTACTAGCAATTTTCAAGACACTTTCATGGCTTCCGGTTTCCCCTCCGGCGAAAACGACTCCTTCCTCATCTATTTTCTTGTTGGGAGCTATAATGGCTTTCGCTTCCGGTCTTGCTAATACCAGCTTAAAGTATAACAGGTCCGAGAATTCCCGGTGTCCAAACACCGAATTCGCTCATTAACCCGATTCTCCTCACCATTTTGACCTCATTTTGCAGTGTTGGTTTCTACCAAATGGCTAAGATCGCGGTCACACCGACCATCGTTCTTGCGGAATTCGTTCTCTTCCGGAAAACCATATCATTCAAAAAGGTGCATCGACAAACACCCTTCGGTTCTCTCCGATTATCCGGTCTTATACTCTGTTTGTTCTTTGCAGTTATTGGCTCTAGGGGCTGTTTCGGCCGGTGTCGCGGTGGCCACAGTAACAGATTTACAGTTCAATGCCTTCGGAGCATGTATCGCCCTTGCATGGATGGTCCCAAGTGCCATAAACAAGATTTTGTGGTCTAGTTTACAGCAACAAGCGAACTGGACAGCACTTGCGTAAGTGACAAATAATGTAACATTGATTGTTATGGTTGTTTTAGTTTGTGTCGGAAAAATGATGATGTCTGAAATGTAGGTTGATGTGGAAGACAACCCCAATTACAATCTTCTTCTTGTTAGCATTAATGCCATGGTTGGATCCACCTGGAGTTTTGTTGTTCAAATGGGATATAAACAACTCTTGTGCAATTCTCAGTTCAGCTTTGCTTGGTTTTCTTTTACAATGGTCTGGTGCACTGGCTTTAGGGTAAGTTTCAGATACACCTCTCAATTTTTATCCGAGTTTGAGATATCAGTCCCGATTAGTCCGAAACCAGCAACTTGAATCCATCCGATCTAAACCTAAATTGACCTGAGCCCAAAATAGTCTGAACTCAAAATGACATTCCATGATTGAACAAGTAAATCGGAATGATCCGAATCTAAAGTTACCAAAGCCTAAAATTATCTAAACCCAAAGTGATAGAACCTAAAATGACCCAAATCCATAATGACCCGACCCAAAAGCCTGAATAACTAGAACTTGTAATTACTTGAACCCAAAAGAGCCCCAACTCAAACTTGATCTGAACCCGAAACTGACTCAATTTGATTTAATCCAACACAAACCTTGATCCACACAAGCCCGAAACAACCTAAATCAAAAATAACCTAAAATTACTCAACACGTAAATCAAAAATTATTCAAATCTAATGTTATTAAAACCCAAAATGATTTGAACTATGGTTAAAATATAAAGTTATTCAAACCTATGATGACCTTTCCTTAAAACCCGAGCTTGAAAACCCGAACAACCTAAACTCAAAATGGACTCAAAATTATCTGAATCTCAAGTGACAAGAACCAAAATGATCCAAACACAAAGTAATCAAAACTTAAAATAATCCGAGTAACCCATATCTCTAAATAACCCAAAACTAAAATGAGCCAAACCCGAACTAGAAATAACTTAAAATTTAAAACCCATATCGATCCTATCTAAATTAAATCGATTCAAATTAACCCCACTGCGAAACTGAAAAGTACAGTGTTAGACAACCCAATTTTCAGGTAGCAGTCTCTGTCTGTTTGTTCTAACTTGGGTTTAAAGTAATCTAATATACATTTTTTCCCCTTTTGTAGGGCAACTTCTGCAACATCACATGTTGTTTTAGGACAATTCAAAACTTGTGTCATACTTGTTGGAGGATACATTCTTCTGGATTCCGATCCGGGGCTGGTGAGTCTTTCCGGTGCCGTCTTTGCACTCGCCGGCATGTCGGTTTACACGTCACTGAACCTGAAAGAATCAAAAGACGGCTCAAATAAGCAGATTCCAGTACAAACTCCTGTATCCAAAACAAAAACCAGTGAAAACAGCAGTGAAGACTCGACGGTAATAAAGACTACAAACGATGTGTAAAAAAGAAAAATACAGAAAGAAAAAAAGAGAAAGAAAAAAAGAGATTGTATAGACAATGAAAACAAAGAGCTAAACAGCATTTGGAAAAAAAAAATTCGGGTTTGTTTAAACAGTAGAGTGTAATTACTCGGGTAGTAATTATACTCTTTTGTAATTACAAAAAAATTTAATTTCTTACACTTGTTTGGTTGATAGAGTGCAATTACATCGTAATCGTAATTACACGATTAAACATATCAATTACTATAAAAAATTATTAGTATGATAAAAATATTTTCTAATCAAGTAATAAAATTTAAAAAAAAAATTGTATTTATTATGTTAGTCTACAAAAGTAGTTGATACTGTGATTACTAATAAAAATAACAAGAAAAATAAACGTATGCAATTTTATCTAATTGTTCTATCACATATTTGTTGGGTTATTCCCTTTTTAATATTTAACGGATGCTCGGTTATCATCATCTTTTCATGTATTATTTGAAGTATGAATCATCTTAATTCCATCTATAATTGAAGTGTTATGAAATATGTAACATGCTAGACGACCTAACCTTATTCTTTTTATCTTATATTACGATGATGTTAATATGAGAAATATTGTTTTAGAACAACAAACATCTTCTTAATCACATTTTGAAATATTGAATGTCTTAAACTAAAGAGTTCACGAGCTAGCTATAGTGGTTGTGTTTGGCATCATTCTCTCAAATAGTATCATACCCCACGATATGGTGAAATTTTTTTTTTTTTTATATTTGCATAATTTGCATCGACCTTACAATATTTGTGTTCATAGTCCAAATAGTCCGTAATTTAATTATAAAAACTTAAGACTTAATTTGAAGAAAAAATTATGCTAGATTATATCCAATTTTCTAATATGTAAATTAAGTAAAAAATAATATAAACTTTGTAATATATAATCTTTATAGACAATGTTTTATAAATTATCCAATAACTTTTATAACATTTTTATAAATAATATAATTTTTTGTTATAACTTTAGAATTTTTTTAGAAATTAAATAATATATTTTTTACTATAATTTATAAAATACACAATTTTTTATAATATATATTTTTGGGGTTTATAATATAAGAATTTGTTTACCTTAATCGCCTCGTGTATTTATGCTTATAATACAATTTTTATAACTTTATAAAGATAATTTTTATAAATTATTTTGGGGTCAATTTAATTAGTTTAGATATGTATAAAACATAAAGAAATTTGCATACAAAAACCTATAATTTATTTTACAAAATTTTTTAGATAAATCTGAATTAGACTTTGAGTTATTGAGTTCGGATAAGTTTTATAGATCATTCAAGTTCAGATTATTTTAATTTTAGATAATTTTAAGTTTAAGTAGCTTGGGTTTCGTAAGTTATTTTAGATTTAGATTATTTTAGAGTTTAATCAAAATTTATTTTGGGTAACTTGGTCAAATTCAAGTTAATTTTGAATTCGGATCAATTTGGTTTTAAACTAGATAAGTTTAGATCATTGAATTTTATAGTCAATTATCGACTTTCATAGTCGAATTGAGTTTATATTTTATCGAGTCAGTTTTGAGACACAATTGACACATATAGACCTATCAATTAAGGCCGAATCAATCCATATCTAGGTGAATGTAATTTGTCAAGCTCCGAACCATTTTCGAGTTCAGATAAAAAATGAAAAACCCAAACTCATTTTTAGTCCGCACACTAACCGGTTCAAATAAAAGAAACCAGTTTCCAACCTGATCAGCCCGAGCAATTTTTCATTCGGTAAGAGAGCACCGCTATGTACAGTGAAAAGACACATTGCAATATAAGGAGAAAACGCAAATTCAAAATTTGAAGACGATATTGTTAAGGAAAATAGCTACAAATCCTGAACATGAACCGTAAAACGGATATGAAAGATACCAAAAGATAATAATAATAATAATAATAATAATAATAATAATAATAATAGAGCAACAATCAATTAAAAGAAACTAGAAGAAACTTGCCATATACCAATCACAGCTTGTATCATTCTTTCCTCCCTATTCAAAATTTAATATACAGGTGAGATAATGGAAAAATAAAAGGAAAAATTGGTGAAATCTCACCTAATCTAAGTATCTCTATCCATCTCTTCAAATTCCTCCTATTCAGCATCTTATGTGAATAATAAGTTCCAAAAGAAACAACATTAAGAGAAATGGTGGGAAAAAATATGACAAAGGGATATTTCCCCACCATACATAAACCCTAATATATTTACACCCCCAGAAAAGAAAGAACAGTTCAGAGTTTCACCCATTACTGAGAGTTCCTCCATGTGTTTCTACGTTGGGTCGTTGTTGTTGTAAGATTTTAATGGTTCAGTAATTAGTGTTCCAGTTTAATTGTGCAAGTTGAGGCTGCTGATAAGCACTGGATGCAGGAATTGCAGTTTCCGTGGCTTGAGACTGTTGGAGGTTATTGGTGTTGGAAGGAGGAGCTATTGTTTGTGATGGCTGATAGAGTCCAGCAATGGCACCGTGACTGACCTGTGCAGGAGAGAAAGGAAGCTGGGGGCCGTGAAGGGGGTACAATGGATTATACAGCAAGCTGGATAAATCTTGCGCTGGTGAAGCAGTCATCCAGATAGCCGAACCTTCATTCTGCAAAAAACAGATATATCAAAGCATTGTGTTAAATTCTTCTAAAAGCTGATAAAGAACACTACGAAAATATAATGTATCGAAATATAATTCGACTCGCCTAATTGACAGGTCTATATAGAAGGAAAGGGAAAGCAAAACGAACCAATGGTCCAGTTGTGTATATATGGTTTTCCTTCAATTGCGAAGCTGCAAGATCCTCCTTGCTGCTAGAACTTCCAGAGGTCACTGATGGAACAGATAAATTGAAACCAACAGGTGGAGGGGTCAATGGACCATAACCAGAAGGAATTGCAAAGTGAGCTGGGTTTCCAGCATTAGTTCCAGGTTTGAACTGTGGAAGAGGGAACTTGACCCCAGGTGCAGCTGCTCCAGGAGGAATGTACAGATTGCCAGTTGATGGTTGCTGGGGGAGACCGGCAAGGGTTAAATATTGATGCATTGCGTGCATATAAAAAGGGGGAAGGTAGTGGGGATAAGGGAAGTAATTAGGTGGAAATGGCTGTCGGAAGAGGTGAACTGCTTGTGGGGCTGCACCAACGGAGCTCTGAAGAGGTGGTGTTGAAGTATCAGATGGAACTGGAGTATTCCCACCCTAAAAGTTTGACAAATTGACAGTAAAAAGCATGAACAATAGTATAAGCAATAGACTAACATTTAATTGCACTGTTAAAAGGGAAACTAACAGTACAAGTTAGGTCTATGAAATCCACAGTTGTGTGTGGTAACATTTCTTGTCGTATTCCATACACTGAAGAAAAAAGAAAGGATGCAAATACCAAGTACCAAAACATTTTTTAAAGCACGCTATAACCCTATGATATTCGGACTCAAGTGTGAGTGTCCATATGGTTTCCTAAGTTTTTGCATATATTTGGAGGATCCTTAGAGGTTGTATCCCCATATCCATGTGTCGGACACAAGTATTTCAAGAAGAATGAGGAGTTCAAGTAACATAGTTCTAAGCCAACTAAGTAGATGCTTGGAACCAAAACTTAGTAATTTATACTGTGAAATCAGAAAATAAGACAGTAGATAGGAAAAAGTGCTTACAGCAAAGTTTGCAAGGCGAGAAATATCATGCACCCAAGCCTCAGGTCCATCAAAGTGTGATAGGTGGCCTGCAGATGCTGGCGTTAAACCGAACCCATAGCTGGGGGCATTTGAAATGACAGGCGGATTACCTTCAGGGTGCAAATGCACTTCTTGAGTTGACTGATCATTCAACTCAGCATCAGAGGGAACGTTGCCTTCTGGTTTGGGCACTTCCTCTAACTGAGGAGGAGATCGCAGTTGATCAGCATTGTCCCCTTCTGCAGCTGATAATATACCTTGGCTTCTGAGGAAATCATAAAAGGCTCAATAAGATCTAAAATATTAAAAAACAAAACAGTATACCTAGGAATACTGTTTAGAGGTTCCAAACCTCTAGCTTTATATACCATTGGCAAATTAGGCACATTTATAAACTACAGTATTTATTCATCCAACATGTTTAAGCCTACCTAGGAGTGTAATTGAGCTGAGCCGAGCCAAGCCAAGCTCGAATACTGCCAAGCTTGATATTTTTAAGCTACAGTATTTTTAAGCTCAATCTCGGCTCGATATATAATCGAGCTACTCAAGCTCGATTAAGCTCGTTTACCAATTTTTGTACTCAACCTCGAATTTGAGCTCGACTCAATAATTAAGCTTAGGGTTAATAACATATATTAAGGAAAAAAAACGTAATTTAAGCTCGATCAGGCTCGCGAGCCATTCAAGTCAAGTATTACTAAGCTTGAATTTGGCTCGATTGATAGCTTGAGCTTGGCTAAAAAATTACCAGATCAAGTTCGAATTTATTTTTAGTTGAACTTGAGTAGCTTGTGAGCACAAGTGTCTCATTTACACCCCTAAGCCCACCAGAAGATACGACAGAAAACTATTCTTACAACTCTTTTAAACAGTTAAAAAGCAAAAACATCAGGGCTCCATATCAACTAAAGATGAAACTAGAACTAACATATCACCAACACCTAAAAAACTAATTGCTGAGATGAATGAAACGTGTTTGAACATTGGATGCTTTCTAGCAGAAGGAAAACATTAATCAAACAAAATATAGATTCAAATAAGTTCAGAAACTAATATCCACAAACCTAGAAGATGGCTCTCCAGCAAGTTCATCACTACTCGGAGAAGTTTCAACAGGGCATGCAGAGTTAATCTCCGCAGTACTGATATTATTTTCTGTTCCCAGTCCAAAACTAGTATCAAAGCTTCCAAAAGTTAAGCCATTTTCAGAGACTTGGAAGTGGGTGGGAAAAGTAACA
The DNA here is from genome assembly GCA_025503065.1 of Gossypium bickii. Lineage (NCBI taxonomy): Eukaryota > Viridiplantae > Streptophyta > Magnoliopsida > Malvales > Malvaceae > Gossypium > Gossypium bickii. The sequence continues at coordinate 995,681 of CP106721.1, read as the reverse complement.
TGTTGACCATCTGGAACCTTTGAATCGGCATTATATTGAGAAATGTCTTTAACAGTGAGAGAAGCAACCTCAGATGTGACCACTGTTTCACAAGCAAGAACCAAGTGAAATCTCCAATAAAAATAAATATATAAGCAAACAAAAGATGTAATACCTTGGAGTGAGGTGGACTCCATAGGATTGGATTCCTTATCCTGTTCAGCAGCTTTCGATTTACTGGGGGACTTATTTCCATGCATTGAGACTGGAACCTCAAATGCTGTTTTCTCAGTCTTAGATACATCAAGATCATCAGGAACATGTTTATTTCCTTGAATATTGTTTATTTCAGTAGCTTCATGTTGGCGTCCAATTTCACATTTTATTGTACCCGCCGCACCAGCACGCTGCGACATGGTTGGGACAAACACAGGATCAGAAGCAGATGGATAGACACCACAGACGGTTGCAGAACTGGAAGAAGATGATGAGCCATTAGAATTTGACACAGGCTTTTCTTGACCTCGGATTAAAGAGACAAATGATGGAACAGGAATGGAGGCAGGAGGTTCAGCAACATCTGGTTGCACTGAAATAGTTGTTGGCTTGTTCGCAAGTAAGCCATCTTTAGCTTCACCATTAACGTCATTGAGAGACAATTGGGTTCCATAACTGGAGCTCCCATTTGGTAAAGTTGTTGTGCCATTTGGTATAGAGGTGGTTGTTCTGTTAAAGAATTGAACAAAATATTTAGGTAATTCATAACACAATTCTCTAGAATAGAGCAGATTAATAAGTGTATAAAAGTCATTTAAATACACTAAGAATATCATCATGCATTTTACCTTTTTGTGCGAGGAGCTGCATTATTTTCCACTTTCTGATACACTGGCAAAGGCGCAGAACCTCTATCTGAGGTATGATTAACCCAATTATCCCGTCGAGCAGATGTATTCCTCGCAACTCCAGCATCTTAAAAGAACAAAACCCGTTACATTAGCAACTTATAGATAAGAAAACAAGTAAAATTCATATATCGATGCATAAGTAGGAGAAGAAAAGAAAAACTAATACCTTTACTAGATGATGTGTAATAGTTCGCTCGACTGCCCCGACCTCCTCTTCCTTGTACACCAGCTGTCTGTGTAAAACAAGAAGCGAGTAGTGATTAAATTTAACTGAGCAAACCAAAACAAAATCCCTACTAAACCAAATTTTATTAAGTAATACAATCGCATTACAGCAATTTTGCCATCATTGTTACCAAGCAAGCATGTAATAAAGCACAGTCCTATATAACCTATAGATTCAATGATAATTGAAATATGTTAGAAGGAAAAAGACCACTTGCCTCCTTTTTCTTGTCGCGTTTTCGTTTCACCTCATGAAATGTATCTGCCAATCAAACAATGCAATCTTCATACATTCTTTCATAAAAAAAAAAAAAAAAAAAAAAAAAAAAAAAAAAAAAAAAAGGTAAACCATAAGATACATTAAGCACAGACAAAGTAAGCACTTAATGCCATTCGAAAATCCCCCATGAAAAAGCCATTCTTCTAGGACCAAAAAGAAATGCTACTGACCAGCAATGGTCTTTACACATTTGCATGCAAATCATCAGCAGTCATAAAAATGCAGTAGTTTTCGACAATATATAAAACAAATCAACAAAGCAAGGATGAAAAGAATAGAATTTCAACTTATGGAATACTGATATCAAATTATGATGGTAAAAGTTAATTATTTAAGACCTACAATCAATCAGATAAAGATTGAAAATGAAAACAAGGAAATTGGCAGACAACTATAGCTGATAAACCATCAAAACAAAGCATACGTGTTATTAAACATATTAAATTTCTTTAATCTACTACCATTTTTCCCATCAACCAAAAAACATTTACCCTAAGAAAAACAAAACCAATAAATCAAACAGTCCAGACTTACTTTTCCATAAAAACACACAAAAAAAATATCCACTTTCCATTAGCAAAAACATAAGAAAGCACAAAAATCCCAACTTTCTTCACTTTCTCAACAGCAAAAAAAATATACAGATAAAAAACCTCACAAAAAACACAAATATTCATTTCTTTTACCCAGATAAAGAAGCTTTTGGGCAGTTTCATTAGGATCCATAAAGCACTCCTGGAGGACTGCAAAGATTTCTTCATCGCTGTGTTGCTTCCCTGTTATCTCCCTTATGCTTTGGATCATTCTCTTTGCATTTTCCGGGATCGAAACTCTGGACCCACCGCCGCCGCCGCCGAGGCCACCTTGGCTGCTCATGGTAGCAAAGAAAAACAACAACAACAACAAAAAAAAAAAAAAGAGAAGAAAGGAGGACAAAAAAGGGAAGAAAGAAGCAAAACGAAAACAACCCAAAAAGAGAAAAAGGATTGAATGTGTTAATGTATTTATATTTTATAACTATAACTAGACTAGGGCATAAATCATAGTAGAGATGAAGAACAATAATAGTAAAATAATAATAGTGATTTTTTACTTGCTTATTAATGTCGAAAGAGAGAATGGTTTATATATATATTTAGTAGGCAATTAATTCACACTCCATTTAGCCAACAATTTGTGATTATGCTTTCTATCCATTTTTGTTTATAGAGTTAAATAATCCAATTTTAAACAGAATTTGTAAGATTTATTATCTAAATTAATTATTTTATATTTTATATTTTACTATAGGATGAAATAAATAAATATTTTTTAATAATTTCTGATCATATTTATTTTTTTTGACACAACATCTAGAACTGCTTCAATATTTCTCATTTCTCATGCATTGATAACAATATCAATACCAATCGAATTAAGATTTAATCAACTAAAATAAATAATTATATAAACAGTTCCTTTATATTTTTATAGATATTGTAAGAAGGTAACTTTATTTTTTTTAATCATATTGCACTTAATTTATAATGTGGTTTTAAGTAATTTTTTCATCTTTATTTTTATTTATTATAAAAAAATTAATTGAGTTAATATTACGAGTGATATCAATTATCAACTTAATTGAAAAAGATTTATTTTTTATTTTTTATTTTAAATAATAAATAATATTAGTATATACTTGTGCTTTTGTATTTTTATACATCTATATAATTTGTAAGCAAAATTATCTAGTGTATCAAATACTCACTTCATCTTTAATTAAAAGAAGTAAATTTAATATATCTAAGGATTGAATCAGACCTAATCATGAGAAAAGATATAGACCTAGAAAATGGGTTTGGACAAAAAATAAGACCCGTTTTTAAATGGGTTGGGCCTAGAGGCCGGGCTAGGCATGACCCGAATTAACCTAAACTTTTTTTTTATTATTGCTTCTTGTTATTTTATTGTCATTTTGCTATTATATTGTTACTATTTTGTTATTATTGTTTGGATATTGTATAACTCTTGATTTATTGTTAATTTTGTTACTATTTTAGAAGCGTTTACTTGTTAAGTTGCAATTATCTTGATGTATTTGCAATTTGTTGGAAAACATTTATTTTAATATTTTTAGTATATTTAATGTATTATATTTTTTTTAAATTTGTTTTCATATAAAAATTTTAATATGAGTAAACTAAGTAAAACTCGAGTTTAGCATTTTTTTTATCTGGATTAAGTTTGAACAAAATTTTAACCTCATTTTTTGGGCTGAGCCAAAGCATAGAAAAAAACCCTAAAATTTTGCATCAATCCGGCCCAACACATCATCAAGTCTAGATTCAACCCATGTTAATAAGGTAAACACAAGTTTTTTACCATTGTTAAAGAAGTTTTTTTTTTTTTTAAATTACATGAATTAATCTAATCAAAATTAAAGTTTTCGTTGAATTTAGTGTCACAAGTGAATGGCATGGCAAATTATTAGAAATAATTTATCTGATTTTAGTTTGGACACATAAAATAAAATTTTAAATTTTAGAAGGAAAATAAATAAATAAATTTAATTAATTTTAATATTATAGTAACAAATCGATTGATACCATCAAGGAATAAAAAATTTCAACAATTTATTATTTTAGAACTTTTAATAAGAGGTAAATAAATACAATATGAAAAAAAAAAAAAACTCTTTTTTACTCTAATCCTTAATGTGTTTTTTTTTGCCTCAATCACACGAGTTAATAGGATACTAAAAAATAGGATAAAAAATAGTCACTTTATTGGAAATTTAATTTATTTTTCCTCGAAGCTATTTGATTTTCTTTATTACTTCAACAATTTCTTCGTGAGTTTTTTTTCTCGATTTTATTTGTTCCCTAAGTATAGCTTATTATTATTTTGAGTTGGTGGGTAAAATTATTCCATTTAAGCTGTATAGTAATTGCGAATTAGACTGTCCTATGATTTTAATTATTCGTAATTTTGTTTAACGCAATATTTAGAATCAACGGATTTTTTTTTATATTCATACGAGTTAGCCTTTAATTAAAACAAAACATGATTTCAAATATATATTTTTTAAATTTATTATTTATTTAATTTAAGAAAATTTAAAACAGTTTTTATATTAAATTAAAAAAAATCAAATAAATCCAAGAGATAAAACTGTAAATACGGCGCCGTATGGTTAATCCTTTCAGGGATCTTTAAAACATCGAACTCAAAAGGATTTAAAGAAAGTTAAACCACTGAGTTTAGCTGTTGCCTTCAAGCTCCTTACCGTCACATCTTCTTGTTCAATTGCCGGCTGTCCATTTAGCTCAGAGACTCAGTGAGTCTAAGCAATCATAAAAGAACCAAAAATGGTGGCCGAGTTGAAGTACGAGATCTCACAGAACGCTTACATAAAATTGGTTCTACATGCACTGAAGCACAAGACCACGGCGGTCAACGGCATCTTACTCGGCCGAGTCAACCCACAAAATGATAGCGTTGTTGAGATCACTGACTCAGTCCCTCTATTTCACTCTAATCTTGCCTTGCTGCCTTCCCTCGAGATCGCCCTCATCATGGTACCAATGTTCTCTTCTTAGGGTTAATGTATTTCTCTTATTCTTTTAACAATTCTCCCTTGGAACACTTAGTTTTGAGTACTCATAGGTTTATGGATGCTTAATTCTTGAGTTCTGATCTAAGATTCAATTGTGTTGTTAAAAACTGTTAATTATTTTGGTAAAGATTCAATTGGGTTTTGATCAAAGACCCTTTGAATTGGCTTTGAAATATGAAATTGATATATATATTTTATATATATATATATATATATAAGTGTTCTAATGGGTTGGTTTTGATCAGATAGAGGAGCATTATGGATCTAAGGGCTTGGGAATTGTGGGTTATTTCCATGCAAATGAGAGATTTGATGATGCAGAGCTAGGCATTGTTGCAAAGAATATAGGTGATCATATTTGCCGGTACTTCCCTCAAGCTGCCATTTTCTTGGTATGTATTTTGATTGTTCTGGTAATACCTTCTCTAATATATGTAGATACATGGTTTTTCCTATTGGTTACGTTTCAAGTCTGTGATTTGTTTGTGATTTTTCTCATTTGTAGCTGGATAACAAAAAGCTTGAAGCTTTGCGCATGGAGAAAGACCAAAGCCCTGTGATGCAGGTGTGTTTACTTGTGATCTTTAAAGTTTTAATTATATCTTGCTTTCTTGGTTTTGATTGATCTCGATGGAAGTGATGGGGGTAAATTCCACCTATGTTACTCGCTGTATGGTTAGCCTCATTTTTCTGTGTATTTGAAGGGTCCTTGGAGGGTTATGACCTGTGTCTTCATGTCCATGTTTGAATAAGAGTCACACAGGTATTTTAAGAAAAATTAAAAGTTGGAGCAACAAAGGGTTTCACTCCCCGAGTGAATAGTAGGGAGAGACATTTAGGGGAAAATGCTATATCTGGGTGCCATTAGTTCTATCTTAGAACTTACTGTTATAGGAATTAAAATCAGTGGCTTGAGTATGGATAAAGTTTTTTTGCTTCGTATATGCATATAAAGTTTTTTTCAGCTTGCTTTCCAATGCTTTGAGTGGTCTAAATCTTATTCAAAGTGCGTCGACAATCTTGTGGTTTAGTATATTTGGTTTCTGTGTATCAGTGATCATTTCTGTCTCATAGTCATGTAGTTATATCGACTGTATAGGCTACAAACCCTGTTGCTATTCCAAATTCCTAGGTATGGAAGTTTCACATCTCTCTGAATTAGAATCGGGGTATCTGATTTATTTGTTTCATATGTGATCCCCCTTATCTGTTTCTCAGTTTCTTGCTTTTGATGCTTTGAACTTCATTTAGCCCCTAAGATGCTTTGTAAGTAAACGGTATTCATGAAGTATTCCCATTGCTCATCAATGAAACTGTTTTATTTTGCATTGAATATTTGTAGCGACTACCAGTACCAGATTTTGTGCATTAGTAACAGGTAAAAGTATCTTAGGGGCTCTTGTATCAAGAGTCAGATTACATTTTACCTCCTCTATTGCAAAATGGTCCCTATACATTAGATCAAAGATCAAATTGGCTCTTCTGTTAAGTTTCATCCATTTTTATTGTTAAAAACTGGTCCTTGTACATCAGCATGAGGTACACATGGCATGCTACATGTCACTGTCTAGTTATTCTGTTATCCACGCTAGTTTTTAACGGTATAAATGGATGAAAATTTTAACAAAAGTGCCCATTTGCTCTTTGATATAACGTACGAGGATTAATTTGTCTATTTTTTAAGTAGAGGGGGCAAAATGCAATCCGACTCCTAATACATGGGCATGGTACTTTTACCATTAGTTATAGCATATGGCTTCCTATAGCTACCTTTTTAGTCCGGTTATATCTCTAGAAATTTACTTCCGATGCAACTCTCTAGTCATTTTGAGGTGTTTTTCTTCGGATCGCTGATGTATTCATGGGCCGATAACTTTTTCTAATGAGAATATTTGTCTTGTCATACATTAGCTTTACATAAGGGATGCATCCAAGAATTGGAAACTGGCGGGACCAGATGGAGGCAGCCGATTGGTAATTAAGGAGCCAGCGGCTAATGCTGTTTTATCTGATTACATTTCATCCGAGAAATGGCAGGATGTTGTAGATTTCGATGACCACCTTGACGACATTAAGAAGTAATTTCTATGGTCTTCTCCTCTTACCTTATAATAGAGCTCGATTTTACATTTCATCTTTCTGATTGCAGGGACTGGCTTAACCCGGAACTCTTCAAATAAGATCCTTTGATTGGTAGCTTGAAGCAGACAATGAATTCGACAAACCATTGGAGATTTTGTTGTGATTATCGGTTATAAAGCTCGAGAAGATGCGGTCGATGTTTCTTAAGCAAAACACGAGCATTTTAAGACAATTGTTTTAGAACTTGTTAGCGGAATGCAAAGCCATTCTATGTTTTTTATTTACTGCAAGTCCTTTTGAATCTAGCGATTGAGGATATTAATGTATGATGAAATCATTGACCCTTTCATTTTAGGAAGGCTTAAAATGTCAATTTCAAGCAGCCATGGATGAGCCTTTTCATGGCAACCAAACAAGGGTTCTTCATATGGTGAGCATTCGATCGAGTTGAATCAAGTAAAAAAATTTCGAGTTAATCGAGTTGACGAATCCTATTTTAGCAACCGAATATAATTTGAATTTTTTTTAATCGAATCGAGTCAAAAAATTTTGAGTCAAGTCTAGTCGAATAATATTATTATTTATATTCAATGTTGTGTTTATATGGATCGATTATTTAATTAATAGACAAGTACAAGATTATTTAACTATATAAATAATATAATGATTGTCTTTTTAACTTAATGGTTTTGCCTTTTAATTTTAGAAAAGATAAATATTTATTTCTGGAGCATTCAAGGTGTAAAGCTCTCTCAACTAGCACATTTTCGAGGATTTGAATGTGTTCTCGAGCTTATGGGTGAGGTTGCTTAGTGGTGTAAATGAGATATTTGTATTTACAAATTATTCGAATTTGATTTCAAAAATATTTGAACTTGATTCGGTAATTATCAAGTTGAGTTCGAACGGCTCGAGTTATCGATTGAGTCGAATTTGAACATCGTAGTGCTTGATTCGATTGACTTCCAAGTTCAATCTAAATTTTTATTTGAATATATGTTTATATTATGAAATACATTTTTATCCTTATTATATAGAAAAAAAACTTAAGTATAAATGAGTTTGAATTTGTATACAAATAAGTTTAATCGAGCTTGAGTATGAAATTGATAATGAATTTAATCAAGCTTGATAATGCCTTGAGTCGAGTTTAAGCCTTAAAATTGACATTCGATTGAGCTTGAGTTGAGCATCGAGCGTTGAATTAGTCGTCAGTGTTACGTCAGCATATTTTAACAATGTGAGAGGCACCAAGTATATATAAGTTGTCAAGTTTATGTACCTCTGTATAGATTAACACAATACTAATAATAGAGTAACAAGTTAAATTGAAGTGGAGAATTTAAATTTTTATCATAGTAGAAGGACTAAAATCAAAATTAGACCAAAGAAATCCATGTTTAGCCATTACTAATCTCCATTCTTTTATTTTGACAAAGCGATGTATTTTTTTGGATTAAAGGAAGCTAAAATTTTAACCAGTCGTTCTAAAACAACGAATTTGAGTGGCTAAATCTAATCAAATCGATGGCTTCAACCCAGCTGAAGTGAAACCAGAGAGAATGCAAGTAACCATGTCTTCTTCACTTCACTCACTTCCTTGGCCAGCACAAACCCTTGTCTCCAACTTCAATTCTCCATTAGAGCTGAAACAAGCTCATGCCCATCTCATCAAAACCAACACTCCACTCTCTCTCATCCCTCCCTCTCGAATCGCCTCCGTTTGTGCTTTGTCTCACCTCGATTTCTCTTACGCCCACCGACTTCTCGCCCATTTCCATCAACCCCAAATCGTCGTATGGAACTCTTGCTTGAAAACTTTAGCTGAAAGTGACTCCCCTTTTGATGCCATCCTTTTGTTTCGTCGTCTACGTGAATTCGATGTTGTTCCCGATAGTTTCACCTGCGCTTTCGTTCTCAAAGCTTGTACCTCTTTGTTGGATGATAAAAATGGTAAGATTATTCATGGGGTTGTTGAGAAATTTGGGTATCAGTGGAACATGGTTTTGCAGAATATGATTTTGAATTTTTATGGATTGTGTGGAGAAATGAGTACGGCTCGGTTGGTGTTCGATAAAATGCCCCAACGAGATGTTGTCAGTTGGAACGTTATGATTACCCATTTGGTGAAAAGTGGAGATTTCGAGGGTGCTTATGGGTTCTTTTCGCGTATGCCTGAGAGAAATGTGAGGTCGTGGACTATGATGATTTCTGCGTGTGTTCACAGCGGGAAGCCCAAGGAAGGGGTTGAATTGTTTATGGAGATGGAGAAGATCGGGGTGCAGGTTAATGAAGTCACTGTAGTGGCTGTTCTTTCAGCTTGTGCTGATTTGGGTGCACTTGAGTTGGGGATGAGAATCCATGAATACTCCAAAAGAAGTGGATTTGGAGGGAATGTAAGAGTTTTGAATACTTTGATTGATATGTATGTGAAATGTGGTTGCTTGGAGGAAGCTAGGAGGGTTTTCGAGGAGATGGAGGAACGAACAATCGTGTCGTGGTCAGCTATGATACAAGGGCTTGCAATCCATGGACATGCTCAGGAAGCTTTAAGGGTTTTCTCAATGATGATTGAGATGGGGATGATGCCTAATGGGGTAACCTTTATTGGACTCTTGCATGCGTGTAGTCACATGGGGTTGGTTGACGAAGGTCGTCGGTTCTTTTCCTGCATGACAAGAGACTACGGAATTATTCCTGAGATTGAGCATTATGGTTGCATGGTTGATCTTTATAGCCGAGCAGGGCTCCTTCAAGAAGCCCATGAGTTCATAATGAACATGCCTATAAAACCAAATGGAGTTGTATGGGGAGCTCTCCTTGGTGGATGCAAGGTTCATAAAAACATTGAACTAGCCGAGGAAGCTACTAGACATCTTGCTCAACTCGATCCTCTTAACGATGGATACTACATTGTTTTATCTAATATCTATGCTGAAGCCGAAAGGTGGGAGGATGCATCAAGAGTAAGGAAGCTAATGAAAAACCGAGGCGTGAAGAAGAAACCAGGGTGTAGTTCTATCATGGTCGATGGGGTCATTCATGAACTTGTTGCCGGGGATGATTCGCATTCTCAAGCTAATGAAATATCTGATATGTGGGAAAAACTTCTGGATTACATGAAGTTAAGAGGATATAGACCGGACACATCGGTTGTCCTATTAGACGTAGAAGAGAAAGAGAAGGAGAAGTTTCTATATGGCCATAGCGAGAAATTAGCACTCTGTTTTGGACTGATAAACACGCCTCCTGGTTCGGTGATTAGGATAATGAAGAACCTCCGTGTTTGTGAAGACTGCCATGCAGCTTTCAAATTGATATCGGCAATTGTTAATAGGGAAATTATTGTTCGTGACCGGAACCGGTTCCATTGTTTCAAAGATGGTGCTTGCTCTTGCCAGGATTACTGGTAAGCTGTTGAAAATTATGTACTATGTAGCCATGCAAAATCTATTTTTCACACACACATATATATAACATGATAATTTGGATAGAAGGATATCGAGTAACAATCTGATTTTTAGATTTCGGTCAGCTTTATTGCTGTTATATATATATAGTCTTAGTATACTTTAAATATATAAATACGAAATATTTATTCGAAAAAATATATATTTTAAATAATTGATTGTGTTGAATAACATGATTGAATGATTATATTTTATTTTTAAATATAATTATAAAAGAGTAAAAATTGATTTAAAGTGTCAAAAATCAGTGGCCACTTGTATGTGCTAGTAATAGTCAAAATAGATCCAAACCCCAAAACAAACCAAAATTTGGTTGAAACAAAACATGGATTATTGATTCATGAATTTTATCATTCATGGATAGATATAATCAGTATTGAAGTTATTTGATTGTTGAAATTATTTCCTTTATTAACAAATAGCCTTTAAAAGAAGTGCGTCCCAATTATAATCGACAAACACACACGTAAGTGGGTTTAGTTAGACAATATTACGTGCCTACAAAACATGAATTGCATGCATAGTTTATACTCAATTATGCTATTCGTCACAAGTATTAGAAAAAGATAAATGATTACAAATTTATTAAAATTTTTAAGCTATCAAATATGACACCTATAGTCAACAAACTTGAACAAAAAAATCAAATAATAGAGAAGAAAGAAAATCAAGTAGATCTCACCAACTTGAACAAAAAAAATTGAAATTTCCTCAACTAGTAGGATGAGTGATCTGAGGGAAGCATCCACGAAGTCCCAAAAGTCTCAAGGTGATTCGAAGTTGTTTTAAACTTTAAAAAACTCGCTTTTAACTTGCGAGACTCTAAATAAATTCCAATGATTTGGGCTACAAGGGTGTTTTAAGCCTAAAATAAGAAGAAGAAGAAAAAGAACTAAAATCAATAATTTAAGCAAAGAAAAGGCTAAGAAAAGTGAACAAAATGAAAGAATAGAATCTATTTTGAGGCAAGAAGAATGATGGAATGCTTTCTTGATACTTAAGAACACGAAAATAGCAAATATAATGATTAAAATGAAACTAAATAGCAAGATAAATAAAGAAAACAAAAGTAAAGGTGAAAGATGGAATAGGTAAACCGATGGAGATGAGTAAAACGATAAGTGTCCGATTGAACCATCGGAAAAAGATTTTCCAGCAATGTAACACCTCAAAATATATAGAAGTAGAAGTAATAATTATTTAAGGAATAACTTGGTCTTGATGGTAGGTCTAAGTTCAAATCAAATCTTTTATCATTTTTTTTACAGCAACCTATGATCAAAACTAAACCAAGATATATATTAAATAGTGTAAAAACATACTAAGAGCGGGCAATTCCTTGCTTCCAAGGTTTTAGTCATGCTAAACACGTCCCTCATTTCCATTTTTTTTTTTCAATTTTTCGGCAAAAAGGGTATTTTATCATTCAACTCCCTCAAATTTCTGAACCCTAGGTATTTAATATCTCTTCCTAATTTCACATGGATTTTTATTTCCTCTTCAATCCTAAATAGAAAATTTCCTCTCTTCTTTTTAAAACTCTTTTTTTTTTTTACCCGCTTATAACAATTTTACATTTGTGAATGATGCTATGTACTGCAGAAGTCATACACCCAATCCACTAGCTTTCAATTCCTTATCTATTTGAACACATGCTTTTACTTACACCAAAGTATACGAGTCACAAATATATAGTCCGTCATCCACTCAAGATTTAGGTATGCCATACTATGAACGTCACAAGTGAATAAATCTATAAACAGATTCAGGATCTATTCTGCTTGGACCCAGTCCTATGTACTGTCGTTGCAATCAGTCACATCTATAACTCTATCTTTTGGGAGTCATCTGCTCCGGTGCCTAAGACAAGACATCTTCCCAATTGGACTTGATAGACGACATATTCGTCTTTAAATCGGTTTGCTCATTTCCGATTAGACTAATGATATGTTTAGGTTCATCTGCTAATACAAGTTGTCATTCTGTATTACGATCCGACTATGTAATACCGCTTAGTATTAGTTTAAACATTAGAGAACCAACGAGAAACATTTGCTTCCATTTTGCTTTGGATGCAAAAACCATGTGAGGAAAATATACAAAGTATTAATGTAATTCATGAGTAATTTTATTAACCAATTTGTTCAAAAAATTACAAGTGTTTACAACATTTAGGGCACCGGATCCAACATCTTCTCTCTTCTCTTTTATTTTTATGTTCTATTGAATGTTGGGTATTTGGACAGGAGAGATTGCATCTAGAATGTTCATAAACTAAAACCTGAGAAGGTTGAAAAGCGGAAGTGGGAGTGATTGACTTCGGTTCAGGTTTCACATCTAGTTAGTTGGAATAAGTTAAGTGAAATAAACCATAGAATTGACGACTCTAGGAAGTAACTTAGGTAGATGAAGCCGAAAGGATAATCTTCTTAGAACCAATTTAATCCGAAAGGATAATCTTCTTAGCACCAATTTAATCTAACCCAGTTTAATTTATCAAGTCAAAAGATAAGTAAATTAAGTTGATCAATTAATCTAGTTATAAGCCGAAAAGTATTAATTAGGTTAATTGTTACCTAATTAGTAAAAACCTTGAATCTAAAGTTAATTATGAACACGAATGCTACCCCTATGTCTGCTTTTATTGATTAATATTTTGGTATTTAGAGTTAGATTTAGATTTTATTTTATTTTGCAAATTATCGTCTTATTTGTTTTGTCTTAATATGGTTAGTATGTGAGTAACTATATAGACCAAAGTAGTGTGTAAACTGGAAATTTGGTTTAAATAAGCCACTCTTGGGTACGATCCTCAGAATACTTCCTAGTGTTTTGTTGTGCACTTTACCATATCACAATTTGACTTGTACACTTGCAGATACCACATTTAATTCATATATAATTTGCATATTTCTAAGACCCGACGCATGCACATCGGGGTGCGATCAATAATCCTTAACCTTAAGACTCAAAACCAACTATATGAACATATCCAAACATAATTTCTAAACATTTGCATAAGATCAGGTCATGTACAACTTAACCATTTAAAATATTTAACTAAAAGATCCTAGGTACATGCCACAAGACCAAAATGAAATGAACTGCACAAACTTTATTTAGTTGAAGGTAACGATCTAGATGCTAATTTCACTTCTCGAGGCTTCGAGAAATACTTGCACCTGCGCACAGAATAAACAACCATACATTGAGCAATAAAGCTTAGTGGTACTTTTATAATTCAAGATAATATAGCATAAAGTAACATTTATAACATGGTATGATACTTATAATCTCAATGCCTACTAATACATATTCTATATTGTAGCATAAGTATATAATCAATTATATATGAAGGTATATAATTATTAAGGCAAACTAATTCAACTATCTTGGCAAAAGAATGATCAAATCCAATTATATATACTAAAACATATCTTAATTTAAAACCTTCATAGTCCATGCTTAGAGTTAGGGTTCATAACCCAATTAATTGGATTAGGTTGAATATGCTTAAACCCTAGAATAGGCAACTCTAATAAGTAATTTAAGTAGATGAGACCTAAAGAGTATTCTACTTAGAACCAATTTAGCTTAGCCCCATTTAGTTCCATCGAGTCAAAAGATAATTGGACTAAGTCGATTAATTAATTTTGTTATAGGCCGAAAGGTTTAACTAGGTTAGTTCTTAATTAATCGATAAAATTCCCGACTTTAGGTTAATCTCAACCATGGGCGTTAATCATCCTTCTGCTTGTTAAATTTGATTATTAATTTGGAATTTCCGTTATTTATGCAATTTAGTCTTTGTTCCTTCAAACTCTTAATGTTAGTGTTAGTCGTAATATGACAAATAGATTAGTAGCTATTTAGACCTAGTTTAGCGTGTTAGGATTTATTGTTAATTTAGTTTAAATAGACCTCCCTTACGTTCCTCAAGATACTTTCAAAGTGGTTCGTTGTAAAATTAACTAAATTACAATTTGACTTGTACACTTACAGACACCACACATAATTCCATATTCTAAGGGTTGATTTGATTCACTCGAATCCAATCCAATCTTCAAATTCTAAAGATTGGTTTCCATAGTGAGTCATACTATCTTTAGAATAACAACACATAAATAAGTCTAAAGATTTTTTCATTAAATTGTCAATATAAAACAAACAAATAATTAAACTACCTCAATGGTAGTTTGCAGTTAGCACTGCCGAGTGCCACTCAGCCTCAATCTTCACATCATGCCTTAACAAAACTAAGTCTCAACTTCCCCTTCGCATACACAATAGCAAAACTACAACAACTACTCAAATTCTAACTTAATCTTTTTTTAAAGGGAAAGCCCAATAGAAAATTAGCATAAACTTTACGTGGAAAATTACATCTAACAAAAAATTAAGGGGCAAACAAACAAAACTAAAATAATGCCTAAAATACAATGACAACTTGAAATCGACATGTTACGATTTTTAAGTGTTAGTTATTGAAACAATATATTTAATTTAGAAAAAATAAACATTATATATAAGGTAGCTCGCTCCATTACTTTTTAAGCATTAGAAAGTAAAGAATTCAATAAACATTTGTTACCCTTATTTCTTTGATATAAGAATTATTCCGAATGGAATCTCGTGGAGTAATCTTTATTAGTCTTTTTTCTCTTGTACTTGTAGTTGAATCTAATGGGTTTCCGATGAATAATTTGATAAACAGATTGCCAGGACAACCAGATGTTAATTTCAGACAATTTGCTGGATATATTGATGTGGATGAAAATGTTGATGGTCGAAGTCTTTTTTACTATTTTGTTGAAGCTGAAAAAGATCCCATAACTCAACCCCTCACTGTTTGGTTAACTGGAGGTTAACTTCTTCAGTTTTTCATTTATTTATTTTATTTTATAATTTCTTAAGCCTAGCCCACAAGTCTTTTGTGTTATTCAGGGCCAGGGTGCTCTTCAGTTGGAGATGGCTTTTCAAGTGTTGGTCCTTTCATTGTTGCCAAAGATGTTCAAGGTCTCCAGAAAAATTTATTTTCTTGGAACAAAGGTTGTCTAATTTCCCCATATATCATGTTTCATAGTTATTTTTGTCATATCCATAAAATTATACAGTATGTTTTGTTTTCATTGTGTTCAAATGCATTGCATCATGTTTCTTATATTGTCTGATATTTGTTTTAGTGTCAAATCTGTTGTTCATCGACTCCCCTATTGGATCTGGATGGTCATATTCAAACACAAGTAGCGATTATAATAACGGAGATAATGCCACTAGTAAGATCAAAATATATATTTTTTATAATTAATTAAATTTATTTGGATATATATTGATATTTTTAAATCGTTTGTTTCATACAGATATAATATTACTTACATTCATGCAAAAATGGTATGAAAAATATCCAGTCTTCAAGTCAAAAGCTCTATATTTAGCTGGATCAAGTTATGCAGGTAACAATCATTTTTTAAATTAATAGTTTTTTAAAAAATTATTCAAATATATAAATATTTACATAAATTATTTTTTATAACATATGTAAATTTAATTATTGAATAAAAATATAACAATCAAATGATCTTAACTTAATACCAATTATGGATAAATCTATATGGAACAGTACAAACAATATAACATGTTCATTACTTTTAATTAAATTTGTGCATTTTTATTTTCAGGACACTTCGTACCAAATCTTGCTAATGCTTTACTTGACGACAACAAGCAGTCCGAACAGTCCGAATTTAATCTCAAAGGATTGGTTGTAAGTAATATTTTATCCAATTAATAATATTTAATTACCATTGTTAATATATATACATATACATATACATAAAAGATTTGATTGTGATGTATTCTTTTAATTATAACTATTTTGAACAGTTGGGAAACCCAATGATTCGCGGAAAGTTAGATGATTTGGCAAAATTTGATTTGTTTTTATCTCGAGAGATGATAAACAGCTCATTATATAACGAAATCAAAAAAGAATGTAATGTCATTGATGAAAATAATTACTTTTTTAACCTCAAAGCCATTTTGAGTGCAACATGCGAAGACCTTATGGAACAAGCCATTTTGGATGCTTTCAAGACGGATGCTAAGAATTATTTCCCACTGAAGCTATTTGATATCTCTCGCGACCCTTGTGCTGAAAATGAACAAGATTTGAACTTAGGCAAACAGGTTTTCATTTATTTCTTCACATCCCTTTTACTTTACGGACATTCGAAACTAGAGATAACAAAAATTTGTATAGAATTGAATGAATTAATCATTCGAGTAAAATTAATTTTTGTTAATTTTCTTTTATCGGTTATACGAAAAAGCATAAAACTTTATATTTTGTCTAGGTTGATAAACTTATCACAGAAGTAGACATGTGTAGTCCATTGAGGACGCAATGTTACTTTAATCTTCCAGAAGTACAAAGGGCTTTCCACGGGAATCGAACCAAATTATCATATAGATGGAAGGGTTGTTTCACGTAAGGTTTCTTCAACAATTTGAATGGATTGAACTTTTTTTTTGGTATATTCGTAAAATTACCTTTTAAAAATGATTTTAAATAGTTGAATGTTGTGTAACAAATTTTAACCCTAAAATTTTCATTATATGTCACTCTTATTTATTCAGAGATAATTTTAAATACAACAAAGCTGATATAGACCTCGACATGCTTCCCGCACTTAAAGAGCTTCTTCAACAATCTATTCCCATTACAATATTCAGGTTGGTATCGTATTTGTATGTATAAAAATAAAATTAAACGATTTTGAAAAGAAATTTTCATATTAATTTTTCTTTAATTTATTTGTTATTGTATTTGATTATAATGATATAGTGGAGATCAAGATGCTATAATACCAACAATGGGTACCTTGCAACATCTGAGGAAGTTAGCTGAGGAGCTAAATATCAAGTTAACAAAAGAGGAGACATGGAGTTTTAGAAATCAGGTTTTATATTTATCCTTTCAATTTTATATTTAACACAATTTATTTTGTAATTTAATAAAATTAATGACAAATATTTAACAGGAAGGAGGGTTGAAGTATGTATTTGGAGACTTATTAACGTTCTTGACAGTGAAAGGAGGTAATCATCATGTTACATCTTCTCGACCATCGCAAGCTTTAGATATTTTCACAAATTTCGTAACTAAATGGATGCATTGAGGATTGGTAATGGAAGGCAATGGAATGAATCGAGCACTCGATCATGATTCATGTTGAATCCATCATTCACCACAATAATAAGACTTGTTATTGTAATTATTTATTGTGATCTTCACATTATTTTATGATACATGAATTTCAGAAATTTTTATATTATGCAAAAATATAATTAGCTATATGATTAGACATCTAACAAATATTTATTTTTTTAAAAAAATATTTATTCATCAATTTTTTTTCGAATTTCATAAATGAAATTAACAAATAAAAAGAACTCTTACTAGTAAAACCTAATATGCATAATAAATTTCGTATTAATCCATTCCAAACGAAACATAGATTATTAAATATTGATTTAAGATAAATCTTAATTTTGATTCATGAGTAGTTAGAACTGGCCTTGGCATTACTTCTGGCATTGCTCATAATATGCCTTCAAGTATCAATTTGGACTCAACATTTTTGCGAAATGTTATATGCTGAATGATTTAAAAATTAAATAAATTATTTATAATGTTGATTAAAATATAAATTAATTAGAAATCCTTTGATTAAAAAATACTCTCTCTTTTTTTTTAAAGTAATAGAAAGTTAAACCAAGCAAAACGTGGTGATATTCCTAGTTAAAAGAACAAATAACTTAGCATAAACCACGTATGGTTAATAAAAATGAAATATGTCATGTACTAAAAATTAACGTTTTGTTTGTTTACATGTAAAAGATTTTATAAAAAATATTTTCTGCAGTTTTCTGTATTTGTTTCACAGGAAATAATTTGGTCAACAAAAAATGACTTACAGGTCAAGGTAAAATAAGTTATTTTTCATGTAAAATGACTTATCCTTTTGAAAAGTGTAAGTCATTTTCCGGATAAGAACTCATTTATAATAATTTTATTTTTATATAAAAATTAACTTAAATCAATCTTAATATTATTATATTGATAACAAATTTTTATTTTTATTTTTAAAAATATTTAAAATATTATATTTTTCAATATTATTAAACATACATACTTAATTATTTATATTTAGTCATATAATAAATTATTAATATAATAAATATAATTTATTATTTTAATAAATTATTTAATATTTTAATTTTATTTTAATAATAAATTTTAAAAATAATAATATTAAATAATATTATTCACATATTATTAAAAATATTCAATATTAATATTTTAATAATAAATATTTATTACAATTATAAATATATTAATAATAAATGTTTTGTTGTATAAAGGTTAAAGTATGTCATAAGTCTATGTACACTTCAAAGACTTGTAATTTAGTCTTTGTACTTTTATTTTCAAGAATTTAGTCGCTTTACTTTTCAAATTTGAAAATCAAGTCTAATTGTTGACATCGTTAATTTTTTTTTGTCAATTTTGTTGCTGTCATATTTTTAAATAAAAATATTCACTTAGTAGTCATGTAATTAAAAAATGACGTTGTAAAAACAATGTAAAATATAAAATTATAGATAAAAATAAATTCAATTAAACAATGAAAAATAAGAAAATCTCAAATGTATGTTTGTTTAATTGAAAAAAAAAACCTTTTATGAAATATTTTTAAGAAATTTACCAAACAACAAAAAATATTTTACACAGATTCATCCAAACACCAAAAAATATTAGCTTTTCCAGAAAAGTAAATCATTCTCCAGAAATCATTTTTCGAAAGTCATTTTCAATGAAACAAACGGAGCCTAAGTTAGTAGAAATTAGGTTAACGAAACAAGAGAGTGGTTGTAACACCCCCTACCCGTATCTGTTATTGGAATAGAGTAGGAGGTATTACCAGAGTTTACTGAACATTTTCGAATAATTCTGAGTCATTTATTGTTCATATTCTGAAAATAATCATAACGTCCCTCTATTGGGCCCTCGAAGCCCAAAACATACATTAGGAGCCAACCGGAATTAAATCGGGATCATAGGGAATTTTTCGCAAAATCCTAAAACTTTCCTACATTGGTTAACGTACTTTAATATTAACAAACTTATTTTCTCGACATGTCTCGCTTCAATATATTACTTGTCCTAATACACATAATTTTCCTGTATCAACGTATCAAAGATAGTATTATATTTACATGTCATGATACATATCATTCTCTTATTGTTTCTTCATAAATATAAATTGTTCAATTTATTATGACAATATTTCATGTACCATCATTTTCATGAGTTTAGTGTATATTTATTCCAGTAGCAGTTCATAATCTTGAATATGCATAATTATCAGGCAAATTTCACATACATGTATTTTCCATGCCATATTTCAATGTATCAAATAATTATCATTTCTATGTCTTTCAAGTTTAATTTCATGATTTCAAGTACTTGTCATTTTCTATATTTATCCCGTTGAATTTCTCGAGAATTTCGATGGATTTTCTAGTAGTACACTTATAGTGTACAAATCCAGTCCGTCAATTCATGTTCATGTGCGCACATTTCCATTTCTGAGAGCACACTCTCATGAACCTCATCCTTACAAATGGATTACCACCCAAGCTAAATCCTCAGAAGAGAGCACACTCCCGAACCTCATCCTTACAAATGGGATTACGATCCAGCTAAATCCTGTAATATAAACTCATAGAGTATTGTCGGGATTACCACCCAGGCTAAATCCCTGCAACGACAATTACTCTAATGAGCTTGGATCTGAATTACCATCCAGCTAAATTCGCACCCCAATTGGATTACTCGTCGGGCTAAATCCATTTTCCACATATTCTTCGGAGGGCTATATCGTGATCACCCGTCCGGGCTAGATCCTTTTCACACATATTCTTCGGGAGGGCTATATCGGGATAGGATCACCCGTCAGGGCTAGATCCTTTTACCGTCAATTCCTTTTAAATGATCCATCGAATTTTCCTTTCATTCAACCGGGATTTCTTCCTTTTTATCAAATATATCAATGTTTCATCAATTTTCATACAATGAACGTTCAAATTATATTCACATCAATAACATACATTTCAAACATTTAAGAATATAATCCAAGTTACATGAACTTACTTCGTTGCTTGCCCATGTTTATAGTTTCACTAATTTGATGTCTTCTCTTTTCCATGTTCAAATCTCGTATTTGAGTTATCCGGATAAATTTGATCATCATTTTCATTCATTTCATATTCGATACATTCAATTAATGCTCTAGGCAAAATTACCATTTTGCCCCTAAATTTTTAATTAATGATGATTTCATCCTTAGATTCAGAAAAATAAAATTCTTGTAATTTAATCCTTGTTCCAAGCCTAATTATTCTCATATATATCGACAACAGCCCATGAATTATATGAAATATCGAATTTTCCATAATTTCAACACTTTTCAATTTAATCCCTAAAACATATTTTCACCCTATCTTGATCTAAATTAATAATTTCATTCAATTTTATAATTTAAATAATAAAATAATCCATTTCATGCAATTTGGTCATTTTTGACATTTTTACAAAATTGCCCATAAAGTTTTACTTTTATTCAATTTAGTCCCCGAGCCTAGAATATGCTAGCTAAATACTCATATATATTTTCCTCCTCCTCCTCTCCATTCCACATCCTTAATGTATATAACATGCTATAAGTAACATTATCAATAATTTCATTAATTACTCATAAGTATATTCAAAACTGTCCATTTGAGTTATAGTCACTAAATTATTTATTTCCAGAGCTACAAAACTCCAAATGAAGAACCGTTAATTTTTCCTGAAACTAGACTCGCATATCTTCTTGCCATAAAATTTTCAGAATTTTTGATTTAGCCAATTAGTACAGTTTATTCTTTAAAGTCACCCCTGTTCTACTGTCTGGCAGTTCCGACCCTTCTTCACTAAAAATTAATTATCTTTTTATATAGAATTCATATGATGTTATAGTTTATTTCTTCTAAAACTAGACTCATTAAGGAATCTAACCATATAAATTATGTTCCCAAATTATTTTTGTACAATATTTGATGATTTTTCCAAGTCAGAACAGGGGATCTCGAAATCACTCTGAACCAGTCTTACCAAAATCTAAATATCTCAGAATACAGAATTCCTTTGCTTTCCATGTTTCTTTCATATGAAAATAGACTCAATAAGATTTAATTCTATATCTCACTCAACTTCTAATTCAATTTCTACAATTTTTGGTGATTTTTCAAAGTTAGACTACTGCTGCTGTCCAAAACTGTTTTAATGCAAAATGTTAATTATCAAGTTTATAACACCTTTATTTCCTTCTCTACAACATTTCCCATTACTTTCTCTTATTTTCCTTCACTAACATATCAAGAACATAAAACTTTATATAAGAAAACTCTACATTAACATCATTTCCATGCTTTTTCCACAATATCAAACTTAAAAATATATTGAAAACATGATGTTCTTACCTTGTTTTATAGATTTCAATCTTTAACTTGATTTTCTCTCTCCTCCAGCTTCTATTTCTTGAATCAAACTTGATATTCTTGCTCCCTATAGTCTCCTTGTCATCTTTCTCTCTTGATGGCTATGGAAATTCTTTTGAATTCTAAGTGAAAATGATGGATTTTTGGTGAAAGGACTAATTTGTAAAGAAAGCAAAACTTTCTTTTCTTTCTCTTCTTCTCACGTTGGTTTGCATGGGAAAGAGATGATGATAATTCATCATCTTTCCTTCCTTATATACTACATAAATAATAATAAAATAATGATAAATAATAAAATATCTTATCAAAATAAAATAATATTTATCTAATTAAATAATTATAAAATATCATCACTATCATCATTACTTTCTAGATTTCTCTCTCTTCTAATTGACCATTTTGCCCTTGGTGATCTTTTAAAATTCCATCCTTGAATCATCACATAATTTGGTAAAATTATGATTTAGTCCTCATAATTCTTTACCTATTCAATTTGGTCCTAATTCATCCATTTCCTTTAGTTTCTAGATTATTCCACCCCTAAAATATTTGCACTATTGGTCCTTTAACTTTTTCATACTTACACTTTAACCCCTCAAATTTTGAGTATTTACACTTGGGCAACAATACTTTTCTCACTTTACAATTTAGTCCTTTCTTGAATTAATAATGTAATATATCATAATATACTTCGAATATTGACATAATCTAAATTTTTCTTTTTTTTTTTTTAGCTTTATTTCCTTATTATATCAAAGATAATATCTTACTGTAAATTTTTTTTTTTTTTTTTTTTTTTTGGGGTATTACAGTGGTCACGCTATGTTTTTAATTAAATGTTGTAGAAATTGTGTAAAGTAATTAATTTGGTTTAATGGTTAATAGTTTTGTTTTTGTGCTTGAGGTTTTATATTCAAATCCCTTCCCTTAAATTTTATTTATTTTTGTTCTAACCCCTCACTTTGAATATCTAGTTTATCTATTATTTTTTCTCATCTATTGACAAGAATGAGTTTATTGGTTCAGTGGTAAGACATTAGCTATTGGTTCCGTGTGACAGACTGTGTAGGCTAAAATTTTGAAATTTTACCCCTATGACTGTATTTGTTGTGCGAATCGAATTTAGGCCTTCCGAAGGGTCCGTGTAGTATAAATTTGTCTATAATTCATGATTTTTGATACTTTATTACTGTTAAATGTGAATTATGAACGCATGAGTTATATATTCTAAGTAAAAGCATGATGTGTAATATGCTAATCTTATCTGAATCTAACATGTATAGCATGTATGTCATACATGCATTCGATTTCTGTTTAGTTTTGTATGTACATTGGAGTGGGATTTTGATTATGGAGGAAGTGATGGCAATATAATTAATTTGCCTTATTTGGTGGCTCAGCCATGTAGGATCTGAATCTGTATCTATTATGCATCTGAATTTGTATTTGTTATGCATTTGTGTTTGTATCTACTTCCTAATCTATTAAATAGACATAATGACTTCTTCAACCCTTTAAATTTACAAAGAAAAAATTATTTTAGTCTTTCATTTAATTTTTTCGTTTCTTTTAATTCTAAAGACTTGTATTATTTGTCAAATCAACCCTAAATGAATGAAAAAGTTAACTTAACTTTCTTAACATGTCATATACATGTATGTCACGTTAGCAATTACTTAATTTTTTAAAAATTAAAAAAATTAATAATTTTATTTTTTAAATTTTGAAAAAATAATTAATCGTGACATCCACATGTATTCCACATTAGCAAATAAATTCTGACAAAAAATTATTATTATTATTATTATTATTATTATTATTATTATTATTATTATTATAGAGCTTAAGGTGCCATATCGGTTCAGTTGGGTACAGGACCTGCATCGAGCTGATGCAAGAAAGCTGTGGCAATACATTTGATAACTGAAATAGAAGGCGTCATCTCATTCTAAAGTAGTTATTGATGAGCCATTTTGACATATTTGGTACAAAAGAATTTAATCACCATTTACCTTAACCACATTCATAGAGTTGCATACAGCATTCTGATCTGCAAACCTATCAAGCTCGGATTGAATGGTTTTTACGATTTCAGTATCTTCTAGCCCCGGCTTTGGAAACTTTACATGAACCGATCCCTGTTTGATCGGCAATCTAGCCTCTGTAAGTGTTGATTGCTGCTTTATGTAATTGTAAAGTTGTTGATGGAAGATATGGTCTAATGAGAAACAATTATCTACTGTTCCATTGCTGCTGTTACGTGATGACCCCGACCCCGATCCTTCTTTTCGACAAAAATGTGGGAGAGATGAATAATCCATTATCTGGCATTGTATGAATCAACATGTCAAATATTGTATATATATATATATAAAGGATAGCAAGAGCAATGAAGCTATTTTTCCATAGATCAGAATAAAACAAACTACAAAAGCATTTTGGTTCGGGTCGGTTGAAAGTATAAATAGGTTTTTAAAACAAAAAAAAACAAAAGCATTCATCGAAACAATGAGAATCACGCAAATTTTAAGTTAATATATGATAAAATTGAATTTTGACCCCTCAAAAAAAAGAAAAAAGATTTTCTTACTTTGAGTAACTCATCCCTTCCACAACCTTGAAGCACTTGAATTTTCCGCTTCGTCCTTTCTTGCAAAAGAGGTTTTACAGCCTGCCAACATTTGCATTAAAGCATGATGGTTACGATTTGTATGCTTAGTTGAGAGAATGAGGGTATTATCAGAAATAAAAAACCTTCCAACATGCCGAAAATATGTATGGCGCATTGACAATATAATACGTCCCTGTCTTCTCGGGATAGTTCAAGTCGTCAATGGTAGCTATAGTACTCAATAGCTGCATGGCAAATAGGATAAGAGACTTATCAGAATTAGAAAGAGGTGGCTTAAACTCCGATGGCATTTGTATACTGAATCATGCTATAAAGCGTACCTTTATTTGGTTCAATGCTGAAAGTTTCAAGCCAGTCATATCAAAAATTTTCAAACAAGTGCTAATATGTCGTCCATACTTTTCTGTGGCCGTAGGCTATAACAAGAGTGACATATTATGTTTATATGAGTTTTGTAAGCGAGGATATAAACGAGAAACATCACATTGGCAGAGCCATACTCACCAATACTACACGATCTCTATATTCATTCATTTGAATGTGTGATTGTACATAGTAATTCACCTAAAACCATAAAAAAAGAATTGATGCTTAAAAACTCAATACTGTGCCTATGCATAATTTCTTCTGACATCAATACTACACACGAGTTTGAAGAAAAGAATATCGTGTCCTTACGGAAGCTTTATCGTATGTGCTAAGCCCAATACCCATGGCAATGATAGGATGACCCTGAAAATGTCAAAAGGCAAGAAGCAATTAATCACCAAGGAGTTCCTTTCTAAAAAATTATTCTTAGTATACATATATTCATGCCAAAACAAGTATCAAGATAAATCCTAACGAAATAAGTAAATACCTCCTTTGAGTAACCCGACACTCCTACTAGTTGAGAATCTCGCACCGCTCTATATAAGTCGATGGGGATAATTGGTTTCTACATAATCCAGGAAAAGAAAATGAGTTCTCGGAAGAATACTAAGAAAAAGCACTGTTTTGCAAAATATTTGGTATCAGCTAGTGTATGAATGGAGAAATTCACCGATAATATGTTGTCAATCTCATTCTGTAGTCGCCATTGTAAGCAATCAATTAACTGGTGCAGGCAACAAAGTACGAATCCATAAACAAAAATGAAAAGAGACATCTTTGATGCTCAACATTTAATATAACTTAGTGCACTATATTGAATCTCACCATTTTATGAGCTTTCTGAACATTCCAATCTCTCGCCTTGAGAAACCGGACTAATGTTTCAGTTGGATATCCATGATGCATATTCTGCACACGAAGTATTTCAACTTTTAAATCACATACAGGCAAATCATAGTACAAAACATGTATGTAAAACCATGTAGACATAAATCGAGGAAACGGAACACCTCTATCGAGGAAATTCGCCTTTTTTATACAAGGGCCTTCATGGTACTTTTACCCCGCTATAGACGATACTTCGTGATATTAGTTCTCAAATGGTTAAATATCAGATATACACAAATTGTTTAAGGCGATCATTACAACTTCATTGCACACATCATCGTTGAATGATCACTAACTAATCACAAAAGATCAATCTTATGTTACTCCGACTCTTCATTTTTCCTATAGTATCCATGTCCGCCACATATTCAAACATAGATATAGGAGTATACTCCTCAAAATATATGAACAAAATTAAGCATACACATACCCGAGTAGCATAGTATTAAATAATGCTCTGTTTACTAACGCAACAAGCATGACTCAGACCCAGGTCACACTTGGGGCGGTGAAGACCCTATCCTTTTTGCAAAGGAAAAAAGTTAAAAAATTTGGATTTTTACAACATCATATACAAAATCGATATTTTATTTTGGTTAAATATGTTATAAATCCTTACACTCTTTGTAAATTTAAAATTTAATCCATGTACTTTTATTTCTAAGAATTTAAGCCCTCTACTTTCCAGATTTCAAAATTCAGTCCAACTGTTAGAGGTTCATTACAACCTCATTTCTTTAGTTATGTTGCTACCAAGTGAGGATTTTATCATCCCAAGAAACTAGCAAAACTGTGAGAAAAATAAAGTTACAAACTGAATCAACTACAACTTCACATAACCAAGAAGCTGATATGAATCAGATAGATTAAGATCAACAAAGAAAAGTAACTGTTAAACATGAAATAGCAAACCCCAAAGAAGTCAGATCAAGTTCACAGCACAAATTACAGCTCTTTATCTTAGTATCCAAGCACAAATTCCAAAAAGAAAATCCATGAAACTTAAAAGAAAAGAGCTGACCTGAAACGTGTTCTTCATCTTCTCATCAACTGTAAGTCAAATTTCCCAACAAGATAAAATATGTTAGTGATTTGTAGATTCAAAGAAAAGAAACCCGAGAAAGAACATATCAAAAAGATGATATTTTTTAATACTTAAATCTCACCATTTTCCATTAAAGACAGAAATTGCTTGATGGATTCTTGCTGATGACCATTGTTCATTTTCTTTTCTCACAAATGACCCAAAAATAAAGAACAAATTCCGATATCAAAAACTAAAACTTTTAACTAAATTTGGGAGCTTTGGTTCTACCTACTTTCTCCCTCTTTCTATCTTTGTAGCTTCAAAGTTCTAAATTTTAAGCTCAAGAATCTTCAAAGGAAGGAAAAATAAGAAAAGAAGAAGACTTTTGAGAGAAAGTTAAAATATGCTATTAATCCCTATACTTCAATAAATTTTGAGATTTAGTCCTTGATTTTAAAAGTTAAAAATTAAATCCCATTACCTTTTTTATTTAAAAGTTTTGTTTAAGGACAAAAAAAAAAAAAAAAAAACTTAACTACTAAGTTTAGATATCAAAATAAGTAAGAAAAAGTAAAAATATTAAAGTAGATCTAAATATTAAAGTATACTAAAAACTATATAAACTACTAATGCTATCAACTTTCCTTTGATTAAAGCTATTCATGGATTGAACTGAAATTCAATTTCAAAAAATTTTGATGTTCAAACCTATAAAGACCAAATAAAGGCAGAGCCGAGCCAACTACCCGACTCTTGTACAGGTCCACTCTAGGGGATGAAAATTTAAAAATTTCTTTGAAAATATTTGTAATTTTAATTTTATCTTTTTCTGGGTTGATTTGCATAAATCATAAACTATTATTAATAATTAAAATCTAAGCCTGATGTCTATTCACATTAATAGACTATGTTTGACAGTTAGCATACATTGATGGATCACCTTCCAACTTTAACTTTTTTCTTCTTTTCCTTTTCTTTTTTTCCAACAACTTTTTTTCTTCTTTTCCAAACAGCAAATAATATATTGGCTTAATTCAACAAGAGGCCCTTAAACTATTGACTTTTTTGAGTTAGGTACTTAAACTTTGGTTCCGTTATCGATGTAAGTACTTGCCATTAGAGCTGTTAAAAAAAAGTTTTGGCCAATGGGATTGTGTCACGTCACCGCCACCATTAAAATATAATTAAAATAATTCTATATTGACATTTATAATAGGGGAGAGATTCACTTACGCCGATGTAAAACTTAAGTGATTATATACTTTTTTGTAACTTTTTATACAATTAAGAGTTTAACAATCCGACCATCATATTTCATGCTCTATTCATGTGGATCATGTATGTCAAGTTTTGTATAAACTAAAATATTCTAACTATCCATTTTATTTTAAAAACTTTCAATCGTTAAATGTATATTAATATAGACAATATATTGGATCGATATGATAGAGATGTCAGATTGATTCAAAATTTTACATGTATGAAAAGTATAAATATACTGATACATTCAATGGTTGGATTGTTAAAATATTGAGGCTCTGTTTGTTTCACTGAAAATGACTTCTGGAAAATGATTTACTTTTCTAGAAAAGCTAATATTTTCTGGTGTTTGGATGAATCTATGTAAAATATTTTCTGTTGTTTGGTAGATTTCTTAAAAATATTTCATAAAAGTTGTTTTCAATTAAACAAACATACATTTGAGATTTTCTTATTTTTTCATTGTTTAATTGAATTTATTTTTATCTGTAATTAATATAGACAATATATTAGATTGATATGATAGAGATGTCAGATTGATTCAGAATTTTACATGTGTGAAAAGTACAAATATATTGATAAATTCAATGGTTGGATTGTTAAAATATTAATATTAATTGTATAAAAAGTTGAGAAAAAGTGTAAAACTACTTAAGTTTTAAAATAAATATTGATGTAGATCATGTACGTCAAATCTGACATAATTATATTAATATTAAAAAAAAGCGTCCCCACTGTCCCCTTCCCTCCCTTGTCTCTTTCCCTCTCCCCCCACCGTCCCCCTCCGTCCACTATCCCTTTCCCCCTCCCCCATTGTCCCTCTCCCCTTCTTCTCTCTCTCCAGTGATTTTAGTAATATGACTAAAAAGTAAAATATATATCTTGTCAATTCATAAGTTTTTTCTAAACTCGTACTTTTACACATATTGTAGATAGGTGAATATTATTGTGGGTTAAATCATATGAAATATAGAAAAATAACACAATTTTCAATCTATTTACCATTTCAACTAAAACTTCATTTAATCTTTAAATATTTTTTTATAAATATATTTGTTACATAATTTTTTTCACCCATATCGTGGATGCTTTTAAACATGATTCTTTTGACTTGTCAAAATGATTTTTTTTATACAATGTTTACTTTTACCCATAACCCTCTCAAACCCTTAAATCAGAGGGAAAACATATTTAAACACGTATGAACTCACGTCTTCTTTATTGTTGCAATAGCAACAATACCAACTTAACCTAAATTCAATTGGTCAATTTGTTCAGCGAAGTGGAAAAGGTTTTTAAATTTTAATAGTCTTGGTTCGATTTAAATTACTATTTAATAATATTTGTTAAAATAAATTTAATTATAAAATTATATTAATATTTATATAATCTTTTTTTATAATTTTGATTCGAATTCAAAACTTCAAATCAAGTAATTTAAATTTGAACTTGATCCAACTCAATTTGATCATAAAAAAATTGATAATCTCAATTTGTCCAACTTCGAACATAAAACAACTGAACTTGAAATAATATAAATCCAAATCCAAACCCTAAATGATTGAACAAACAACCCAAATTAGATATTACATCATTTAAACCCAAAAAAATAAATTAAATCCCCTAAATATTTAACTCTATCCTATTTATTACAAAGTTTAAAAAGAGACTTCAATTTTCAGTAATTGTCAGTACCATATTGGTAGATACACTGTTTTTATTAGGATTTATATGTATAGGTATCATTCTATTTTGATGTATTGATTTTATTTATCGATATTTTTTTAATAAATATTTAATATATGTATAAAAATTTTAAAATATCAAATGAATGAGATTATATAAATTTCAAATATAAATATTCACCGATTATTCAAAATATTTATAAATAAATTTTAGAAATAAAAAATCATCATTCAACAAATTCAAAATAAAACGCCCTACACGTTGAACAAAAAAATTATTCCACAACAAGATCATATCATAATGAGATGAAATTTTCATAGAAGCGTACACATGATGTGGTGCCCCAAACCCGGCAGAGACGATCCGACCCGAATTTCGAACATCACATTAACCACCAAAGTGACTCTCCGTTAAAACACCACGAAACACACCAACCAACCATTCACACCACTTATTTGCACATAAATCATATTAGAAAACATAAATCATATTAGAAAGCAATCCAAATTGCATGACTTTCTAAACACACCATTAAAATTTAGCATAAAAATTCAAGTTTTAAGCCACTTGCGAACCCACCTCGTAGCAAACCCCCATACTGGAACCTAGCAGCTCGCAGTCACCTAGTGAACACCAGCTTGCGACCTACCCGCGAACACTCAGCTCTTATCTAGCCTCCAAACCATTGGTTCACTACTACTCTGCAATCCCTAATGATTGGCAAACACCCAAAACCAACGAACCCAGACATACTACTTCCCTTACATCTACAAACCCTTTTGTTATAGGTGCCCTAGTGAACACCTACAAACCCTTTTGTTATAGGTGCCCTAGTGAACACCCTTTCTTTGGCGAGCCACCTACCTTGGCGAGCTCATCTATTTTGGCGTACTCACTCACATTGGCAAACCTAAATACCATGGCGAATTGACCTATATTGGAGAACCTCTTACTTGGCGAATACTGATTCTGGCGAACCGTCTAAATTGCAAACACACCCCCGAATGGTGAACTCCCTATTGGTGAAGTACATGTTTTAGCGAACACTAGCTTGGGCGAATCCCTCTTTAACTGACGAGACCTTATACTTACGAACCCTCAGTTTGCACTACTCTTGGATAGCTCACAGGTAATTATTCAACATGTTTCATCATACTATCATGCATTAAAGTTATCATTTTATCTCAAACAATAAGTGGTACAAGAGCGTACCTTGAAATCCGAGAAACTTCTTGTTCTGCATAAGTATGTTAGTACATCAAGTTATCAACATTCATCATGTAATCAAATCCAACCAATCAAGCAGTAAATCAAGCAATTATAAAGTCCAAAATCCAAAATTAAATAGTTCGTAATATCCGTTTATAACCCGTCAAAATTTACTTAAAAATCTAGGTCTATATCTAATCCCTTAGGAAAGTCCCACATTGCCTTCCACTTTAAGGTTTGAAAACATGTCACATACTCAAAGGAAGATGCCTTGCAATGGATCACCAAATTACCACACTTCACCACTAGTCTCGCGAGCTACTTACAGCAATGTATATATAAGGGGTGTGAGCTTATTGAAGCTCAGTGAGTGCTCAAGCATACAACACATATAAGGACATCAACCATGCTAGAGTTTAGACATGCTATCACAGTTCACATAAAATACAATATTCATACGCATCATTAATATATATTGGCAATTTGTGAACGTGAAATGTAATCATAATTTGCATGCATTGGATAAACGGATCTCCAAAACACTCCAAATGACTCAAAGAGTCGTACGCTATCTCCAGGCAAGTGTAGCACGAATGCTCACTCTCTCCAAACACACCACGCTATCCACGGTGAATGGAGTTATTCTTGGCATTCTCTTATCTCTCCAACGTTATCTCCATGCCTCAATGCCCTAACATATAGTAAAAAGGGTGAGTACTCACAAATCTTATGACATGCCAATGCTATCCAACGATTTCAAGTGTTCATAATGCCAACATATCATTTTTAACACATTCACCACTCACATTACAATAGGGCTCGCAATACACATAGGATCACAATAACAAATGGGTTTGCATAGCATAGGATTCGCATGCCTTACCTACTGTTTATTGTTGATTGCCGAAGCTACACCACCTTCTGCTTGTCCTTGTCCTTGCTTGTGGATGCACCTTCGTGTTGAGAGGTTTCGTATATAACATGAAACACGTAGGTCACTAACATTCACAAACAAAATTACCACCTAACAACCTAGCAACTGCTTGCCATTCTCACAAACTGGCGAGCTCACCTCGCCTAACTTTAATCCTAAAATTACTTAGTTTAACACAGTTAAACCCTTAATTCTTACTTCCTAATCTCATAACTAGTGTTTAATTGCAGATCCAGACCATTAATTTCATTCAATTCCATAAATAAAGCTTTTTTCTAAAAATCACGTTGTCTTCAATCTCAAAGAAGAAAATCATTTGATTCATGAAAATTCTTTAAGAATTTGTTAAATCAAGTTTTTAAACCTCTTAATTACCTCAAAATAAGTTAAAAATCATTTTAAAACCATATCTTATCTCATTATTTGTTACACCCCCTAACCCTAAACTGTCACCGAATAGGGTTAAGGAAAATTACCGGACATTGTGGACAACTTACGAATATTATACAATTAATTAACATTTATAATTTAATACATTCATTAAGTCCCTTTCATGGACCCTCGAAGCCCAAAATACGTATTAGAAGTGAATCGAGACTTGATCGGGTGCTCCGAAGATTTTTCGTACATTTTTTTTTTTGTGAACTCAATATTACCCCTTTATAAACATCTAATCTTCCCTGCAATTTCAAACCACAACCAATCCAAAACTAATGGAACAATCAAACAATTTATACTCAAATACACCTAAATCATAACCAATTCATTAACACTATAATTTAATAATTAAACATTCATAATATCATTTTAAGTTTACTAATAACTTCATTCATTTTCCATTCAAACTTTATACCAAATTTTATAGTATACTCTTTACCATTTCACTTAGACTAAGTTCAAAACATTACAAACTATCCATACTTTATAATTAAAATCATACGACCTATGTATATAACCTAGGTATATGCCATATTTACCAAAAGGAAAAGTACATCACCAAAGTTGTGCTGAAGTCGGGATTGATCTGGATACTGAACCGGGACCTTTGGCTTCTACTGACCTACGCACGGAAACAACCATACGCTGAGTATGTTTATACTAAGTGGTATTACCATAATTCAAATTATATAACATTAATAAATTATAACATCAACTTGTAGTATAGAAAATTATAAGAACAAATTTTACAATCAATTTAATATCTCATTTATAATAGCCTATCAACATATATCATATATCAACAATTTGCATTTTTGATCAATTCATGAACCTTAAGTTCATGCTTTCAGATCTCATATCTCATTCTCACTTCACATTTCGATTCATAATTTCACTATCTCATTTATTCCATCAACTAATTCAAATCAAGATTTGTTCATTTTCTTTTTCATTTAATTACCCCTATTAACAAGACTCGAACTTTGACGGATACACGGATTCCAACCAAACACACCAGAATAATCCAACCAAATACACCAGAATAAATAATCCTCTCAAACACACTAGAAAGGCATTAAATGCCTCTTCGGATAATCCGAAGAAATAAAGTAACATCAGTATCTCCTCGGCCAAGCTGAAAAGTCCCCTGAACTCTTCCAAATCCTATGGCATGCCAACTATATCCGACTCAGTCTGACTAGCAAATAGAGTTTTCAATTCGCATGTTCACACATTTTCACAACTCAATACATTTTCATTCAATTTAATATCAGTCACAATTCGATTCAAATTCACTTTCTGCTTTCAATCAATATACAATTCAAATACCAATTCATATCAATTATTCAATTTAATTCCCACTCATCTCAATAATAATAATACTTACCTCATATACACATAGATTAAAATTTAACATTTAATAATAAATAATTTGAATTATAGTAATATAAACCGTGATTCTCGTGTCTACTGCTCGTTCGCTTTTTCTTTTCCTTTCTTCGTGGATGCCTTGGGTGCGATATTAGCTACGAAAAATTAAGATAATTTCATAATCATTAATACACTACTAATTTATATCTAATTAATTGAATTTCTATTCAATTTTCTACTTTAATTTCAATTTAGTCTTAACTAAATTCACTTACTTCTCTCTCTCAATTCATGCTTTATTTCTACTCAATTTTCAACCAAACTTAGACATAACTATCTAAATTTCATCATAAAACCCTAATTTCGAAATTCTTGCAATTTAGTCCCTACTATGTAAAACTAATAGCTTCTTTTACAATTTAATCCTTTAATCAATTCTAACTAAAAATTCTATCAATTAAACCCCTAATTCATCATTTTGTTTAACATGAATTATGTTCAAACACCTAAGAACTTCCAAAACTTCAACTTAATTTTAAATTAATTTATCATAATTTATATCTAAAATATTAATTATATAATTAAAATATAACATAAAAATCTTATATTTTTATTGCATATTTGCCGCCTCATTTCTTATTAATAGATTAATTGCCATTTTAGTCCTTTTTATTTTCTATTGATCTATAATTCAACTTTTACCCCTTATTCAACTTAGTCCTTTTTACTAATTACTCTTAATTAAACTAAATTCACTTAATTAAAACCTAATTAAACACACTACTAGACTCATAAATATTTCTAATAATATTTACTAATTCGATTTGCTAAGACGGAGGCCTGATATTGTACTTTTCCGATGCTCGTGAATTTTGGGTCATTATACTATTACGAGATCCATCATTTTTAATCAAAATCAAGCTTTAAAACCATAGGTCTTAAATTTTCTTGATTAGATCTATAAAAGTTAGAATTGAAATCACATAATAAATGTTTAAACCATAGGAAATCAGAATGGTTACCTTTAATTTGAGGATCTCCACGAAATTTGATCAATTTGAGCAAAAACGAGCTAAGTGTTAATAAAAAATTAAAAGAAAAAGAGTGGACTTCTTTTAAAATTAAAGAAGTAAATGGTGTTTGGATGCTAAAAATATAAAAAAAGATGAAGGCAATTTTGAGAGAAAACACTTAATTTTAGATCTAACAAACTTTTGAAATGGTTGAAAGTGTGGAGGGAACTGGCTGGTCTTACATAGCCAACCAAATTTTAAAATTTGGGATATTTACTCCCTAAGCCCCCTTCTATTTCTTCCTTGTTCTAATAGCTCCCTTTTCAATTAATAGTCTTAATTTACACATTTGACCTGTAATTTAACAATTATTCCAAATTAGTCCCTACTAACATTTGCTTAATAACCCCATTATTTAATTTTTATTTTATTACTACTAACTAATTAATTACTTTATCTTATTTTAATTTCTACGACACTGCACCCGATTTTTCTCTCGTGCCCACAATCTAATTACCAGATTCTACTAACCTGATTTTCGAGGTGTGACACATGAAATTCTATTCGTGAAGCTTTTAAGTATTTACCATTCTT
The DNA here is from genome assembly GCA_025503065.1 of Gossypium bickii. Classification (NCBI taxonomy): domain Eukaryota; kingdom Viridiplantae; phylum Streptophyta; class Magnoliopsida; order Malvales; family Malvaceae; genus Gossypium; species Gossypium bickii. The sequence continues at coordinate 960,114 of CP106721.1, read as the reverse complement.
TTTTTTCTTTTTTTTTGTTTATTATATAAATTCTTTACTTCTTTTATCATTTATTAAAATTTATTTAATTTTAATATAAAATTTCTACTTTATATTGATTAAAGTTTAAAGTTGATAAATTTTAATAAGGAAAGCTTAAGTTTTTATTAAATGTATTACTATATACGATAAAAAAAATCTTTTTATATATTTTTAATATTAATAATGAGTAACAAATTGATACAAATTTATAATTCAAAATTTTTCATTAAGTTAAAAAATATTATCATTCCAATTTATTATTGAAACTAGAGAGAGCAATCAGTTTGATCAATCAGTTCGATTGATTTTTCTAATCGAATTAATCGACTTTAACATGAGAAAATCGATCCGATCGAATCGACTTTGGTTTAGTCAGTTCTATCGATTTTTCCGATTAGTCAACCTTGAGTTATTGGATTGGGTTTATATAATTATTTATCAATTATATATTATAAAATATAAATATATTTTGAAGGTTTCAAAATCCAATTTAAACAGTTTTTTATTTTTTGACACAATACCTAAAATTATTCAAAACTCCTCTCCAATTTATAAATAAAAAGATAATACACTTCAAAGCACTCGATCTCACGTTTTCCTACATTAACAATAATATACATACGAATTAAATTAAGACTCAATCGACTCAAAAGTAAAATTTTGAATGCACGAAAGATGGTAAAAGTAAAATTTTGAATGCACGAAAGATGGTAAAGAATTGAATATGAAGGTTTGAATGCTTTTCATCTTTTGTCAAGGAAGTTTCTTTCAAGTTTTTTATTTTATAAATAATTGAATAGAAAGTTGAATTGGTTAAACTTTGATTTTCGATTAAATTTATTGGATCAATTGATTTAATATAATGTTAATTCGAGAAAATATTCGGTATACTGTCAGTGAAGTTTAAAATTTTCACAAGTTTGAGGAGAATGATAAATGTAAAGGGGAATTCAACAAATTTTTTAAAGGACCACAATCGAATTATAATTTTTTTGAGGTTCTCTATTAATTTATGATTTTACAATATTTGAAAAGGACTAAATAGATTCTTTCTTATTTTTTGGGAGGCCAAAGTTTAATTTTCCCTATATTAATTTACAATATGATCATTTATAAGAGATCAAAGCTTGGATTAAGGAACTGAATCAATTGGTTCTCAAAGCTCCAAATCGATACAAATCGTTGAATTAAGTTAAAATTTTTAATAATTTATTTAATTAAATCGAATCCCGAGATAAGGGCATGTGGGAATAGTATGGGGAACCTTTGTTGTTTGGACTCACAAAATTATTTTATAAAATAAAAAGATTGGAAAATGTTTTAATGAAATCAATAAGAATGTTTGGTCCAATCATAATAAATAAATAAATAAAATATGAGAATATGGCATGTGATGTATATATTATTGGAAATGTATGTCCATCATTATTTACCTAATTTCTCAATCTTCATGTGATTGTTTCACATGTCTTAGATTTAGGGCTCCATGTTCTCCACCAGCATCCTTCCCATGTTTCTAAAACAACTATTGTTTAATCATCACTTTCTTTATTCCAATATGGTTGCTCGATTTTACACATCATAAATAAGATGATAATGTATTGCAGCGTACTTAAACTCATGTCTTCCTACATTGGTAACGGTGCTAAATGAATTAATTGTACATCAAGTTTAGCCCAATAATATCTACCTTTTTCATCAACAGTAGTTACCTTTTGTTCGAGATAATTTTTATAACCTTAGCTCCATAAACCACAATCCGACTGAAGCGGCCTGAAAAACATATTTACTATTTACCTAGAGTTTGATAATAATAGTAGGAGAACTGGAGAGCATTAAGAACACAAGTTTGGTAGAACTTAAGAGGATCCATAGTAAGGGAGAGAGAAAATTATTTTATATAAAAAAAGAGAAATTGAGGTTAAATTAGTATGGGGACAGCACTACCGTAGGTGAATGGACGGAGGAGAGATTTTCAGGGGAAAGCAGTGGCTGAAGGGGTGACCCACGCACTCTCATGTGCCGACGCTTGGGAGTAGGGTAGAAAAAATAGGGACACATGAGCAGCTTCTAATGGTAGTTTTTCGATTGAAGGGTCAATGGAGGCTAGGCTTTTTAATTGAGAGGTGGTGAGACTCAGTTGGCTCTAAAACCAAGTGAAATCGAGTGAAAGAGAGAGAGGGGGGATTAAATTTATATTAAATTAGCAAACCAAACATCTTTTAAGAAGCCATTCTTTGTTGTTAAACTTCTTTTTAATAATGTCACAAATATGCATGAACTTTATTTTAATGTATGATGTTATATTTGATCTTTGATTTTATGTAATTTTATTAAGGATGGCAACAAGGAAGAGTGGGGTGGATTTTTGCTTGACTTGACCCCGACTCAAAACTTGATTAATTCACCCCGATCTCGACTCTTAAGAAATAAATCCACCTTGAACTCGAACCCAAAATTTAATAGAAGACCGACTCCATCCCTACCCGAATTTAATTGTTTTATTTTGAAGCAAATAATATTACCACTTTTTTATTTTTTTATTTTTTTATTTCGAATCAAATAAGATTGATTTTTGTTTAGTACAAACTTAAAACTTAATATATTTATTTATTGAAAGCAAAAACTTAATATATGTATACATATTAGGGGCATTTTTGTGAATATCTCAGGGCAAGGCGGGGTGGATTTACCTCAAAACTGATCTCGCCCTGCCCCCCCTACCTCAAACCCAAATTTCCAAAAGCAAAATTCTACCTCTCAAGTCAGGTCAGAACTTGTTAGATTCGAGGTCTTTTGCCATCCCTAAATTTTATAAATGGCATTTTACTTCAATTCAATTTTTACAAACCACTAGCATCTTTATCGAACAACACCATTTTACGGTTATATATTACGCACACAGAAAATTATACTAATCCAATATAAAACTGAATAGATATATTTAATTCCTTAAATATATATAATTGAATCAAAATAAAAGTTTACAATTTTAATTACAACTAAAATTTTATGGATATAATCGCATCAAATCAAAAAACATATGTCAAATTACACATTAAAACAAAATTTATATATAATTTTGATATTTATGTATATTTTTTTAAAAGTTAAATTGGAAAATTGGGAATTAGTGATTTTATTTAAGCCTATTAAAGTCAAATGTCAAATGAAGCATACAAGATAATTTAGAAGAATCCAAGTCAACCCCACCACAACCAAATGTCCCTCCAAATGATCTAATCCCCCTAGCAATGAGCTGACAAGTTACCTTGATGATTCCACGATCCTAATTAATGGTGTTTCTGCATGAATCCTGTCTACATTTTCAACCTGTTTTTTTTTACCTTTGAACCTGTTTAAGTAACATCATGGAGAAAACCAAGCCCATAGCCTTTCAATATGCAAAATCAAATGATGTTTTCACTTATGCAAAATACAAATTTGAAAATTAAGACAATCAAGCATATATGATCATTATCATTTCTAGAAACTCTAATTTGCACATCATCATGAACTCTTACATTCCCTGGAAATAAGAAAAAGAAAAATGGTTCTGAAAATAATTAAAAGAAATCGAATTCGAGATAGTTACTCTGATCCTTGGCAGCAGGATCAGAAGGTTTATCACCAGCTGATGAGGTAGGGGTTCGAATCCGTTCTATCTCAACCGGTTTTGGAATCTCCGGTGGACTTGCACAACGGATTAAAGCCCAGTTTACACCTTCAAAGAAAGGATGTTGCTTAATCTCCGTTGCTCCTCGCTTGTACGCCAACCTATGCTGTGGCTCTTTGACCAGCAAGCCCCTTATCAAATCTTTTGCTGAAAAACTTACTACCGGTGATTCTGGGAACCTCAAGGGCTGCCCTACGACATTGAAGAGGGTCGCTCGGTTCCCAGACCCTTTGAAAGGAGTTTTACCAAACAATAGCTCGTATAAGAAGATCCCGAATGTCCACCAATCAACAGCACTTCCATGTCCCTCACCTTTGATAATTTCAGGCGCCAAGTACTCGTGGGTTCCCACAAATGACATGGAGCGAGCATTTGTTGGCTCGGCCATAAGCTCGGGCAATGGACTGACTTGGTTCCCCATATCGTTCTTGGGTTTGCGATCCTTTTTGGATTTTGACGAAAAGAAACGGGGAGAAAAACATGTCGTAGGGGCAACACATGATGGCTGGATGCAGGAAGGCTCAATGCAAGCTGGTTGTACACAATAACCGGAATTCTTTCGTAAGGGTTCAGACTCAAGTGTGGATGACTTTATTAGTGTTGGACTAACAGTACAACGAAGGGAAAGATCAAAATCCGAAAGCATTATATGTCCATCTTCTCGAACAAGAACATTTTCCGGCTTGAGATCACGATAAACAATACCAAGCATGTGGAGATATTCCAAAGAAAGGAGAACTTCTGCTACATAGAACCTACATATTCAAGGAGAAAAACATAGCAATGACTATCGCAATTTGGTTTAAAGAAACAACCGGATGTTACGTAAATCATGGTGTAAAAGATTTGCAAAGTTATTTTGTTATATTTCAACTTGACCTATAAGGCAGTCTGCTGATTTTATCCAATAGAATTGATAAATATCTAAGGCAGCATGGCAACACAATGATACTACCGCTACTATCAATACCAAAAAATTCCGAAAATAATAATCAGATATTCTAGAAAATTGATCGGGATTTAACTCAAAAGATATGTTATAAATAGGGAGATTTCTCATACTTTACTGCTTGCTCGGTAAAATGCTTTCCTGGTTGTCTTTGTCGTAGTGTATGCAAATCACCTCCAGGGCAGAACTCCATCACTAAACACGAAAATTTATCAGTCTCGAAATGCGTATACAATGTTGGAAGGAAAGGATGGTCCAAGGATTGTAGTATTTCTCTTTCTGTTTGAGCTCGAAGAAGTTTCTTACGACTTGCTAGAGATGCTTTATCCATCACCTTCATTGCAAAATAACACTTTGTTCCACTTAATTCCGAAAGATAGACACTTCCGATATCTCCACAGCCTAATCTCTTCAGTAATCTAAAATGGTTCAAACCCAATACACCGTCTTTTGCTCGGACGGCCTGTATGGCTTCCCACCTTACATCATTTGCCTTATGAGGTTTGTTGATACTGCTACTTAAGCTGCTACACGTACTTTCATCGCTCACATCACTGCTTGTACTACCTCTACACATACTGCTCTTTCCACTCTCAATATAATCGGGACGATCACCGACTTTGGCACCACCACTAACCTTGACAACGCCAGTGGCCCCATAAATGGATTTAGCTGAAGCTGAATTACTTCCATGTTCCAATGCTTTCTTCTCTAGTTCACCAATCTGACTTAATCCAGAACCAACATGATTTTGAACTTCTTTCGGAGAACTCAAAGATAGACCCGAATCTACTTTCTCCGTCAAGGACTCTAATTTATGAGGTTTCGATGGTAGCTCTGATTTGCTCGTCTTTGGGATTTGTATAGGAGAAGGCCTGCGAGAGTTACCTTCTGCTGTTTGTGAAGGTCTGGTGCCGGATTTCGAGGCCATCAAAACAAGGCAAATTTTTTACACAGACTTGACTACACAAACCATTACTTACTCCCAGCCATCGATACAAGGTTTGATTCACTGGCTGTCCAAGTTACCTTCATCTTCAACTCCATCAACAACAAACTGATTTCTACAACTTAAAAGAACACGGACGTCACCACCTGCAAACAAAATTTTGACAACTATGAAATATTCAAAGAGCTAAAGCATCACTAACTAAATGAAAATCTACAAATCACAAGTAGCTGCTTGATTTATAACATAAAAAAAGAACAGGGGAACCTAGAATTTGACACTGTAGTCCTTCAGGTGACAACTAATCAAATATCAAAATCAGATCCTTATAACACCCTTTTCAATAGTAAGTGAAATTCATAAATTGGTAGCCACAATAAGTAGAGCTTTACCAGGATAAATAGAAAACCTATAACAAAAGAACAATGAAAATTGGTTTAAAACAGACATATTTACAAACAGAACCAGATTGAGATTATTACCAAAAGACAATACAATTTTTTTATTATAATTTCATTGTATTAAAAAGGAGAACAGCTAAATACCTAGAACTGCAATACTTTTAGTCACTAAGATTGAAAAAGGTTCAGAAATAAAAAAGAAGTTAAAGAAATCAATCAAATCACAGCAACAATACATTCATAGTTCCATAAAAAGAAATTAAAAGAAGGACAGAGAAGAATAACAATCAAATAGAAGGTAAGAACAAAGTAAAGAAGATTCATAAATATCTCTTCAGAAAAACAAAAAAGACCCACCTTTGGATCCAAAATCCCACCAACACCCATATGTTAAAAAGCTAAAAATAAAAACCCAGCAAGGGAACCCTAAAACCATTTAAAAGCTAAAGAGCAAAGGGGACAAAAAAAAAAGTACCTTATATTTATTTTCGAAGATCAGAACTTTGAAAGGCCTTTGCTTTAGCAATGGAGCAAAAAGAAGCCAACTTTCTCTCTCATTCACTTACTAACTACTGAAATATGAAATAATTAATGGGTTCTTCCACTTCCATGAAAATATGTGGAAAGGGAGAAAAGAATGGAAAGAAATGGGTTGGCTTGGCTTGGCCTGGGTCTACCATGTAAAAGGAAGAGAAAGGACGAAGGGTCAAAGTTAAAGTAGCTTTTTGGGTTTGGGAGGGGATGGTTCAATTATTTCAATGCATGAATACTGTTTTGTCCTTAAGGAAACGACAATGCTCTTGATTTAATATTTAATAATTTATAAAAAATTAAATTATCAACTATTTGATTTTGTCATTTTTTTAATCAAAATATTTGAAAAACCAAAATAGTTAAGTGACCAATAAAAATAAAATTAAGTGACTAAAAAATAAATTTAATAATAATTGAATGATCATTAATGTAATTTACTTAAATATATATTAATGTGAAAGGAAAGAAAAAATGTTTACTTTTTAGTGAGAAAAAAGATGTTTGTTTTCCTATCTAAGACCTAAACTTCTTTTGAGGGCCTCCTTTTTTAATTTTGGTGGTCCATAATCAAACAGCTTTTCTTTTGCTTTTAATTTTGTGGTTTGTGGTTGATGTTGTTGTTATTAATGATCAAGGTTTGGACATGTCATGGACCAATTTTACTTTCACTTAATTAAGTAATAATTATAAAAAAATTAAATTTATGTGAGCTATCTTTAGTTATGTGTTGATTTAAGTATTATCATATGTGGTCGATTGAGTTATGATTCAATTAGTATGAGTATTATTGTCAATGTAAGAAGACATAAGTTCGAGTGTGTTAAAGCGATAAATTATTAAAACCTTTGCTAGGATTGGTATACTAACTAATTCCTGATCCAATCAATTTGACTAGACGGTTCGGTCTAGTTTCAATTATAATCAAATCTAATAATAATAGATATAATGCAATTCTATAAATTATATATATTGAACATTAATATTATTATATCCTCTCCTCAACCCTTAAATAGAAGGATAATACATTTCAGCACTCTCAAATCAACGTGCTCTTGTATTGACAACAATACTAATGCCAATCAAACTAAGACTCAATTAGCTTCTATAAAATATATACTTAAAATACAATAAATTATATAAATACTATTTAGACTTGTTTAGGGTGGTGGTTAAAATTCTTATCAAATACTCGTTTGACATAAATTCAAACGGTGTAATCTCATCTCTACTTTTATATAATAATATATATATAAATATTAAATATTTAAAAAAACTTAGAATAGCAATGATGAATAAGATCAGACATCTAGGATTGAGATGTGTTGGACCTCTTTTTAACACTTATCTACTCAAAAGCTTGGTGGGGAACTCCATTTGGAAACTTTTTCATATATAAAGGAAGATATGCAGTTTGATGTAGACAGTATCTTCTTTTGGGATGTGTTTTTAACACAACATTTTAATATGGAATTTTTTAAGTATATTTGATAAAAAAAATGAAAATTTAAATATATTTATACTAAACAATATCCTTAATAAGAATATATATATATGTATATATGTATATATAAAAGAGAATAGGATCTTCATTTATTCCAAGAGAATATCTGCATGAGGAGTGGGGAAGGGGGTTTGAAGTATTCAACCCTTAGAAATGAAAAATTCAACAAAGATGTAACCTAACTCTTTCTTGTCATCATTGAATTTTGAATGTTTTAAAAAAGGAATCAAAGACCTAATTGAAATTTCTTCCCTAAAACATAAAAATTAAATTTTTCTGATTATATTTAATTTTTTTGACGCAATACCTAAAACTACCGATAGTCTTTTCTCAACTCATATATAAAAAGATAATACAATTCAACACATTCGAACCTACATCCTCCTACAATTATTAGTGTTGCCATCAAATCCATTCATTAATTAAAACATAAGTAAGTGGGAAAGAGAAAAAGGCATTAACCTAGAGGTGATCATGGGCCGGGCCGGGCCGTGCCGGGTTCGGGCTTGGCCCAGATAAAATTTTAGGCCCGTTTTCTAGGCCCGAGCCCGGCCTGGCCCGAAATATGGGCCTACAAATTTTTCCAAGCCCAACTTGAAAGAAAATTGATAAACCCGAGCTCAGCCCGACCCATATTAATTTTTTTTAGCTTTTTTTCATTAAATAAAAAATTTTAAAACAAATATTAAAACAAAAAAATAAAAAATATATAAATTTAAAAAGTATATTTGATTAAAAATAAAATATATATTTAATATATAATTCGAGCTGGGCCGGGCCAAAAAAGTTTTTACCCGAGGCTCGACCCTTTTTCTAAACGGGCCTCGTTTTTTTGCCCAAACCCATATTTCGGCCCTATATTTTTACCCAATCCCTCCCATTTTTCAGGCGGACCAACGGACCTGACCGGGTAGCCCAACCCATAATCACCTCTACATTAACCTTAGTTTTTCCTCTTTCATTCTCGTCTCATTTCACCATCCAAGGTAAAGGAGGAAGAAAATTTTGTTTAGTTTTCTCCCCATTTTCAAACAAAAATTCTAGGGGTAATAAATGTGTTTTCTTTTAAATTATTGATGGATGGTTACTACATGATGATAGTTAATACTAGCAAAGTGTTAGATTAGATAACTATTATTATTTGTGTTAGTTGCTATTAATGAACCCTAAGATAGTAGGAAGCATATGGTAGAATAAACTTGATGTTGTAGTAAATATGTTGGTGATAAAATGAGTAGCTTGAAATTAATTGAAAGTTAATGGTTATGTTGTTAGGATTAAATTGAATAAAATTAAAGCGGTTAAACATTTATGTTATAGGTTGAAAGGTTGAGGTTCTTAATGATTAAATTTATGTTATAGTAAGAAGTTGGATTTTAATTTGATAGGGAAAATTGAGAGATATGGGTTTTCGGATATTAGAGTCTTAAGGGACCAAATTGAATTCAATGCATTCATGTTTGATTTTATTAGGGTTTAAATGTGCCAAAGATCCCTATACTCTTTTGAAATTTAAAAATTTAGTCCTTATACTTTACTTTTTGAGACATTAAGTCCTTGTACTTTTTTATTTAAAAATCTTAGTCCCTGTATCTGATTTTACCGTTAAAGTTAACGGTGTCAAAGGTAAAATAAATTTTTTAGCCTCAACATTTATATTTCTTTGTCAATTTGGTCCTTGCCCTTTAAAGTACTTTAAAATTTTTTAAAAAGTTTTAAAAATTATTTTATTTTCATTTTTAAATAAAAAATATTTTTTAAAAAATAATGAAAAAAATAAAACTCTTTAAAATTTAAAAAAATAAAAAATAATTTTAAAAATATAAAAAATTATAAAATTCAATGTTATTTAAACTAGACCAGGTCAATCAATTGAACTAGAAACCGGTTAGGGCATCAATCTTGCAAGAGGTAAAAAACTGGTTGGCCCACAAATCGGTATGGACTAGTTGAACCGTGTTAAAAAAATAGTTGAACTGATTTTGAATTTGTCCGACCTATTGGTTCCTAGAATGACTAGTTCAAAACAAATAAGTCATTAAAACATCAAAAATAAAAAATATTAAAAAAATAAAAATTGGTTCAACTGCCCGTTCAATTGGTTTTTTACCCAGGTTCAACTAGTCCCTACCAGTTCACGGGTCAATTACTTTTTTACCTCTGACCAGATCAATACCCTGTGTAGTTCTTGATCCAATTGACCCAGTCTAGTTTACATAAATTGAATTATGGAATTTTTTATATTTTTAAAAAAACATATTTTCTTTTTATTTTTATTTTTTAATTTTAAATATTTTCTATTTATTTTATTTTTAAAAAATATATATTTTTAAAAAATTTTATGTTTTGTTTAAAATAATAAAAAAAATAATTTTTAATTTTTTTAAAAACAATTATGTATTTTTAAAGGATATGAACCAAATTGACAAAAAAAAATGTAAATGTTTAGAGTTAAAAATGTTTAAAAATCTAAAAATTGGTAGGCCCGCAAAATGGTACGGTTCTAGTTGAAGCGTGCTAAAAAAATTAGTTGAACTGACAATTGAACTGATTTTATTCTTTTAATATTTTATTTGCTTTGAACCCGTCGGACTTGACATTCTAGGAACCAAATGGTCAAACCAGTTTGAAATATGTTCAACAGTTGGTTCAATTTATTTTTTAGCTTGGTTGTACTAGTTCGCAGGTCAACCGATTTTTTACCTCTCACCGGATTGATACCCCAACTAGTTCCCTATCTGATTGGTCAGTCTGGTCCAATTTAGATAATATTGAATATTGAATTTTTTGTTTATATTTTTAAATTTTTTTTGAATTATAAAGAGTTTTTATTTTCTTATAATTTTATTAATTTTTTTAAAATTTATTTAAGATATGAAAAAAAATTAAATTTTTTTATGTACTTTCAAAGTGTAAGGATCAAATTGACAAAAAAACTGCAAATGTTTAGGGCTAAAAAGGTTATTTTACCTTTGACATTGTTAACTTTAATGGCAAGATTAAATGACAGACTAATATTTTTAAATAAAAAAAAGTGCAGGGACTCAATGTCTCAAAATTAAAGTATAGGGACTAAAATTTAAATTTTGAAAGAATACTGGAACCTTTAGCATATTTAGACCTTCTATTATTTTTAAGTTTTAATGGTATAATTAACGACGTTTCTATAACGTATTATTGAACATAGCTAAAAACGATGCTTTAATGTCAAAGGCGAAAGGAAAGGAAAAAGCAAATGCCAAGTAGATATCGCGATTTGTGCTACTATGATGTTGCGTTGATTAGCTATTTGATATAATCGAACATGAAATAAATGCCAAGGTAACTATATATTTCCATAAAAGCTTCGAAAATGATTAATTTGATATTGTGAATGTCCGAGTCATGTTATAGATGATTGATTTTGGTGATTTATATGTATACAAGCTTGATTCATGAAATATTGAGATCTTGATATTTAACTATGATAATGTGTTATGATGATAGTTATAATTGGTAATGCCCTGTTAAATGATGGTAGACGTAGTCCGAGTATAGTTGGCATGCAAAAGGTCATCGTTATCATTGGTTTATTAGCTCCAATTCCCAAAGGGTAGTGGGCAAATACTAAAAGCCATCGCAGTCAGGCAACTTGGAATAGCAAAATAAAAAAGTCCCAATTCCTAGAGGGACGTGGACTTACTCGTTATGTAGAGATCCGAGTATCCATTCTAATGTCTAGCGTCAATTAATAAGGGCCAAAATGAACAAGTGATGAATAATGATAGTGAATTGACATATTGAGTATGGAATATGCTATTATATGAAATCATGAATTATCAAAATAAACCATGGTGAATTATAAAGATTGAGAATTTGAGGACTAATACACAAATATACAATGTGGAAAATATTGATCATAATATATTGAAGGTGATATGGATCCTTGGAAAGTTGGTATGAAATCATATTATAAGATTATAATTTCATTTAGTTTTTAACCATTGATTCTATTATGAAAAGGGAAAGAATGAAGAGTGTTATATAACATTATACTTTTGTATATTTGTTATTAGTTTAATCTAATTATTTATTGAATTTGAATTATATTAGCGCTATTGAGTATTCAATACTTAGCGTACAATTATGTTTTCTTTTCATGTACAAGTGCAGGTTTCTGGCAAGTTATGTTAGGTCAAAGTTGTAACGCATCCAAGGTCAATAGCTCAGCTCAATTCGGATTAAATTTGGGTTTCTTCTAAATTGTATACTTAGTTATACTTAGTTAATGACATGTACCTTGATTGGGTGTTGTGGTTTATTTTGATTCTTAATGTCTTTGGGTTCATTTTAATAACTTCACCTATAATGTTTTAATGATGGATTTTGGATGCTTGAAATAGTAGGTGATAAACATTAACTTGAGTGATAAAATGTGATAAATTTATAAACTAAATTGTATGAAATTGGGTTGCAATGAATATTTGGTTTAAATGGTGTGTGAATGTGATAAGATGTGGTATATTGATGTGTGTGTGTGTTTTTTTTTTAAATTTGGTATAATGTTTGGGTAAGTTTAATCACATTTTGGCTAAGGTTAGAAAGCAATGAAATAAGCAATTTAGGTTATTTTACCATTTAGTCTCGAGACAGGAAGAACATGTCTCGAGACCCTAATCATGAAAAAGTACCATTTGAGATATTGTATTGGTTATGGTCTCGAGACAATTGGACATATGTCTCAAGATAGAGTGACTTTTGTCTTGATTGTTTCGAAACAAGCACACTGTAATAGCCCGTTTTTCCAATGGTATCGAAAACATTGATTTTGGGACCACAAATCCAACGAGTGAGTCCGTAAATATTATTATTTAATATTTACGAGTCAAATTTGGCAATATATAGAATTTTGGATCTGATAAATTTTAACTTATTGAACAAATAGTAAAAATAAGTGGTTTGTCCCTAAAGTCAAGTGGTTTTAGAAAATGAGGTATCGGGACCTCGTTTCTATAAACCAAGGCCGTAAATATTTTTATTAAATATTTACGAAGTGTCTATATAGGTATATTGAAGTTTGGCCCGAAAATTTTAGTGATTTGATAGTTAATTAAAGAAAAAGGATTAAATTATAAAAAGTGCAAAAGTCAACTATACCCGATTAATTTATCACCTAGGTTTACCCGGAAATGATGAATCTGTATGTAAAATATACCACCTCGGGTTGCCCAAAAATGATGGTTTTCAATTAATAATTTGACCCTATGGCATGTCAACTATATCCGACTCAGTCCGAACAACTAATAGGGTAACCAATTTTTGATTCATTAAATATAGTTCAATTCACATTCTTCCATTCTCAATTTATATCAGATTATCATTTTATCATATAACACAACATGCTTCAACTCAATTTCATACCAATAAACACATATCAATTAAATCATACTATTTTCCATTCTATTCAATTCAATCCTTAATCTCGATATTCAATCTTAAGCATATCAATTCAACTCAAATAAACATCGGTAACTCACCTCAACGCCATATAATGCAAAATGACATGAACATGCAGAAAATAAATGGTTCCTGAATCATAGAAATACAAATCGAAATTTCGAGCTACTTGTCATCAAATTTCAATTTCCCTTTCCCTCTCGACAATTCCGTGTCAACGTTAGATAAATAAAATCATAAAATATATAATATTATCAAATTCCATTCAAATTAGAACCAATTACAAAATCAAGCATATTTCAATCCAAAGCTTCGGATTGAAACTCGATTGCACAATTACTCATTAGGGACATCCTATTTCTTATTTCTACCGAAATATCATGCCAATTTTACATTTCATTCAATTTGGTCCCTAATGTACAAAACTAACAAGTAAGCTTTACAATTTAGTCTTTTTCTTTAATTGAGCTTAATTTCTATCAATTTAACACCTAGAACATTCAAATCTCAACAATGGAGTCTCATCAAAACTTCACTAATTGATCAAATTGATCCTTGGGTTAGCTTAATCAAGCTTCCAAGATCATAAATCTATAAAACCAAAGAAAAATGGCTAAGGACTTACTTGAAATTAAAGCTAAAAGTTTAAAAACCCTTAAAAAGTTAAGTCTTTCTTATTTTCTTCAATTTAGTTGGAGAAGATGAATCCCTCTCTCTTTCCACTAAAATTTGATTTATATACTGAGATTAATTTGTTAAATAAGTTAATTAACCTTAATTTCTTAATTTAATTAAACAAAGCTTAATTTACTTAAGCTAATGACTATGCAATCACACCCTCCACTAACACAAATTTTAATATGGTCTAATTATTTTTTTGAACCTTTGATTAATTGCAATTTTAGTCCCCAAGTTATTTTCTAATTAAAAATTTATACCTGCAGGACTTTAAATTTTAATCCGTGGGCCTTAATTAACCACACTTTCGGCCAAATTGGTCATCCAAAATTTAATTCACCTAAATAATAACTCCATAAATATCTTTATTTAATATTTACGAACTCGGTTTATAGAAATGAGGTCATGAAATTGTAATTTCCAATACAAATGAAAATCGGGTCGTTACAAATTCATGTCATTATCTTTAAATATGAGATTTAATAAAGAGTTAATTACACCATACATCCATAAACTATAACCTTCATCTAAAATTTAAAACATTTTAAATACAACAGCAAACTATCGAGGTTATATCAATAAGATCCTTCATTACTAAAATCATTAATTTAACCATTAAATAAGATGTCAAATCTTATGTGGCATAGTTTAAAAATGAAAAGTTTAAAGAAAAATAAATATTGTAAAAATGCATGTCGTAAAAATCTTGATTTTGAGATTTTCGGAGCTTTTACAAAAGCTATGTCGCTCTCCCTCTCTCTCTCTTTCAATTTTCCTTTATTTTTAGTTTTTACTTTTAAAAGTTACGTGGTAACGTTTTACTTTTCTATAAAACCTTTATTTTAAATAATGTTACGCAAGATTTGACATGTCATTTAACGATTAAATTAACAGTTTTAATAATTAAATGACCTGATTGATATAACATCGATCGTGACCAATTTAAAACGAGGTTGAAGAGATAATGGAATTGAGTCCATTCAAAGGTGGGAGTTGTCAAAGGGTGGGGCAATGTTCATTGATATTTTTGGTGAAATGACAATGATATTTGTTGTGGATTTGGCCATTGTTTTCTCATATTTCTCATTCATCCCAACACCAAGCAATCATTCAACTCATTGATTTCACTTTATAAAGCTAATAATTTGTATATTATGTTATTTATAAAAAATATTATAGCCAGACATTTTCCATCTTCAACCTTTTTATATTTATTAGTATTTACCCAATTATTAATAATTTTTATATCACCTAATTACGAAAAATTATAAAATGATCATTCAATTATTAGTAAATTTTATTTTTGGTCACCCAACTATGAAAAGCTACAAATTGATCACTCAACTATTCAATTTTGTCTTCTTTGATCACCCCCACTAACTTGGATTTTTGGGTAATTCCATTTTTATGTTAGTCGACTGGTAATTAAAAAAGATAAACTTGAATTGTTAAATGACTATTTGTAACTTTTCATAGTTGAAAGATTAAATATAAAGCCTCAATGTTTATTTACAAAACTTGCAAACATTGAGAAGCTGAAACTACATTTAGCTTATATTGGTCGATAAGGTGAGTGTCGAATATGAGTATATTATAATTTTCTGAAAGGTCAAAATATAATTTTTCATCAATTTTAAAAAGGACTAAACATAATTTTTTTTTTCATTTTGAATCAATTTTACCATATATAAAATTTAATGATTTTTAAGGAGATTAAAATGTAATTTTCCATTTTTGAGAGACCAAGACCCCTACATGTCTCCCTTGCATTCCCCCTACATAGAAACACCCTAAAAACACTATACCAAGAAAAATGAACATGATGTATGAAAGCATTCTGTAATTTTTGTAATTTGATCTCTCAACTTTAATTTGACATAATTTAATATTTTTATTTTTATTTTTATTAAATTATTAGTAAATTTGAATTGATAACACTGATAGTTACTGTTGTTGGTTGAGAAAAATATTTTGTCGTTGAAGTGATGTCGTGAAAATTTATAAAAAAAAAAAACAACTTTAAGTATTGGTGTAACACCCCTTACCCGTATTCGACGCCGGAATAAGGTACGAGGCATTACCGGATTACAAATTTATTTATCAGACATTTTATTTCATTTAGCATTTATATTTGAAACCAATCAAAATCAAACATATTGTCCCTTAAATATATTTATTTTTATCGACATGCCTTACTTGAATTTATTACTCGTTTCATCATACTTAATTACCTTGTATTATAATATTAAAGATAATCTCATATTTACATGTCGTGATAAATATCATTCAACTTCTATTTCAACTTCTACGATTTTTGGTGATTTTTCAAAGTTACTCTACTGCTGCTGTCCAAAACAGTTTTGTTATAGCTTATTTTACAATTAAATCCTTTACCCAATTCTAACTTCAAATTCTTTCAATTAAACCACTAATTCATCTTTTTGTTCATCATATGCTATATTCAACAGCTTTAAAACTTCAAAAACTTCAACTTAAATTCATCAAAACTTTGTTCTAAAACTTATAAAGCATCAAAATTAAAAGAGAAGGACTAAATTAACTTACCAATTAAACTTCTAAGCTTCAAACCATCAATTTCTCCTTTTTCTTTCTTTCCCCTTTTTCTTCCCCTGCTTTCGTCTTGTTCTCTGTTTCTTTTCTGGTATTCTCCCCTTTCTTTTCTTTTGTTTTTGTTTGTATATATATATATAATATTATAATAATATAATAATATAATAATATAATATAATATTAATATATAATATAATAACATACTTTAAAAAATCTCAGATTTTTCATACTTAACCGCCTCAACTTTACAAAATGGTAATTATTAGTGGTATACCATTAAGTGACTCCAGCGCATTCTCTGATAATAACACGTTGGTACTCATCAAATGCTATCTGATTAATAGTACATAATAATACACTTCTATATTTGTTTCATATATCCTAAGTGTTCTGTTTAATCTATTGGACCTCTTATAAAAAAAAAAGTAAGTAATTTTTGTTATAAAGTATGTTCGCAATATTGAATTAAAAATAAATTGCAAATTGAAAGGATATAGAATGGATATAAATAATAAACTAGATAAATATGTGTACAAAGGAGCTATAGAATTATAGAAATAATGAAGTTCATGATCAAAATAACAGGGAAATTTCGAGGACGAAATTTTTTTAGGGGAAGAGTTGTAATGACCCAATTTCAATAGTGTCGAACAAAGATTTGAGATTTCTAAATCTGACTGAAAAGTTAGAAAACTTTGTTAATCGATAATTATAAGTTAAGTGTGATTTTGGAAATATTTTAAAATTAGTGAATTTTGTGAACTAAAAGAATTAATTAGAAAAATTGGGCCAAAAACAAGGTATTGAGAGCTCGAATTCATAAAGTGAGCCATAAATATTTCTAAAAATATTTATGGAGTGTCATTAAGTTATTATTAAAGTTTAGTTGAGAAATTTTAACGTTTGGATATGTAATTAAATGAAAAGGACTAAATTGAAAAAGGTGTAAAAGTTGAATTATAGATTAAAAGAAATTATGAAGGACCAAAATGGTAATTATACCATTTTGTAAAGTTGAGGCGGTTACTTATTAAAAATCTGAGATTTTTTAAAGTATGTTATTATATTATATATTAATATTATATTATATTATTATATTATTATATTATTATAATATTATATATATACAAACAAAAACAAAAGAAAAGAAAGGGGAGAATACCAGAAAAGAAACAGAGAACAAGACGAAAGCAGTGGAAGAAAAAGGGGAAAGAAAGAAAAAGGAGAAATTGATGGTTTGAAGCTTGGAAGTTTAATTGGTAAGTTAATTTAGTCCTTCTCTTTTAATTACATATCCAAACGTTAAAATTTCTCAACTAAACTTTAATAATAACTTAATGACACTCCATAAATATTTTTAGAAATATTTATAGCTCACTTTATGAATTCGAGCTCTCAATACCTTGTTTTTGGCCCAATTTTTCTAATTAATTCTTTTAGTTCACAAAATTCACTAATTTTAAAATATTTCCAAAATCACACTTAACTTATAATTATCGATTAACAAAGTTTTCTAACTTTTTCGTCAGATTTAGAAATCTCAAATCACTGTTCCGACACTATTGAAATTGGGCTGTTACAATTGGACTGACATGTAAATTTATTATTGGTTTAATATGGTTGATTAAATTTTCATGTGGCTCTAATTGTGTTATTGGATAACAATAATTTTTTTTCATGTCACCACTTTAGCGATAGCAATTATCAATTTAGACCTAATAATAACATTATAAAAATAAAAAGATAAAAATTTATATCAAGTAAAATAAAGGGATCAAATCATAAATTTTCGAGACTAAAATCAGAATTATACTAAAAATAATTAAAAATTGCATAGTGCAATTTCAAAGAAATTTAAATTTTGGGATTGACTTTTAAATAGTGCAGTCAAGAATTTGGTAGAAAAAAAAGAAAAAGAAAGTTGAACAAGTGAAAGTGACCCAATCCATTTTAACTAAACATGCCTTAACAAGTGGGTCATACATGGATACCCAATTTTCAGTCTTTCACACACTAATTAAGTTTTAGCAGTAATTAAAAGATGGAATTAATGGAATTAAAATTTTCTCCATCTTATATATAATATTTAATATATTTTTCTTAAAATGATCTCATTATAGATTTTTATTATATCTGTTTGTTTTTTTTTCATTATGTCTAGAACTACCATAGCCACTTCTCAACCCACAAATAGGAGGATAATGTGCTTCATTGTATTCAAACACATGTCCTCCTGCATTAGCAACAATATTCATACCAATCAAGTTAAATCGACTAATCGAGTTAAATCGACTAATATTTAATAAATTTAAGTCATCTAAAATGCTTTCTCTTATCTCTAGTATTGTCTTCTTTCTTTTTATCTATATGTAGATAATAATAATAATAATTAAAAAAATAAAAATAAAACCCTATGATATAATGAAATTAAGTCCAATCAAAGCTGGTGGGGCAATGTTAATTGATATTGTCTGGAAATGACAATGAAATTTGTTGTGGTTTTGGCCCTTGTTTTCTTACTTTGTTATTATCTTCTTTTTTTCTTTTTCTCATGTCTCTCATTTATCCCATCACTACACAATCACTCACTGATTTCTCTTTATAAACCTAATAATTGGTATATTATGTTAATGTATATGCCATGTCTTTTAAATCGGTAACAATATCATGGAGATCATTGTATTAAGAATTAGATTGCAATTTATTTCATTTATTGAAAAATGGACAAAGTCCTTACATGTTAGATCAAAAAGCAAGTCGATCCCTTTGTTAAAAATTTTATCTATTTCTATTGTTAAAAATTTGTTATTGTATGCCAACATGAGGTACTCGTGGCACACCATTTGTAACTGTTTGGTTATTTCGTCAATTATTAACAATAGAAATAAATGAATTTTTTAACAAAAACAATTTGTTTGCTTTTTTTTTGTGTGAATTAAAAGAGGATGTCAAAACCCTAAACAGTAACACAACTAGCGTGACTTGAACCTAAGCCACACTTGGGTGGGTTTAAAATGGGCATAGGTTAACTATTTAAAAATATAGACAAATTTGAATAAAATTTTAGATTCATATTTCAAGTCAAACTAAATTTGAATAAATATAAAATATATTAATATTATATCTAAACTCGACTCAAACCCGACTTATGAACACTTCTAGTTATGTCTTTATTGATAGCTATAAGGAATTGTGTAGGAAAACACCTCTTAAATACTTTCTTTGCCACACAGCCTATCCATCGCCTAAATATTAGTGGGGTTAGCTTGTACCTAAACCCAGATAAAGAAATGATAGCTAATTCACCCCCACAGCCAATGATGTCTGCCATTTGCAATGAAATAAGATCCTCAACTCCTACACAACTTACTCACATTTTTTCTTTCATTTTACTAATTCACAATTTGGTGCATGCTCTACTTAATTGATTGCTTATAATGGTGGATACATAATGAGATTCACAGTTCTTCAATGTAAAAGGAAAAAATCTTGATTTTATAAGAAAAACCTGTGTTTTTACATGGAATTGAGTTATACATGAAAAATATGGTTTCATGTCAGTAGTTGAATAATTTAATTCCATGTAAAAATTCGAATTTTCTTTGGAAAAAGTTTAATTCTAAAAAAGAAAATAAGTGACCAAGATGAAAACTTACTAAAATTGAGGGAGTAAAATGAATGTATGTAATGACAAATTAATGGTGAATGACAAATAATAAAAGTATGTAATGGCAATGACTAAAATGATAAAAATTTATGTCGTCAACCATTGTTAACAACCATATCATCAAGATTATTCGGATTTAACCACCAACTTTTAAATCTAACAATCAATGGGTTTAATTAATAAATTTTGTCCATGAGAGAACTCAATTGAGTATAAAAAGTTTGAAGGAGCTTAATTGATGTTTTAAGAATACTTTAAAGACTTCTTAAGCCAAGTACTTTGAGAAAATTTTGATTTTAGTCCCTATACATTAATTCGATCAATTTTAAACCATGTACTTTTCAGATTCATTCAAAAGTTAAATTTATTTGTTTAAATTCAATTACTAGTCTATATGTACAGTCGTGAATTTAGCTCATATTTTCCATTTGAATCATTCATAGTCCCTATACTTTCAAAATTTGAAATTTCGATCTTAACATAAATAAGTCATTAATTCATTAACTGAATTTTAGTGAGCAATATGTAAAATTAACAAGCCGACATGACATTACATATGATAACATGTTTACCGTATTAGATTTTAAAAATAACAAAACTTTAAATTAGCAGTTTTAATTTAGTGAAAACCAAGACTTCAAATTTTGAAAAATACACAAGACTAAAAATTGACCAAATTAAAGTACGAGAATTAAATCCACGGACTAATAACATAATCCGGCAATATGTGTTATTGTACACCAATCATATTTTTGAAATATTTTTTCTAAAAAAGAACAAATATTGAAATTTGAATCTCAATCCGAGTTTTGATTACTATGTATCTTTCTCTATTGAGAAATGATTCATAGGTTGCATGTAAATTTGTAACATCAAAAATCTCAAAATGAAAAGAAGCCTCACTTGAAACATGTTCCAAAACTCCAAGAACAAATCATTGAGGATGCTAGCATCCATTCATTGTTCTTAAGGCCTGAAGTTTGCTTGCCGCCGAAGCTTCATCGGCATTCATGTTTTAACCTAACAGGAATCCATGGTACTTGCAAACTAATCCTTGGATATATTCCACTTTAAATTCCTCAAAACAGATGCAGACAAACAAAAACATTGATAAATGTACAAAAATATTAGAAAGGATTCTCACCAGGTAGATAAGAAGGAGATCCACCCTCGATTTGGTTCTTTTTACGATTGAATATACCGCTGATATTAGGTAAAAGGACTTTTTTCGAGATGGAAGACCTCTCTTTTTCCAACTTATGTACCTGAATTTTCTCTGGTGGGTTCGGCTTTTGAAGTCTATAGTGTTGTGGGGATGATTCAGTTGACATTTGTGCTTCTGCTAGGATCCTGGATGCAGCTTCAGCTGCCTTTTTCTGTTCCCTTTCACGCCACTTACGGAGCTCCCCTTCCACCGCTCTCTTTGCTGCTTCAGCCATCTCAGCCCTCTTCAAAGCATCGGCAGTTGCAACCTTCATGTCTTCGATCTCTTTTTGAGTCACCTCTAACCTTTTGAGGGCCTCGTTTTCACTAGCCTTTATAGCTTCCACTTGAGCGATGGCAGCTGCCACTTTCATTTCAGCTAAATTATCGGATTCTTCCACTTTATGGCTCAAAGCCTCAAATTCTTCCCTGGAGATAGTGACATTGGCTCCAGATTCTGAGGTCGAGGTACGTGCAGCACTTGTTCTTTCAGAAAGCATCTTTATCTGATCAAGTGCTCTTATCTCAGCTTCTTTAGCAACTTCAGCTTCTTCCAAAGCAGCTGTCAGCTGCTTATTGGCTTCCTCAAGTGAAATTCTTGCGGCTTCTGCTTCCGACTTTAATTTCTTGGCTTCCTTCTTCATCTCTGTTGCTTCTAACCGTGCGTTTCCCGTTTCCACTGTTAACTGTTGGAGGGTGGAAAACATTTCTTCACAAGCACCTCTTGTTTTCGATTCCTCTACAAGGAAAGCTTCAAGCTCGGATTTACTTTTCTGAAGCTTAACGTGCAGATTCCCAGCAATGGACTCCATTTCTAAGTCCTTCTCCTTCAGTTTTGAATGCTCTTTCTTCACATTCTCGAGTTCCAACTGAAGAGACTCCACCATACTTCTCAACGAGTTCCCTTCTTCAGCAACTTTTTGCAATGATTCTTTAGCTCCATCCAGCTCCAAAGTAACAATTCGTACAGACTCCAAATCAGAAGCCTTTGCATTTTCCATCTGCTTCTGCAAATCCCCAATCTGATTAACTGTTTCCAACAGTTGTGCTTCAAGATTTCGCGTAAGTTCCGGGTCAAATTCATTCTTTAAAGCAAGCAACTTCTTTCTCGAATCTTCAATGGTAGCTTTATATAGTTCTCTCCGTGTGTCCTTTTCGGCAAAAAATTTAGCTTCTTCTTGCTGTGCTTCAAGAGATCCAAGCTTCACTTGTCCAATTGATCCTTGTAAAGATGAAATTTGCTTAGAGAGCTCCCCAATCTTCTCGATATTAGCCTTAGCCGAATGTTTAGCTTCTAACGTTAAGTTGATGGCCGTAATTTTCGCTTCTAAGGATGCATCACAGTCTTGATGAAACTTCCTCAATCCTTGTTTCGCAGCATCGAGTTCAGCAATCACAGCCATGTATTGCTCCCTAGAAGTTTCCAAGTCCTGGCTCCGAGCATCATCAGGTCCCGGGAGAATATCAGAATTTGCTTCTTCAATCTGCTTTGCCTGACTCTTTGCAGCTTCCGTAGCCTTGATTGCAGAATCCTTTGATTCATTTATGGTTTTGAGTTTGCAACTCAGTTCCTCCACCATACTTTTAGCCTTCTCAAGCTCTGCGAGTGCTTGAGTCTTCGTTGTCTTGGCATTTTCTATCTGCTCCTTCAACTTGTTTAACTCTTTTTGAGCCACGTGAAGTTGTGTCTCCTTTGCCACTACTCTCTGTTCAACAACAAAATAAGAAAAAACCGAGAATTAAACAATGTTGCCCCAACTCTTTATTCTACTTGAAGCATTCATGTCCAACAGTCCAACAAATATTTGGACATGAATGTGGGGACTGGGGATAAACCCTCCAAGGACCCTTGAAATACATGGAAAGAATTGAACATACCCATAATGGACACATACCCGTATCCAACAATATCATATCCGAATATAAAAGCAAAAGAAAAACATGAAAATGCAATAAATATCATATCCAAATCTCAAAAGTTTCAAACTATGACATCTTGAAAAACATTTCAGGTTAAGAAGAGAAGTTTGAAGAGTCATTTACCTCAGCAGAATAAGCTTTTGACTTTTTTATGGCGGGTTTTTCCCCGGAGAAAGCACCTTCACCAAAAAGAGTGACAGCATCTTTAACGGATTGAAAAGGCGCACTAGTATCTATCTCTCCAACCTCCACTTTTGCAGAGCCCATGCCATTCTGGCGTCCCTTCGCAACCATAATGCTTTCCTACTAAGAAAAAAATAGCATTAATCACAATACAGAACATCCAACAACCAAACATGTCTCAGTCAAAACAAAGCAAACTATAATCTCAAACAAATCTAATGCACTCGAGATGAATATTATATGGTAGTGGCAGGAAATTATCTCCCTTTGAATCAAGGTATTCAAGAACCAGTTGTTCCGGCTAAATCACAACCTAAACCGGTAACGCCGACCGGGAAAAACCCTCACAAACCCATAGGGCTAAATCTATCATAGCTTAAATAAGTAATGCTAAAGCACAATCACATACTAGAGTAGGAACAACTTCTTGCATTTTCTCACAGCTACATTGTTAGGATCCATAATTTGTCCTAAAAGTACCTGTGTCCGACATCCATATCCGACACTCGAATGCGAATCCGAGTAACATAGATTCATAGTTTATTAAGCCAAAACTCCACAAAGTAACATCAATGAAACTAAGATTACAATTTTAAATTACTTAATAGCATCAAGATTTCAACATCATAATAAAGGTAACACTATGAGTGAAGTTGACCATACCTTAAATATCCTTTTCAAATCTTCAAACAAATAGACAGCCTAATCCAGAATACCAAGCTTTAATCTTTTTCCCAGACAACCCTGACTCAAGATCAAAGGGGGGGGGGAGAAAATATCTTTAAAAAAATTCTGCGAATTCAAGAACATGACAAAATTGACATTTCAAGTCTTGATAGAAATAAGAAATGGAAAGAACCTAGCAAAAGCCAAAACTTGAAAAACACAACAAGAACAAATAACTTACCATATAAAAAGCTAAACCCAACAGAAAAAAAACACTAACAAAAATTCCAATAACAAAAGAAATATCATCAAAACTCAAAAGGGTCAAATCAAAAATCAAATAATCACCTTTCTCTAAAAGGCATTTACATCTTCACGATCACCTTCCTTGATCTTCATACTACTTTTTTAACTCAAAAAACCCTTTCAATCTTTCAACTTAAAATCCAAAACCCACCAATAAAATCCAAACTTTTTACAAGAATCTCCCAAGAAAATGTGATTTAAAAAAAAGGGGGGAGCTTCTTGGAAAAGAAAATAATTTTTTTTCCTGGGTTCTAATCCAAAAGAGCTTTACTACCTTTCACTTTTAGTATTATTGAAGGATTCAAATAGTAAACTGATACAAGTTAGAGAGAGAAAAAAGTTTGAATATTCGAAAGCTGTCTTTGAGACAAAATTTTTATATATCAGCAAAAGGCTGTTTAAGAGAGAGAAAAGAGGGAAAGACTGTTCCTTTTTTTCCTTTGATTGAGAGAGATAAAGACAAGGAAATGTGGTTTCCAAGGCTGTACTTTTTCGCCAGTGTTGTAGTTTGTCTTAAAATCAAAGGGTAGTTCTGTCTGAAAGAAACTAGTAAATGAGTAGAGCGGGGAAAATGGATGCCACGTTCAGTCCATCACTGAGGAGAAGAGAGTAGTGACAAAAATGAGGAAAATGACTAAAAAATCTTCAAAAGAGCTCACTTATTGATCTTGTTGGCTGATGCTGTTTCCCTTATATGTGAGATCTCTCTCTCTCACATGCTGTAATTTGTCTTCGATCCCTTTTTTCTTATATTTATCTTTCTTTTGCAAAATTTTATATACTTTTTTTATTTTAGGTGTTTTTTGTTTTTGAATTACCTTATTGTATATTTTGATTATATCTATTTTTTTATACAATATTTTAAATTATCCATAATCTCTCTTCAACTTTTAAATAATAGAATGATGTAGTTCAACGCACTCGAACTTACATTCTCTTGTACTGACAACAATATTCATGTTAATCGAGCTAAGATTCAATCGGCTACTTTTTATTTTAATTATCTTTATTTTTGTAAATTTAAAATTTAGTTCTTATACTTTTATTTTTATGGATTTAATTTTTTTTATTTTTTAGATTTCATAATTCAAACTCAAATATTAACATTGTTAAAATTATTTTGTTAAATTTCATTACACCATTTTTCTCTTTTTTGGGGAGTAAATTTCAAAATTATACATGAATTTTAATTTAATGTGCAATTGTATACATGTAGCTCTGATTGTGGTTCAAATGTATATTTGAAACTTTAATTTTGATTTATTCATACACATTTAAAGAAATAAATACATCAATTTATTTTGTATATTGGATCGATATAATTATTTATGTATGCAATATATAAACATAAAATGATGTTATATCAATAATTGTGTTAATAATTTACAAAAATTGGATCAAATCAAAATTTTACGTATAAAATTGTACAAAATCAAAGTTCATTTATACAATTGCACATTAATGCATAGCTCATGTATAGCTTTGAGATTTATCCCTATTTTCTTAGGGTAAACTACACTCAATGTCACTAAACTATTACTAAGTTTACATTTTAATCACTCAACTTCAAAAAGTTACAAAACGGTTAATGAATTATTCAAAAATTTTCATTTTAATCATATGATTGTTAAAATTGTTGTCATATGGCCTTCACTGTTTGCACCGACTGCACCAATAAAAAACTCACATTCCCCTTCTCTTTTACAATTTAATTTTTTTCATGAAACAACTTTGAACGTCATGAATTTACGAACCAAAATCTAAACAATTTTCTTCTTCGATCTCCAACACTGATCATCAAATCAACTTGGATCTAAAGTATGTTCTTCTACTAGTCGATGGGTACATATCTACCGTATCGATCTTTGAATCATCGCTCGGAGTCCACTAACCAAGCATTCTTTAAAATTTTTTTACAATTTTATAATTCTTTTAAGTTGAGTGATCAAAATATAAACTTATTTGATAATTTTGGATATAATTTACCAATTGGACCTGATTTTAAATTTTGAAAAATAAAAAAGTAGAGTGAGTAAATTAGCACAAAAACCTGTGTCACATGTTACAATCTTTTATAAAGAAATTCCCCTTTTTTTGGTTATTGACATGATTTGTCCATTTGGATTAAATGATTAAGTTGATAAGGTAAAAAAGATGGTGAAAAAACCAATGAAATTCATTTGGATTGGAGGGAAATTTTTATTGTCAAGTGAAATGATGGGAGGGCAAAAAGTATAAAAATGATAAATTATTTTGACATTTGATTGAGGGCATGTTTGCATTAGGATGAAGTGGCAACTTTCTTAAATACCCCTTGGTTTTTGGTTTTTTGGGGGCAACAAACACAGCATAAACCCCTAAAAAGCCCTCAAATTATTTCATCAAATTAAAGAATCTAAACTTCATTATGTACACTTCTTTCTCATTCTCAATCCAATACCAAACCTTTGGGGTCCTCAATTGATTGTGGGGGCAGCAGCAATAATAGTCCTAAATGCCTTAAATTGCTCAATATAAAAAAATTCATCAATGTCTCAAATCTCATAGTGCTGCAAACAGTTTGTATGACCTGTAAATGGACCCAACCCTAACGATGTCATGCATTTCAGGACTTCTGACCATAACATAAGCTGTTACTTCAACTTTCACCATTGCTTTTTACAAGAAATATGGTGACAATGCTGACTAAAAATTACTCTCCCTGATGAGAAGAAAGAAGAAGAAAAAGTAAATAAGGAACCCCAAAACTTTGAGTTCAGATTCTGTCATCAAGTTTGGTTTTTCATAAATCCCTTCATTCCTATTGAGATACCTATGTAAAATTACATTTTGTTCCCCTTTACCCAAAATTTGAATAAATTAATACTTATATGTTAGATCAAAGAGCAAATTGATCTTTTTTGTTAAAAAATTTATCTATTTCTATTGTAAAAAGCTAACGTGACTAATAAATAACCAGACAGTTACACTTAATATGTCGCATGTACCTCATGCTGACATACATAAGCTAACTTTTAACCGTAAAAATGGACAATTTTTTTAATAGAACCAATTTGCTTTTTAATATAATATATAAGGACTAATTTACCCTTTTTTGAGTAGAGGAGATAAAATACAATCCAACTCCTAATACAAGGCCTCCATGATACTTTTACCTGTCCTAACACCTATATTCAACACATTCGTGGATACAAGTAGGAGATATGATCTCCAAAGACACTCCAAAAGAACATGAACATATCAATGTCGGACACATACATATCTAACAAGTCAATTCAAAATCCGAGTAACATAGGTTAGCATGTCAAAAGGTAAGTCCACCTTCCTATTTCCTACCTAGCTGCATTATGTATTCTTTTTCATTTCGGAGGGGGTAATTTTAGTTTATGAAAGTAAAGGGTATTGTCCTAAACACATTGAATGGATTACCTGTTATGAGTTTGTGAGATCGAAGCTATATGGGCTTATATTTCATTGCTAGTGGCATGAGAAAGAGAAAATCAACAAAGACTGAAATTTATTGAGGTCGTAACATGAATATTTTGTTTGAATCCCACATAACTCTCATTACCCCAAGCTTTTTTTCAGCATCTTCAAATGAGGTACCTGTGGATTCAGATGGGTAGGGTAGCTTCACCCATCTATCAGCCTTTAGGTCGACCACATCGACAACACACGACCCTGATTCCTCCAAGCTCTTTCCCCACCATTTGCCTTGCACCTGATGCACTTTTCCCTTGCCAATCTCCTGACCTCTTCCATCTACAAGCACTATAAACTGACCTGGCTTGCACTGAACAAATTCTGCAGCACCATAATCAACAAATTCTGGAGCCACTGGGTTTTCACTGGTGTTCATTCTTGACATGCTTCGAGTGCCTCTGGTATTCGATGGGGTAGTCTCTTGACCAGGACTATCAGGAGCTCTTAATGAATGACCTTGTTGTGGCCCACCCTGCTTTCCCGCAAAAGCATTGTCAGGCTCTGGAGGGGGACGAGCATCCTTACTTAAGCGTGCCAGCCTAGCCTTCCGGTTGTTGAGCCTGATGGCAGTAAAATAATTAGTACCAATTGAACTTAAAAAAATGTGCAAAAAGACTGTTAATCAACAGAATCTATTAACTAATAAACATGAATTATACCAATCGATGCTTTTGAAGCAACAAAATACATGTTTCTTACCATAGAACTCTTAGCATACCAGTTACTATAAGCTTTCTGAATTTCTGTTTTTTCCCCAATTCTTTATTTTTATCATTAAAGAAGCTACCTCATAATCTCAGAATAGTTTCTAGAACTCTTGGCATGTAAAATACTACAAGAGGTGTCTTCCTTACCAGTTCCTCAGCTGTGAACATGTAACCTCTGAGCCCTGCGAAACAAAAAAAACATGTTATTTCAAATGAAAAACCAAATTAACTTTAGATCAAAAATAAATGTCTAGAACTATTTTACATACATGACGACTTAATTTATCAGCCCATGATTGTATCAAAGCAGTATTTCGTTGCATTTCAGGTTCATCCAGAAGGGCCCTTTCCATTATCGTCACTTGTTCGTCATTCATTATAGTTCGCTTCCTTTTCCTTCTATGCTTTTCTTCAGTTTGAACGGTTTCAACTTTTTCATCTTCTCGAACATCTGCATTTTCTCTGTGACGCTCTGCTAATTTATCAACTGCATTTTTACCCTTTGTGGAACTTGTATCTGACCCGCTTGTTTCAACGTTCTGCACATCTCTATCAATCTCTTTCAAACCACTAGGTGTAATAGATTTATCTTTATCATCCATCATGTCTCGCCTTGTTACACCATCAGCTTGATCCATATGACTGTTTCTGACATAAAAATGCTCTTCTTGGAAAGCAGAATTCTCAGACATTTCTTCTTTCAGGTTACCATTTCGATTATTAAGATTTGGAGGTTCTCTTCTTAGTAAAGGAGACGAGCAACCCCCTAAACTTCGATCATCCTATCAGTTATAAAACACTGCTAAGTGTTGGATTTAAAAGATAAAGGAAAATGAAAAATAAGCAAGAGATTTCATGTGCATCAATGCCAAAATAATAGCTTCTGACACTAAAGATTTCGCTAGAAATGATATTATTATAACAAAGTTCACTGGTCCAAAATATAATTGGAGCTAAATCTGTCTTATGTCTTACTTTGTCTCACCAATCAAACATTTTTTGTCAAACATGGCTTGAAGTTTGAACCACCGACACTTATTATTTAAATTTGTTTCACCAAATGAACTTCCAACATTCACTTATTGTTCTGGCAAATTGATTTTGACTTGACTCCTCAAATCTACTTTTCTATATCTTTTAAAAGAAGCAGATAGTTTCAAAACATTTAAAGTATAAAAATGAAGAAAAATACCAAACACGACAGAGGGATCGAAGATAGGAACAGTATATTAATCATTTATAAGATAAGGAAGGTTTACCTGAACTCGGTTTTCTTCAAATTCAGAAGGATTCATCAGTGATTGTAATTGGTCAAAGAATACTCTGAAAAAGAGCATTTAAGAAGATAAATCAATAATGTCGGACCATCCATAAACTCAAACAGAGAAGTGGGTAGTAATGATCTTGAAACATGGATCAAGTTGAATACAGCAAGCAAAGCCTCTGAAATGTGTTACACTTGCAAGAAAAGTAAAATTGTATGGACAACCTTTTTAAGGATGTTTTAAAAATGAACTATATCACTCATGGTAGCATATCAAAAAGATGCCACACAAGATGAAACTATACTAAGGTTTAGTTAGTATGAATACTCATCTGTTGAATGTGGTGATTCAAACATTTTTGTGGTGTTGCAAGAAACCCGTGCTCGTTTATATAGGAAAGCATAATATAGCAAACTGTTACTAAGTTCTAATGCTACTTAGCAGGAATTTCATAAATAAAACATGAACCCCAGATCACCTCAAGAGCTGCAGATCATCCTCATTCAGAAAAGTAGGAATCAAAGATTCTGCATGACTCAACAGGGAACCTACATAAACAGGTTACTCGTAAGGAACAAGATAAATTTTGCAAGAGGAAAAAAGAAACCAAGTTCAACAAGATACTTACGCAGGTTCCTCTGAACAGCAGAAGCTTTCTGTGGACCAGTGATGAAGGCATAACTCGGTAATAGCTTAGATGGATCCATCAGCAAGCAACCAAGAAACTTGTGAAGGAAGAGGTTCCTCTCCTGCTCTGTGGATTAAAATAGATAATTCAATTAACATAAAAGAATCCCACAAATTTCCTACAGAACTTGCTATCACTCAGGTGGAAATATACCTTCACAGATGTTTGGAACAAAACAATGAAGATTTGCAATTATTTTCACAAATAAAGATGTTCTTTGATGCACATAGGAAGCCTGAGACATGTTACTGTTTGGGATAAAAGTGAATTCCAGATTTGATGTGTTCAATAGATCCGATGATGAAACTGAATCTAAAGCCCATCCAGCTGCAGCAAATACTTCATAATACAGGGTAGCATCTTCTTCCCTTACAGGGAGATCAGCAGAACACCACATTGACAGAAAATCTCCATGAGAGAGTGAAAATATTGCGCTCAAAAATTCAGTCTGAAGAAGCATAAAAGAGGCAGTCACAAATCTTACCATAAAGCATCCAGACAAGGGATAATAAAACACCAAATGTGTCAAATTTACAAGACAATCCAGCAAAAAGTTCGAATATTTTGCCACAAGTTTATAAGGTTTTCATCCTCTGGGAATTATGCAAATTTTGATAAAAAACTAGTAAAAGAGAAGTTATAGCTACCATATCTTAGAAATAACATTCTACTAGCAGTCTCAGAAGTACTGATATAGCATCTCCAAAAACCTAAGGAGCAAATTTTGAAGTCTGACCATAATAACTTACAAAGTACACAGTGATGTATGATCGAAAATTTGAATCATCGGAGAAGATGTCAGCTAGACGCATTGCATTAAGTTGAAGAAGCCCCATAGGATAGGTTCTGTCAGAACTAGCACTGAGATGCTTGGGGTTTTTACTAAGTCCTGTCTTCAACAACTCAAGGACCTGCCTCATTATGATTATTGTATTAAAGGCAAGCATCTAGGCAAACAATTCTGAGTACAATTCTCTATCCAAAAAAATAAAGAAAAAGTTGCATAACCATCCAAAAACTAACCTCAAATGCAACAGACTTTGCCAAATCCAGGCTTGCTGGAGAGCTGGCAACCTCATCAAGGTAAGAAATGCTTTCTGCTTCACACAAATGCAATAACTGCATAAATAGGTCACTTCATTTACGTTAGTGCCACATTGAAAAGGAGCCGTAGAAGATTTTAAAAAACATCTCAACATGTATAGCCAAAACAGATACCCAAGCCTAGGACTTACAATTGACAGGACTTTAGCTTTCAGCCTAGATAATGCAGCCACAATTGCAGAGGATTCTGCAAAATCTGGCGCATGTAACTTCAGGATGGATTGAGCCAGAAAAAGAATACCACCTTTGCCACAGAGTTCCTGAAGCCAAAGATGAAATCACATTGGTCTAATTAAAAATGCAATAAATCCCAGTGGATCATAAAAATACTTCAATAAGTAAAGTCAATAGGACTCAAACCTTCACGGG
Organism: Gossypium bickii; assembly: GCA_025503065.1. NCBI lineage: Eukaryota > Viridiplantae > Streptophyta > Magnoliopsida > Malvales > Malvaceae > Gossypium > Gossypium bickii. Next base: position 927,837 of record CP106721.1, on the reverse strand, counting down.
GATCTCCTGAAGATCTTCCATACAATTATTAACAAATTACGATGAGTACGCTTTATTGAAACCATAATTTTTTTAATTACCTAAATGAAAATTTTAACATTTTAGATCTCAGTTTCTTTTGACTAATAATCTTCCTCTTGTTTTCAACAAGAGAATGCCAGTAAATAAATAAATATTTTGGCTAAAACAAATTACGTCTACCAAGAAAGGCATGCAGGTAATATCTCTTAATACATTACTTTATACCAGATGAATACATAAATGATATGCTGGTATGCAAACCTTATTCTTCAGTAAGCGCTCCCGGAACGGTTTTTGTTGGCACAACAACTGAAGGAACTGTAATGAAGCCTCGCATTGTTGGCAAAGATAGTTAACCATTGATTCAGTAGTTGAACTCGACTTGACACAAATTTCGATATGCTGAACAGATAGCTTGTTTTGGAGAAACCTGACAACTAAATGAATTGCTCTGCAAGCTACATCCATAAACATGTCAACCTGTAATGGAATTTAGATCAATTAGGTGAACAGACATGATGGATTGAAGATCTAAATAAGACTATATAGTATTGTCATGAATTGCTAAGGAAGTGGTGAGTAAAGAAAATAAAGATAAGAGCAATACCCTGCATAATAATTCCATAAATAACATTATGTAAACCATCTCATTTTCCCTCAAATAAGTTCATAATAATGTCAACTCAGTCATACCTTAGGATGTGCCACCATCACAAGAGCCAGATCTTGCCACTGTGAAGATATACATCCAGTCAATAGATAAAAACTACATGCAACAAGTGCAGAAAGCAAAACTGGCACGGGACCTGAATCATGGATGTCCTACAAAATGAAGCACGCTGGAATAAAGATAAAAACAAATTTGAGGAAGATAAGACATAAAGTAAACGATAAAAAGAACCTGTCTATAATCATTGAGAACAATCAGCACATAAAAGACCAGATCAATCAGCTGTTCTGATACTTTTACATCATCAAGCAGAATCTGTAAACATTATAAAAGTATTAGGAGAAAAAACCCCACAGTAACAAAAAATCTTCAAAACCTTCTACATTATGTAGTAGATTGGCAGGTGAACAAAGAAAAATGAAGCATTAGAATGAGTTATAAGATAAAGTAAACAATGCAGTTATAGTACTAAACAAGTACCATCTGTAATAACCATAGTTCTGTCTTTAAGTTAAGGGCCTTCATAGAGCAAAGGTGCAGCTTAAACTTGAAGTCCTTTAGAAATTTGCAAGATGTTGCAAATTTATTCTTGACTTAATCAAGGATGTATGTCAATCTCAAGGTATAGCTGAGGCTTGCTATCCATATAAAGCATTACAGTACTGGAGGCAGAATATAAGTTGTTATCCAAGTTATATCTAAATAATATATTTCCAATCTTATAACTAAGTCCAAAGAACAAAATACGGGATGAAATAACACGAGGAAAGTTTAAAATTAAGGAGCTAAACTTATTTATCCTACAGTATCCCTCGTAACCAAGAATGATTTCAATCTTATAACTAAGATCAAAGTCCAAGCATTGAAATGAAAGAAATGAAAACAGTTGACAGTTAAGCAGTGACTTATTTATCCTATGCAGCAGTATCCCTCTTCCAGCCTTCATTTTGATGTATTAACATTTTTCCAAAGAAAACTGAAAAGTACAGAGATATAATGGAATTGTCCCTTTATTGCAGCTCAATTTGTATCAAGTCCTTGTTATATCCAAGAACAAACGCAGCAAATAATGGAACAAAAAGAGAACTAAAATTATTAGAATAGAAAAACAACCAGATGTGTATAATTAGTGCAACCTGCTCAAGTTTAGTATGGCGAGGGGCTAATTCACACAAGGAATGCAAAATCCGGATGCCACATAATAAATATCTGAGCAGAGCTTCATCTCTATCAGATGACACAAGCACTGCAATAAGGTGCAAAGGAAGAAATCCTGCAAGTTTTTCCACGTCAATCTGAAAGATAACACAATGCAATACAAAATGTTTCAGTGGAAAAGCAGAAGAATGATACCATGACAATAATGAAATGAGGTACTTGTACCTTTACATCTAAACCTTTTTCAGTAACAAAGTGAATGGTAAAATTTTCAGAGTCTCTCAGCAACTTATTCAGCTCCTGTGAGTTAAGCCCATGAATCTCCTTAACCACTGAAATCAAGTCAATTGCCTGCTCATAAAGCAAAACACATCTGAGGACCTGATGGACTCAACTTCCTTTTTTCTTTTTTATAGGTTAAAACACAGAACCAAAACGTTGGGCAAAGGGCAACTAGGGAAAAAGAGATGATATGCAAATTCAACATGCAATTTTGATAAGAACACCAACCTGTTCAACAGTGGATATTGCTTCTCCCTCGCCTTGCCTCATGTTCAAAAACCTAGCAGCAAACAATGTATGACTAAAGGCTAAAGAGCATAGTTGGTACTGAACATGAGGTTCATCCACATAAGATAACTACAGAGATTGTATTCCATTAGTTAGAAGAGCTTGAATAGTCCCTAACAAAGATGACAAGACAACTATAAAGAATTCTCCACCACCTCTCAAACCAGCCAGCCATTGAAACTTAATAGTGCTCCAGAAAGTAATCCCTACTCCATTTTCATCATTCCCATGTTCTTATTTTCACTACTATGATTAATAAATCTTTCAAGAATGCTAAACATGCATCATACACCCAATTCAACCTAAAAAATAATATCACCAAAAAGAAAAAAGCAGTGTGCCACATGGTAAAACCATTCAATTATAAGGAAATCCTCACTGCTGCACCACAAACCAGCCATTGCTAAAAAAATTCAACCTTGGAAGATTCAAAATACTTATAATATAGCGTTGAAACTTGCAAAAGCATCCAAAATCAGTCCCTAACAATAAAAAATAAAAAATAAAGAAAGCCCTCCAATTCATCATCCCCGTGTTTTTTTGTTTCACTAAAACAGCTTCAAAGATTTCTAAACATCCATCTACACTAATTAAACCTAAAGACAAAAACATGTCGTTGACCAAAAAGTCAGCGTCTTGAAAAAAAAATTAGAACCCAAAACCTAAAATCATTCAATACCGAAAATGAATTCCAGGAAATGATACATTCAACAAACAAAAGTAAACCAACTCATACCCCGAATAAAACAGACAATAAGTGAAGGAAACAATAGAGGGAAGGGAAAAAAAAAACTTACCTTTAAAGGAAAACTTAGGGAAAACCCAAATTGAAACCGAATAGGAAAAAAACCCTAAGAAAATTTTGAAAAAAAAAAAAAGAAGAAGAGTCAAAATCAAATTTTGAAGAACCGCTAGCATTGGAGAGTAGCAGCCGCTCTTCGGCTTTGTAGTTCGGCTAGCCCCAGCCCAGAATTCGTTTCCTTTGGGTTGTAATTTTGATTAGTACTAGAGGGTGGATTTGTCTAAGAAAACGTACATGAAAGAAGCTTGTTGGCGACTGCATGCGAAGGTAAAAAGTAAAACAGTTCATATTTTAAGGTAAATTAAAACATGAAATAAATTTATATAAAAATTAAATGTGATTTTGGTGGTAAAAGTAGAAATTCACATTGTATTAAGAATCCGATTATATTTTGTCTTCTTTAATCTAAAAATAGATAAATTAATCTTTATACATTAGATTAAAAAGTAGATTGATAATTCTGTTAAAAATTTTATTCATTTTTACTATTAAAGACTTATATTTGTATGTCAGATTGAGGAGCACATAGCACACCATATGTAACTATTTGGTTATTTTATCAGTTACGCTAATTTTTAACAGTAAAAATAGATAGAAATTTTTAACAGCAATAACAAGTTTCTTTTTAGTAAATGGGGAGCAAAATGCAATCTGATTTCTAATACATGTGTCTCTATGATATTTTTACCTATTTTAGTAAAAATACCATGGAGGCCCTGTGTTATAAGTCAAATTCTTTTTCCCCCTTTACTAAGAAAAGGAGAAATTAATTATTGTACGTCAGATCAAAGAGCAAATTAAATATTTTTGTTAAAAAATTTATCTATTTTTGTTGTTAAAAACTTATGTGCTTGATAGAATAACCTGACAGTTATATGTAACATACCACGTACACCTCTTGTTAGCATTCAGGGGCTAATTTTTTAACAGTAAAAATAGATAATATTTTTAACAAAATTATCAATTTGTTTTTTGAACAAACGTATAGAGATTAATTTGCCCTTTTTTCAGAGAGGCAAAATGTAAACTAACATCTAGTATAATGACCTCTATGATATTTTTACAAGTCTTTTATGTTTAGATTCAAATTTCACGAGTCTAATTTATATGTGAGTATTTTTCTAAATTTAACAAAATATAAAAAATATATAAATGTATTTTTTTTGAAAAAGAAAGAATTTTGAGTAAGTACTCAATTATCCAATTCATTCAACTATTTAAATAATAGTTTTATTAATGATGAAAAGTAACAATATTATTTTATGTAATTATTTTGTTAAATTCAAGTTTATTACAATATCATTTTTTTAGCACCAAATGAATATTCTTTTTATTTCAAAATGTTATATCAATGAATTCAAAAAAAAAATCAACAGTACTACAATTAGACCTGAATATTAAAATTTTAAAAATAAAAAGACTAAACAAAGAGTATTGAAGGTTATAACATACTTTAACCACAAAAAATAGGAAAGGCCTCTCACATACAACTCATATTCATCATGTTTAACTATAAGCTAATTGCATTTTTACACCTTCCTCTAGATATGTCTATGATCATGATGCATATTACTTCTAACAATGGTGAGTTACAAACAGACATTTATATATGTAATAAATGTGGATCACTTATAGAATTCACAGTTAAAAGCTTTATGGGTTCTAACAATAAAGGTTTCTATTATAATAGAAGAGCCCTTCAACCTCTAACATTATATATTTAATATTTTGTTGAACTTGATTTGGAGTACGAAATGAGGTATGATGAGAATGATATTATGAGCTTAGGGTGGGTTTGTATGGGCGATTGAGTGCGGTGCGGTGCGTTTAGCTTACTTTTTGTCTCACACTACAGTATCGCTACAGTATCTACTCTCACCGCCACCGCTGTTTTTACACTAAACACAGGTAAACGCACCGCTCTTTCAAACCCACTCTTAGTCAGCAAAGTGGAGTGAGAGGCTTTCAATCAGAAAGGTGGGTTAGTATTTGTTATTTTAAGTTTTGTTTTTGTTATCTTATATTTTTTTCTAATTTCTTTTTCCTTTTGCTTTTGCAGTATAACAAGGAAACCAGGCCGTTAATGTTAGAATATGTTGATAGAGATGAACTCCATGGCTCGATATATACGATCAAAGTAGAGGTTGTTACTAACGAGGAAACAATAGAAACCTTGGGGAGGGCAGAAATTGTGCAGGTTTATCGTTAGTAAGACGTGTGTTAGGTTGGCTATGTAACTGTGATGACGAAAATACAAATGTTGAAAAATGTTTCTAGTGATAGTGAACCTATAAGAGACATTTGAATTTGTAATAAATTTGGATCACTTATGGAATTCACAGTTAATAGCGATATATGTTTGCATGTCATCATCGGTAGAAGGTGTTTCAAGCTCTCAATTTTCAAAATCACAGGAACAAACAACAGTAACTCCTACACGTATAAGCCCCCAACATGATGAAGGTTTTACCAAGGACAAGCCTGCAAAATCTAAAGAAGGATGAGTGGGAAATAATAAAAACATGGGGGACAAATGAGTGGGAAAAAAGATGAACAAACCTGCAGGTCGGTCTGTTGATGCAACCAACTTATAGGAGGCATACATGGTGAATATGAGTGGTATGTTGTTGGGCTTGATCTAGAGTACAAAATGAAGTACGATGAGAATCACATTAACTGTTTAGTCAACGCAGAAAGATAAGTTAGTATCTGTTATTTTAAGTTTCTTTTTGTTGTTTTATATTTTTTAATGATTTTCTTTTTGTTTTTGTTTTTGCAGTATAACAAGAAAATTAGGTCGTTGGTGTTAGAATATGTTGATAGAGATGAACCCCATGGCTCGATATATATGGCCAAAGTAGAGGTTGCTATTAACCAGGAAACAGTAGAAACCTTGGGGAGTTCAGAAACTGTGTAGAAATTATATGACTACCAAGTAAATATTCTTTTTATTTTAAAATGTCACACTAATAAAATTAAAAAATAATTAGCAGTATTAAAATTGGACTTGAATATTAAAATTTAAAAAGTAAAGAGACTAAATTTTAAATTTTCAAAGAGTATAAGAAGCTATAATAAATTTTAAAGAAAATAGGAGAGGATAAAGTTTAGTGGAGCTAGACGGGGGCTTGAAATGTATAAATTGAAAAGTTTAGGCGATTGGGTCAACTCAAAGTTGAAGCTTCCCAATGGTAAATGACGACTAACGACTATCAGCCCAACATCCATCCTAACACCCTAAATAACTAGGCATTTTCCAACTTTAGTTACAGGTATTTAACATAGTGATCAAAGCTCGTGATCATTGTGTACAGAACCTTAATTGATTAAATGAGACTCATTCGTGGAACATATGGAAAAATCTATCTACTTGAAACCTTGGTGGCCTAGTGAAGCACTCCAATAAAACTAAAGTTACCAAGGTAATTGATGTAACTTCTAAAAGATAAAAATGTATAGAGTTTAAATCCCTTAGGACTCTCATTTTACAATTTAATTTCATGCACATCATTTGCACATTCACAATTCATTAAATTAATTTAGTATTCTTTATACTTGGTTTAAATTAAATAAAGTAGAAATATTGAAGTACTTACCTCAATTGCTTGTATTTTTTACAATCCCTTATTTTTTCTCACCTTTAAGACAATCATGGATGCTTATCTTACGGAATTAATATATCTACTATTTTTTATTAATTTCATCCACTATTTATGAAGAAAATTTGAAGGTTGGAACTCTATTGGTTTCGAAATGGTAAAAAAAAAAAAATTGAAAGAAAAACGTAACTTAAGTTAATAGCCATGAAGGGTAATGTGAGAACCATGGGTGATGGCACGATAGTATTTTTTGATTATTTGTTTGAGTTAATGTTGATTTTTCCTCTCCTTCTGTTGAGGTCGGGGAGGAGTGGTCAAACACCCATCCCAACACCCTAAATAACTTGTCATTTTTCAACTTTAGTTACAAGTATTCAACATAATATTAGAGCCAGTGACTATTGTGCACAGAACGTCAAGTGATTAAACAAGACTCATTTGACCCGCTTGGATTAACTCGACTCGTGGAACATACAGAGAACCCATTTCCTTGAAGCTTTGGTGGCCCAGTAAAACACTCCAATAAATCTAGAATTACCAGAGTAATTAACGTAATCCCTAACATCAACTAAGTTAACATTTCTGGTAATATTGTTCTCGTTCATCTCTATCAAGATATTCTAACATCAACGGCCTGGTTTTGTCCTGCTGTTCCCATTTAAAGAAAAATCTGGCCGACCCTACAGCTTCAACACTTCTTCCTCATCTTCAGTACTAGTGACCACTTGTACTTGGGCAGTGTAGATGGCACCATGGATATCATCTTCACCAATCAGTTCTAAATCCAAAGGCTCCGTTTTCTTGTTATGCTGCTTATCTCCAAAAACACAGAAAACAAAATCATTAAATAACAAAAGCAAAGTTTAAAATAAGAAATAGTTAAATCACCACGTCATTGAATGCTTCCAAGAGGACTCCCCTGACTATGCAGAAAAGGTCATTGTCATAGAATAACATTTTACTCTCCACATCAGGCACACCAACATATTGCATATGGAAGGTTAAAGGCTCAAGGACACGTCTCCTATAATTGAAACCTCTGTTACAATCCATATTGCAATGAACCGTCACCTGACTATGTTTGCATGTCATCATCGGTAGAAGGTGTTTCAAGCTCTCAATTTTCAAAATCACAGGAACAACAGTAACTCCTACACGTATAAGCTCCCAACATGATGAGGTTTTACCAAGGACAAGCCTGCAAAATCTAAAGAAGGATGAGTGGGAAATAATAAAAACATGGGGGGCAAATGAGTGGGAAAAAAGATGAACAAACCTGCAGGTCGGTCTGTTGATGCAACCAACTTACAGGAGGCATACATGGTGAATATGAGTGGTATGTGAGAGGGAGCAATTTGATGAAGATAAAGAAGGCTTGTGGTAAACAAGCTTTTTCAATTCTTTTTGTTCTTGCGGAAAAATCAAAAGTTGTTAATGTAAACGGCCCAAAATGTCCGGGCCCAAATTAGAAAAGCAAGGCCCAATAACAAAAGGCCCAATAGACCCAAACTTTTAAGTTTTTTAGAAAACTTTTAGGGTTTTTTTGAAACCCTAAAATGATGGGCCGCAAGCCCCCTTGGTGCGCCGCTCCACTAGCCATTGTCGACCACCGAACCCCCCTGTCTGCCACCGCCACCATCGCACTCCGCAAGCCCACCTGCAATAAAAAAAGAAGAAAGAGAGCACAAAGGAGGGGAAACTATTGTATTTTAATTGGTTTTTCTTTCTCAATCTTCGGATATAAAAACCGAAGATAGATCTGTAATCGGGGCCTTTTTTTGATCAATCAATAAAAGAAAACAGAAAATAGCAGTAGAGAAAAAATTTCGAAAGTAAAAACCCAACCAGTGACCTTGAAGGTAGATATTTTTCTTTTTTTCGAATCTCTGTCTTCTGTATACAAGTATATATACATATATATATAGAGAGAGAGAAAGCAAATAAAAAAAAAAAAACCAAGACTTACCTTTTCCGGCCACCGCTCGCGGTGGCCGGCGCGGCGGTGTCCGTGGTGGCGCCTTGCCGGAACCCCCTCCCCATCTCAGGCCTGCAGAGAACAAGAGAGAAAATCAGTTTTTTTGAAGAAATAGAGAATAAAAATGAAATTTTTTGAGAAAGTGGGGCTTATATAAGCAACACAAAACGGCGTCGTTTTGGCCAGCACCCATAAGCCCCAAAACGACGTCGTTTCACTGAACCGACCCACGACCCGACCCGCTAGCCAAGGGATCCGCGTGTTTTGTCGGGAGGGGCTAATTTCGCGTTCAGCCCCTCCGCTATTTCACATTCCTGCAATTGGGTTTTCATTTTCTTTAAAATTTACCCAGGAAGCTTGTCCGATTTTCGATCTGGTCCCTCCACTACCGCGCGTTTGGAAGGGAGGGGTTATTACCAGTTTTAGTCTCTCCCTTCTTTCATGCATTTCAATCAGACCCCTTTCCCCTTTATTTTATTTCGAATTTATCCCAGACATTTTGATTTTATTCGATTTTAGCCATTTTTAATTGTTTTTAGTTAAATTCATTGTTTTCATTATATGTAATATCAATATGTATGCCGTTATTATTATTATTATTATTATTATTATTATTATTATTGTTATTGTTATTATTATTATTACTAACTTTACTATTATCATTATTATTTTTATTATTTGTTTACTTTACTTTTCTTTTATGTTATTACTTCTATTATTATCGTTATTATACTATTATTTGTATATACATACTATATTATTATATTTATTATATTGTATATATTTTGTATCACTATTACCTTTTATTATTATTACTATGCTACTATTATTTTATTATTATTGTTACTATACTACTATTATTATTATTATTATCATTGTCATTATTATTATATTCATTAGTATTATTAGTATTAGTATTATTATTATTATTACCACATTCATATTATTGTATTGTACATATTTCGTATCATTATTGTTACTATTTTATTAGTATATTTACTATTATTACGTATATTATTATTATTATTATTGTATTTACTATTATCTTCATCGTTACTAACATCTTTTAGTTTTTATTTATTGTTGTTATCTTAATGTTATACCCCATGAAAATCACCATTTTTTGAATCGCATTTCAATATCTTCTTATTTTTTTTTTAAAAAAAAAAAAGAGGCTTCACAAAGGTAATATTCATGAATTTGGGAATTCAAAAATTTGTGCCCAATCGTGCTGGGTGTGACTTTTTGTTTGACCGAACCAGTGGATAGCTTTTCAAATTTTGTTTCTATTTTCAAATAATGTGATATTTGTGCGTTTAGAAGTTAGAAAAGATCGTGCCCAATCGTGCTGGGTGTGTTTTTTTTCAGTATGACCGAATAAGCAAATACCCTTTCCAAAATTTCAAAATTGTGCGCTTGGAGAATTTTAGAGATGATCTTGAGTTCAATGACTTAGATTCTCATGTCCAATCGTGCTGGATGTGAGACTCTATTCCTTCGAAACAAGGGAAAACTCGATATTCAAGTGGTTTAAAATAAAAAATAGAATAAAATTTCAAAATCTTTTTCAAGTTTGCGACATTAGGACATTGATTAATCAATTTGGTACCGATTTTGGGCGTTGCGAGGGTACTAATCCTTCCTCGCACATAACCGACTCCCGAACCTATTTTCTCGAATGTTCGTAGACCAAAAGCCCCGTTTTAGTAAACCGGAAGGCTTTATTAAAACAAAGGTGATCCGATCACACCTAATAAAGGTCGGTGGCGACTCCCGTTTTTATTCATTTTCAAAATCCAAGTTCGATTTCCGTTTTGTCAAAAAGGGACGGTTACGACAGCTTGGCGACTCCACTGGGGACCTTTTTCGAGAGTCAGGCCATAAAATGGATTATTCTTCGTCCTTTTGTCAAAAATTTTGGAAAATAGTTTTGAAAATTCATATTTCTTTTGATGTATCAGTTGGTACTATGATTGCAATAACGACGGGTCTCATGGGATATCTCTGCATTCACATTTGCATGACCGTTGTGGTCACACCCTTAAGTGGGAGCGAGAAGCTATGCCTTCGTGAGGTTTTCACCTCCGCATGGGCTAGGAGACTGCTTCCGGAATACATCCGTACCTATGGTTTCGTGAGGTTTTCACCTCCGCATGGCCATAGGGAAATGTATTCCCCTGAACTGAACTCAATCCGTATGAGCCTATAATGGGTGAGGATCGAGGAATCTGCTGGTTCGGGTACCTTTCCTTTAAAACTAAGCCGCATATAGTAAACCTTAAGGGCCCATCCTAAGTAAAGCTATGCTAAACCTTAGTGGTTACCCATGTAGTGGTTCAACGTCCTTTTACCCGTTTTGGTTGCCATTATTCAATACTAACCTGTTTCTTTTGGCCATGTTTGCATGTCATTTCACATTAAAAGGTGTCGATCTCTCTTTGATTACTAAGATAGAAGCTTGTTATGGGGGACGAATTCCTTGATAAAGTGGAGGATAATGCGACTGTGCGTATATGGTCAGAGAAGATACAACTCGAGAAAGGAGATAGCCTAGCCGAGGAATATACATCGGAGTTGGGGGACTTCACTCGCATCAGTATAACGCAGAATGAGCTCCAAGAATTAAGAGATATGTGGGCTCATTGGGATGAGGAGACTAAGCAGTTTCTCTACCTTAATTATGGTGATCTACCCTATTTGCTTGACATCAGAGTGGACAAACACTTGTTTCGGGCCATAACCCAATATTGGAATCCCGCATATAGCTGCTTCACATTTGGGAAAGTGGACTTGGTACCTACCATAGAAGAATACACGACTTTACTTCGTAATCGAAGGGCTCAAGTCGATAAGGTCTACTTTAGGGCCAGAAATGCACCAACTTTTGTAAAGAAACTGATGAGCATCGCTGGAATGAGTGAACAATGGGTCATGGCACATGTTCAGCAAAAAGGCGAAGGGAAATGCATTCCTTGGGTGAACTTAAGGGACTTGATAGTGGCACATCCAGATGTTAAGAGGAAGGTTGACATCTTCGCCTTCAGTATCTATGGCCTGGTAATTTTCCCAAGAGCTTTGAGACATGTGGATGAAGCAGTTGTTGACTTATTTGATCGTCTTGACAAAGGAGTTACGCCAATACCAGCAATTCTTGCCGAAACGTTTAGATCTTTAAATGCATGCCTCGCAGATTCATGGGATGTACACAACTATTGCTAGTTTGGTTCCATAGCCATTTCTGGAAGATAGATAGAGCCTCTTGTCGAGTTCACTATAAAAATTATTCCCCATTAAAGGAGTTGGCAAATATGCCCAAGAGAGATGGCATATCAGAAGAAACCTGGATCGCACTCCTTCGAAATCTCCAAGAAAAAGACGTGGAATGGAGGGCTCCTTGGTTCGTTCCTGATGAAATTCTCTATCGCTGTGGGAGTTATGATTGGGTCCCCCTGCTAGGAATTTGGGGAGCCATCGGGTATGCTTCTTTACTTGTGCTAAGACAATACAATTCAAGACAGTTTATACCGACGACTTACAGCCTAGCTCAGTTCGACTTTTTGTACAAAGGGAGTAATTTTAAGAAGAAGGTTCGGGAGATTGCTGATGCTTGGAAGCAAATCTGCCGAATGAAAAGAATTGTTGTAGGTTCGATGGTAACCCCCGAGTATAATGCCTGGCGGAGTAGGAGAATAAACGATAATGTCCCTAAACCAATAGAAGGTAGTACTCAACCAATAGAGAAATACTTACAAGTAGTCCCTTCTGAGGCAGAGATCATGAAACAAGACTTTGAGAGTAAAAAATTCAGAGTTGGAAAAGAGGATAGAACGACTAGAAGAAGAAAAGATGCACTTGATGTTGGATATTGATGTCCAAAACTCGAAGGCTAAAGAATTGAAGAAAGAAAAAAGGAAGGCCGAGAAAGATTTGGAAAGCTTGAAAACCGATTATAGAAAGCTGTGTCTATCAATGAGGACTGCCGGGTTAGGTAAAACTTCAAAACAATGGCGTCAAGAAATTTGAGTAGAGAAAGCCAAGGTTGATCAGTGGAGGAAAAAGTTCCAAGAGGTTCAAGCACAAAAGGAGTCTCTGAGAGAGATTGCAAGTGAGAGCCAAAGAGAAAATGAGACACTGAGAGCTCGATTAATAGAACAAGAGAAGACGTTCGACCGAAGACGCGACTCTACGGAGAAGCTAGAATCAAGCCTAAACCAGATTGAAGAGTTAAAAAGGAAGATCGTAGGGCTCGAAACGGCACTGCAAAATAATGATCTTCAGATTCAACAATCCCAGAATCAGGTCAGAGAAAGGGATTATGTCATGGGGGATGCTGTAACGCAAATACTAGAAATGGCTGAACATCTACAATCCTTAGCGGTCCAAGCTGATGTATTAAGTGTAGTATATGAATCAAAGTCAGATCGGGGTCGAGAGTTAGCCTCGCTTCTCGAGAAAGTTAAAACTCTAGGCGTAAGGGCTAGGTTGCATATGTGACTCTATTTTATGTAAAGGATTTTGTTTTTTAAATAAGCTCTATGAGAAATTGAATGAGAATCGACGCCTTTTGCATTCATTTCAGGCATTTGCATTACATTTCATCCATTTACATACATCACATCATTTGCAAAAGGAGTCTAATTAATTAAAATCGTGACAGAAACTACCATGGAAACCGACGAAAACCAACCCATCATACATTACTATAATACCCGTCGTAAGGCAAAAACAATGGATCAGAGGATAGAAAGACTGGAACAGATGCAGAAGGACATGCGAGATCAGTTGTAAGCTCAAATGCAGGAACAATTAGCGAAGGTGCAGCAAGAAATGAAGGATCAGATACTCGAATCTCAAAAAAACATGATAAACCAGTTGACCCAGCTGTTGGCCGGAGGATCTAACAAAGGAAAGGGCACTAGCGACGAGAGTGAAAAATCTCCCCACCCTTCGGGCCCTGCTCCAACTCATACCCAAGTGCAACCGGATGTCAACCCGCAGATGGCCCGTGTTACCATCAGACCCTAATATCAAGCCGGTACGTCAACGCCAATGAATTTGCCAATAGGCTTGGGCTCCCATCCAGGGGATCATCCGACTAACCCCGTAGTCCCCGACCTCGATGACCTAGCGAAAACGGAGAAGGCAAAGGTAGATTTGTCTAAACAATTCGAAGAAAAATGTAAGTGGATAGAAGAGAAGTTTAAAACAATGGAGAGCACGAGCCACCGAGGCAGGGTTAATGTTAAAGACCGAAGCTTAGTCCCAGGCCTAACACTCTCGCCAAAATTCAAGACCCCGGAGTTCGAAAAGTATAATGGGACCAGTTGCCCTGAGGCTCACATAACAATGTTCTGTTGAAAGATGGCAGGATACGCTGAGAGTGATCAGCTATTAATTCACTGCTTTCAAGACAGTTTGGTCGGATCGGCAGCCAAATGGTATAACCAGTTAAGCCACGCTCAAGTTAGTTTATGGGAAGATTTGGCGCAAGCTTTTACGAAGCAATATGGCCACGTGACAGACATAGCTCCGGATAGAATAACATTGCAAAACATAGAGAAGAAGTCAAGTGAGGACTTCAGGCAGTATGCCCAGAGGTGGAGAGAAGTAGCTACACAAGTCCAACCGCCCCTCACGGAGAAAGAAACAGTCAAGTTGTTCATCAGTACTTTGAGGGCCCCATTTATCATTCACATGGTAGGAAGCACAACTCAAAGCTTCACAGATATAGTCATGGCAGGGGAGATGATTGAAAACGCCATAAAAGGTGGACGGATCGAAGTGGGTGAGGCTACTAGGAGATCTGTTTCCAGAAAAAAGGACAACGAAGTAAACAATATAAATACAGGATACTCGAAAGTAGTTACTGTTAATTCACCAAAAGTCGTGGCTGCCAAACAACAAGGGACGATAGGACAAGAGTCAGGCTCAAGACAAAATTCCGAGAGGCCTCAATTTACGCCAATCCCGATAACATACAGAGAGATGTATCAACGGCTGTTCGACGCTCACATCGTAGCCCCATATTATCTAACGCCATTACAGTCCCCATACCCCAAATGGTATGACCCGAACGCCGAATGCGAGTACCATGCAGGAGTAGCAGGCCACTCGATTGAAAACTGCACTGCCTTCAAAAAGGTAGTCGAAAAATTCATCAAAATGGAAATTATAGAGCTCGACGATCTGCTTGGTTCGGGGAACCCATTACCCAATCATGGGGATAGAGCAATAAACGTGATCAGAAAGGATGAAGTAAGAAATTCCAAGGAAGACATCTCAGATGTGAAGACCCCACTAATAATTGTTTGGAGAGAGATGATAAAAAGGGGGCTGATAAAGTCAAGTTTTGAAGGAGAAGGCGAAGAATCTGGAAATTACTGCACGTTCCACGGAGTTGAAGGGCATAAGATCTAAGACTGCACAGAATTTAGGCTAATGGTGCAAGGCTTCATGGACAATAAAGAGTTAGAATTTTATGAAGAAAGCTTAGAGGAGGGGGACATACATGCGACAGAAGGGGAGTTGACCCGTCAAAAGGCTAAATTTCCAAAGATCATTATTTCTCGTCCGAGAAACCCAGAAAGCGGAGCTCAAACGGTGCCTAAGATTATAGTCAAGAAACTAGCATCCTTCCCTTATAATGATGACAAGAAAGTACCCTGGAGCTATAATTGTAATGTAACAATACCAGGAGTAGAGAGCTCATCTAGCCTTGTTAATGAAAGCCGAAGTAAAGGGTTCCACACACGAAGTGGGAGACGTGACGACTCAGCAAGCGTCAGAATAAATACGGCAAAACTAAAGGCTATGGCGGTCAGCCCAGAAGAAGAACCTAGCACCCTTGTCAATGTACCCGTAAGGAAGGAAGAGGCAAAAGAATTCTTGAAATTCTTAAAGCATAGTGAGTACAGCGTAGTGGAGCAACTCCATAAGCAACCAGCCCGTATTTCGGTGCTAGCTTTACTATTGAGCTCGGAAGTACATCGGGAGGCGTTGATGAAAGTGTTGAACGAAACTTACGTCACCAAAGATATATCTGTCAATAAACTTGACCGATTAGTTGGTAACATAAGTGCTGATAACTTCATCTCCTTCAGCGATGATGAGATTCCATCTGGGGGCATGGGATCAACCAAAGCCCTGCATATAACTACTCATTGCAAGGGATCCATCTTACCTAGCGTGTTAATTGACAACGGGTCGACCTTGAATGTCCTACTATTGTCAACTTTGAAAAGGTTGCCAGTAGACAGTTCTCACATGAAGTCATGCCAAAACATAGTGAGAGCGTTTGATGGCACCGAAAGAAGAGTGATGGGAAGGATAGATATACCGTTACGAATTGGGCCGAATACATATGAGGTAGATTTTCTGGTGATGGATATCAATCCCTCATACACTTGCTTATTGGGAAGACCTTGGATTCATTCGGCAGGGGCAGTACCTTCATCCCTCCATCAAAAACTAAAGTTGGTGGCAGATGGTCGATTGATCACCATCAATACGGAAGAAGACATCATAGCAACAGTTACCAGTGACGCACCATATGTAGAGGCGAATGAGGAGGCCGTTGAATGCTCTTTTCGATCTTCAGAGTTCGTCAATGCGATATTCATTCGTAAGGGGGCTAAAATTTCGGTACCCAAGATATCCAGTGCCACGAATATGGGCCTACAAATGATGGTCAAGAAGGGAGCCTCACCGGGAAGAGGGCTAGGCAAATGCCTTCAGGGTGAAGTTCAAGCGCTATCATTGAAAGAAAAGAGAGACCGTTTTGGCCTAGGTTTTAAGCCAAATGCTAACGAGATGATAAGGGAAATAGAGAAGAAGTAAGAGAGAAGAAGAGCACGACTGAATGGGGAAGAGGTCATGTGGGAACCAATGACGTTCCCTCATATATCCCAAACCTTCGTATCTAGAGGAATAATTCACCCCGAGAGAGGGTTGTCGAATGAAGATCCTCACATCAACGCTATAGATGAAGGAGAGATTGGACAAAGGAACCGGGCAGGCATTCGTCCTTATGAGCTTGGGAACGTTTTGAACAATTGGACTGTGGAGGAATTGCCTGTAGTTTTTAGAAATCCCACAGAGTAATGTTCGAGAACGCGTTTGTTGTTTTAAAGCCTAAGAACAATAAAATCTCTTTTGTGAAACGGGCTAATGTTCAATGAAATGCAGTTTGATTCATTATCGAAAATATTTTGTGTTTTTCTCTAGCAAATTTCCTTTTATTCTTCTTCTTTCCTCATTCATTGCATGAATAATTGTCCACAAATTTATTCTTCGTACATTTTGGCACCCATTACAGGTCCCTAGATATCAACGATGTAAGCAACGATACTACAGACCTAGAGGCCCATTTTGAGAATGACATGTGTTTTGAAGAATCTCAAGATTTTGAAGATGATAGAGATGGTGACTTGTCTCCAGATTTGTTAAGAATGATACATCAGGAGGAGAAACAAATCTTACCCCTTGATGAGGAGGTAGAGAACATATCCCTAGAAGAAGGAAAGATGGTGAGAATTGGAGCATGCATAACCGAGGAAACGAAACTAAACCTGGTGGAGTTACTCCGGGAATTCAAAGATGTCTTTGCATGGTCCTACCAAGACATGCCAGGTCTAAGTACTGATATTGTAGTACATCGCCTCCCCATAAAGGAAGAATGTAAGCCAGTACAGCAAAAGCTACGGAGGATGAGGCCTGACGTAGTATTGAAGATAAAAGAGGAAGTAAAGAAATAGTTTGATGCGGGTTTTCTACAGGTGGTTAAATACTCAGAGTGGGTGGCCAATATTGTTCCTGTCCCAAAAAAGGATGGAAAGGTTCGGATGTGTGTAGATTATAGAGACCTAAATAAAGCCAGCCCAAAAGACAATTTCCCTTTGCCCCATATTGACACGTTGGTGGATAACACGGCAGGGTATTCGTGGTTTTCTTTTATGGATGGATTCTCCGGATATAATCAGGTCAAGATGCATCCTGAGGACATGGCGAAGACCACTTTCATAACGTTATGGGGCACCTTCTGTTATAAAGTAATGCCATTCGGGCTGAAGAATGCGGGGGCAACATTCCAAAGGGCCATGGTAACCCTATTCCACGACATGATGCACAGAGAGATTGAAGTGTACGTTGATGACATGATCGCCAAATCTCGAACGGAAAAGGAGCACGTTGAAGTGTTGAGGAAATTGTTTTTGAGATTGAGGAAGTTCTAATTAAAGCTCAACCCGGCCAAGTGTACTTTTGGAGCTCGGTCAGGGAAACTATTGGGTTTCGTGGTCAGCGAAAAAGGGATTGAAGTTGACTCGGATAAAGTCAAAGCTATACAAGATTTGCCTCCACCACGCACTCAAAAAGAAGTTCGAGGTTTTCTTGGAAGATTAAATTACATTGCTCGGTTCATTTCGCAGTTAACTGAGAAATGCGATCCTATATTTCGTCTTCTCAAGAAACACAACCGGAGGTATGGGGACGAAGAATGCCGAGAGAGCTTTTGACAAAGTCAAACAATATCATCAATCGCCTTGCATGCTATCTCCACCTAATCCAGATAGGCCATTAATATTGTATCTATCGGTGTTCGATAACTCCATGGGATGTGTGCTTGGACAACATGATGAGTCAGGGAGGAAAGAAAAGGCGATATACTATCTCAGTAAGAAGTTCACTGAATGTGAAATGAGATATTCATCGATCGAAAAATTATGTTGCACTTTGATCTGGGCAACCCGAAGGTTAAGGCAGTATATGTTATACCATACGACCTGGTTAATTTCGAAGCTTGACCCGTTGAAATATATGATGGAGTCAACTGCTCTGAACGGGAGGATGGCAAGGTGGCAGATTTTGCTATCTGAATTTGACATAGTCTACGTGAATCAAAAAGCTATAAAAGGGAGTGCAGTAGCAGAATTTCTGGCTAGCAGAGCCTCAGAAGATTATAAGCCTTTGAGCTTTGAATTCCCCAATGAAGAGTTGAAATGCTGAAGAAATTCCGTGGAAGTTGAACTTTGATGGAGCATCTAATGCTGTGGGAAATGGAATTGGGGCAATCTTGGTGTCTCCTAGTGATGACCATCATCCGCACACATGCAGATTGGATTTTGATTGTACAAATAACATGGCGGAATATGAAGCTTGTATCATGGGGATTCGAGCAGCCATAGAGCGGAAGGTCAGGGTGCTAGAAGTCTATGGAGATTCTGCACTAGTGGTTTATCAACTCAAAGGTGAGTGGGAGACCCGAGATCCTAAACTAATTAAATATCGGAAGATAGTTTTAGGATTGATTGAGGAGTTTGACGACATCACTTTTAATTATCTCCCACGTGATGAAAACCAAATGGCAGATGCCTTGGCAACTCTGGCTTCTATGATCAAGGTAAACCGGCCAGAAGATATGAGACCCATCCAAATGAGTATTCTCGAAGTACCAGCTTACTGTTGTAATCTGGAAGAGGAGGAAAGAGATGATCACCCTTGGTATCAGAATGTGTTGCGATATATAAAAAATAGTGAATACCCAGAGCATGCAACTGAGAATGAGAAAAGGACGCTCAGGAGATTGGCCTCTGATTATGTCTTAGATGGTGACATCCTGTACAAAAAGAGAAAAGATCAAGTGCTACTTAGGTGTGTGGATGCTGTTGAGGCTAAGCAGATCTTGGAGGAAGTCCACGAGGGCATTTGTGGAACGCACGCTAATGGTTTTACGATGGCCAGACAAATTATGAGGTTCGGGTATTATTGGTCCACCATGGAAGGAGATTGCATCAACTATGTCAAGAAATGTCATAAATGTCAGACTTATGGAGATAAAATTCATGCACCCCCGTCACCCTTACATGTGATGACTTCCCCGTGGCCCTTTTCCATGTGGGGCATGGATGTTATTGGACCAATCTCACCGAAAGCGTCCAACGGACATCGTTTCATCTTTGTAGTCATTGATTACTTCACCAAGTGGGTAGAAGCTGCCTCGTATGCCAATATCACAAAATCGGCAGTCAGTAAATTCTTAAAAAAGGAGATCATATGTCGTTATGGAATGCATGAGAGAATTATATCTGACAAAGCGTTGAACCTAAACAACAGCACCATAGCAAATGTTTGCAGCCAATTCGGTATCAAACACCACAACTCGTCTCCCTACCGCCCAAAAATGAATGGTGCAGTGGAAGCAGCCAACAAAAATATCAAGAAGATAATAGGGAAGATGACCGTGACTTATAAGGATTGGCATGAGAAGTTACCATTTGCACTCTACGCTTATCGAACGCCGGTCAGAACCTCTACTGGGGCAACACCTTTCTCGTTAGTTTATGGGATGGAGGCAGTCCTACCTATTGAAGTGGAAATACCTTCTCTTCGGGTTTTGTCAGAAACAAAACTGGATGAAGCTGAATGGATCCAGGCTCGATACGATCAGCTGAACTTAATGAAGAGAAGAGGCTAAGGGCTATCCGTCATGGTCAGATGTACCAAAAACGAATGATGCGAGCTTATGATAAAAAGATTCGCCGAAGAGAGTTTAAAGAAGGAGATCTTGTAATGAAAAAGATCCTTCCCATGCAAAAGGATTTCAGAGGAAAGTGGATGCCGAACTGGGAAGGACCATATGTGGTGAAAGAAGCTTTCTCTGGAGGTGCATTAATTCTGGCCGAAATGGATGGAAAAACCTTACCTAATCCTGTGAACTCAGATTCAGTCAAGAAATATTATGCTTAAAGAGGCTAAGGTGAAAACCCGCAAAGGGCGCTTTGGGTCTCAAAAAAAAAAAAAGGGAGCCAAGGTAGAAACTCACAAAAGGGCGCCGCGTGTTCAAATGATCCTACTATACCGGACTAGACGAAAAGTGAAGTCGGGGCATCGACAAAGTACTTTGAGTCGTCTAAACACATGCTAGGCCTAAAATAATCTCTATTAAGTTTGTATGTAGAAGCCCAATCAATGATATCCAGGGCACCTGACTTTTGTTATCTTTGACATTTTTCTTTGAGACATGTTCTCTGATAGTTTTTCTTGTATTTCGGACAATTAATTCGACTTTCTTTCGAAATCAATTCATTGCCACATGTTGCATTAAAATAATGAGTGCTGAACTAATAACTTCACAAAAGAAGTTCCATATATTACTTTGGAAATTTCTGAATAAAACAAGAAACCAAAATAGGACAGTTGTTCAAAATCCCCCAAGCACGTGACAGGATTGAATTCTTTGAGCGGTTCAGCAATTGTGATCATTTAGGGAATGGTATGGCAAGCCGATTGTGAATCGAGCGATGAACAAAAAAGGTTGTAATTCCCAAAGGGGGGATGATGTGTTATACGACTTACAGCTCGCGAGCCCTAAAATTACCATAAGGGCCAAGTGTTCAAGAAAATGATACTTCGAGATAAATAAACGATAACACCTTGAAAAGAAATCAAACTCATAACATGTTTGCATCATAACATGTCTAAATAGGAGCATCTGACTCACCTTGATCATGACATCCTAATCATTAAGCATAAGCATGCACCCATTCTACAGGTCGTGTCCTCGAGAAGGGCAGTGTAGTAAAGTGGTTGAAGACAACAAATCTGGCATTCCTGAGCTTTGCAGGAAGCAGATTGAAGACCAAAGATCTGGCATTCCTGAGCTTTGCAGGAAGCAGATTGAAGACAACAAATCTGACATTCCTGAGCTTTGCAGGAAGCAGATTGAAGACTAAAGATCTGGCATTCCTGAGCTTTGCAGGAGGCAGATTGAAGACAACAAATCTGGCATTCCTGAGCTTTGCAGAAGCGATTGAAGACCAAAGATCCGCATTCTGAGCTTTGCGAGAAGCGATTGAAGACAACAAATCGGCATTCCCGAGCTTTGCGAAGCGATTGAAGACAACCGTCGGCATTCCCGAGCTTTGCGAGGAGCGATTGAAGACAAAGAAATTTGACATTCTTGAGCTTTGCAGGAAGCAAATTGAAGACAGCAAATCTGGCATTCCTGAGCTTTGCAGGGAGCAGATTAAAGACAGCAAATCTGACATTCTTGAGCTTTGCAGGAAGCAGATTGAAGACAGAGGATTTGGCATTCCTGAGCTTTGCAGGAAGCAGATTGAAGACAGAGGATTTGGCATTCCTGAGCTTTGCAGGAAGCAGATTGAAGACATTAAGTTTGGCAATACAAAACAGATTGAAGTTGCAGTAGAGTGGATCAGAACAAAACTCATCTCACTGAAGTTGTATTGAAGCCTAGCTCACCGCAAAGACAAAACGAGACTACCAGAGAAAAAAGAGCATTGGAAAGTCAAGACCCAGTGAGTCCCGACAAATTTGGGCCTTCATTGTGTCTTTGCTCTATTCTCGTTACACGACAATGAGCAAAGAGGGGCAGCTGTAAACGGCCCAAAATGTCTGGGCCCAAATCAGAAAAGCAAGGCCCAATAAAAAAAAGCCCAATAGACCCAAACTTTAAGTTTTTTAGAAAACTTTTAGGGTTTTTTTGAAACCCTAAAATGATAGGCCGCAAGCCCCCTTGGTGCGCCGCTCCACTAGCCATTGTCGGCCACCGAACCCCCCTGTCTGCCACCGCCACCATTACACTCCGCAAGCCCACCTGCAATAAAAAAAGAAGAAAGAGAGCACAAAGGAGGGGAAACTATTGTATTTTAATTGGTTTTTCTTTCTCAATCTTCGGATATAAAAACCGAAGATAGATCTGTAATCGGGGCCTTTTTTTGATCAATCAATAAAAGAAAATGAAAAATAGCAATGAGAAAAAAAAATTTCGAAAGCAAAAACCCAACCAGTGACCTTGAAGGTAGATATTTTTCTTTTTTTCGAATCTCTGTCTTCTGTATACAAGTATATATACATATATATATATAGAAAGCAAATAAAAAAAAACAAGACTTACCTTTTTCCGCCACATTTCATGGTGGCTTGCAAGCAAGGCGTTGTCCGTGGCGCGCTTCTACGGAACCCCCTCCCCATCTCAGGCCTGCAGAGAACAAGAGAGAAAATCAGTTTTTTTGAAGAAACAGAGAATAAAAATGAAATTTTTTGAGAAAGTGGGGCTTATATAAGCAACACAAAACGGCGTCGTTTTGGCCAGCACCCATAAGCCCCAAAACGACGTCGTTTCACTGAACCGACCCGCGACCCAACCCGCTAGCCAAGGGATCCGCGTGTTTTGTCGGGAGGGGCTAATTTCGCGTTCAGCCCCTCCGCTATTTCACATTCCTGCAATTGGGTTTTCATTTTCTTTAAAATTTACCCAGGGAGCTTGTCCGATTTTCGATCTGGTCTCTCCACTACTGCGCGTTTGGAAGGGAGGGGTTATTACTAGTTTTAGTCTCTCCCTTCTTTCATGCATTTCAATCTGACCCCTTTCCCCTTTATTTTATTTCGAATTTACCCCAGACATTTTGATTTTATTCGATTTTAGCCATTTTTAATTGTTTTTAGTTAAATTCATTATTTTCATTATATGTAATATCAATATGTATGCCGTTATTATTATTATTATTATTATTATTATTATTGTTATTATTATTATTACTAACTTTACTATTATCATTATTATTTTTATTATTTGTTTACTTTACTTTTCTTTTATGTTATTACTTCTATTATTATCGTTATTATACTATTATTTGTATATACATACTATATTATTATATTTATTATATTGTATATATTTTGTATCACTATTACCTTTTATTATTATTACTATACTACTATTATTTTATTATTATTGTTACTATACTACTATTATTATTATCATTGTCATTATTATTATTATTATATTCATTAGTATTATTAGTATTAGTATTATTATTATTACCACATTCACATTATTGTATTGTACATATTTCGTATCATTATTATTACTATTTTATTAGTATATTTACTATTATTACGTATATTATTATTATTATTATTATTATTATTGTATTTACTATTATCTTCATCGTTACTAACATCTTTTAGTTTTTATTTATTGTTGTTATCTTAATGTTATACCCCATGAAAATCACCATTTTTTGAATCGCATTTCAATATCTTCTTATTTTTTTTTTAAAAAAAAAGAGGCTTCACAAAGGTAATATTCATGAATTTGGGAATTTAAAAATTTGTGCCCAATCGTGCTGGGTGTGACTTTTTGTTTGACCGAACCAGTGGATAGCTTTTCAAATTTTGTTTCTATTTTCAAATAAGGTGATATTTGTGCGTTTGGAAGTTAGAAAAGATCGTGCCCAATCGTGCTGGGTGTGTTTTTTTTCAGTATGACCGAATAAGCAAATACCCTTTCCAAAATTTCAAAATTGTGCGCTTGGAGAATTTTAGAGATGATCTTGAGTTCAATGACTTAGATTCTCATGTCCAATCGTGCTGGATGTGAGACTCTATTCCTTCGAAACAAGGGAAAACTCGATATTCAAGTGGTTTAAAATAAAAAATAGAATAAAATTTCAAAATCTTTTTCAAGCTTTGCGACATTAGGACATTGATTAATCAATTTGGTACCGATTTTGGGCGTTGCGAGGGTGCTAATGTAACGACCTCAAAAGTATGGATATTGAAAAATGAGTTATCGAGTCTCCATTTTTAGTAAACGGACTCATAAAACATTTATTAAAAATATTTACAAAGTTAGTTGTGTGTTTAATAAGGTTTTATTTAGGTGAATTTGACTTAATTAGAAGTATTTGAGAAAAAGGATTAAATTGAAAAAGGTGCAAAAGTTTAATTATAGATTAAAAGAAATTATAAAGGACCAAAATGGCAATTATGCCATTTTAAAAAGTTGAGGCGGTTAAGTAAGAAAAATCTGAGATTTTTAAAGCATGTTATTATATTATATATTTATATTATATTATTATATTATTATAATATATATTATATATATATACAAACAAACTAAAAGAAAAAGAAAGAAGAACAGAAAAGAAACAGAGAACAAGACGAAAGCAGGGGAAGAAAAAGGGAAAGAAAGAAAAAAGGAGAAATTGATGATTTAAAGCTTGGAAGTTTAATTGAAAAAGAAAAGGAAGGAGAGGACCGAATTGAAGGAAAAGGAAAAGAGAAGGTTAAGGAGTGAAGGAAGAAGAATTTATATCACCTCAATCTTTTATTGTAAGTACTACAAGAATTTTAAATTATTGTTATTTATCCTTTTTGAAATATTTATGTGAATTATTTAAATATATGAGATTCAAACTTTAATGCCCAAGTAGACGAAATTTAGAACTCACTTGGGATATTAGTGGCATGCCATTAAGGAACTTTAGCGCTCTCGATATTATTAGCACGTTGGTGCTCTCGATATTAGCACGTTGGTGCTCTCGATATTAGCACATTGGTGCTCTCTGTTCACTTGTGCATCATAATGCACCTCTCTGTATATGTTTCAGTATATCAGTGTGTGTTCTATAAAGTCTACTTTGAGCTAAGAATGTGAAATGAGAACAAAGTGAATTACTGATGTGTTAAGGTAAGATTTATACTTTACAAAAGATAAGTTAAATTTTATTAAAGCAAGGCATAGTTGAAGAAACTTATATGTGAGTAGATATGTAATAATTGAATGAGTTTAAAATGCTTTGTGATGATCACTCACTTATTTATTCTTGTAGTGCTTACTAAGCCTTCACCGGCTTAACGCGTTTATTTTAACGCGTAGGTACAAGTAGACAAAAAAAGAAGTCCAACTAGAAGATCTCTCATCTCATCACATCCTCAAGGGCTTCAAAAGTAGGTATTGTATTTTGTATTAAAACGGCATGTACATATGTAGTTCAAATGTAACACCCCTAACCCCGAACCATCACCGGAACAGGGTTACGAGGCATTACCGAACATATCAGATAATTTGCAAATATAAATTTTATTTAAATTTCGGCAGCATTTCTGCTTATTTTCACATATAACCCCCTGCAATTAAAACCGTATTCATTCCAAATATAACCAATTCAACCAATTCCAAAATCCAACAATTTAACCAATGCAATTTCATATTTGATCATATTTAAATTCTACTTATAACATTAAAATACCAAATATCGTTTTCTACAACAAAAGTCATGTAGTTGTTTTAAGTGAGCAAAATATCACCTATGTACATGCCATTTTAACACAAAATACAATACCTACTTCCGTAGCCTTCGAAGATGTGATGAGATGAGAAATCTTCTAGTTGAACTTCTCTTCTAGACTCTTTTGTACCTACAGCGTTAAAATAAACGCGTTAAGCGGTGAAGGCTTAGTAAGCACTACAAGAATAATTAATTAAACAATCATAACAGAATATTTTAAACTCAATTAATTATCGCATATTTACTCACGTGTAAGTCTCTTCAAATAAGTATTGCTTTAAATAAATTTAACTTATCTTCTGTACGGCATAAAACTTGCCTTAACACTTCAGTAATTCATTTTATTCTCAGTTCACAATATTAGCCCAAAGTAGACTTCCTAGAACACACCGGATATACGGAACATATACAGAGGTGCATTATGATGCACAAATGAATGAGAGCAACGCGTGCTAATTATCGAGCAGCACCAATGTGCTAATATCAGAGAGCACCAACGTGCTAATATCAGAGAGCACCAACGTGCTAATATCAGAGAGCACCAACGTGCTAATATCAGAGAGCACCAACGTGCTAATATCAGAGAGCACCAACGTGCTAATATCAGAGAGCGCGCTAAAGTTCCTTAATGGCATGCCACTAATATCCCAGTAGTTCTAAATTCCGTCTACTTGGGCATTAAAGCTGAATCTCATATATTTAAAGAATTCACATAAATATTTCGAAAAAAGATAAATAAAGAATAATTTAGAATTTCTTGTAGTACTTACAATAAAAGGTTGCGGTGATATAAGTTTTTCTTCCTTCACTCCTTAATCTTCTCTTTTCCTTTTCCTTCGATTCGGTCCTCTCCTTCCTTTTCTCTTTCTTCAATTTCATATAAATACATAACATTTATATGTTAAAAATAATCAAATAATTTCCTGTACTATTTAATAAAATAAACATGTATTTTATGATAATTTCATGCTTTCTTACTTTTGCTCACATTTCAATTTAATCCTTTACTTATAAACTTATTCAAAGCTGTCCTTTTGTGTCATAGTCACAAAATTATTTATTTCCAGAGCTACAGAACTCCAAATGAAGAACCGTAAATTTTCCTTGAAACTAGACTCATATATCTTTTTACTATAATTTTTCCAGAATTTTTGGTATGGCCAATCAATACCAGATTATTCTTAAAGTTTCCCCTGTTTTACTGTATGACTGTTCTGACCTCTCTTCACTACGAATCAAATTACTCTTTGTACAGAATTCATATGACCTTCTTATTTATTTCATTTGAAAATAGACTCATTCAGGATTCTAAACATATAAACTTAAGCCCCTAATTATTTTTATCTAATTTTTATGATTTTTCAAAGTCAGAACAGGGGATCCTGAAATCCCTTTAAACCAGTCTTACAAAAATATAAATATCTAAAATTACAGAATTCCTTTGCTTTCTCTGTTTCTTTCATATGAAAATAGACTCAATAAGCTTTAATTTCATATCTCATCTGACTTCTAATTCCTCTTCTACGATTTTTGGTGATTTTTCAAAGTTACCCTACTGCTGCTGTCCCAAAACAGTTTTCTTATAGCTTATTTTACAATTAAATCCTTTACTCAATTCTAACTTCAATTTCTTTCAATTAAACCACTAATTCATCTTTTTTTTCATCATATGTTATGTTTAGAAGCTTTAAAACTCCAAAAACTTCAATTTAAATTCATCAAAACTTTATCCTAAAACTTATTAAACATCAAAATTAAAAGAAAAGGGCTAAATTAACATACCTATTAAACTTCCAAGCTTCAAACCCTAAATTTTCCCTTTTCTTCTTTCTTTTCTCTCTTTTTCTTTCTTTCCCCTGCTCTCTGTTTCGTTTGCTTCTCTGTTTCTTTCTTTCTCTCTTTCTTTTTTTTTTTTTTTTTAACTTTATTATATATTATATTATATTAACATAAAATAATATTTTATTTTATCACACAAAAATCTTAGGATTTTTTTTACACTATGCCGCCTCAATCATTTAAAAATGGCATAATTGCCATTTTGGTCCTTCATAATTTCTTTTAATCTATAATTAAACTTTCACACCTATTACAATCTAATCCTTTTTCACCAAATGCTTCTAATTAAGTCAAATTCACCTAAATAAAACCCAATTAGACGCACAACTAGCTTCGTAAATATTTTTAGTAATTATTTACGATTCATTTTTATGAAAACGGAGACTGAAAATATATTTTTCGGTTATTCGACTATCGGGTCACTACAATTCTCCCCCACTTAATAAATTTCGTCCTCGAAATTTACACGACGTAAACAATCATGCGGATATTGATGTCTCATTGTTTCCTTTCTTTCCCATGTTGCTTCTTCCGAATTATGATGTCTCCACAACACTTTTACCAACGGAACCCGTTTGTTTCTCAATTCCTTTACCTCTCGAGCAAGTATCTTAATTGGCTCCTCTTCATAAGTTAAATCCGGTTGAATTTCTATTACTTCAGGAGTAACCACATGAGATGGATCGGACCGATATCTTCGTAACATTGAGACATGAAAAACATTGTGAATTCTATCCAATTCCGTGGTAAGGCTATCCGATAAGCAATCGGACCAACCCGTTCTAAGATCTCATACGGCCCAATGAATCTTGGATGAGCTTGCCTTTCTTCCCAAATCGGAGAATTTTTTCCATGGCGACACTTTCAAAAATACTTTTCACCCACATTATATTCAATATCTTTTCTTTTAAGATCGACATAAGATTTTTGACGATCAAATGTTTGCTTTCAAACTATTTCGAATGACTTTTACTTTTTCTTCTTTCTTGGATCAAATCAACCCCATATATCTTCTTTTCACTAAGCTCTGTCCAATATAACGGTGTTCTACACTTTACGCCATACAAAGCTTCATACGGAGCCATTTTAATCTTGGATGATAAATCATATTGTAAAGCAAATTCAATCAAAGCGCGATACTTCTCCCAATTACCTTCAAACTCTAGTGTACAACATCGGAGCATATCTTCCAATACTTGAATTACACGCTCAGATTGGCCATCATGCGAGGATGAAATGCGATCTTGAAATACAACCGAGTACCTAAAGCTTCTTGCAATTTATCCCGAAAACGAGGCGTAAATCGAGGATCTCTATCTCGATATAATGGAGACAGCACTCCATGTAGCGACAATCTCGGATATGTACAATTCAACGGTTTATCTAAAGAATAATCCATACGTCTTCGGAATAAAGTGCGCTGATTTTGTCAATCGGTCAACAATCACCCAAATAGCATCCTTTTTCTTCGGAGACAACGGTAATCCCGATACAAAATCCATAGTGATTCTTTCCCATTTCCATTCCGTATAGTAATTGGTCAAGTAATCACGAAGGTACTGATGTTCAAATTTAACTTGTCGACATATTAAACATCTCGATACAAACTCGGAGATATCCGTTTCATTCACGCCACCAATACATCTTTTTCGAGATCATTATACATTTTATTACTCCCGGATGTACGGACATAGTACCGTTGTGAGCCTCGTATAAAATCTTACTCAGTATGAGTTCAATTACGAGGTACACATATTCTACCTTTGAATAACATACAACCATCAACTCCAACTCGAAATTGAGAATCGATGCTGACTCACACTGCGTGCCCCATTTAATCTGTAGCTTCTCATCATCCTTCCGAGCTTCACATATCTGCTGTAAAAATGTCGGTTTAGCTCTCAATTCAGCCATGATTGAACCATTATCGATCGATGACAACCGGGTATTCATAGCTCGTAAAGTAAAGTGTGAGAGATTTTCGACTCAAAGCATCGGCTACAACATTTGCCTTACCCGATGGTAATCAATAATCAAATCATAGTCCTTTATCGGTTCAACCCATCTTCTCTGTCTCAAATTCAAATCCTTCCGAGAGTCAACAAATACTTCAAACTCTTATGGTCGATTGTAGATATAACATTTTTCCCCGTATAAATAATGTCTCCATATTTTTAAGCGCAAACACCACTGCAAGCCAATTCATTCAAGATCATGCGTCGGATAGTTCTTTTCGTGTGGCTTCAATTGTCTAGAAGCATATGCTACTACCTTTCCTCCTTGCATTAGCACACACCCAAACCATTGTACGAAGCATCACTTTGAAAATCACGTACTCCTTACCAGATACTCGGTTGAATTAACACAGAGCTTACATTAATCTTGCTTTTAATTTTTCAAAACTTTGCTGACACCTTTCTGTCCATTCAAATTTTACATTTTTCTGCAACAATTTCGTTAATGGAGATGCAATCATAGAGAATCCCTCAACAAATCTTCTATAGTATCCAGCCAATCCGAGAAAACTCTTTACTTCTGTCACATTCTTTGGTGGTTTCCATTCAAGTATAGCTTCTACCTTCTTGGGATCTACCCAATACCATCTGCCCGATACTATATGTCCCGAAAAAGTGACTTCTTTTAACCAAAATTCACACTTACTAAATTTAGCATACAATTGTTTTTCTCTCAAAATCTGTAGCACAATTCGGAGATGTTTATCATGCTCTTCTTCACCTTTTGAATACACTAGAATGTCATCTATAAATACAACCACAAACTGATCTAAATATGACTGAAAAATTCTGTTCATAAGATCCATGAAAGCAGCCGGAGCATTAGTCAATCCAAATGGCATAACTAAGAACTCATAATGACCGTCTGCAGGTTACGAGGCGCTTTCGACACATCGATTCTTTTACCCGTGAATCGATAATACCCCGATCTGAGATCAATCTTAGAAAATACACTAGCTCCTTTTAACTGATCAAACAAATCATCAATCCTGGGCAACGGATACTTGTTCTTTATAGTCACTTTATTCAACTGACGGTAATCTATACAAAGCCTCAAAGACCCATCTTTCTTCTTTACAAATAATACTGGTGCCCCCCATGGTGATACACTAGGGCGTCTTAATCCCTTGTCTAATAACTCCAGTGCTTGCATTTTCAATTCTTTCAACTCGGTGGGTGCCATCCGATAAGGTGCTATAGATATCGGTGCGAAGCACAGAATTAACTCAATCCCAAACTCTACTTCTCTTTGCGGAGGTAAACCCAGTAATTCCTCCGAAACACATCGATAAAATCTCGAACCACCGGTATCTTTTCAATCTCGAGAATTCGTT
Source organism: Gossypium bickii (assembly GCA_025503065.1). Classification (NCBI taxonomy): domain Eukaryota; kingdom Viridiplantae; phylum Streptophyta; class Magnoliopsida; order Malvales; family Malvaceae; genus Gossypium; species Gossypium bickii. The sequence continues at coordinate 896,761 of CP106721.1, read as the reverse complement.
ATGCAGTATCTAAAATGTAAGCAAGAAAAGCGGTACATCCTCTTCTCATCATCTTAGAAGCTTTCATTGCGAGACACTACATTCGTCAATGCACTATATTTTTCACGATTACAATCACTTCATCTCCATCCCAAGTTTTCAAGGAAATTCTTTTCTTACGCAATCAACCATAACCCCATGTTCGACAACGGTCCATACCCAATATCACATCGAACTCATAAAACGTAAGTGCCATAAGGTCTGCTTTGAAACTCATAATCATGAATTTTTAAGGGACATCTTCTACACACTTTATTAACTTTCTCACTTTGCCCGAAAGGATTAGTAACTACTACTTCAGTGATTCTCGTAAGTTCTACTTGTAACTCTCTTTCTTTCACTAATGCAATGCATATATATATGAATGTGTAGAGCCGGGATCAATTAATGCAATTACGGAAGAATCAAATAAAGAGAATGTACCAATAATCACATCGGGAGCGTCTCCTCTTCTCTCGTTTTACGATAGCATAAGTTCGAGGCCTTCGGGATTGAGATCTATCGGTTGTTTCCCTCACCAATCTCGTACCACTACCAAAGTGCCAACGAAATTCCAGGTTGTCTACCTCTTTGTGAAATCGAGCTACCTCTCACAGTTGTTACGTAACACTTTCGACATCTTGGACGATCTCTCGATTAAGTGATCTTTTGACCCACATCGAAAACAGGCTCGGAAATCAATCGACATTCTCCCCAATGATATCTTCCACGGTGCTCACATGAGGATGGTGTTGGTTTTCTTTAGAACCCCTGTACTACCCATAGAGGTCGTCTGTTGAGTTGGTCTTATCAGATTCGGATCTTTGCCCAACAAGGAGAAGTGTATCTAGAATCTCTGAAATCCTTCACTCTTTTTGAAAATGGTGGTGGTCTTGAACTAGTGGCGATCTCTTCCCAAAACTCTTTTCTTTTGAACGAGCTAACCCTTCTTCCATCGTTGTGCTCTATCAACCAAAATAGGAAATTCTTGTAGATGTAATGGTATAAGAGGAACATAAATCTCTTCATTCAATCCCCACTCAAATCTTCTCGCACATATCTCGCTTCATTTGCTATTAGTTCCTTTGCATACTTACTCAATCCGATAAATTCACGTTCATATTCAACCAATGAGACATGTTGTTCCTTGAATCCAGAAATTCTCTTTTCTTCTTCTCAAGATAAAGTTGACTCACATATTTCTTTCTAAATTCGGATACAAAGAAATCCCAATTAATTTTCTCTCGCAGATGGATATTCATAACAGTGGTCCACCATTGATAAGCCTCACCCTTTAATAAAGATATCGCACATTTCAACTTTTCTTCCCCATATAATGCAATTCTTCAAATATTCTTTGATTGTTCTCAAACCATTGCTCACATTTCTCAATTGGATCATCATCTTTCTTTCCTTTAAACTCTTGACTCCATATTTTCTGATTTTCTCCAAGGGAGATCGATGACTGGTTATAAATGGTTGTGGATGTGGAGCAATAATAGGAGAAGATAGTGGTGGAACAGATGGAGCATTATTAGTTCGCACAACTTGCTGCAATAATCGATTCATTATCTCAGAACAAAGTTGCAATCGGAATTTCTTCTCTAGCCGGTATTGGTTCGATTTGATTGAGTTCTTTCTTCCAATTCGAGCTCTCTATCATCTCCTAAGTTTACCGATTCACTTGAACTTGGACTCTGTGTTGATCTCTTTCCCTATCAAGGTTTGGCGCCCTGCTCTCTACTTCATTTTCTGACTCTTCACGAGATCTATTTGACATCTTTAAGTTTCTACAATATCCATAAATTACACAATTAAATAACTAAAACTCATCTCATCACATCAATTTATAAAATGGCATGTACAAATGACTCATACTCGACCCAAGGATTCGAAAACCTAGGCTCGATACCAATCAATGTAACACCCCTAACCCCGAACCATCACCTAACAGGGTTACGAGGCATTACCGAACATATCGGATAATTTGCAAATATAAATTTTATTTAAATTTCTAAAACATTTACGCTTATTTTCACATATAACCCCTCATAATTAAAACCGTATTCATTCCAAATATAACCAATTCAACCAATTCCAAAATCCAACAATTTAACCAATGCAATTTCATATTTGATCATATTTAAATTCTACTTATAACATTAAAATACCAAATATCGTTTTCTACAACAAAAGTCATGTAGTTGTTTTAAGTGAGCAAAATATCACCTATGTACATGCCATTTTAACACAAAATACAATACCTACTTCCGTAGCCTTCGAAGATGTGATGAGATGAGAAATCTTCTAGTTGAACTTCTCTTCTAGAACTCTTTGTACCTACGCGTTAAAATAAACGCGTTAAGCCGGTGAAGGCTTAGTAAGCACTACAAGAATAATTAATTAAACAATCATAACAGAATATTTTAAACTCAATTAATTATCGCATATTTACTCACGTGTAAGTCTCTTCAAATAAGTATTGCTTTAAATAAATTTAACTTATCTTCTATACGGCATAAAACTTGCCTTAACACTTCAAGAATTCATTTTATTCTCGATTTCACAATATTAGCCCAAAGTAGACTTCCTAGAACACACGGATATACGGAACATATACAGAGGTGCATTATGATGCACAAATGAATGTAGAGCACCGACGTGCTAATTATCAGAGAGCACCAATGTGCTAATATCAGAGAGCACCAACGTGCTAATATCAGAGAGCACCAACGTGCTAATATCAGAGAGCACCAACGTGCTAATATCAGAGAGCACCAACGTGCTAATATCAGAGAGCACCAACGTGCTAATATCAGAGAGCGCGCTAAAGTTCCTTAATGGCATGCCACTAATATCCCGATGAGTTCTAAATTCCGTCTACTTGGGCATTAAAGTTTGAATCTCATATATTTAAAGAATTCACATAAATATTTCAAAAAAGATAAATAAAGAATAATTTAGAATTTCTTGTAGTACTTACAATAAAAGGTTATGTGATATAAGTTTTTCTTCCTTCACTCCTTAATCTTCTCTTTTCCTTTTCCTTCGATTCGGTCCTCTCCTTCCTTTTCTCTTTCTTCAATTTCATATAAATACATAACATTTATATGTTAAAAATAATCAAATAATTTCCTGTACTATTTAATAAAATAAACATGTATTTTATGATAATTTCATGCTTTCTTACTTTTGCTCACATTTCAATTTAATCCTTTACTTATAAACTTATTCAAAGCTGTCCTTTTGTGTCATAGTCACAAAATTATTTATTTCCAGAGCTACAGAACTCCAAATGAAGAACCGTAAATTTTCCTTGAAACTAGACTCATATATCTTTTTACTATAATTTTTCCAGAATTTTTGGTATGGCCAATCAATACCAGATTATTCTTAAAGTTTCCCCTGTTTTACTGTATGACTGTTCTGACCTCTCTTCACTACGAATCAAATTACTCTTTGTACAGAATTCATATGACCTTCTTATTTATTTCATTTGAAAATAGACTCATTCAGGATTCTAAACATATAAACTTAAGCCCCTAATTATTTTTATCTAATTTTTTATGATTTTTCAAAGTCAGAACAGGGGATCCCGAAATCCCTTTAAACCAGTCTTACAAAAATATAAATATCTAAAATTACAGAATTCCTTTGCTTTCTCTGTTTCTTTCATATGAAAATAGACTCAATAAGCTTTAATTTCATATCTCATCTGACTTCTAATTCCTCTTCTACGATTTTTGGTGATTTTTCAAAGTTACCCTACTGCTGCTGTCCCAAAACAGTTTTCTTATAGCTTATTTTACAATTAAATCCTTTACTCAATTCTAACTTCAATTTCTTTCAATTAAACCACTAATTCATCTTTTTTTTCATCATATGTTATGTTTAGAAGCTTTAAAACTCCAAAAACTTCAATTTAAATTCATCAAAACTTTATCCTAAAACTTATTAAACATCAAAATTAAAAGAAAAGGGCTAAATTAACATACCTATTAAACTTCCAAGCTTCAAACCCTAAATTTTCCCTTTTCTTCTTTCTTTTCTCTCTTTTTCTTTCTTTCCCCTGCTCTCTGTTTCGTTTGCTTCTCTGTTTCTTTCTTTCTCTCTTTCTTTTTTTTTTTTTTTTTTTTAACTTTATTATATATTATATTATATTAACATAAAATAATATTTTATTTTATCACACAAAAATCTTAGGATTTTTTTTTACACTATGCCGCCTCAATCATTTAAAAATGGCATAATTGCCATTTTGGTCCTTCATAATTTCTTTTAATCTATAATTAAACTTTCACACCTATTACAATCTAATCCTTTTTCACCAAATGCTTCTAATTAAGTCAAATTCACCTAAATAAAACCCAATTAGACGCGCACAACTAGCTTCGTAAATATTTTTAGTAATTATTTACGATTCATTTTTATGAAAACGGACTCAAAATATATTTTTCTCTTATTCGACTATCGGGTCACTACATCAAAGAGGTGTTCCCACGTGATAGGGACTAAAATATAGATTCTTGAAATTTTATCTATTTTCAGTTATTTGAAGTATGTTGGTATATATGGAATGAATTAATAAACAATAAATATGTTATCAAAAATGGTTGGAAAGTTAAAATATTATATTCAAATGTTTTAATTAGACAGTATCTGGCCATAATTGTTTTGGCACCAAATGTAATATTCTTATACCGGGTTTGCATAATTGAACCGGGTATAGGGGTATTACAGCTAATCCTTCCTCGCACGTAACCGACTCCCGAACCTATTTTCTCGAATGTTCGTAGATCAAAAGCCCCGTTTTAGTAAACCGAAAGGCTTTATTAAAACAAAGGTGATCCGATCACACCTAATAAAGGTCGGTGGCGACTCCCGTTTTTATTCATTTTCAAAATCCAAGTTCGATTTCCGTTTTTTCAAAAAGGGACGGTTACTACGACAGTTAACATTGACATATGAATAAAAAGTTAGTGATATAAAGCTGGTTGATACTAACTTATTATACCTTAATGTTCTAATGATTTCTAATATTTTCCCTTTACTAAGCAGGTTTTTCAACACAGGCATTACAAGCAAGCTTGGTTAATGAAAAGCCATGGAATAGTATCCATATGCCACCCGAGCTTTTGCTCGTCCTTGATGAATATTTCATTGGCCCAATGGTGAGGTTGTTGTCATAGTCTCAAAATAATCATTAGTCGCAGTGAATAAACAAATCAAAAGACCCTAGTTGTCATATAGTAGCAAACTCCTCAGCCCATTGGTCAGGTTAAAGAAAATCAAAGAACCACCAACTAGATTATAAAAAAGTAATAAAATTCCCAGCCAAACGACCCCATTGATCCACCAAAGAAACAACATTCCTCATCCCACACACAATATGAACCGTCCCCACCGCAAAAACTAACCGCACAACTTTACAATATGTTCCAAGTTTTTCACCACATTATATCTATATATATCCATGTCCAAATATACACATCAATTCCGTACAGTTCGTTTATCAGCCGATGACATGTCCAGGAAAATATACATACATAAATACATGTGTGTGAAAAGAAGAGAAGAGAAAAAGAAAGAGTCGTTTGACAAACACGCGAATCCCTCGTATGACATGAAGAAAAGAATGTCCATAAAAGCTTTACAGCTTATAACATGAACAAGGCAAATGACAACAACAAATAAACTCGGCTTAGCTTCTAATAATATAATAACCCACCAAATTAGTACATATAGATACAGCATGTGTGTTTATCTTTTTTTCTCCCCCTCCCACCATAATTAAATCTTATCTTTGTTTAAGAATCCATGGTGAGGGGCTTGAATGTACTTGTGAAAGCTTGTATACGTGCCGGACTTCATCAAGATTCAGCCGGTGGTGCTTGAACGCAGCAAAGCCATTTCTTCTGAAAAAGAATGGATTTGGTTAATAACGATAATACAAAGATGGCAACAATGCAACAATGAAGTGTATGAAGTTTACTTACACTCTGGGGTTTGCTAGGATCCGGTCCAGGTTTACCGTGAGCATCAGCTTTTGCTGGTGACTCAGGTTTGCCACCTGTTTTCTTCTCATCCCTTGCCTTGTTAAAAATCACGGTAAACCCTTCAGCCGATGCAGGATCATTGACATCCCATTCACCAAATTTCGGCAATGGCCGACCCTTGTCCTCCTAAGCAAAAAGTACAATGCACCCATTAACATCCTCATAACCAAACAGACAAAATTTAAAGCATGTCTAAGGTTCCCCCAAGTAACCAATAGCTACAACATATTCAACCGCACATCATAACAACTTGGCCATAATTTTTAGTCCTAAAGAGTTCTCCATCATATACATATCGATACCAAACTCATCAACAAGCAAGCAATAGTCCGATAGTAAAACAAGGTTACCTTGATGGTTCTTAAACGCGAAAAGAACCGGTACAAGGAATTAGAGCATTCGATAGACCATTCTTCGATGTTTACCATAAGGCTACTATAAAGGCTTTTGCATAACTATTTGGACGGTCCTTTTGAGGTCATATTATACTCATCTCTATATAAGCATCGGAAACGGGTATTAGACACAGATACTTGGAGAAAAATAAAGTTAAAACCAACCAAAACCTCATTATTGGTTCACAAAAATAACTGTTTTAAAGAACCATACAGCCATTGGCTTGTGACAATTTTTATCCATGGAATATGTTAGGTGGGCTGAATAGTGAAAGAAAAGACATGCCTACGTAGCCACAGTACAATCAATTAGACATTAAAGCCTACGGCACATGAGTATGGAGATATGACACCCCAAAAATCCTATACATATATGAAAAAAAAAAAGAACTTTAAAAATTGAATACATCCAAATTTTGATAGTATAATATAGGTTTAAATATAACCCTTCAAAATGAGCAATAAGTAAAAGTACTACAAAAGCTCTTATATTAGGATTCGGATTGTATTTTGCTCTCTTTACTTTAAAATAGACAAATTAACACTTATATATTAGATCAAAGAGCACATTGATCCTTCTGCTCATATATGTCATCATGAGATGCATGTGGCACATTATAGTACAAGATCGATATGAAAACTTTAACAGAAGGATCAAATTACTCTTTAATCTAACAAACTAGGACTAATTTGCCTATTTTTAAATAAAGAACAAAATGCAATCTAACTCTTGAATCTCCATTATACTTTTTTCATGGAAGATACAGTGAAAAGTTTTAACTTTATCTTCAAAACAAGATAGAAAGGAATCTACCAAAATATCAACCTTGAAGTGACATAAAACTATCAAAAAACTAATGAAAATCCAAGCATAAAGCATTGCCATAGATCCCATAAAGTAATTCATAATATGAACAAATTTATATGATTATGATAAAAAGCTAGATTTCCTTAAGCAAAACTTCACTTTCATGAATGATCCTATAGTGGCTTCAATGGTTAATCAAAAACTATATTCAAAATTAATGGTACATTAACAGATCACCCATTTTGCTTAATGAATGCCATTTTTCATTTAATATAAATCTATCTTTCAATTTTTAATAACCTTTTTAAAGAAAATATCAAATTACCAACCATAAAATTACGTTATTACATAAATAAATCGATCAAATGCTATACAAATTAAAAACAAAAATTGTTCAAAACGAATTCCCAGAAAAGCTCACCAAAGAAAACATATAAAAATATAAAAAGGATCAAATTTTAATCCTAAAAAAAAAAAAACTTGCCCAAAAATCAATCAAAGCAATATAATAAACCCAAGAACAAAAAACCAAAAGTGATATGAATCAAAACAATCCAAAGCTCAAATCCATAAAAGAAAAATCAAATCAAACACCAAAAACTAAGCTTTTTTCTTTTTAACGAAATGAGAAGACAAAAAAGAAAACCAAAAACATTACATACCGACATGAATAATTGAGATTGAATTGAAACTTTTTTGATGTTGTTGTGAAGAAAGAGAGAAATAGAGGAATTTTAAAGAGGAAAAAAAAATGGAAGCTTTTTAGAGAGAGAAGATTGAAAAAAAAGGAATTTTTTTCGAGAGGAAAAATGAGACACTGGAAAGAGGAATGGCAAAAAATATAAAAAAACATGGGGTTTGATTAAACGACGTTAGTTTTGACGGTTAATGGGAATGGGTGGAGAAAATCTCGCATTGTCTTGTCCTATTTCAATTTTTTTTAAATTAATCTTAATTTAAATTACTATTTAATAGTATTTGTTAATTTTAGGTATGAAAATTGATTTTTTGTTATTACTTTTTATAATAAAAAACGAGCTTTCATGCTGCTATGGGGATCAATCCAAGTTTAGGAAATATTTTTTTAAAAAAAACTGTAATTTAATTGGTAAAATTACTATAGAGGTCTCTATATTGAAAGTCAGATTGCATTTTGCTCTTTTTACTCAAAAAGTGAATAAATTAATCTCTATATGTTAGATTAAAAAGCAAATTAGAGATTTGTCCGGTGTTGGAAGTTGAGTTGTGGGGGGCTTTTGAGGTAGTTTAGAAGATTGTCTTACAGATGGACTATATAGAGGTAGTTAACCTGTTGAGCGATCATACTCGATATCAGAACTTATTAGGGGGGAGAGTGAAGGATTTAGTGGAACGAGTGGAGGAATTTTGCGTGGTACATGTATCAAGACAGAAGAATAGAGTAGTGAACGATATGGTCAACCTTGCCATGAGAATGAATGTGATAAGCCATAAAAGTAACATGTTTTTAATCTCATTCTTGTTGTGTTTTTGGAAGATTTATTATGTGAATTAGTGAATTTGATGCCCCTAATCCTTTAAATTCATGTTTCTATACTTAGGTGAGCATAGGGGAGCGAAAAACGAGCCAAAATCGGGCAAAAAGAGCTGTTTCCAATATCCACACGGCTTGGGCATTTCCACATGGGCTAGCCACACACCCATGTGCCAGCCCATGTCAATTTCGTACCCTGCTTCCCTATTACGTGGAAAAACCCAATTTTTAGGATTTCTGAGCATTCTAAAGTTTATAAATACATATTAGAAGAAGACCTAAGAGGGCAAGCAGAGTAGAACGCAGAAAAAGACTCGAAGAACGCCAACGAATTCAACTTAGAAGCAGGGTCTCCTTCAAGATTGAAGATCTCCAGTCAACTTCTCTAAAAGTTTTTGGGTTTCTTTATGTTTTGTTGTTTTCCTAATTTTGAAATGTTTTCCTCCCAAAGTATGAACTAAATTCCCTAAATACTTAGGGAAGATGAAACCTATGATGAATCTTATTATTTGATTTTTCTAAATTACATGATAAATATTTGTTCTTGATATCAATTATGTGTACTTACTTCATGATTTAATGTTTTCAGGATATTAATTCATGATTTGATGTGCTTATTTCAGTAGAGCAAAAGTCCCTTGTTTAAGAGAAGATCTGACATAATTGAGTGGAGTTGCATGCAATCCTAGAAATAGGACAACATAAATCTACAAGATTAGAGTCAAATCTAATAGGGGAATCCATAGATCAAGTTAATGTGACAATAGGGGTTTTAATTAGAAAGAGATTTCAATTAATCAACCTAGAGTCAGTTATTTTTACTCTCGAAAGAGATATTAATATAATTTAGAGATTTCTACGGATCAAGGCAAGTGAATAAATCATTTAACTCAGATTTAGAATAATAAGTGAAGTCTAGGTGGATTCTTTCCTAGGTATTGTCTTTATTATTGGTTTTCTTTGAATATTTTCCCAATTCATTCTCTGTCGAGTCTTTAGTAATTAATTTAATTTTAGAATAAAAACAACCCTTCAATTTATAGGCTAGGTAATAAAAAGATAGTAATTACTAGTACTTTTAGTCCTTGTGGATACGATATTCCCAACTCACCAGCTATACTATTATTCGATAGGTGCGGTTGCCTTTGTCATGATTTTAGTTAGTTAAGTGAATCACATCATCAGAATGTTGAATGGAAAGTCTTTGATGAACCTTGCTAGGCGATGTATAATATTGTGGTGGTTAAGGCTCCTAAATCAATGACAAGATAAAATGAATAAGTTTCTGTTTTGCTTTGATACTTTCTTTTTGAACAAAAAAAAAAGAGAAAACTAATCATTTCTATTAAAAATTTTATCCATTTCTACTGCTAAAAAATGACTTTGCTGACAAAATAACCAAATAATTAAATGTGGCTTGCTGCGTGTGCCTCATTCTGACATACATAGACCAATTTTTAATAGTAGAAATTGATGAATTTTTTTACAAAAAGACTAGTTTGTTCTTTGATCTAATCTATAGGGACAAATTTACCCATTTTTAGTAGAGGGGGCAAAGTGCAATTTGATTCTTAGTGCAAAGGCCTTTGTGGTACTTTTATCTAATTTAATTCAAGAATATCTCTAAATTAGTATCATGTTTTATATTATGCTTTAAGGTTTGTATTTGATATAATATTAGTATATAAATTTATGAGGAGGGATCAAATTACTCCGGCATAATATTTAAAACTAAAGTAGTTTTAAACTCTTCTATATATTTTTGTATGATTAATATTTTAAAAATCCGACCGTTATATTTCATATTCTATTTATATAGATAATGCATACAAATTTTACATAAATTAAATTTTTTTAACTATTTTTTTATGTAAAGAAATTCAACAATTTAATAAATATTAATATATACTTTTAGACCGATATGATAGAGATATTGGGCTGATCATAAATTTACATGCATGAAACATACAATTATATTGACGATGGATCATTAAATTATTAATCATACAAAAATATACAAATAAATTTAGTTTTACACTAGTGTAAGTGGACCCCTCTCCTAAATTTATATATTAATAAGCGTTAGTGTAATGATAAGATATATTGCACTCTTAAGAGAAGACTCGGATTCAAACCGTGGAGACAATATTGTTGGGAAGGGTAATCACGAACTTTGAAATAATTAGTCTTTATGTATCATAAAAGAAACAAAATGAATTGTCCAAAATGATTGATTCAATGCCAACTCAGTTAGAAAATTACCCCAAAAAAACTCATAAAACCTTAATTGAGTTGTTATTACTCATCAGTCGAGACCCAACTCAGTTAGAAAATTACCAATAACTAATTCTTTTTTCAAAGTAAGTTATATTTAATTATGAGTGTTTTTGTCTTTTTATATTTTTTAGATTAATAATTAAATTACGGATAATGAAATTTGAACCAAATACACTATGAATTTCAATCAACTTTATCGTTTTAACTAAAGCAACATCTAAATTTTACAAAAAAAATAAAATTTGATAAGTATATCTGTTTCATAATTTTATTCACCCACACCGTGGATGCTTCATAATCTAGCCTATATTTAATTATATTTATGTCATACTCGTGTATCATATAATTGAGGGATAAAACAACATTTAGTTCTTGAATTTAACAACTTTTCTCAATATGAACATTTAGTTCTTGAATTTAACAACTTTTCTCAATATGGTCCCTAAACTTATTTGTCCATGTTAATTTCAAAACTTGACAACTTTTACCAATTTGAATTTGGTTAAGGTCCGGTTAAATACAATATGATGACTATGATTTATTTTTTCCGAGTTGATTAGTTGCTAATATTAATAGTAAATTATGAATTTCCATCAACTCTAAAACATAAATTAAACACTCAAAAGTTAACATAATTACTCTAATCACCAAAATGTATAACTTTTGTTAAATACAAGTGCCACATTAGATAAAAAACACAAGTACCTTGTAACATCCCCAAAACCCCCTTGGTTGTAAATAATACGAGATAAAAATATTTGTGAAATAAGGTATAAAATTAAAGAAAGTTGAATCAAGAAGTATGGCATAATGTATTAAATTAAGAAAGGGACTAAATTGTAAAATATGAAAAGTGTTGTGGCCTTAATGTAAAAATTTAAAAAGTATGAGGATAAAATATAAATACAAAAAGTTAAGGGGGCAAAAGTGAAAAATTACCATTTTAAGAAAATGGGTGAACATTTTGTAAATATTTTTTAATGAATTTGAAATGGAGACATATTGATATATAAAGTTAGAAAATCGAAATATGGACTAAATTGAATAAAGTGGAATAATACAAAGACTAAAGTGTAATTTTTTTAAATTGTGGGTGAAGGACCTAAGTGCAAATTTTCCATTATTAAATGATATTTGGAGACGTAATCATGAGGTTAGAATATATAAGTGATGAGGTGTAAAGAAAAAGGGGGAATTTATGGAAATAATGCTTGAAATGTGGTGGAATTTGATTGGTTGATAGTACAAGGACTAAAATTGAAATAAAAGAAAAGTATAGAGACTTCGAGAGGGGAGAAAGGTGGGAAGTCAGCAACTAGACAGCAAAAAATAAAACTAAAAGGGAGAGAAGAAAGAAAGAAAACAAAGAAAAAGAGAGAAAATCTTCTATGAGTTTTCTTTGAGTGATACCTTAAAACCATAGCCTAATTTCACATCCTACAGTGTTATGAGATTGTTTTCTACCATAAGAAGAAAGTGAAGAAAAAGCTTGGTGAAGCGAAGAGAAAGTGAAGGATAATGCGAGGGGAAAAAGAAATAAATGAAGGAAAACTTTGGATTGAAAAGAGAAATGTTGAATTCATGGGAAGAAAATAGGTAAGCACCTTATTGAATTCATGAAGGTTTACCTTCAATTTGATGTTACTATGATGAATGAAGTTTCGAAGTTACGTGATTAAATTTGTAACACCCCTTACCGAGACCGTTGCCGGAGTCGAGCACGAGGCATTACTAGACTTAACTTACTAGTTCTAGGCATAAAAATTTAAACTGTCCGTCTGCGTCATGTTCACTAAATTGACTATAACTCGAGTTACGAAACTCAAAATTAAGATCTGTAAATTTTCTATGAAACTAGACTCATATATCTTCTTACCATAATTTTTCCATAATTTTTGGTGTGGCCAATTAGTACATTTTATTAGTTAAAGTCTCCCCTGTTATACAGTTTGACAGTTCTGCCCTCTCTTCACTAAAAATCAATTATCTCATAATATACAACTCTTTTTCCTACACCGTTTCTTTCATATAAAAATAGACTCAATAAGATTTAATTCTATATCTCATGCATAACAAAATTCCATTTCTACTATTTTTGGTGGTTTTTCAAAATCACGTCACTGCTGCTGTACAAACTATTCCCCTGCATATACTTACATAATTTCTTTCTAATAATTACCAACTAGGCATTACATAATATCCAAGACATACTCTTCATTAGCCATTTTAATAGCTAATCATTACCATACATTTACAAGCCAATCTTAAGCCATATCATAAGGTTATACACACAAGATAGTTAAGTCCCTATACATGCCATAACTTAAAACGTTCGAGTCACAAAATACCGATATAATCCTTTGATAGTGTGTAACGATCTCCGACGTCCTTTCGATTCCCGAGTTGGCTTGTAATACTATAAAAAAATAAAGAATGGGTACAAGCAGAAAGCTTAGTAAGTTTACATGTAAATAGATAACAACATTCTTAATGAATTATCTTATGTTTTTCTTATCAAGATCACTTAAGCTTTTAACTCAATATACTTAAAACTTGTATACTTGCCTTACCTTTTAACATAAATTTATCTTACCTTACCTTTTTAGCTTGGACTTGCCTTACCTTTACTTTGGTATATTCTTTGAATTTTCCCGTTGAACCACTTGGAATACTAAGGATACGCGGGTACCTTTCCTTATGAAACTTAACCATTGCCATGTCTTGACATGGTCTTACGTGGTATCCTTGCCTTATGAACTCACCAATGCCATGCCTTGGCATGGTCTTACATGGGACCTTTGCCTTATAGTAACATATCAATGCCATGTCTTGACATGGTCTTACATGATTTCCTTAAACCCTAATGTCATGACATTTGTATCCTACACATTCCTAAGGTTCAACCGGAACTTTCTGAGATTGCTTCTCCATCAATTCATAATTGAGTCTTTAAATAATAAATTTACAGAATAAATATGTAAATGCTGAAATTTAACAACATTAAATGTAAAGTAATAGAATATTGCATTTATTTACTGCAAACTTACCTCGAAACAAAATACGATCAACTATATCGTTTTAATCCTCTATCTTTTTCTTTCCTCGATCTAACTCTGGATTTCGTTCTTCTTGATCTATAATAGAAAATTTAGATTATTTAATACTCACATTCAACAAAACAGTCCTTAATTCTTAACTTTAGCAAAATTACAATTTTGCCCTTAAACTTTTACATATTTACACATTTGCCCCAAAGCTCGGAAATTAAACTTTATCCCTTATTCTTATGTTTTGTGGCATGCTGATCATTTTTCCCTTCTATGGCAACATCAAATTCTCACTCTAACTTGTACTTATGAACATTAGGTATTTTTACCGATTAAGCCGTTTTACTCGTTTTCACTTAAAATCACTAAGCAAAAGTTGTTTAACATAATTTCAGACTTCATATTCAATCATAAAACATCAAAATAAACACATTTCACCTATGGGTATTTTTCCAAATATGAACCCTAGCATGAATTATTAATAGAATAAGCTAAATCAAGTTACCGGGACTCCAAAAACGTAAAGAACATTAAAAACGGGGCTTGGATGCACTTACTATGAGCTTGAGAAGTTGAATAAACCCTAGCTATGGTGTTTCCTTGAAAAATTCGGCCTACTTGAAGAAGATGAGCAAAAATTGGCTTTTAATTTTGTTTTTAACTCATTTTAATCACCAAATGACCAAAATGCCCTTAACTTAAAAATATTCTATTTCACCTATTTGATGTCCATTTTTTTTTCCAGCAAGTTAACCAATGGTCTAGTTACCTTTTAAGGACCTCCAATTTAAAACTTCATAGCAATTAGATACCTCTAGCTTCTAGAACTCAAGTTTTGCACTTTTTATAATTTAGTCCTTTTGACTAAATTGAGTGCTCAAACACCAAAATTTTCAAACGAAATTTTTACGAAATCATTTAATAAAATTGTAGATCATAAAAATATAAGAATATTAATTTTTTTATCGGATTTGTGGTCCCGAAACCACTATTCCGACGAGGCTCAAAATCGGGCTGTTACAAAATTAAATTATTGTAAGATTTACATTTAAATAGAAGAAAGTCATGAATGTCAAGAGCTACAAGTAAGTATGATATTTGAATGCGTTTATGATTATTGAGTATGGATAATGAAATGGCCGATTGATTCTTAGCTCGATTAGCATGGACATTGTTGCCAATATAGGAGGACATGGATTTGGGTGCGCTAAAGCGCATTATCCTCTTATTTATGGGTTAAGAGGGGATATGGGTAGTTCCAGGCATTGTGTCAAAAAGAGCAAATATGTTTGTAATGAGATTGTTAAAAAAAAAGTATGGATAATGAAATAAGAAGAAGTTACTTAATCAAATCATAGAAGAGCAAAATGTTTCACTAAACAGTTCACCAAAAATTGTAGAAATTGAGTTAAAGATTGAATCAAATATGAAATTAAAGTTTATTGAGTCCGTTAGTATGATTTTAGGTTTCCCTATTCTAAATTTGAAAAATCATTATAAATTATACAAAAAAATTTAGGAGATAAAATTTATACGCTTAAAAGCTTAATCATACTATTTTCAAGGAAAATAAATGACAGCATAATACGAGACTTGTATAGAAAGATATTTAATTTTTAGTGAATAAGAGTCAGAGCTACCTAACAACATAACAGGGGAATATTTGAAGAAAAAACTGTATTAACTGGCTTAAGTAGAAATTCTGAAATATTTATGGTAAAAAGTTCATTGAGCCTAGTTTCAAAAGCAAAAAGCAGATCTTAACTTCGAATTCTATAGGCCAAGATATAAATACTATAATAACTACTACTCAAGAAAATAGTTTTGTTAAAAGTATATGTATAAAGAGTGAAAGAATAATTAATTTTACATATTGAAGGTCAAAGATTATTATATAAATACATGTATATATAGGATGTGGAATAGAGAGTAAGAGGAGGGAAATAATAGAAGAGTTATAAAATGAATTAATGACGTCCTAGTTGATAAATTGAAGAATGGAAAACAGGGCAAAAATAGAACTCAGGTTGCGACGAGCACAAATCAAGCAGTCACGTCAAGATGTGGAGATTCCCAAAGTTGCGTCATTACTAGAGGTGTGCATGGGCCGGGCGGCCCGCCCGAAATGTGGGAGGGTTTGGGCAAAAATATAGGCCCGAAAAATGGGCTTAGACAAAAAATAAGGCCCATTTAAAAATGGGCCAGGCTCGGGTAAAGCATTTTTGGCCCGGACTTGGCCCGACCCGAATTCATTAAAGGAAAAAAAAAACTGTTTTTTAATATTATTTTCTTATTGTTTTTCTCCTTATTTTGCTATCATTTTACTATTATGTTTCTATTATTTTGTTGTTATTGTTTAGATATTATATAAAACTTATTTTATTGTTAATTTTATTATTATTTTAGAGGTATTTGCTTGTTAAGTTACATCTATTTTAGTGTTATTTAAGTCTACATATTTTTTAAAATTTATTTTCAATTTGTTGAAAAATATTTATTTTGATTTTTTAAATATTTTTGATGTATTATATATATTTAAAAATTATATAAAATAATATAAAAAATTAATACGGGCGGGCCGGGCCTAGGTTTTAGCATTTTTATATGGGCCGAGATTGGGCAAAATTTTAGACCCATTTTTTGGGCCTGGCCCGGCCCAAGCCCAATAAACGGGCCTAAAATTTTAATTGAGCCCGGCCCATGCACACCTCTAGTCATTACCCTTGAATTTTTGAAAAAATTACAAATTAATTACTATTTGACCCGAAATAATTGAAACAGCTAACGAAAGCTCAATTAAAGCCTAAAAAATCAATTGAAACTTTATTATAAACATGCTTAAAATCATAAAACAATTGAACCAATTTTCTTTAAAGTTATTTCGGCAATAAATGTAACATTTTGATATCTAAATTAGCGATCGAGTCAACTAATAAAGGTGTTACATACCAAATAATGTACTGAGCCAAAAAGCTATTAAAAAATTATTAATACATTCACATTTGACAGAGAAATGTCCGTAGTGATGAGGCGAAGACGTGGAAGAGGAACAGATAACGGTAACGGGAAGATGAGCTGGCAAACGGCATGGTGACAGTGGAAAATTTTATGTTATTATTTTTTATTTGGAAAATAAAAATAAATAAAAGACTACGCGTTTTCAAAAAAATAGCTTATGAAATCTTTTTGTCCTTTTTTTTAAATTTTCATAAATATTTAAATTTAGTTTTTTTATTTTTTAACTTTTTAAAATATTTATTGACGTGACATATATAAAAAAATAATATTTTAATCAATATTTTCGTTAAAGAAAATTATTTGATTTTTTTAAATTAATAACTTAATTTAGCTACAAAAGAAATAAGGGTCGAATTAAAAAAATATAAGTATTGAAGACTAAATTTATCATTATACCTTACTAAAACAAAATTATCAAATCTAAACCTAATTCAATTACTTATATAGTTAATTAATTATTAAAATACAATAAATGCCAACCCCTAAAGTTTGTAAAGTAATATAAAAAATGCCAACCCAAAACAGAAGTCAAGGAAAAAAAATATTGAATACTGAATATTGAAATGGGTATTATTGTTAATGTAGGAGGACGTGAGTTTGAGTGTGCTGAAACGCATTATACTTCTATTATTGTTAATGAATTAAGACTCTCTTTATATAGGGAGAATTTAAAGAGTTCAACTATGATTAAACTAAGAAAATGATGGGCGACACACCCAGTAAATATTACTAAGTTTGTTGCCCCTCACTTATCATATGAGGGGGATTTGGTTAATTTAATTAATTAAATTAACTAAATTAATATCGTAATTAAATAATTTTTTCAATCCAATTTTAATTTCGTTAAAGTTGTGACAATTTTATCGTAGAATAATCAATAAAGAAATATCTTTAATTTCTATATTCAATGGATTTATTATAACTAATTAGTTTAATTTTATTTTCGAACTTCAATTATTTAATTATAATTGATTAAGAAATAATTCAAAAACCTTAAATCAATTCTCAAGTCATTTCTATATTTAATGAGAAAACAGATTAATATGATTCATTTCTCTAACTTTATCATTTACGTTCATTTGGTGTTACATGTAATTCATTTCTGGTTTCACGAGCTAGTGGAGGAACCTATTTGACATATATAATTAGGGCTCAAATAATTTATAATTAAGTTTCAGCTTTTCGCATATTAATTATAAATTTATTTAATTACGAAGTCATTCCATTATAGTATCATGACTGAGCTTTCTCTAATTTTTTGTCATTACGAAATCTACTTAATCAGTGTTCGTCCAATGACCTTCTCATAAGTGTGTTACCCTCATAGGATATATTTATCACAATATGATTCTATTTTTTCTCATGGCAACCATTGCATTTTCTTTCATGAAAAGACAATTACTATCAAACTGTAATCAAGTCATTTATCACAAAGACAAACGACATGTGGCCACGTTTACTTTTCAACCCATTAGTTGGGTTATGAATTCCACTATTATGAATGATACTACATACTGCAAAAGTTATATACCCAAAGTACCAGCATTCGGTTCTTTACTTATTTGAACTCAAGACATTACAGTATACGAGTCACACATACATCATCCATCATTCGCTAAGGATTAAAATATGCCACACTATGAACATCACAAATGAACATATCCATAAACAGATCTAAGATCTATTCTACTCGAGTCTGGTTCGATGTACTATTAGTCTAGTCAGTCACATCTATATATCTATCTTCTAGGAGTCATCTATAAAACATCTCCCCAATTGGGCTTGATAGATAACATATTAGTTTTTCCCTTCTTTAGTACCTTCTCCCTTTTATTAGAAATCTTGAAAAAAAAAAAACAACGTTGAAAATAAGATTAAATGCTTAAATTAGGGCCTAACCTTTTAGGAGTTGTTTACGTAAGCCCAAACCTTTTTAAATTGTTATACAGACCTTTATAAAAATGTTCAAACAAAAGCTTTTTACGCATTTCGGCCAAAATTATAGTAAAAATTAGGTAAATATTGACGTATTTAGAATAAAACACATGATAGTTGAATTGGATATTACTTGAAAAGAAAAGAAAATTTGTAACCTAATATATGACATTTGAGAAGTCCTTATTTGAGCATTTTAAAAAATAGTTGGTTCTTATTTGAGCACTTTTAAAAAAGAATAATCCTTATTTAACCATTTTAAAAAGTTTGACCCTCATTTGAGTATTTTTATAAATGTTAGGTTCTTATATGATATTTTGATAGACTAAACAATTTTTGTTTTGGTACAAAGAAATATTAAACCGAGGTAACCCTATAGTAGATTACACTATATCAAAAAATTCATCTTGTAATACTTGAAGAATTTTATTCAGTGGTTGCTTGAATGTATTTTTCCCAATGAGCTTTAGAACGTTATATTTACCAATCCATCCACTATATTGTTACCCTCTCGAAACACATGTGTTAATCGTATCGAGATTGGACTCAATTTTAATATAATAAATAATAAACTTTCACTATTCCGGAATTATTCAATATCCAACAGCCTTTCACAGAAAACGGCACCGTTTTGACCTTGTCAAAGCAACAACGGAAAAACATAAAAGTTCCACCTTTTCTTCATTTCTAAGTTCCATGGGCGGACAGTTATTCCCACACAGCAAAACCTCACCACTCCCTTGCACTTAAGCTTTAAATAATCCATAAAAAATAAATAAAACCCACGGAAAATTTTGAATCTTTAGACCTGTTGCTTTCGAAGAAACCCCAGAAAAAAGATGCAAGCTTGGTTCTCAGGGAGCAGTAGTGTAGGGGATGGGCAGGGAAAAGAAGGATCATCGCTTTTAGCTGATTGGAACTCTTATGCAGCTTCAAGAGAATCGGAAGATGGCTCTGCGTTTGGGTTCGATCTTGAGTCTGCTATGAGGTCTGCCAATGATACTGTCTCTGGTACCTTCAACGTGTAAGCCCTCATCACACTCTCCTTTTTTGATCTGGGAAATTTCGATTAAAGCTTCAATTTTTAACGTGTTTTTTAGGGTTGATTTGAGTTTGGGATTTGATTATTTTTATGTAATTGCAAGTTTAGCATTGCGTTTATGTGTTTTACTAGGTGATTTCGATTTGGATGATGGGTCTTGGGTATTTGATTTTATGGGAATTAGGGCTTTAGGATTTTGGGATTTTAAAGCATGTTGATTTAGTAATAGAACTTGCTTTGCTATTGTTGGCTGCTACTAAAATTGATTGTTGAATTATGGTTATTTGTTAATTTATCATCAATTTTAGGATTTAGGATATGGGTAAAGTCAGGGTGATATGATTTTGTAACAATCATCTCTTTGCATGGAAGATATGTAGAAATGAATCTGTATGTTATGTATATATATATATATATATATATATGGAACCCTTGGTTCAAGGCTTTTCTCTATTCTGTTGAGTGTTATAGGATAAAAAGACAGAGGATTTATGGCATTAGTTGGTTCTAGAGTAAACAAATAATGGTTTAGCCGGGTGGTTTATGGGTCGGAAACGATGTGACTCACAGTGGAAGAGGATTTTTAACTTGGTTTAATGATGAATTAAAAGTGTGGTATCTTCCTAATCCGGATCATGCCGTTTAAAGCCATGTCAAAATGTGCCATTCCAAAGAATGGTCTTAATTTGTCTTTATCAAACTTCATAGTCGACAATGAAGAACATATCTGCTTCATATTTTGGTTAGGATTCCTTCATGTTATATAGTTTAAGGGGCCGTTCTTCATTGCTTTTGCCATGGGCAGAAGCAATGGAAAACACAGTGTGTTTGAGAAAAAAACAGCTGTGAGGTATACAGCTGCTTCTAACTTCTGCGTATCACGTTCAGGTAATAAAATTACCAAAACATCCCATTTTAATGGTTATGTTTCTAACAACATGCAGGTTTTCTGCTCACTTATTTCCCTTTTTTTTCTTGGGGAGGAATCACTTATTTCCTTTTTGAATTTTATTTTTAAATTTTTAATATTAAATATTTAACAAATGGTGGGAGAGTAGTCATTAGGTGAAATTAATGTTATATTAACAATTATTGCTATATTATCTTCTTTAATGAATTTTGATGTATCCATAAATAATTAAGCAACACTTTAGCAAAATATAGTTTTTATGCTTAATTTAAAATTTAACAAGTAATTTCTATTAATTATTTAAAAAGTATTTAACTTTTTTATATTTATGTACTATTATGTAAAATTTTTAAATTAATCTATTATTTACTTTCCAACATCATGTTTAAAATAGTCATTTTAACTTCTCACCGTAATTTTTGGCAGCGATGAAGAACACTTGAAATTAACAAACCATATTTTTTTACAGCACTTTTGAAGAACACGTTTTTTCTAAAAGCACTTTTCAATTACAACAACAATGGAGAACTAAGCCTAAGCCTAAGCCAGCTTGCTTGATATGAGTTTTAGCTCTTGAGAGAACCTCCAATTATGTGATGCTCTAATTTAATGAACCATGGTATTTAATGTTTCGATTCAGGACTTACGAGTGCGATGACCATGTTAATATTGATTTCTCTATGTCATAAGATCATTTATTCTTTTATCTGTTAATGTATTTTTTTGTTTGGTTCTTGGTTCTCCAGCGTTTCGAAAGGTGTGAGAGATATTCCTGGAAACTTCCAATCCGCCACGAGTAGTGTCCCTTCAGGAAAAGCACTTCTCTATTTTGGTTTATTTCTGGCAAGCGGGATCTTTTTTGTTTTCATCGCTTTTACCATGTTTCTGCCGGTCATGGTGATCATGCCCCAAAAATTTGCAATATGCTTTACTCTTGGATGTGGCTTTATCATCGGGTCATTTTTTGCTCTAAGAGGCCCAAAGAATCAGTTAGCTCACATGTCATCAAAAGAGGTATTACGCTATACTTCGATTTTTCTTCTTCTTCTTCTTCGATTGTGTATATCTAATATATATGTTTCACACCATTGCTGCAGAGGCTTCCTTTTACACTGGGATTTATTGGAAGTATGGTGGGTACCATATATGTTTCCATGGTGCTTCACAGCTACATTCTTTCCGTTCTCTTTTCTGTGTTACAGGTATAATGCACCCTGTCATTTTTGTTTGATTATTTTACCTTAAACATGTTAGATTTATCGAATCATTGTCTGATATATAGTTATTGGCTTAGTGCCTGCATGAGCATCCAGTTTTGAAATCAATTCTTGATGTTTCCACGAAACTTGTAGGTTCTTGCCCTTTCTTACTACGCTATCTCTTACTTCCCTGGTGGATCTGCCGGGCTGAAATTTCTCACATCGGCTCTTACCTCTTCAATAACTAGCTGTTTTGGCAGGTGACCTGGCCACCTTCCACCTTTGTTTTTGACTTGTATACTTGTTTTGAGTCATTAAATGGTCTTAGTTACATGTTTTGTTGCTTCCATGCTGTCATTTTCTTGTATTTTCTGAAGAAAAACTGCAAAAAGTGTACCTTTTATCTGCATCAAAATTTGGATCCATTAATAGATGAATTCACTTCGTTTTGGTTCGTTACCAGTTTGCCACTCATATTTTCATACAATATCCTAACCTAAGCCTAAGTACCCACGGTTCTGGTTCTTTTGTTTAGTGGGTAGCTATGTTGTTCAGACTCGGTGGGATACAGATATATCCAATACAGGTATGGTTAGATATTCTAAGGTTTTTTTCATGTATTTAGGGGATCCTTGAAGGTAACATTCTCATATCTGTGTGTTCGACATGAATGTTGGACACAGCCACACAGGTATTTCAAGAAAATGAAGAGTCCGAGCACATAGGTTTTTAGTTCATTTTCATACAAAGATTATGACCTAAAACTGTTGAAGGGTGAAAGTTGAGCCTACTGGCTTCATTAATGTGATCTGCCTGAGTTACATAGGCGCTCTTGTTGATTTATTGTGTAGTGTTTTATGTTGGATCTTGGCTGCAAATTGAAGCTGCCATTGCCCATGTTATGTGCTTTATGTAGCTGTACATGAAAAACTTAAAAAGAAATCAACATGTTCATGTTGGACACATATCTCTAGCCATATGTGTAGTTTTGTCAATTGGGCTAGTCAAGTTGGTTTTGGTTGTGTCAATTTGGATTGAGTCAATTTAAATTTTAAAATTTTCGGATCATTTTAGTTCATGTCAGTTATGGGTTTGGGTTAATTTCAAGTTCGAGTTATTTCAAGTTGTTTCTAGTTTGGATCATTTTAGTTATTTTTTCTGGTTGAGCCATTACGGTTCAAATTAATTTGGGTTCGAGTTTTGGTTTCGAGCTGCTTTTGGTTTGGATCAATTCAAGTTTAGGTTGTTGATTTTTTATTTTTTTCATGATCAAATCAGGGTGAGTTTGAATTTGAGTTGATCGAGTTGAATTTTCAAGTTTTGGTTAGAATTGATAACTACTCACAATTCTTCCGAACCTTTAAATAAAAGATAAATGCATTTCAATGCACTTATGTCCTTTTACATCGGTAACAATGCTGATATCAACTAAACTAAAACTTAGTGAGTTTATTAATTAAAGTTAATGTTATATATATATATATTATATATCTATAACTTCATATATATGTACATTATGGATAAGCTAAATGGACCTCTAACTATTGGTATGATGGGCCTAAGAAAAAGATATGATGAAGAACAATGTTCATGAATATTGCTTTAATGTAATGCTAATATATTTTCAATGTAAAACTTAGTGTTATTATGTTATTTTCATGTTTCAAACTTGTTTGAAAAAGAAACTTAATTACAAAGTTTGGTTATTTCGGTTAACTAATTGAATTAATCGAAATTTATTTGATCAGGTTAACAGTTCAGGGTTTTAGAATTTCGATTAATTCGATTAATAATAGTTTAAATCGGGTAATAACCAAATTGATCGTTTGAACATTACTATCATTTATGTTATAGTAAATAATAACCAATGCAAAATGTTTAGTCTTCACTATAATGTACGTGATAATAATCCGATAAACCTATATTAGATTAAAATTTAATTTTTAAGTTACATATACAAGAAGGAAAGGAACAAATGAAGGTAAATATGATTTAAACTTATATCCTCCTGTATTGGCAACAATGCCATACTAATTAAATTAAGACTCAATCAATACTCTTCTCACATTTCTTTGTGTTGAAGAAATTAAAAAGAGAGAGTCTAAAAGCAATTAAAAAAAGGTTATTGTGGGTGATGTTTAAAGCAAGAAGCAAAATAACATGATTAATTTCATTGATCTTTGCATGTTAGTTTGACCTATTGATTTTTTTTATATCGTACATGTTCGTTTTATAATTTGTATTTAGGGTTCGTGACTGTTCTTCTCAATAATATTATTTTCCTTTAAAAATGCAATGTGTCTTGCCATTATATCTGGCCACCCCACCACCTATTGATTTAATGTTAATGATATTATAGTTTAAACGCACAATCTCTCAAATTTGGAATTTTCAACAAAGTTGATTCACATGCAAACATGTAATGTGTCATATCAAAATAACGATGGAATCTTTTCTGAAAATTGGGTTATTATTCCTTCGGTTAATAAATTTAATTTACATGTATTAGGGCTTCCACCTATCAATTGGGTAGATCAAGGATTCAGTCCAATTTGGATTTTTAAATTTTATTACATTTAATATTTATTAACCTATTAATAAATTTACTTGTTCATCAATTAAAGTCTGACTAACGAGTTCCAAGCGATGATTTGACGATTAGTACGATAGTTTAGTACCCATTGACGAGTAGAAGAGCATGCCTTAGATCCAAGTCAGTTTGACCGTTAATGTTGGAGATTGAAGGAGAAAGCTCTTTGTATTTTGGTTCATAGATTTGTGACAATTAAAATTGTTTCATAAAAAAAAAATGAACTGCAGAAGAGAAGGGAAGGAGAGCTTTCGGTTGGTGCAAGCGGTTCGAACATTTAAAATAGTTCAATAATCATTTTGTAACTTTTGAAGTTTAGTGATCAAAACGTAAACATACTAATACTTTAGTAACCTTAAGTGCACTCTACTGTTAAATTATTTTAGGTTTGAATCATTTTAAGATTTAGGTAATTTTGTATTTGGATCAATTTCAAGTTCGAGTTATTTTGAATTTTGATCATTTCAATTAAAGTCATTTCAAATTCAAATCGTTCGAGTTTTCCAATAGAGATCTTTGAGTTGATCATCTCAAGTTTATGTTATTTCAAATAACCTATTCTAATTATTTTGGTTTAAATCTTTTCAAGTTCGGATTTTTAAATTTTTTTAATTTTATATTAAAGTTTTTAAATTTGATTCAATATCATATAAAAAAAAATCTAATCATGCTTTAGATAGCACATTCTCGAAGTCAAGCCAGCAAATCTAACCATGCTTTAGACTGGAGAATCTTGAATTCAAGCCAAAATTTCTAATTAATAATAAAAATGATATAATATTTAATTTATTTTAATTATAAAAAAATTATGAAATATTAAGGAAAAAAATATTATTTATCCTTAAATTCAGTAATTTTTTCCATTTTGATTTGTTCACATTCTTAAAATTTGACAATTTTTTTCAATTTGATCCCTGAATTTTTATTTCAATAAAATATAATGACGTGACATTCTAAAATTATGCTATCTCATCACTTTAAAATTTTATAAAAATTTAAATTTCTTTATCAATTTTGTATTATTTTTAGATTTTATATAAAAATTTTCAAGAATAACGTGACATAATTTCATAATATCCCATCATCCCACTTTAACGAAATTTAAATTCAAGGGTCAAATTATAAAAAAATTGCCAAACCCCAGACCAAAAAAAAAGTTTAGAAATCAAATTGAAAAAAATACAAAGCTCAAGGACTAAATATTAATTTATCCCAAATATTAGTTTTCAATATTTTATGTTTTGAGTTGAAAAACTTTTTGAAATTGTGAGTCACAAACACCTATGCACCATTAGGTTGAGGCTATAATCAATTAATTTAATCTCTTTAGTACACAAAATTTGACCAAATATTGAGAGCTTCAAAGCTTAAGTATTAAGAGCTTGATATCACTTTAAACCCATAATTATGAAAGAGAAGATATGTTGGGAACCCACAGCCTGAAATTAGGGAAAGATTAGGAAAACAAAATTGTGATTAGGGGACCATGATTTGACCTTTAAATAGTGAGCTTATGCTATCACCAAACCTAACCCTTTGTTTTTATTATTGCAACGAAACTTATTCGCAGCTTGATTTATCTGTTCAATTGGGTATTTTAGAGTATCAAAATTAGTTAAGAAAATAACATGAATACCACATTAAAAAAGTGTTAATTCAATTGGTTTAATTGCTGATTAAATTGATCTGTATTGATTAATCGATTTTTATTTTATTCTAAATTAATATATTAATTAATTCTCGATTCAACAGCTAGAATTATTAATGCATATTATATTGAAAAATATAAAGAAAAGAAAGGAGATTGGCATTAGTTAATGACCCAAGGGAATAAAGTTCAATTTTCTATATAAAGAAAATCTCAAATTGAGCTTTTACACGAAAAGAGATGAAAAGAAAAGTTGCAAAAAAAGGCAGAAAAACAGGAAAATTAAATCAGCCGACCAAAATTAAAGTTGGAATTTTAATATCTCTTTATAAATTTTTTTTTTGGCAAAAAAACTTTTGGTTGAATATATAATAATACGAAATTTTGATTTGATTTAATTTTTATAAATTATTAAGAATATTATCGAATTAATATTATTATATATTGATATATTACATGTAGACTTGATCATTGGCCGAGTCATTCGGCCTAGTCCGAAGGCTCGCCCGCCCGAAACGTGAAAGTGTTTGGGTAAAAATATATGCTCAAAAAATGGGTTCAGGTAAAAAAAACAAGGCAAATTTTCTAGATGAACAAGCCTCGAGTTTGCGAAAAAAATATCCTGCTGTTTTTTGTTGTTGTTTTGTCACTATTTTGGTGTCGTTTCGTTATTATTTTGATACTATTTTGTTGTTATTATTTGGATATTGTATAATTTTTATTTTATTAATAATTTTGCTACTATTTTAGAGGTATTTGCTTACTAAGTTGCACATATTTTAGTGTTATTTAAATATAAATAAAATTTTTTAATTCGTTTTTAATTTGTTGGGAAATATTTAAGTATAAATGTACATATTCAATTTTTTAAATGTGTATAACTACATCAAGTTAAAATTTATGTATCAAATTGTAATTAAACCAAAATTTATATATAAATTTAATATTTAACCCAATAAAGTAAAAAGAAAAATATTGGGATTTGAAGCTTCATAATTTGATTTTCAAGCAAGTGGAGGTTGAATACTTTGTAGATTCATGATTACAAGGAAAACTAGACCCATAAACTATACAACATTAGGCAAGACTTAAGTGACAATGAATGTAAACTCACAAAAAAGAAGGCCATTTGAGGGTCCATTTCTTGAGAAAATAAAAAGCCCCAATATCAAAAGATAATGGATTTTATCTTTGATTGATTAGACAGTACATCCTTTTGGGATTTTCATCTATGCATTATCCAAAAGTTAGGGTTAATTGTAAAAATAGTTATTTTTATTTACCTTAAATTATATTTTAGTCACTTATGTTATCGTTTTGCTATGAAGGTCACTCTACTGCTAAGCTCCGTTACCTCCCTAATGGTGCTCTACTGCTAAGCTCCGTTACCTCCCTAATGGTGGTCTTATATAACAGTCCAAATAGGTTTTAAATGTCAAATTAGATTTATTTAATTAAAAAACTATTTTCATCTTAGTAATTAGGCATCTAAGTTGGCATTTAAAACCTATTTGGAATGCCATGTAGGATTGCCGTTAGAGAGGTAACGGAGTTTAATAGTAGAGTGATCACTTTATAACAAAACGATAACGTAAGTGACTAAAATGTAATCTGAGATAAACAAAAGTGACTATTTTTAAAATTTACCCAAAAATTAAAGAGTAATTTTGGTTCATCATTATAGTGTTTGGTTAGGATTTTTAGAATTAAATAATAATAAAAATTTGTATGGTAATGGTGTTAGATTTATCCAATTGCACGTGTGCTAAGTACAAATTGGCTAAAAGGTGAATTTGATTATTACCCTTTTGTCTCACTCCATTATTTCTTCTAGGGCCCATTTCTTGCCCATCATCATTCATAAGTTATTATTATTATTATTATATAACATAAAGTTCAATTATTATCGATATTGTTATTGGTATAATAGGATGTGAGCTCGAGTGCGTTGAAGTGCATTATTCTCCTATTTAAGGGTTGGAGAGGGGCTATTGATAATTCGAGACTTTGTATCAAAAAGAGCTGTAACCTATGATGAGATTAATCTTAAAAAAAAGATATTAAAAAAATTACGGTAAATTACATCTAAGATCATTAAATTATTAGTAAATTCGCACTCCCAACTGTAATTGAAAGCTTTCTTTTCCCTCTTTTTTTACAATTTAGTCCTGTTTCATGAAACGACTTTAAACGTCATGAATCTATGAATCAAAATCTGAACAATTTTCTTCTCTGATCTTTGACATTGACTGACAATTTGACTTGGATCTAAGGTATATTCTTCTACTCATGATAGATATTGTTCCAATATTGTTTGCCAAATAATCTCTGAAGCTCATCGGCTGATTTTTTATTATTTAAAAATTACCAATTTAGTGACATTTTAAAAATTAAAAATAAAAAAATAAAAAAACATAATACCTGAATAATTTTTTACACATTATAACAACAACTAATATTTCTTTTTTTTTAAAATACAATTAATTATGTTATACAATAGGAAAATAAAATTCCCTTTTTTTTTTTACTAAATTGTTTGAATCTTGCTTTATTTTTTTAATTTAATTATTCATCACATGGCATACACATTATAATTAAAGTACAATAGTACATAGCTTCTCTCTCTCATGTGCAATTCTCATGCAACCCAAATCTAAAACCAACAATAACACCAACTACATGCAACCCAAATTTAAAAACTAAATCGATACAAAAATATATAAAATATCCGATCAATTTAAAACTTTATATATACGACAAGTATAATTATATTAATATATTCAACGATTAAATCATTAAAATATCAATAACATAAATAATTACGAAAATATATAAATTTTTTTTTATTTTTACACCGTGTAAATAAATCTCTCCTTATATATAAATCATCAATCTTAAACAAACTAATTAATATGACCCAATTTTTGCCTACTAACCTTGATTCCAATTTAATTTGTATGAGAGATAAAGTTCATCATGTGGAGGTATGAAGTCAAAGTGCCTCAAATGTGAGTTAGATCCACTTTCATTAACATCTTAATATTTTTTTTGGGGTTTAAATTTAAAATAATTTAATTTAAGTATTGATGACAAAAGAAGATGTAGATGAATCACAATAGGGGTATGGATAAATGCATGTTCATACCAATGGATTCAAAATTGAAATTAATATTATGAAATATTGTTGTAGAAGTTGGACACAATAAAATAATAATGCTAATATTCGAGTTAAGATAATTTTGGTGTAATTTATAATCGGGTTTTTTTAATAAAGCTATAAATATTAATTTAAGGGTATTTTTGTCTCTTTATATAAAATTTAGAAAAAAAATTATATGTTTATGATGAGATTTGAACCTAAAACACCAAATATATACTCTCTTAATTTTAACATTTTAATCGAAGTATTATTTTCATTTAAATCGTGGGTGTGTCGTAATCTGTTATACATCTATTCATAAGTCGAGTTTGAATTTATTTTTATTGTTAAATTTAAACAAAAACTCATTATTGTTAAAAATTAATTTCAAAAAATTGAAGTGATCTGAGAATGGACAAAGAGGGACCATTTTAGTTTGTTTTATGGCTTTTATTGGGTGCCCTTTGTCCCTTCTTTTAAATGTTATGTTAGTATAAAGATTATTCATGCATATTTTAATTATTTTTTGGAAGTATTTTTCATATTCATTGTTTATAATTTGTGGCTATATCTTTCAATAATTTTATTTTTAAGGTTTGAATTTGAGTTTTTTTTTCTCAAAGATAGTAATAAAGTGGGATGGGTCGGATTTTTACGCACCTTGACCTATGCCTCGAAAGCGGCCTGACTTTGACTTAAAAATTTTCACATTTTTAATACATTTTCTGTGGCACAAATAATAGAAATGACGTTTTCTCTATACCCGATCCGACCCAATCCAATTAGTATTAAAAAGACACCCATTCCCTCAATTCACTTTGAACTCAATTTTAAAATTAAAAATAACACACACAAAATCTTATGAAGTTAAGTCAGAACCATCGAAAACGAGTTTTTACTTTTTACCATGTAACACCCCCTACCCGTATTCGTTGTCAGAATAAGGTACGGGGCATTACCGGAGTTTACAATTTTTTTTTTTTGAAACCGAAACCATTCTAATTCAACATATTTTTAGAATAAAATTCATGCATATTTATAAAATAACTTCAACACATAAGCCATATCAGTGGCTAATCTTATATTCATTTCATATTAACATTTATTTTATTAGCTTATACATGCCATTGATTTCCAAAATAAGTTTCTTAAAATACAGAAATACTGGGGTTGATAGTGTGATGAGTCTCCCACCGATCCGACCTCCGAGCTCTTAACACTACAAAACAGGGAAAAAGGAAATAGGGTAAGCACTTTGTGCTTAGTAAGCCCATGTAACAAGAATTATACTTACCTAGTATAATCAATATAAGCAATAAACATTCGTATACTCACTCAATGCATTATTTCCTAGTATTCACAAACTCAACATCCAAGTTAGTCCATTAATTTTCATCTATCAATAGTATACACGCCATGATTGATGAGCTCATCAATGTCATGATTTCCATTTCCTTGTTATTTTTCCATATTTATCCCGTTAAATTACTCGAATTTCGATGGATTTTCGAGGTACACTTTAGTGTACAAATCGGTCCATCAATTCATATTCATGTGCGCACATTTTCATTTCAGAGAGAGCACACTCCATGAACCTCATCTTTACAATGGGGATTACACCAGTGCTAAATCCTCAGAATATAAACTCATAGAGTATTGTCGGGATTACCACCCAAGCTAAATCCTCGCAACGACAATTACTCTAATGAGCTTGGATCTCAAATTACACCCAAAGCTAAATTGGACTTAATTCGGATTACCCGTCCGGCTAAATCCATTTTCCACATATTCTTCTGGAGGGCTATATCGAGATAGGATCACCCGTCCGGCTAGATCCTTTTTACCGTCAATTCTTTTTCAGAGATCCATCAAATTTTCCTTTCATTCAACCGGATTTCTTTCCCCTTTTATCAAATATATCAATGTTTCATCAAATTTCATACAATGGACATTCAAATCATATTCATATCAATAACATACATTTCAAACATTTAAGAATATAATTCAAGTTACACGAACTTACCTTGATACTAGTTCGTTTACAAAATCTACTAATCCGGGACTTTTTCCTTTCCTCGATCTAGCTTCGTATTTGAATTTTCCGGATCTAAATAAATAAATTTAATCATCAATTCAATACATTTCATGTTCACATGTAGCATTTTCTATAATTCTATTATTATTTTTAGCTTATTCAAAGCTGTCTACTTGAGTCACAGTCACTAAATTATTTATTTCTCGAGCTACAGAGCTCCAAATGAAGAACCGTTAATTTTTCCTGAAACTAGACTCACGTATCTTCTTCCCATAAAATTTTCAGAATTTTTGGTATTGCCAATCAATACCAGATTATTCTTAAAGTTTCCCCTGTTTTACTGTTTGACTGTTCTGACCTCTCTTCACTACGAATCAAATTACTCTTCGTACAGAATTAATATGACCTTCTTATTTATTTCATTTGAAAATAGACTCATTCAGGATTCTAAACATATAAAGTTAAGCTCCTAATTATTTTTCTCCAATTTTTTATGAGTTTTCAAAGTCAGAACAGGGGATCCCGAAATCCCTCTGAACCAGTCTTACAGAAATCTAAATATCTCAAAATACAGAACTTCTTTTCTTTCCTTGTTTCTTTCATATGAAAATAGACTCAATAAGCTTTAATTTTATATCTCACTCAACTTCTAATTCCACTTCTACGATTTTTGGTGAATTTTCAAACTTACTCTACTGCTGCTGTCCCAAAACTGTTTTGTTGTAGCTTGTTTTACAATTAAGTCCTTTATCCAATTCTAACTTCAAATTCTTTCAATTAAACCACTAATTCATCATTTTATTCATCATATGCTATGTTCAAAAACTCTAAAACTTCAAATATTTCAACTTAAATTCATCAAAACTTTGTTCTAAAACTTATAAAGCATCAAAATTAAAAGAAAAGGACTAAATTAACTTACCAAATTAAACTCCAAGCTTTAAAAACTATATTATCCCTTTTTTTCTTTCTTTTCTCTTCTTCTTTCTCCCTTCACGTTTGCTCTCTGTTTCTTCCTTTGTTTTATCCTTTTGTTTCTTTTCTCTTTTCTTTATACATATATATAATAATATAATATAATAATATACAAAAAAAATCTCAGATTTTCTTCAATAAACCGCCTCATCTTTACAAAATGGCATAATTCTATTTTGGTCCTTCATAATTTCTTTTAATCTATAATTTAACTTTTACTTTCATTTCAATTTAGTCCTTTTCATTTAATTACCTACCCAAACGTTAAAATTTTCTAACGAAAGTTTAATACCACATTACTAACATTTTATAAATATTTATAAAAATATTTCCTATCATATAAAGACTCATGCAAACATATTGAAATAAATTTCTATTTAAATCGGATTTATGGTTGCGAAACCATTATTCCGATAATCTTGAATTTAGGCCATTACATACCACCCCTATCTTTCTCTGAGGGTTAGTTTAGTAATATTTTTGAAAAGTGCTGTGAAAAAGTGCTTTTGAGAAATAAAATGTCAATTTTAGACATGTTATTATCAAGTAACAAATATGCATTTAAATAATATTTAAATTAGTTAATATTGTTATATTTGAGTAAGAATGTAAAAAAAATATTATAACTAGTTGTTAATATTTTAATTTATGAAAAATATATTTTAAATATTTTTAAGCAATAAATATTAATTATTTATAAAATTTAATTAGAATATATAAACTATATTTTAAATATTTAAATATAACCATTAAATATTTGTAATTAATATTTTTTTAAAAATATTTTTTATTTTTAATTAATAATCTTAACACATTTGTAATTAAGCACCAAGAAAAAAAAGAGAAATTACTATGTTATTGGAAGAGTGAAAAAATAATTAAGCACCGAAAATATTTTTGAGGAGGAAAAGTTAAAAATTTCAGCCAAAAGTAGTTTATTTAGTATAATTTTTCTTCCAAAAGTACTTTCGGAGCTAGGAGTATATTTTTTTTAAGCACTACTAAACAGGCGCTAAGAATGTAATAATCATTACTATCGTAGTTTACTCTTGTTAATTTATGTTTGAATTTTAGACCTTTTTAAATTGTACTTTTTAAAAAAATAATTGTATGAATAAATTAAATCATGTTTAAAATTTTAATTTTTTTTGAGGAAAAATAATTTTCCTTCCTCCCTCAGTCCATTTTATGTAAATTTACTGTGGATTAGGATGTCATGTAACTATCAACTCTGCTGCCCAAAAGTTGTGAAAGATCAAGTACCAATATTGACTATTGACCTATTGATTATTTTATATTGAGAAAACTTGTTACTGGGGTAGCTGAGGATGAAAATTTAGTATTAACCATTTCCATTTATATGAACATCATGGGGTCCATTATCCAAATTGTTACCTTCTTCGAATATTTGGGTTAAGTTTGAATCCTAAAGTTATTATCATTCTTGATTCAAACGGTAAAAGGAATGAGAATATTTATGGTTATAATATATATACATATATATATATACACACTAGGGTAAAATATATTCGAGATTATTAAATTATTAGTAAATTTACGTTTTGGTCACTCAACCGCAAAAAGTTATAAAGTGGTTTGCTAAACTATTCGAAAGTTTTTATTTAAGTCATTGGACTGTTAAAATTATTGTTGTATGACCGACTGCAACAATTGAAAACTTTCGTTCCCCTTCTCTTTTACACTTAAATTTTTTTTTTCCTTATGAAATGGCTTTGAACGTTATCAATCTGCAAATCAAAATCCAAATAGTTTTTTTTCTTCGATCTTCAACGTTGATCGTCAAATCGACTTGGATCTAAGTTATGTTTTTTTACTTGTCGATGAGTATTGACCCATTGCATTGGTTGTCGAATCGTAGCTTGGAGCTCGATATCTAGACTTTTTTTAATTATAAAAAAGTAACTTAGATAATTTTTTTGAATAGTTTAATAGCCATTTTGTAATATTTTTAAAGTTGAATGACTAAAACGTAAACTTATTAATAATTTAATGATTTTAAACTTAATTTACCGATATATTATTTGTTGTTTGGTAGTAGTAAATGGGTAGGAATTTATGGTAATGTTAAAAGGTAAAATGATTCAGCAATACAGACAGCATAGCAAAATTAGTACTGCTTCTTTAAATTCTACCTTGGAATGGTCCCTATCATTCAATATTTTTACACATAGTATCAGTTCAGTTTACATCGATGTTGTTGAAGACTCTTGAAAGTTATTCGATTGGACTTATATACATGTAACGTAAGGTTGGGTTAAAGATAAATTTAGAAATTTATTTAAAAAATGTTAATATATTTAAAAATTCCTTAAATTATTATATTTTATTTAAGTCCTTAACTTAATATTTTTACTCATGAAAGTCCTTAATTTTAATATTAAAAGAGAAATATTTTAAAATGTTAAACTAATTTACATTTTAATGCATATATGAATTTATTGAAAATAGTTTATTAAAAAAATTAATTTTTTTAAAGTGGTTATATGCATAACACTTAATTTTAGTGAAAAATATACATAAATACTTGCATTTATATTCAAAATATTAAATATAAATTCATTATGGCTTATCTAGGGGTATAATCGAGTCAAACTAAGTTAGAATACTATCAAGCTCAATCTCGATTCAAGATATAGTCAAGTTACTTGAGCTCGAGCTTGATTAAACTCATTTATTTTTTATACACAAACTCGAGCTTGATTCAATAATGAAGCTTAAGGTTAATAATATATATTAAGGACAATAATGTAATTTAATAATATAAAATATAGATAAACTCGACAAAGCTTGCGAATTGTTCAAGTAAAGTATTATTAAGTTTGAATTCGACTTGATCGATAGCTCGAGCTTTGCTCGCCGAATTGACTTCAATTTTTTTTTTCAAATGGAACTCGAATAACTTGTGAACACTAGTGTCTCATTTACAACTCTAAACTTATCTAAGTGTCCGAAAGAATTTTGCTCACTATTTAAAAATTTGATTCGATTCTTAATTTAATCGAGAACCAATTGGTGGCAGAGTTTTTTACAGCAAAGATTGCCCGACAGCTAGTCCCGGTTTGCAGTTTAAAATGAATTTCTAAAATATTCCTAATATAATTCCTTATTTCCATGTGCTCTTCATTATTCTAATGCATTATTATAAATAAACCAAAATACATCTCTTTAAATACATATATACTTTTTAAAAATTATTATTAAATTATTATAAATTTATGTTTTGGCCATTTAAGTTTAAAACGTTAAATAAGTTATCGAACTATTAAAATGATTTATATATAACCTTATTTGTTCTCTCGTTTGACACAAATCGAAAGGGTAAATTTTCCCTCATCTTTTACAATTTTAGTTTTTTTTTATTCATGAAAGGACCTATGAATCAAAATATGAACAATTTTCTTCTTCAATCTTCAGCATTGACCATCAAATCAGCTTGGATTTGAAATATATGTTTGATGAGGAGGGATCGGTTCTTCCGGGAGAAGTTTTCTAAATGTCGTCCTCGGGGACACCAACCCGGTTTTTCAACAATGGAAGGTGTTTTAGCCAAACTGGTGCTATATACCCCAACAATTGACCTATATAGTAAAGGTCAGGGGTTTAAATCCCACCAAGGTGAGACTCTCACGTCGTCTCTTGGCAGGTCGTCGGTTGAGGCGCTCCCCTTTGTGAAACGTACACGACTTTCCGTAAAGGGGAGACAAAATCCTCCTTGGGGAGCAATTATACATTCCATTGTTGAGGAATCGGATCAGTCTTCTTTAAGACAACACTTCGAAGACTTCTCCCAAAGAAATCGATTCTTTTACTCACCAGGGAGTACTGTTTCACCATATTAATCATTGAATCTTACTTGAATCACGTCAACTAAACTTTAAAAAAGAAGACTTAACGGTCTAATAACTTAAATGAAAATATTCGAATAGTTCACTACTTATTTTATATTTTTTTGAAGTTGAATTATCAAAACATAAACTTATAATTTAGCCCCCTTCAACATAATTTACCCTTTTTTTATACATAAAACACATTAAAAAACACAAAAAAAGAAAGTTGTCTGAAAAAAGAACAAGAAAAACTGTACTGTAAAGCTTCATAATAAATCATTGAAAAGCAACTTGAAGTCTACTTGGAAACAAAAAACACATGGTTGAGAACTGAATTGTAGCCACATAAAAATTTGATGGACCACTTTTATGTTTGGATATTTGCTAATTACACAACACATTATTGCTCCTTATTTCAAGCTTAAGTACATTCCCTGCTTATTTGATCTAATTCTTAAAATTCGATTTTTAAAATTTCCAAGTCATTTTATGGGAGTTTAATGTTTGCATCGTTCAAGTTTGAGATTTGAGTTTTTCGGGTTTAGATTATTTTAGTTACTTGCATGAATCATCTCTAATATAGGTTCGGTTTGAACAAATCGAGATTGTAGACTTTTTATGTTCAAGTTTGGGTTAACTAAGTTAAGTTCTAGTTATTAAGTAAGATTTTATCTTTACTTCGAAATTTTACTATCTTTTTAAGGTTAAAAAAGTTATAAAATGGTTACTGAATAATTCAAAAGTTTTTATTTACGTCATTGGATTGTTAAAATTGCTACTACATGGCGTTCTCTGTTCACATTGCCTATACCAAGCAAAAGCTTTCCTTCTCATTCTCTTTTACAGTTCAATTTTTTTTTATAAAATAACTTTGAACGATGCGAAACTTGAATTAAAATCTAAACAACTTTCTTTTTCGATCTTCGACATTGATCGTCAGATAAACTTAGATCTAAGGTATGTTCTTCCACTCGTTGATAGGTACTTATTCATTGTACTTATTATCGAGTTTTGAAACTTTTTAAAGTTGAATAACCAGTGTAGTTTACCAATAACGGTAATAATAACCGATCTAAAACTCAATTTAAGAATATTTCAATAAAAAAAAAAGGATAAGATAATATATTAATTTAAAGAAGTACAGCTATTAGAATAATGATGGAAAAAGAGGAGCACTTGGGGATTTCAAAGTCTTCAGCTTTTTGGTTCTATAAACAAAAAATTCTTTTACACAAAAACATGGTGTTCCACCCTCAACAATCCCAAAACAGATCACTTGTTTCCTTCTCAAAGCAATGCCTTCAATTCTAAACACTCTCTTTTTTCTCATTTCAATTACCTTCCTTTTCTTCCACCACCATTGTTACTCCATTGATGAACAAGGCCAAGCTTTGTTAACATGGAAGAACAGCTTAAACGCCACCAAACCTGCATTAAAATCATGGGATTCATCAGATACTACACCATGCAACTGGTTTGGTGTTCATTGCAATTCCAATGGAGATGTTGTGGAGATAAGCTTGAAATCAATGGAGTTACAAGGCTCATTGCCTTCAAATTTCCAATCTTTGAAATCCTTGAAGACCCTCGTACTTTCATCAAACAATCTCAGTGGTGTGATTCCTAAAGCGTTTGGTGATTATAATGAACTCAACTTTATTGATCTTAGTGGGAATTTTCTCACTGGTGAAATCCCAACGGAAATTTGTAAGCTGAAGAAATTGAAGACCTTGGCTATGGATAGTAACTATCTTGGAGGTAAAATCCCATCAATGATGGGTAATCTTAGTGGTCTTGTTTATTTAACGCTTTATGATAATCAACTCAATGGTGAAATACCAAAGAGTATTGGTGAATTGAAAATGCTTCAAGTGTTTAGAGTTGGTGGGAATAAAGATCTTAATGGTGAATTGCCTTTAGAGATTGGGAACTGCACCAGCTTACTGATGTTAGGCCTAGCTGAAACTAGCATTACAGGCAACCTTCCTTCATCAATTGGGATGTTGAAAAGGATCCAAACTATAGCTATTTATACATCTTTATTATCGGGTTCAATCCCCGAAGAGATTAGAAATTGTAGTGAGCTCCAAAATCTTTACTTGTATCAGAATTCTATATCTGGTTCAATCCCAAGGGGCATTGGTCAGCTTAACAAGCTTCAGAGTTTACTATTATGGCAGAACAGCTTAGTTGGTACTATCCCGGATGAGCTCGGTACCTGTTCGGAGCTGATGGTGGTCGATTTATCTGAGAATCTACTTACAGGTAGCATACCAAGAAGCATTGGGAAACTATTGAAGCTTCAAGAGCTTCAATTGAGTGTTAACCAGTTATCAGGTACAATTCCTTTGGAAATCTTGAACTGTTCGGAGTTGATTAATCTCGAGATAGATAATAATGCATTCTCCGGCGAGATTCCGGTCGATATTGGCAAGCTAAAGAGTTTGACTATATTCTTTGCTTGGCAAAATAAGTTGACCGGTAATGTTCCTGATAGTCTTTCTCAGTGCAAAGATCTTCAAGCTCTTGATTTGTCTTATAATAGTCTATCAGGTTCAATCCCAAAAGACATTTTTGGGTTGAAAAATCTCACCAAGTTACTGCTGCTGGCCAACGATTTATCTGGTTTTATTTCACCGGAAATCGGAAACTGTACCAATTTGTATAGGTTGAGGTTAAACGGTAATAGACTTGC
This sequence comes from Gossypium bickii, assembly GCA_025503065.1. Lineage (NCBI taxonomy): Eukaryota > Viridiplantae > Streptophyta > Magnoliopsida > Malvales > Malvaceae > Gossypium > Gossypium bickii. The sequence goes on along the minus strand of CP106721.1, from coordinate 857,613 downwards.
AGGGACTATTCCATCAGAGATTGGAAACCTGAAGGGCTTGAACTTTATTGATTTAAGCGAGAATCGGTTCGTTGGAGGGATTCCTCTGTCGATTTCTGGATGTCGAAATCTCGAGTTTCTTGACCTCCATTCGAATGGACTCGCAGGTTTTTTGCCAGATACTCTTCCTACAAGCCTACAGTATGTTGACATTTCAGACAACAGCCTTACAGGTCAACTGAGTCATAGTATTGGGTCCTTGAGTGAATTGACTAAGCTTAACTTGGGAAAGAATCGACTTTCGGGTCAAATTCCAGCCGAGATATCATCTTGCAGTAAGCTCCAGTTGGTAAACCTGGGTGACAATGGTTTCTTTGGTGAAATCCCAAAGGAACTAGGCCAGATTCCGGCACTCGAAATCTCTCTAAACCTTAGTTGGAATCGGTTTTTGGGCAAAATCCCATCCGAGTTCTCTGGTCTTACAAAGCTAGCAATACTTGACTTGTCCCATAACAAGTTCTCTGGCAAGTTAGATGTTCTTACAAGTCTTCAAAACCTTGTTTCACTTAATGTCTCCTTCAATGACTTCTCAGGTGAGTTGCCGAATTCATCTTTTTTCCGAAAACTCCCATTAAGTGACCTTGAATCAAACAAAGGCCTATATATCTCCAATGGTGTTGTATCTTCTTCTGATCTTGAACATTCGAGGCATGTTGGACCAGCAGTGAAGCTAGTGATGTCGATCCTCATAAGTGCCAGTGTGATCCTAGTACTACTTGCTATCTATGCGTTAGTCCGTGCTCGATTTTTCAACAATGGCCTTATGGAAGATTGTACTTGGGAAGTGACTCTGTATCAAAAACTCGACTTCTCGATCGATGACATAGTCCACAACTTGACATCATCCAACGTGATCGGCACTGGGAGCTCCGGGGTTGTATACAGGGTAACGATTCCAAACGGCGAAACGTTGGCAGTTAAGAAAATGTGGTCATCAGAAGAATATGGGCCCTTCACTTCTGAAATCGAGACTCTAGGCTCGATTAGGCATAGGAACATTGTTAGGCTTCTTGGTTGGGGTTCGAACACGAATTTGAAGCTACTGTTTTACAATTATATGCCGAACGGAAGCTTGAGTTCGCTCATTCACAGTGGCGGTAAGGGAGGGGCCGATTGGGAGGCACGTTACAACATCGTGCTAGGCATAGCACATGCCCTCTCGTATTTGCACCATGATTGTGTGCCTTCAATCTTGCATGGTGACGTTAAAGCCATGAATGTCTTATTAGGTCCTTGCTATGAGCCTTACTTGGCTGACTTTGGGTTAGCTAGAGTTTTGAATAACAATGGTGATGATAATGATAAAGTTTCAAAATCAAGTCCGAGGCCACACTTAGCTGGTTCATATGGATATATGGCTCCAGGTATTTGTTTATTTTTTTTTTCCGATTTTTTCTATCTTTTTGATTAATCTTTAATTTTTTTTATATACAATGGTTACCTTTCAGAACACGCAACAATGCGGCGTATTACAGAAAAAAGTGATGTCTACAGTTTTGGTGTCGTTCTATTAGAGGTGTTAACCGGAAGGCACCCACTAGACCCGACTTTACCAGGTTGTGCAAACTTGGTCCAATGGGTTCGAGATCATTTGGCTAGCAAGGGAGACCCGAGTGAAATCCTGGACCCAAAGCTCAAAGGAAGGGCTGACCCTGCCATGCATGAAATGTTACAGACATTAGCTGTATCGTTCCTTTGTGTTAGCACCGGACCTGAAGATCGGCCGATAATGAAAGATGTCGTTGCAATGCTCAAAGAAATCCGTCATCTCGAAGCATTAAGCTTTGAAACCGACATTTCAAAGGGAGCCTTAACACAATCACCACCATCCAAAATAGTGGTTGCGGATGGATCATCGAACTGCTCGTTTAGTTTCTCCAATGATTCGATTCAATTTTAAAGATGGGGTTTTCGAGTTGCAGCTATGTTAGTAGATTGTAATAATTAAGTACTTAGTTTTCACCTTATGTAGAATATTAGCATATGTAACCAACAGTAAAACCAAAGACCTATTTGGTTTAATTTGAATTTGATTGTTAGTGTTGGATTTAAGCAATTAGAATTTTATTACAAGAATGAGATTCTGTGTCTCCAAACCTAGCTTAACTCACGTGGTCCCATCTTCCCTACATCACATGTCCATGTGCTGTCTGAAAATGACATTACTTTCAGCAATGCAAAAGCCTAACCTAAGTTTGGAACACTCTGTATGTCCTAATCTGCACAGCACATGCTACTAACAAACTTCAAACTCGGATATAAGAATCGAATACGGGTTATATCATATCTCATACCCGAATAAAAACGTCAAACATAAATGTCGGATATAAAGTCGAACATAAGTGGCGAGATAATTATACATTGAATATACATAGAAAAACAAAATAAGTGTCCCATAAGGATATAATGCTCCAACCTGCAAAAGAATTATGATCCACAGATGTTAAAGATAATGCAGCTCCACTAGCAATGGCTACTGTCATTGTCTCAATATTTTGATGTTTTGTCTCAAGATTTCAAAAAACAACAAACAGACAGATGAAGCACATCCACTAATTGCTCAAATTCTTACAAGCTTTTTAATTAAGAATTCATCTATAAGCTAACGACACGGCCGAAAAAAAAAAAGGTCAATCTAATCAATGACAAGACTCGAGATGGTATCAACAGGTTAGAAATGGCCTATGTTAATTGGAAATGGGTGTGAGCATCAAATACGAGTATTCAAGCATGGAATTTTTTTTTTTTTTTTTTACAAGACATGGGTGTCAGACATGAGTACTCGGAGCAATATAGGTAATCACATCCGGATTAGAGTCTATGGGGAACTATGGTAAGGTTTATGTTAGGAGTTAAGATGAGCTGTTTAGCAGGGTTGGCATTTCAAAGAAGTGATCCTATCTATATTTCCCCAAGATATATTTCGAAATTCAAACAACGGGTATCAAAATCTAAAGTCAAAACCTGTGTGCTGAACCATAACTGAGTTGCTTTTGGTGCCTTTAGGAAGGATACTGAGATTCCAACTTCTTTAAAACAGAACCAATAACACCCCAGTTGAAACCGCGATACTGAAGCCACCGAACAATCCTTGACTTCCGTGTCTCTTTGGGAACATCTCGACCTCGAAGCCATTGCTTCGAGGCCTGAATTAATAGGTGATCCATTGAAAGCTTTGAAAAAACAAGTCGGGATTCCTGATCATCATTTGAGTCAACATCCCGACCCTCGAAAACTAGTTTTAACGCATTTTCTGCATCAGCTTCACTTATACCCTTCTTGAACAATGCCTGATTCAACATTTTCATGAGAATTCAAAATTTTTGCTTGAAAACATCAAATGCGAGAAATCAACAAGTCATTTTACTTCTTTTCCTGAGTTATTTCCGTTTCTTTTACTACAAATAAAACGGTACCTGAGAGGTCCCTGTATTCTAGGGGCCTAATCAAATTAGTCCTTCTACTATTAAGTGGATCAATTTAGTCCCTGTAATATTAAAAAGAATCAACTAAGATCAAATTGGAATAGAGTTAATATTTATTGTTTAAAAGGTATCATTTACTGTTTAATAGAGTAACTATCTTTTTAAAGTTTTTGTGGTTCTGTAAATGAAATTTTTTGTTTGGAATTGAACTGCGACTGAAACAAATAATTTTCAAGACATTTTTTTATACAGTAAATGTTAACTGTGTTACAATTTGGACTTATTTGATTCTTTTTAATAGTATAGGGACTAAATTGATCCATTTAATAATAGGACTAATTTGATCGAATCCCTATAATATAATGACCTCCTAGGTACTTTAACCCAAATGAAACCTAGAGGCTAAGTATTATGATCAATTATAAAAACAGCAAGTTCATTGTACATATAGGACTAAAATGGTCAAATTATAGTTTTGGTCTCTCTACTATCTTAAAATTTAAGATCTTGTCCCTTATACTTTAATTTTGCATAATTTTGTACTCTTACTATTGTAATATTATTAGTTAGTCCAAATTATGCCAAATAATTTTAGTACCAGGATTTAATCCCAAATTTTAGTATAGTAGAGGGATCAAAACCAACTTTCTGAGAAACTTAGTACTAGCAACCAAACAAAGCCTTATTTGTCAATATGGTTTTAACATAATTACGAAACAAAAGAAGTTACTCGAAATTTTAATTCGAAAGAGGAGTGCTTACTTGCTTGATTCTCCTTGGTCCCCAGGTTGATGAAGACCATCTAGATCGAGAAAATGCTTCTGCATACAAACTATCATTGATCAACCCTCTACAATAAGCCAAAATAGTCGAATTAGTTGTTTAACATGCAATAAAATCGAAAGCAATATAATGTAGGAAAAGTTAACATAACTGAATAAATTACATATAGAACCAAATACGACACCCTCGAAAATGTCAATACGATATCTTTCCTAATAATCCACACACCTATTTTGTAAATCAGTAATCAATGTCTCGACAATATCCGGATCAAATCTCTTGCCAAGCAGTTTCTTTCTCAGTTCAACTGCGGTAAATGCTCTGCAGAAAATGAAGATTGCATTCAGTGAAGAACTAGTGAAAATGAATACACTACATAGGGTAAAAGTACCATGGAGGCCCTTATACTAGGAGTTGGATTATATTTTGCCCCCTTTACTAAAAAAAAATAGCAAATTAATTCCTGTACATTAAATCAAAGAGCAACTGGTCATTATTTTCATCCATTTCTATTGTTAAAAATTGACTTGACTGATGAAATAACCAGACAGTTACACATGGCATGCCACGTATACCTTATGCTGACATACAAGGACCAGTTTTCAACAGTAAAAATGGATGAAAGTTTTAATAGAAGGATCGGTTTGCTCTTTGATCTAACGTACAGGACTAATTTGCCCATTTTTTTAATAGAGGGAGCAAAAATGCAATATGACCTTTAGTAGAAGGGCCACCATACTTTTAGCGCTACATAGTGAAATAATTAGTGAATTTCATATCCAAGAAATAGCGTGTTAACCTTGCTGCAAGTAATTCAATTGCCGACTTCTCGGCATCTGACATTCTCTTGCAAACTTGTAACGGATTCTTTCTGTTAATATTTTGTCCTTGAGGCACCTCCTCAACCACCTCTACAGGTTTCTCCATTATTTCATCACCTACAAATTGGCGCAATTTAATTATCCCAAATCAATGTGTAATAACGATTTAATCCGTATGAATCTAAAAATACTAACAAGGCTAAACTTGGTAACATGTTTGTGTTTCCATCTTAAAGGCATCACTAGCCCAAACCAACATGTATTACCGTTTGAGCTTCTATAAATGGACATAAAAACAATTCGAGAAGAAAAAGAAAAATCATTACATCCACAAAGCTGTGAATTCAAAAACAACAATTTTATCAATGTTCGCATGCATGAGTCTAGTAAGCCATCAAGAAGTGCAAACTTTATTACCAATGTAAACTTATATAAACTGACATAAATACGACTCGGGAAACCATTATTTCCACAATGCCGTGAGTTTGAAACCCACACTTCTAGCGATGTTTGCATACACAAATCTCGTAAACCATCAATTCGCATGCACGAAACTTGTAAACTATATTACCAGTATAAACTTCTATACATGGACATAAATACAATCCAAAAAGACCATTATTCAAAATCAACAATTTTATCAGTGTTCACAAACAAGAGTCTCATAAACCATCAATTCCCAATAGCAATCCACTAGGATTAGATACTACAACATGTTCACTATCATTCATACCTTGTTGAACATCATCATATAATGCAATTTTCTTGAACATTCCGCTTCGTGTTTGTGACTTTTTATCAATAACACTGCCTTCATTGTTTGTAAACTTTCTTCCAAATACATTCGAAGCAGCGCTTTTACGAGATTCATTCTTACTCAAACCCTTTGAATGTGAAGAAGTTTCGGGCTCTTCAGTTTCCAAAGATTTCTTTGGTATATACCTTACTGAAACAGATGAACTATATTCCTTCTCTTTCAAGCAAAATATTGCCTTGTTGCCATTCACCCTGAAAAGTCAAAGCTTTAGAACTAGGCAAGTCGGGTCAATCTAGATTGGGACAAATCGAGTTTTAATATTTTCGGATCATTTCAGTTTGAGCCAGTTTAAGTTATTCGAGTTTTTGGGTTGGGCCATTACGGTGGGGATTATTTCGGGTTCAGGCGACTTCGGATTACATTGGCGTTTAATGATCAAATTGGATTAGGTCAACTTAGGGTTCGGATTGATCAAACGTGAAACAGGTGAATCAAAGTACCAATTTTGGTTCACTTAGTTTCATTTCCCTAGGAAACAAACAGAGAATAGAAAAAGAAAAAGAAAAACCCAAAATTTGGAGTGGGAGAGCTTACCAGGGAAATGAGAAAACTCGAAACTGAAATGTGGATGAGATTTTGAAGCTAAGATTACCCGCAAAAATCGACATTTTGAGAATCTTCAATTTCAAGTTCAGAGATCTTAGTTCTGTTAAAACTTTAAAATCCCTAACCTGAAGCTTGTGTCCGAACGACAGCGTGCTGACTGGTAGTTTAAACGCGCCCTTTTTATCTAGTCTCAACTTCAAAAAATTACAAAAATTATTTTTAAATTTATTAAATTTTATTTTTAGAGTTATAACAAGTGGTATTCGAATCTCAACATCTTAAATAATTGAGAACGAATTGAGAAATTAAGAGAATCCAACCTGTCAATTCTAGTGGGAAATTCATTGGGTATTTGTTTGTGGGGTAATTACAAGTAAAGTCATTCATTGTTTTGGATGTTTATAATTGAGTCCTTGAAGCCCAATTTTCAATTTTGATAATTTGTCTATTGGTATGATGATATATTCTATTAATTTGTATGCTCTAGCCTTGATACTAATTGAGGATGTCACTCATTTTTAATTTCAATCCATTCATGTATCTATTTTGAAAGTGAATACATTGATATGAAATTGAAGGAGCAGCACGATAGAGATAAATATTAAATACTTCACAGAAAATGAAAAGTCCAATAACAATATTGAAGACAAATATTAAGTGGTGTTGATAAATTATGGATGCGGGGTAGTTTTTGGAATAGTCATGGAATATGTTGTTTTCCAAACCGGTCAGCCGAAATAGTTCGTCAATTTTCTCACGGTTTGAGGATTAAGCTTGGCTGACAAGAATAGTCTTGCAGACGTGAAATAAGGGCAGCAGCTCAGGTACAGTTGGTGGATCCCATGTCCCTATTTTCCTATAAGTAGGCTCTAATGAAGATGCAATTGGGGGTTGTATCTCTACATTATTCCACTAAGCATGGTCAATACTTCAATGTGCAAACGGCGCGTTATAAGAGGGATTTGCTTATGTTTTTTTCATGTTCAGAAATCGAACTTAAGCTAATTTAAATAAACCGTAATCTTGGTTTACAGGAAATTATTTTAGCAATAGTTACTGATAAAAACAATGGACATATTTATCCATCTATCAACATGTTTAGCAGTAATATGTATATATGTTAGACAATTGTAATGGCAACCAAATTTTCTGCTCTAAAATTGCTACATATAAACTAATTAATATATCTTAAACACAAATATTGATGTACATATGTTAGCTTATGCTTTAAACACAAATATCTAATGCTTCATGGAATGCATTCATATGGTAGCTTCATTGACGGTACAGACATGCATGGTTTTTTTTCTCTCTATTTCTCAAGTAAACGTAATCAATACTACAAATTGTTGTTATTTGGTGTGGAATTGTGCTGTAATTGTCCTGGAATTTACTCATTGCTTGTAGATTAAGTTGGGCCGATGATGAAAGGATGAAAGAGTATTGTGAAGTTGTTTTTTTTTTTTTTGGGGGGGGGTGGCAGCAGCAAAAGAAGAGACCAAGACATTGAACATAATTGGTGGGTCAAATTTCTAGTGATCTTCATGTTCATCTCATCATCCTTGTCTCGAGTTAAACATAGTCAATACTATAAGTTTTAAGGGTAAAAGAGATAAAATAAATAAATAGAAAGTTAAAATGACTTTTTGTTTGTAAAGTTAAAAAAATGCTAAATAAATCATTATGTCTTTTTGGTTTTAATTTTTTACTTGATTAAAAGAGAAATAATTAATGAATGAAAAATAACTATTCCCAAATAAATTTATCAGAATTTATAACAAATGAGATTTTAGATTTGAATTATGAGGTTATAAATATATAAGTATACACGTTTTTATGGAATCTGTGGATTAAATTTCCGGCCGTCTTCTTCCTCAAACGTAGTGAATAGAGCACAATTTTGTTGTTTTGTGTGGAAAATAATTTCCACATTAATTAGCTTTGGTTGACAGGCAAGTGAATATACGTGTTATAGGGAAGAAGACTAAGTCAATGTACATTGTAATCTCATCAATCTTAATTTTTTTAGTTGTTTAGGGAGTTCAAATGAAATTCAAGATTTTGCTTAAAAAAAAAGCATCCAGTTTTAAGAATGAAAAATATATGGTAAAAAGAAGACTAAGTGGTTGTTGATGATTGTGAAAAATACAAAAATTTTGAAAATCTAATATCCATGGCTTTTCAATGTAAAAGCAAAAGAGACTGTAACACTAATGTTGTGGTATTATTTGTTACCTACAAATACCATTCCTATCCTTCATCTTCCTCTACAAACATAACATGGCCTCCTATCTCTTTCTCTGCATATTCCTCTTCTTTTCCCATCTTTATGCTTCTTCTTCAGTATCTCACTCCTGCTCTTCACTAATCCAGTTCAAGAACTCCTTTTCCATTACAAAGTCCGATCCATTTTATTGCTATGAATCTTATCCCAAGACAAATTCATGGAAGGAGGGTACAGATTGCTGCTCATGGGATGGGGTCACTTGTGACCACCTAAATGCTCATGTGATTGCCCTTGACTTGAGCTGCAGTTGGCTATATGGCAACTTCCCTTCCAATACCACTCTCTTCCTTCTTCCTCACCTTCAAAAACTCAACCTTGCCTGTAATGATTTTAATCTTTCCAAAATTCCATCTGAGTTTGGTCGATTTACAAGCTTATTCTACCTCAACCTTTCCAATATAGGGTTTGTAGGAGAAGTCCCATCCCAAGTCTCCCACCTGTCAAAATTGGTTTCACTTGATCTCTCCTCTTGGATTTATGGCCTAACATTTGACAAACATGCTGTGGAGGGACTTGTTCACAACCTAACCGAGGTCAGACATCTGTTTTTGGAAGGAATCAACATGCCTTCTGTTAATGCTCATGGCTTCATGAATCTATCCTCTTCTCTAAGGTCTCTTAGTCTTGCTAGTTGTGATTTGCAAGGAAAATTCCCAAAAAATATTTTTGATTTGCCAAACCTCAAACTCCTCAACTTGGGACACAACCAATTGAGTGGAGAAATTCCAAGATCATTGGGTAACCTCTTGCAACTCACTCATTTAGACTTGAGGCTGAACCAATTGAGTGGACAAATTCCAAGATCATTGGGGAACTTCTTGCAACTCACTCATTTAGACTTGTCGGTGAACCAATTGAGTGGACAAATTCCAAGATCATTGGGTAACCTCTTGCAACTCACTCATTTAGACTCGAGGCTGAACCAATTGAGTGGACAAATTTCAAGATCATTGGGGAACCTCTTGCAACTCACTGATTTAGACTTGTCAAATAACCAATTGAGTGGAAAAATTCCATTATCAATTTTAAACCTAACGCTACTTAAACACTTGGGACTAGCTGGAAATTCATTAGAAGGTTCCATTCCAGATGAGGTAACCGCTTTTCCTAGTCTAATATATTTATATTTATCTGACAATTTACTCAATGGAACACTTCCATCATGGTTGTATACTGCTCCCTCCTTAAAGTTAATATATCTCTATCAAAATCAATTCAGTGGGCATATAAGAGAATTCCAATCCAAATCACTAGAATATTTAAATCTAAAAAATAATAAACTCCAAGGTCCTCTTCCATCTTCAAGATTCCAACTTCACAATCTTACCAGACTCAGCTTATCCTCAAATAATCTTAGTGGTGTCATAGAGTTGAGCATGTTCTCAAACCTTCCAAATCTCCAATATCTTGACCTTTCATATAACAGCCTATCCTTAACATCTAATCTTACTTCTAGTGTCATTCATATATTGCCTAATCTTACAGACTTAACGTTGTCATCTTGCAATCTTGGTGAATTCCCCCAATTTTTAAAAGGGCTTAAAAGTTTGAAAACTTTAGACCTTTCTTGCAACAGAATTGAAGGTAAGATTCCACAGTGGATGCAAGAGGTGGGGAATGACTCTTTGACTTACTTAAATGTATCTCATAACTCTTTGACAGAAGTTGAGCACTTTCCATGGAAGACTATTGTAGTTCTTGACTTTAGCTCCAATTTGATCCATGGAAATCTTCCGATTCCAGCTTCGATGATCAATGTCTTTCTGATATCAAATAATAGTTTCAATGGAGAGGTCTTTTCTTTAATCTGCAATGTCACTTCTTTTCAAATTCTTGATTTGTCCCACAATAACTTGAGTGGAACAATTCCACAATGTTTTGGAAATTTGAGCAACAGCATTGAATTCTTGAATTTGAAGAAGAACAAGTTTTATGGGACGATTCCTCCAACATTTGCAAAAGGATGCCGATTGAGTAATTTCAACTTAAATGGAAATCTGTTAGAAGGGCCTTTGACGCCATCCATCCTTAATTGTAAAGGTCTGGAAGTGCTAGATCTTGGTAACAACAGGATCAATGATACATTTCCTCATTGGTTGGGAAGTCTTCCACAGCTACAAGTTCTTGTATTGAAGTCAAATCATATACATGGTTCCTTGTGTGTCAATAGCTCCAAGTCTAGCCCTTTTTTCTCTAAAATCCAAATTTTTGATCTCTCAAGTAATTATTTTTCTGGACCCCTACCAGTGAGATACATCAACAACTTCAAGGCTATCATAAATCAAGAGAAGATTGGTAGTACAGCGTCGTACATGGGGGTGTATGGTCATAGAGATGGTGCCTTCTATACCTATTCCATTGGAATTGTTTTGAAAGGACAAGATAGGGAATTGGTGAAAATTTTCACCATGTGGATGATCATTGATCTATCAAACAATCAGTTTGAAAGGGAGATTCCAAAGGTTATTGGGAAGCTTAACTTACTGAAAGGGCTCAACCTTTCTCATAATAACCTTAATGGTGGTATCCCCACCTCAATAGGGAATTTAAGAAGTCTTGAATGGTTGGACCTATCTTCAAACAGGTTGTCTGGGACGATTCCAAATAGATTGGCAGATCTGCCATTTCTTTCGTCCTTAAATGTTTCTGAAAATCAACTCCATGGTCAGATTCCTCAAGGCAAGCAATTCAACACATTTGGAAATGATTCATATGAAGGAAATAAGAGACTATGTGGGATGCCGGTGTCGAAAGGTTGCAACATCATTGAGCCAGCATGTAACACCCTCTACCTGTATTCGTTGTCAGAATAAGGTACGAGGCATTACCAGAGTTTACAAATTTTTTTTTTGTTTTAAAACCAAGACCAGTCTAATTCAACATGTTTTCAAAATAATTCATGCATATTTATAAGATAACTTTAACACATAGGCCATACCAATGGCTGACCTTACATTCATTTCATATTAACATCTATTTTATTAGCTTATACATGCCATTAATTTCTAAAATAAAGTTTCTTAAAATACCGAAATCTTGGGGTTGATAGTGTGATATGCCTCCGACTGAAACCGACCTCCAAGCTCTCAACACTACAAAACAGGGAAAAAGGAAATAGGGTAAGCACTTTGTGCTTAGTAAGCCCATGTAACAAGAATTATACTTACCTAATATTTACAATACACGCGATAAACATTCATATACCCTAACATTTACAAACTCAGTCCAATAATTTCCATATATCAATAATATATATTATGATTGATGAGCTCATCAATATCATGATTTCCATTTCCTTGTTATTTTTCCATATTTATCCCGTTGAATTACTCGGAATTTCGATGGATTTTCAGAGGTACACTTTAGTGTACAAATTCGGGTCCGTCAATTCATATTCATGTGCGCACATTTCCATTTCAGAGAGCACACTCCACGAACCTCATCCTTACAAATGGATTACGATCCAAAGCTAAATCCTCAGTAATATAAACTCATAGAGTATTGTCGGGATTACCATCCAGGCTAAATCCCGCAACGACAATTACTCTAATGAGCTTGGATCTGAATTACGAGTCGAGCTAAATTCAGACCCTAATTCGGATTACCCGTCGAGCTAAATCCATTTTCCACATATTCTTCGGGAGGGCTATATCAGGATAGGATCACCCGTCCGGGCTAGATCCTTTTTACCGTCAATTCCTTTTCAGAGATCCATCGAATTTTCCTTTCATTCAACCGGGATTTCTTTTCCCTTTTTATCAAATATATCAATGTTTCATCAAATTTCATACAATGGACATTCAAATCATAATCATATCAATATCATACATTTCAAACATTTAAGAATATAATTCAAGTTACACGAACTTACCTCGATACTAGTTCGTTTACAAAATCTACTAATCCGGGACTTTTTCCTTTCCTCGATCTAGCTTCGTATTTGGGTTTTCCAGATCTAAATAAATAAATCCAATCATCAATTCAATACATTTCATGTTCACATGTAGCATTTTCTATAATTCTATTATTATTTTTAGTTTATTCAAAGCTGTCTACTTGAGTCACAGTCACTAAATTATTTATTTGTCAAGCTACGGAGCTCCAAATGAAGAAGCGTTAATTTTCCCTGAAACTAGACTCACATTTATTTATACCATAAAATTTCCAGAATTTTTAGCCTAGCCAATTAGTACAGTTTATTCATCAAAGTTACCCCTGTTCTGCTGTCTGGCAGTTCTGACTCTTCTTCACTAAAAATTAATTATCTCTTCATACAGAAATCAGATAGTGTTCCTGTTTATTTCTATAGAAAATAGACTCATTCAGTATTCTAAACATATAAATTTAAGCCCCTAATTATTTTTCTTCAATTTTGTATGATTTTCTAAATTCAAAACAGGGGAACCCGAATTTATTCTGAACTAGTCTTACAAAAATCTAAATATCTCAAAATACAGAACTTCTTTTCTTTGCTTGTTTCTTTCATATGAAAATAGACTCAATAAGCTTTAATTTCATATCTCACTCAACTTCTAATTCTACTTCTACTATTTGTGGTGAATTTTCAAACTTACTCTACTGCTGTTGTCCCAAAACTGTTTTGTTATAGCTTGTTTTACAATTAAGTCCTTTATCCAATTCTAACTTCAAATTCTTTCAATTAAACCACTAATTCATCATTTTATTCATCATATTCTATATTCAAAAACTCTAAAACTTCAAAAACTTCAACTTAAATTCATCAAAACTTTGTTCTAAAACTTATAAAGCATCAAAATTAAAAGAAAAAGGACTAAATTAACTTACCAAATTAAACTCTAAGCTTTAAAAACTCTATTATCCCTTTTCTTCTTTCTTTTCTCTTTTTCTTTCTTCCCTTCACGTTTGCTCTCTGTTCTTCTTTTTGTTTCTTTTCTCCTTTCTTTATATATATATAGTAATATAATAATATAATAATATAATATATAATATAATAATATACTTAAAAAAAAATCTCAGATTTTTATCAATACATCGCCCCAACTTTACAAAATGGCATAATTACCATTTTGGTCTTTCATAATTTCTTTTAATCTATAATTTAACTTTTACTTTCATTTCAATTTAGTCCTTTTCATTTAATTTCCTACCCAAACGTTAAAATTTTCTAACGAAAGTTTAATACCGCATTACTAACATTTTATAAATATTTATAAAAATATTTCCTACCATATAAATATTCATGCAAATAAATTTCTATTTAAATCGGATTTATGGTTGCGAAACCATTATTCCGATAATCTTGAATTTAGGCCATTACATAGCACCTCCAAGTGTGCTTGAAAAAGATGGTTCAAAATCAAACATTGCTTTTGGTTGAAAAGTGGTGTTGATAGGTTATGGATGTGAGTAGTGTTCGGAATGTCGGTGGGATATGTTGTTTTCCAAACTGGTAAGCCGAAATGGTTGGTGAATTTGGTTGAAAACCAACATGAGAAGAGGCGAAGAAGAAATTCAAAGAAAGGCAATCGCAGCAATAGACGAAGAAGGATCTAATTACTGCAAATGATGTTCAAGCATTAGTGTTGTATTTTCACAATTTCTTGTTTTGCAGACCGTTTTGCCTATGGTGAAGGGTTGCACTGGTTTCTGTTTGTCTTTAATATTGTGCCAGTTCCTTTGTCTTTCATTGCATTTCGTATTGTCTGTAATGGTTTGTTTGAGTGTAACATTTTGTATGGTGGTGTTGTTTATGTCTTCTTTCATGACTTTCAATTTGGTCTCAATAATCTTTGCTACTGCTGACTAAAGGAGAACAAAATGTCTCAGTGATCTCTGTTGTATTTTCATAATTTTTTTACAAGTGTGTCTAATGTTTTGCCTTGATCAATTTAACCATATGTCTTTATCTTTAGGATTGTGCATGGTGTATTCCCAGTGATGGCTTGTTCATGAATCACTTGACAAGCTAATGAATTAACATGTTAAGTTTATAGCTAACATGGAAATCAAATGTTGATGGTGCAGAAAAAGTTGGAATTTCAAGCTTGCATGTCCCCTTTTTCCCTCTATTTCTAAAGTAAACGTAGTTTGGTAACAAAGTTGATGTGAATTGAGGTACAATTGGTGGATCCCATGTCCCTAATTTCCTTTATGTAGGCTTAATTGAAATTTAACTATTTTATATTTAATGTTTAAATTTATTTGAAATTTTAAGATTTGACAATCAAGGCAGTAATAATGTCTAAACATATATCAATAATTTAAGAAATTTAATTTTATTAAGTTTAAAATTCAAATATAAACTAAGAGGAATTTTATTGGAGCCCTCGTAAAAGTGAGAATTTAATAAGACATTTGAAGACTGTTGCGTAATTTGCAACGCTAGAAAACAATCAAATTGAATTTAAAGGGACCAAAAATGAAATTTAACCAAAAATTAAGACGCTAGAAGGAGGGTTTGAACCTCGAACCTTGTGGTTAACAGCTACACGCTCTAGCCAACAGAGCTATTCCAGCTTCGAGGACAACTATGTCATTCAGACATTATTTATAATCTCTTAATTAAAGATAAACAAACACCTCTTAAAGTTCGACAAAATCAACATCAATTAATTACTGAAATTTAGTAATGCAAAAAACAAAATAGGTTTGCAAGAAATGAAGATAGAAAATTTAGTAGTTGCAAAAAATAGATAAACATCCTTCCACAAAATATAATAATAAAATCTAAATCTATTGTATCAAACATTGAATACTTAATGGATTACTGAAAATACAATACTTCCACAACAAAAATATCAATTATGTGAAGAATGAATCAAACTAATTTTTACTTACAAAAATAGATTTAGTTTCTAAGTCATTGTGTCACGCTCAAATTTGGGACTAGAGATAAAAAATAAAAAAAAAGCCGAGAAGTGACTATCATGGTATTATTATGAATGTATAAACCAAAACTGTGAATCTCTAGAAATATACGTACCCAACTGAGATGTGATATGATTACATCACGATGCCTAAGGACACAATCTAATAGATCATTGTATCGAGTAGTTGGATCATAGTCTCTTACCATAAAAATGGTTGCATGCGCAACGACACCCACTATCAGAAATCCACCAATCCACAGGTGATGTGTGAACAATGATAGTTGTGTACCATAGTGAGTAGCTAGATATGGATGAGCTACAATAATGGTTAAAGAGCCTAACATAGCTAAGTTCAGAGATAATTGAGCAAGCCGTGATGTTGTTAGGATTTCATATAGTCCTTTTATGCCCTTGGCCTGTAAATAGACCTTTATGAGCCTCTAAAATATCTTTTAGGCTATGCGAATGCCCCAGTTGGTCTTATACATGTGACTCGCTGTTAGGAAAAGAACTGTCGCCGTTAGGAAAAGAACTGCACTCTTAAAAGTGAGAATTTAATTAAGATTGCAATATTAATTAAATTTATATTCTATGCTTAAATTCAAATATAAACTAAGAGGAATTTTGTTTGAGTAACATATATAGCACTCTTAAAAGTGAGAATTTAATAAGACATTTGAAGAGTGTTGCGTAATTTGCAACGCTAGAAAGCAATCAAATTAAAGCAAAAAGGAATTTAAAGGGACCAAAGATGAAATTTAACCAAAATTAAGACGCTAGAAGGAGGGCTTGAACCTCCGACCTTGTGGTTAACAGCCACATGCTCTAGCCAACTGAGCTATTCCAGCTTCGAGGTTAGCTTTAATAGTTTTAATTTACTAAAACTTCTTGTACTAATTTGTATATTTTAAATTTATTTTTAGGGATTTAGTCCCTCTACTTTTCAAATCTAAAAATTTAGCTTTATTTGTTAATGCTATTAAAATTCTTCTATTAAATTTGTTGGTGTGATATTTGAATTTAAAAAAAAAAATCATTTGATACATGTAACAAAACTTGACATTGTAATGGACTTGAATTTTGTAGTTAGCTAAAACAGAAATAGTTAATCAAGTAATTCCCAAATAAATTTATTAGAATTCCAATGACATGTGGATGCCACGTCGACAAAGTTGATAGATATTAACTTTTCCATCTATTTCGAAGTGATTTGGCAAATAAGGCAAGTTCAATGGCTAAAAAAGATGAAAAATTAAATGAACGGCTAAAACAGGGGAGAAGCAAAAAAAATTTTTTAGGGGGCCGAAATTGAATTGTAATTTTACGATAGTAAAAATGCAATTTCATCATTTTAATAGTTCATATCTTTATAATTTTTAAAGGATTAATCAAATTTTTATCATTTTTAAGGAGGGTCAAATTGTAATTTTATCTTTACTAATTTAAAATTTTAAAAATTTTATTGCCTATATTAGTAAATCATTATGCATTTTTTATTGGATAATATTTGCCTTAATAATGAGTGCAAAAATATTTAGTTGTAAACTAATTAGTCTACTTACCAAGTCTTGGCTCTAATTATTCTTCAGGGTAAGACTTGGATTTAATTTTCATCATTCATGGTGTTTTTTTTCCTCACCACATCAAACTCAGTCTATATTGTAAATTATTTTGTACATTTATGCTGCAAATGACTGAAATTTCCTTATTGCTTGTCGATTAAGTGAGAGGATGTATTGGAAATCTATTTTGCCAGTGATATTGGCAAATCCGACATTTATTTCCTTCTTAAACGTTTCTGAAAATCAACTCCATGGTCAGATTCCTCAAGACAAACAGTTCAACACATTTGGAAACCATTCATATGAAGGAAACAAGGGACTATGTGGATTTCCGGTCTCAAAGGTTGCAAGATCAATGATACACCACCTCCAAATGTCTTTGAAGCAGGATGGCTCAAAAGCAAACATTGCTTTCGGTTGGAAAGTGGTGTTGATAGGTTATGGATGCGGGGTAGTGTTTGGAATGGCCATGGGATATGTTATCCAAACCGGTCAGCTTAAATGGTTCGTGAATTTGGTTGAAGACCAACATGAGAAGAGGCGAAGAAGAAAGTCAAAGAATAGCAATCTTATCAATGGATGAAGAAGGATCTAGTCGGTGCAAATGATGTTCAAGCAATTCTGTTGTGTCTTCATAATTTCTTGTTCTATAGTCTGTCAGAATGTTTTGACTATAGTGAAAAGTTGCAGTGATATGTGTCTGTTTTTATGATTGTACCAATTCCTCTGTATTTCATTGCATTTCGTATTTTTTGTAAGGGTTTATTTTGAGTGTAACATCTTTGTATGGTGCAACTATGTATGTCTTCTTTCTTGAATTTCAATTTTTAGTAGATATTATACTGCTCACCATAAAAAAATACATTTTGAATTAGAAAAGATTCAATTTCAAGTTTGAGCTACATTTATAAGCATGTGATGATGAGAATTCATGAACATAAGGTATGGTTTGAGCCTTTGTTGGTGTTAAGAAACAGAATAAAAAACAAAGCTGAGTCTAGCTTCAATGACTTGAGAAAAATGCTTGCAAGGATCGAAAATCAAGAGAAATGCTCAATGGATAAGCTTCTGTATGTCTTTGGTATTGTGTTTGAGTCTCTGCGTAAACGAAGTGGGGATATATTTTTAGTATTCTGGAATATTAAATTAAGTTTCCTAAAATCTCCTTCTATGCTTATTTTTTTGTTCTTTCCTCTTCTTCTTCTTTATTTTTCCTTCCTTTCTTTTTGTTTGCTTCGTTTGCCCTCTTTGGGGTGTTGTATCAAGTCTCCACTGCTTCTGTTAGAATTAAGTGACCCAAATTCTTATTTAAATAAAATAAAAGAAGAATCCCTATAGAATTACACTTCTTTTATTTTATTTTAAATAAGGTTTTTAAACCTTATTAAATTCCATCTATTTGATATTGATTAGAATAAGGAGTTTCAATCTTACTACTCCTATTAGAATATGGCTTTATAAGCCTATAAATAGACACGGTCTATTCCTCTTGTAATTGATTCGAATTCGACATAGTGAATTTTCTTCTCCTCTGCCCGTGGTTTTTTTCCCGAAAGGGTTTCCACGTAAAATCTGTGTGTTCTTCATTTTTTTATTTCTATTATTATTATTATTTTTCACAAATTGGTATCAGAGCTTCCAGATTTTCATCTCGATCACGGTATGACATCTTTAAAGTATGAAATTCCGCTGTTGGATCGCAACACCAGATTCACGTTGTGGCAGATAAAGATGCAGGCAGTTCTTGCACAGATGGATTTAGAGGAAGCCCTGCTAGCGGTAGATAAGATGCCTTCGACATTGACGGAGGAAGATAAGAAGCACAAGGATCGAAAGGCACTAACACAGTTACATCTGCATTTGTCTAATGAAATTTTGTAGGATGTGATGAAGGAGAAGACTGCCGCAGCATTATGGAAGAGGCTAGAACAAATATGTATGTCAAAAACTTTAACTAGCAAGTTGCATATGAAGCAACGTCTTTATGCTCATCGTTTGGAGGAAGGTGCGTCTGTGCACGAACACTTAACAGTGTTTAAAAAAATTCTCTCAAACTTGGATTTGAAGATCTAGGTTTGATTCTACTTTGTTCGTTGCCCCCGTCTTATTCAACCTTTAGAGACACGATTTTATATAGCCGCGAGTCTCTTACAGTTGATGAGGTTTATGATTCTTTGACCTCGTATGATAAGATAAAGCATCTTGTGGTTAAACCCGACTCCCAGGGAGAGGGTCTTATTGTTCGTGGGAGACAAGATCGGAATGCTGATGATGATCATGGAAGGACACAGGAAAGGAATCCTCACGGTAAATCTAATGGTAGATCAAAGTCTTTAAACAGAGGTAAAACTTGTAACTTCTGCAAGAAGAAAGGGCACACTAAAACTGAGTGCTATAAGCTACAGAACAAGATTAAAAGGGAGGCTACAAATCAAAAGGGAAAACAACCAGAAAATTCTGGTGAAGCTGATATTGTAGAAGACTACAGTGATGGTGAACTTCTAGTCGCTTCTATCAACAATTCTAAAGAGAGCGAGGAGTGGATACTTGATTCAGGCTGCACCTTCCACATGAGTCCCAATCGAGATTGGTTTACAAATTACGAAACGGTGTCTGAAGGTGTTGTTTTGATGGGAAATAATGCTTCGTGTAAAATCGCAGGTGTTGGAACAATTAAAGTTAAGATGTTTGATGGAGTTGTCTGAACACTTAGTGACGTACGACATGTTCCAGAATTGAAGAGAAATTTAATTTCGTTAAGTACTCTTGATTCAAAAGGGTACAAATACACAGCTGAAAGTGGGATGTTGAAGATTTCCAAAGGTTCCCTTATTGTGATGAAAGGGCAGAGAAAGCACACTTAAGTTATATATTTTGCGGGGTTCTCTCATTATTGGTGATGCAGCTGTCGCTTCCTCTTCTTTGTCAGATGATGATATTACTAAACTTTGGCATATGCGTCTAGGGCATATGAGTAAGAATGGCATGGCAGAATTGAGCAAAAGAGGACTTCTTGATGGGCAAGGAATTTGCAAACTGAAGTTCTGTGAGCACTGTGTTTTTGGGAAGCAAAAGAGAGCTCGATTCATCGAGAGGAATCCATAACACGAAGGAATATTGGAGTATATTCATTCGATCTGTGGGGCCATCAAGAGTGCCTTCGAGAGGTGGAGCTAATTATATGCTAACTTTTATTGATGATTTTTCCAGAAAAGTTTGGGCATTCTTCCTGAAGCAGAAAAGCGATGTGTTTTTCACATTTAAGTCTTGGAAAACTATGATTGAAAAACAGACGGGAAAACAAATAAAATACTTTCGCACAGATAATGGCTTAGAGTTTTGTTCTGATGAGTTTAATAAACTGTGCAAGTCAAAAAGGATCGTGAGACACTTAACAGTTCGTCATACTCCATAGTAAAACGGCGTTGCAGAACGAATGAACAGAACGATTATGGAGAAGGTTCGATGCATGTTGTCAAATGCTAACTTACCAAAGTCGTTTTGGGCTGAAGCAGCCTCTACTGCATGTTTTTTGATCAACCGATCTCCATCCGTTGCCATTGAGAAAAAGACTCCACAAGAGGTATGGTCTGGTAATCCTGCTAATTATTCTGATTTAAAGATGTTTGGGTGTCTTGCGTATGCTCATGTTAATAATGGAAAATTGGAACCAAGATCCATTAAATGTGTTTTTCTTGGTTATAGAGCTGGTGTAAAAGGGTATAAGTTATGGTGTCCTGAAAATAGAAAAGTTGTGATTAGCAGAGATGTTGTTTTTGATGAAACTGCTATGCTACCTAACTTATCTCTTAAAGACTCTTCCAATAAAGAAAATCAAAAGCAGGTGGAGCATCAGATTAATACAGAGTCAACTCCTCAAGCTAGTATAAAAATTGAGAATAGAGTTGCTTCTTCACCACAATACTCTATCTCCAAAAACAGAACTAGAAGAGAAATTAAACCTCCAAAGAAGTATGCTGAGGCTGACCTAGTTGCTTATGCTTTAAATGTGGCTGAAGATATAGATGCAAGCCAAGAGCCGTCAAATTATTCTGAGACGGTTAACTGTAAAGACTCAGAAAAGTGGATGTTTGCTATGCAAGAGGAAATAGAATCACTCCACAAAAACAAAACATGGGATCTTGTGAAACTTCCTAAAGGTAAAAAGGTTGTTCGCTGTAAATGGGTATTTAAAAAGAAAGAAGGGACTCCAGGAGTTGAAGAACCCAGATATAAAGCAAGGCTTGTTGCAAAGGGTTACAGATCAAATTCCGAGAGTGGACTTTCTGAGATGTGTTCTCCTAGTTGTGAAGCATAGTTCGATTCGAGCTTTGCTTGGTATTGTGGCCATGCAAGATTTGGAGCTTGAGCGATTAGATGTAAAAAGCGCATTTTTGCATGGAGAGCTTGAGGACGAGAGGGTTTCTGATCTCGAGAAAAAGAGGACTATGTTTGCTTACTTGAAAAAGTCTCTTTACGGTTTGAAACAATCCAATGAGACAGATGGTACAAGAGGTTTGATTCCTTTATGACTTCTCATGATTTTAAAAGAAGTAGTTTTGACAAATTTGTGTTTACTTTAAGAAAAAGCAGTGATGGTTCTTTTGTGTATCTACTTCTTTATGTTGATGACATGTTGATAGCGAAAGAAAAGATAAAGGAGAGATAAGAAAGGTCAAAGCCCAACTAAGTGAAGAATTTGAGATGAAAGATTTAGGACCAAAGAAAGAAGATACTTGGTATGGAGATTCTCGGAGATAAAAAAGCAAGTAAATTGTACCTAAGTTAGAAGGGTACATTGAGAAAGTTCTTTGCGTTCAATATGCAGAGTGCTAAGCTTCATTAATACTCCTTTAGCAACCCATTTCGGACTTTCATCGGCTTTGTCTCCACAATCGATGATGAGATTGAGTATATGTCACATGTTCCATACTCTAGTGCGGTGGGGATCTCTCATGTATGCTATGGTTTGTTCACGTCCAGTTTATCATATGCGATCGATCACGATTAGCGAGATACATGGCGAATCCCAAAGAAAGAACATTGGAAAGCGATTCGGTGGATTTTCGGATACTTACGAGTACTACGATGTTTGCTTACGGTTTTGGAAGAACTAGAGATGGAGTTATTGGGTATGTTGATGCTTGATTTTCTTTGGAGACCTTGATAGAAGAAGATCTCTCACCGGGTTATGTCTTTACAATCGGAGGTTGTGCAATCGGTTGGAAAGTTACTTTGCAAACTACGATCGCTTTGTCTACCACCAAGCTGAGTACATGGCGATTACTGAGGCTTGTAAAGAAGCTATTTGGTTGAAGGGACTCTTTAGTGAGCTCAATGAAGACCTTCAAATCAGCACAGTATTTTGTAACAGTCAGAGTGCCATCTTCCTTACAAAAGATCAAATGTTTCATGAGAGAACAAAACACATTGATGTTCGGTATCATTTTGTTCGTGATATTATTGCTCGTGGTGATATTGTTGTGAGCAAAATTAGTACTCATGAAAATCCTGCAGACATGATGACTAAGTCACTTCCTATAACTATGTTTAAGCATTGCTTAGACTTGGTTGGTGTTCATTGTTAAAGTTAAACCCTTAAGGGGTTTTATGGAAGAGGTGGAGATCTTGTTCGTTGAGAGTTTGCGATGAAGAACTTGTTTATTGGGAATTCGTGTCAAGGTGGAGATTGTTAGAATTAAGTGACCCAAATTCTTATTTAAATAAAATAAAAGAAGAATCTCTATAGAATTACACTTCTTTTATTTTATTTTAAATAAGGTTTTAAACCTTATTAAATTCCATCTATTTGATATTGATTAGAATAAGGAGTTTCAATCTTACTACTCCTATTAGAATATGGCTTTATAAGCCTATAAATAGACACGGTCTATTCCTCTTGTAATTGATTCGAATTCGACATAGTGAATTTTCTTCTCCTCTGCCCGTGGTTTTTTCCCCGAAAGGGTTTCTACGTAAAATCTGTGTGTTCTTCATTTTTTTTATTTCTATTATTATTATTATTTTTCACAGCTTCCACCATCTAGGACCAAACATGAGGTGGTGTTATAGGAAACAAGACCAAGTCAATATACAGTGAAAGGTTTCTCTAATGGAACTACTGCTTTCACACTGCAAACTTGGATAGTTAATAGTTTGTGGTGGAGGACGATGAACCATTTGGAATCATCACTTGAGAATACCTGTAACGATCAATATGTTAAAATCATAATAAAAATTTATTTTATTACTTGATAATATGAATGACCAGTATTGAGTAAAGACTTGGGAAAATAAAGTGTTTATATTTTATGAGTAAATTTAATTGGGGTTATGCAATTGTTGGAATTCATATACGGTCTTCGTTTCTAAGTCATATTTATAATATATGATTTTTCTTGTTCATTTCTTGTCTTTAAATTTGAGGTTGTCTCCTTTCAAGATTTTTGCTAATAATATTAGTACATAGCAGAGCTGAATGATGTAATGAATTCAACCATAAATTGGTGGATCTAATGTCCTTATTGCTTCTTCGTTGAAGTTTGGTCAAGCATGTAGCACCGGGAGCGATCAAAGAAGCGGGCCATGCAGTCCCAAACATGCGGAGAGTCTTGAAGCAAGTGCAATTATTGATTTTTGTTCATTTTGTAACCTTAGTTTGATGTAATGTAATTTAGTTCATTTTGAACTATGTTGGTTTGATGTTTGATGTAATTTGATAGTGATTAAGCTGTTAACTCAGCTTTGTTCATGTCTACAAGCTTGGTTTACCAAGTTTCAATGTATTAGTGGTAGTTGGTATTGATTAGGTGACCATATACTGATTTTGACAAGCTGAATTCTTGGTTTATGTATTGGCATTATGCCATTATTCATTTTTGAATAAAAATTTCATCAGTTTTACTTCCATATACTCTCCATTTTTCTTTGCTTTTGTTTTCAATTCTGTTCTTGAATTCTGTTTGTTTCTTCTGCAAGTCTCGAGCCTTGTTGCTCAAGTCTCAGCTGAACTTGCTTGCTCATTGTTCATAACACCAACACTTATAGATAGCTAGTTTAAAGAAGATAGAATTGTAGCAGTCTTTCTTCTTCAGGTAATAGCAAGAGTTGAAGTCAATAGACGCCGCCAGTCTTGGACCGAACTTTACGAGTTATATTATCTTTTGAACTTTGTTAATTCCAGTGATATTGGCAAATTCGACATTTCTTTCCTTCTTAAACGTTTCTGAAAATCAACTCCATGGTCAGATTCCTCAAGACAAACAGTTCAACATATTTGGAAACCATTCATATGAAGGAAACAAGGGACTATGTGGATTTCTAGTCTCCAAAGGTTGCAGCATCAATGATACACCACCTCCAAATGTGCTGGAACAGGATGGCTCAAAAGCAAACATTACTTTCGATTGGAAAGTGGTATTGATAGTTTATGGATGCGGGGTAGTGTTTGGAATGGCCATGGGATATGTTGTTTTCCAAACCGGTCAGCTGAAATGGTTCGTGAATTTGGTTGAAGACCAACATGAGAAGAGGCGAAGAAGAAAGTCAAAGAATAGCAATCGCATCAATGGATGAAGAAGGACGTAATCAGTGCATGTTGTGCGGAAGCGTGTCAAAGAGAAAAATTATTATACTGAAAAATCACACTGAGTTCAATTCCCAGGAAAGAGAGGTGGATCACGAGGATCACTTAAGTACCAGATCTTTCCTAGCCAGAATATCCCTCTATCGTAATTTAATAGCATAATAAATAACTACAATCACACTCACAAGATATGAAAAATAAATAATAAAGAACACCAGAATTTTAACGAGGTTCGGCAAATTTTGCCTACGTCCTCGAGCACTACCAAATATATTTCACTCCAAAATTACAAGTGAAAATATGCAAATAGGGAGAGAGAACAATGCCTTAAGTAGAGAATGGCAAATTGTGGGATGAAGAAAAATGAGAAATGGTTAGGCCTATTTATAGTTGAGGTTCAGGGATCAACTTGCAAATTACCTATACAAATAGGGACCACAATTGCAATTATCCCATGCCAAAAAAACTTTCGATGCCTTGCGGTGCCATTTGCTCCATTTGCTTACAGCCAACTATCTTTGACTTTTCAAAGATAGTGGCTGCCAATAATCTCCACCTTGAAGATTTGATTAGGATAATCTTATCTTCACACAATTCTTTCTTCCTTTGCCAACAATATTTGATAGTGCCTTCTTCAACTGTTAAACTTGCAGGATATTGATCAAGTTCAAACAATGTTCGAACTTGGTTCCTGTTACCACCTTGGTCATCATATCTGCGGGATTATCTGCAGTCTTAATCTTCTGAAGGCGAATCTTCCTTTCATTAATAATTTCCCGCACAAAATGGAATCGTACGTCGATATGCTTTGTACGTGCATGATAGACTTGATTCTTTGCTAAATGAGTAGCACTTTGACTATCACAATACACGTTAATATGCTCCGGAACCAATCCCAAGGTTTTAACCATACCTTGTAACCAAATAGCTTCCTTTACACCTCTGCATATGCCCATGTACTTCGCTTCGTGGTTGACAATGCAATCAGATGGTCGTAGGGTAGACTTCCAACTGATTGGTCCTTCAGCAAGTGTAAACACGTAACCAGTGGTTGATCTTCGTTTATCCAAATCACCGGCATAGTCAGAATCAACGTACCCAATAACACCTTTACCAAGTGTATTATCCTGCTCGAACAGTAATCCAAAATCTACGGTTTTTTGAATATACCGTAGAATCCATTTCACAGCTTGCCAATGTCCTTTTCCAGGATTATGCATATACCTGCTCACTATACTAACTGCCTATGAAATGTTGGGTCTTGTACACACCATTGCATACATCAAGCTACCCACTGCATTAGAATACGGAACTTGCAACATGTATTCTCGTTCTGTATCCGTCGAAGGAGATAGTTGTGCAGAAAGCTTGAAGTGAAAAGCCAACGGGGTACTTACAGGTTTTGTCTGCTCGTTCATGCCAAACTGCTGTAGTACCTTCTTCAAATACTGCTTCTGAGACAAGCTAACTCTACCATGGGCTCTATCTCTACATATTTCCATGCCAAGAATCTTCTTAGCTTCACCAAGATCTTTCATCTCAAACTCGAGATTGAGTTGAGTCTTCAATCTCTCAATCTCAACTTTGCTTTTAGATGCTATCAGCATATCATCAACATATAAGAGCAAGTATATGAAAGTTCCTTCTTGTAGCTTCTGGAAATACACGCAATGATCAAATTTACTTTTTGTGTACCTTTGCCCTTTCATGAACTGATCAAATCGCTTGTACCACTGCCTTGAGGATTGCTTCAATCCATAAAGCGACTTTGTCAGTTTGCAAACCCAATTCTCTTTACCAGCAACCTTGAATCCATCTGGCTGAGTCATATAGATTTCCTCTTCCAACTCACCGTGTAAAAATGCGGTCTTCACATCAAGCTGAACTAGTTCAAGATCATATTGCGCAACCAAGGCTTGCAAAATCCGAATAGATGAATGCTTCACAACTGGAGAAAACACTTCATTGTAGTCTATTCCTTCTTTCTGAGCGTAACCCTTTGCTACAAATCTAGCCTTGTATCGAATTTCATTTTTACCAGGAAATCCTTCCTTCTTTGCATATACCCATTTGCATCCAATTGCCTTCTTTCCCTTGGGCAGTGTCATCAACTCCCAAGTCTTATTTTGATGAAGAGACTGTATTTCTTCATTCATTGCTTGCTTCCACTTTACACCATCAGGGTTACTTATTGCTTCTGTGTAAGTAGAAGGAGCATCATCATCTGCAATTGGAAGTGCATAGGCCACTTTATCATCAAAGCGAGCAGGCTTTCGAATCTCTCTTCTTGGCCTCCTATATGCAATTGAATCTTGTTGCTGTAGAAGTTCTTGGGTTGGAACTTCTTCATCATTTGTTGTTCCAATATCACCGGATCATTATTAACCTTTTCAAGTCCACTGTTTGCCGCAAAGTACTCTCGGTTTTGTCATCCTTTTGTGAATCCTTTAACATGGTTGATTCATCAAAAGTCACATCTCTCGCTAAAGATAATCTTCCTTGTATCGTGGACACCGAGAGACGATATCCTTTTACTCCACTAGTTATACCCAAGAATAATGCTTTCTTTGCTCTTGGGTCTAACTTCGATTCTTTACATGATAATATGTAGTGGAACCAAAAACATGTAAAGAATCATAGACAGTAGCAGATTTACCAGTCCATATCTCCATAGGAGTTTTTCCATTTATTGCAGCTGATGGCAAATGGTTAATTAGATGGCACGCATATGTAATGACCTCAAATTTCAAAATTCCTTGCCCAATCCAAAGATTGGACAACATACTTCAAACTTTCTCGAGTATAGTTCGATTCATGCGTTACGCCACCCCATTCTGGCATTGGTGGTATCCCGAACAGTGAAGTGTCGGACGATGCCCTCATCTTGACATACTTGAAGAAATGGATCATTTTTGTCCTCAGTACCATTATCTGATCGAAGTCGTTTGACCTTTCGACCAGTCTGAGTTTCCACTATCTTCTTCCATTTCAGAAATGCATCCAATACTTCACTTTTTCTTTTCATTAGATACACCCATACTTTTCTTGAATAATCATCAACAAAAGTAACAAAATAGTGCATACCTCCCAAAGAAGCCACTTTGGTAGGTCCCCACACATCACTGTGAATGTAGTCCAGAATTCCTTTCATATTGTGAATTGCTGAACCAAACTTTACCCTCGTCTGCTTGCCCAGAACACAATGTTCACAGAATTCCAACTTGCAAGAATTTGCACCTTTCAGCAAGCCTTGCTTCGCCAAAGTCTGCAAAGCTTTTTCACCAGCATGTCCCAATCGCATATGCCATAACCTGGTAGCCTCTGAATCTACATCTTTCTCAGAAACTGTTGATGTTGATCCAATAACTGTACTTCCATTTAAAAAGTACAAGTTATTTCTTCTTGTGCCTTTCATCACCGTCAAATTCCCAACTGCTACCTTTAGTAATCCATTTCTCAAAGTGATTTTGAGCCCTTTAGATTCTAAGGCCCCTAATGAGATGAGATTTTTCTTCAAGCTGGGTACATAGAGAACATCAGTCAAGACTTGGATTGAGCCATCGTGATTCTTCAATTGGATTGTACCTACTCCCATTGTCTTACAAGCACTATCATTGCCCATAAGAACAACTCTACCTTCTAGTTTTGTAAGACTAGAAAACCAGTCCTTATTAGGACACATATGGTAAGTACATCCAGAATCCAAAATCCATTCATCAGTATGACATGCCATTGCCATGCCAACCAAGCTAAAGTCTGACTCCTCATCATGCTCCGCCACACATGCATTAGAAATAGCCTTGCCCTTTTGTAACTTAGGACAATTCTTTTTCCAATGCCCTTTCTTAGGACAAAAGGCACACTCATCTTTGGGGGGTCTCCCTTTGGACTTTCCCCTTCTACCAGGCTTCCTCTTTGCTGAAGCGGCCTCTTCTTCATTAAGACTTCTGCAGTTGTATCTCTGTGATCTCTTTTATTTTTCTTTCGAGTCTCAGATCTATACAACGCACTACAGACTCCATCAAATGTGATTGTGTCCTTCCCATGAAGCAATGTGGTGGTAAGATGGTCATATTCATCAGGAAGGGAATTCAACAACAATAATGCCTTGTCTTCGTCTCCAAATTTCTCATCCAAATTTAGCAAGTCTGGTAAAATTTTATTGAATGAGTTCACATGGTCATTCATCGACATACCGGGTGTATACGTGAATCAAAAAAGTTTCTTTTTCATATAAAGCCTATTTTCAAGGCTTTTCGTTAGAAACTTTTCTTCCAATGTCTTCCACAATTTCCTCGCTGATGTCTCCCTCATGACAGAGTACTTCTGCTCTTTGGCTAAACATAGACGGATTGTACCACAAGCTTGTCTATTAATCTTGGCCCACTCCTTGTCATCCATATTGTCAGGTTTTACTTCAAGGGCTATATCCAGCTCTTGCTGACATAAGACATTCAGGATCTTACATTGCCACATACCAAAATTATTGGTACCATCAAATTTCTCTACTTCAAATTTTGCATTGGTCACCGTAGTCCTTGTTGATGACGATGCCTGTGCCATTTTTCTCCTCAATCCCAACTCATCATATACTTGAACAAAGGTCAGATATATGTAAATAGTATCACAAACGGTCGTACTCCCCAAGTACGAACCTAGCTCTGATACCAATTGTTGTGCGGAAGCGTGTAAAAGAGTAAAATTATTGTACTGAAAAATCACACTAAGTTCAATTCCCAGGAAAGAGAGGTGGATCACGAGGATCACTTAAGTACCGATCTTTCCTAGCTGAATATCCTCTATCGTAATTTAATAGCACAATAAATAACTACAATCACACTCACAAGATATGAAAAATAAATAATAAAGAACACTGAATTTTAACGAGGTTCGCAAATTTCGCCACGCCCTCAAGCACTACCAAATATATTTCACTCCAAAATTACAAGTGAAAATATGCAAATAGGGAGAGAGAACAATGCCTTAAGTAGAGAATGGCAAATTGTGGGATGAAGAAAAATGAGAAATGGTTAGGCCTATTTATAGTTGAGGTTCAGGGATCAACTTGCAAATTACCTATACAAATAGGGACCAAAATTGCAATTATCCCATGCCAAAAAAAACTTTCGGTGCCATTTGCTCCATTTGCTTACAGCCAACTATCTTTGACTTTTCAAAGATAGTGGCTGCCAATAGTGCAAATGATGTTCAAGCATTTCTGTTGTGTCTTCATAATTTGTTGTTTTGTAGTCTGTAAGAATGTTTTGCATATGGTGAAAAGTTGCAGTGATATGTGTCTGTTTTTATGATTGTACCAATTCCTCTGTGTTTCATTGCATTTTGTACTATTTGTAAGAGTTTATTTTGAGTGTAACATCTTTGTATGGTGCAACTATGTATGTCTTCTTTCTTGAATTTCAATTTTTAGTAGATATTATACTGCTCACCATAAAAAAAATACATTTTGAATTACAAAAGATTCAATTTCAAGTTTGAGCTGTATTTATAAGCATGTGATGATGAGAATTCATGAATATAAGGTATAATTTGAGCCTTTGTTGGTGTTAAGAAACAGAATAAAAAACAAAGCTGAGTCTAGCTTCAATGACTTGCAGCAAAAAAATAACAAATGATCAGGCTGTGGACTTGAGAAAAATGCTTGCAAGGATCGAAAATCAAGAGAAAGGTTCAATGGATAAGCTTTTGTATGTCTTTAGTCTTGTGTTTGAGTCTCTGTGTAAACGAAGAGGCGATATATTTTTACAATTTTGGAAAATTTGTTTGATTTTATTATTAAATTAAATTTACTAAATCTCCTTCTACGTTTATTTTTTTGTTCTTTTTCTTCATTTTTCCTTCCTTTCTTTTTGTTTGCTTCGTTTCCCCTCTTTTACTCCTCATTTGGTCATTTTGTTGGCGCCTCTCATTACTTCTTTCAACGGTAAGGTTAATCTTTTAAGCTTTGGGTTGGAATTCAGTTAATTGTTGCTTTTTGTTCTTTTTTGCAAAGAATAGGTTTCCTATTTATTTTTGCTTAATTCCTTTGTTTATGTGTCAATTGATTGTCATTTTTAGTCGAAGATCTTGAAAGTAGCATTCCCTCGACGCATTAGTTCGGTATATTGCTGTTTTGTATGAGGTGAGTGCGTAAATTTTTCGAGATTGGTGTTCTTCGTCGAAATTTTTGACATAACTTTGTTGTTTGACTTTTAGAGCATTCCTTTGGGAATAAATTGTTGAATGGTATTTGGTTGTTCGTTGTTAGATCCCGGAGTCATTCTTGTTGCTTCTAAGTCGATTCTACTTCAACTGTATGATGAAAACTCATTTTTCTGCAAATTTTGGATGCTGGAAAATATTACTCTCAACACCACACGGTTGTATATCAGGCTGTGTAACTCTCTATTTTCGAATTGGAGGCACACAGGCATTTGTCCAGGCCACTTAATTCACTTTTTGTATTTTGGGTGACATGGGCTAGAAACACGGGCGTGTGTCCAGGCTGTGTAACTCATTGTTTCGGATTTAGGGTCACACAGGCTAGGGACACGGGCACGTGTCTAGGTCGTGAGTACTCAATACCCTTTTTGATGTGTAGGGCTGGACGGAGATGGTGTGTAGTAGATGACGGTAGGGAATCTGCATTCTTTATCTGTCATAATCTGTATCTGTAATTGGTATACTCTGTTCTGCTTCCGTATCTGATTCTGAGAATTGGTCAAACTTCGAGAAACTATAGATTTATTCTATAGTTTTGTCTATTTGACTGAATTTCAAGTAACTCATCAACTTCAAAAAGTTACAAAATAATCTTTAAGTTATTTAAAAGTTTTTATTTAAGTCACCGGACTATTAAAATCATTATTGTATTGCCTTTTTTATTCGTATCGTTAGCAACAATCGAAAGCTCTCATTTCCCTTTTCTTCTACAATTCATTTTTTATCATGAAACAACTTTAAACGTCAGGAATCTTTGAACTAAAAGCCAAACAACTTTCTTCTTCTATCTCTGATACTAACCATTAAATCAATATAGATCTAAAATATGTTCTTCTACTCATCAATGAATACCGATCCATCATAACGATTGTTGAAGGATTGTGTGGAGCCCGCTAGCCAAACTTTAAAAAAAAAACTTAACAACCTATTCATTTAGATAAAAGCTTTCAAATAGTTTAATAACTGTTTTATAATTTTTTAGAGTTGATTAACCAAAATATAAATTTATTAATAGTTTAATGTCTTTAGATATAATTTTTCTTCTCATAACAACGCAAAAATACTTTTGTTTATATCACAATTTGTTTTCGATTATTTTAAATTCTTTCAGGTTTTTCTATCACAATCTCATCATGATTGTGTCAACTTTTGCCTAAAGTGACATCTTACGAACAAAAGGTCTAGAAACACACATGTAAGACATGTAAAACTTTTTTGACCTATCTTGTCAAGGGCTAGTGTTAGGTCCTCTTTTGCATGACTTACACGGATATAGTTTAATTTATCATTATCTCTTTACAGTTCACCTAAAAGTTATTGTGCCTCTCTAATGGCAATCATAATGTGATTTGCGTCATAAACGTATCAAGTGTTGGAAAATATGGATATCACATATATAATAATAGTAATTATTGTTTAGTATATAAAAGACCTGCGCAAATAAAAAATGATTTAATTTGGTTAAGGTTTATCGGGATTTAGTTATTAAACAAAGTATGAGCCAAATATGTATAGATATTCTAATAACTAATTTCTAATTGATGATGCGATGATTAAAAATTAGGATTAATGTGCAAAAGTAATATATTAGGGTTATAATTCCTAAATTATATATATGTAACTTTTTTAGTACTAGTTTTATTCTTAATGATTTGACTTAATAGATCCTGAATAATAAATTTTTATACTAAATCTTAATTTTAGAGTTATAACAAGTGGTATTTGAATCCCATCATCTGAAATAATTGATGATTGTGGAATTTAAGAAATTAGGAGAATCCAACCTGCCAATTCTAGTGTAACACCCCTTGCTCGAGACCGTTGCCGGAGTCGAGCATAAGGCATTACTAGACTTAACTACTAGTTCGGGGCATAAAAATTTAAACTGTCCATCTGCGTCATGTTGACTAAATTTACTATAACTTGAGTTACGAAACTCGAAATTTAGATCTGTAAATTTTACTTGAAACTAGACTAATATATCTTCTTACTATAATTTTTTCAGAAAATTTCATGTGGCCAATTAGTACAGTTTATTCATTAAATTTTCCCCTGTTTCACTGTTCGATGGTTCTGACCTATCTTTACAAAAACTTAGTTATCTCACTGTACAAAATTCAAATAATGTTTGCATTTATTCCAATCAAAAATAGACTCATTACGGATTCTAAGTATATAAACTATGCTCCATGATTATTTTTTTTACAATTTTTAATAATTTTTCCAAGACAGAATAGGGGATCACGAAGTCATTCAGTACCAGTCTTACTAAAACTTAAATATCTCATAATATAAAATTCCTTTAATTCTATATCTTATTCACTTTCTAATTCCATTTCTCCTATTTTTGGTGATTTTTCAAAATCACGTCACTTGTTTCATTGCAAAATATGGTTAACTAGATTGTAACATCCTTACTCCATTTCATTTAAACTCTATACATTAACCATAATTATATATATACTAAAACCAAATCAACAAAAACCACAACCAAACATAATCATCAAGCCAAAATATAAATTCCAAGATTAACAAGTTGGACAAGCCATTTTCGCATGGCTTATACAAATATATACATCATATTCAAAATAAACTCAAAAGAGTAATATAGCCTATACATGCCATAGTTCCAAAAGTTCAACTTATAAAAAGGGTACCAAAGATAGTTGATAGTGTGATTGACTTTGACGATGATCCCCGAGCTCGTACGTAGACTTCAAAATCTATAAAATAGTCAAATGATCACACACAGTAAGCTAACATAGCTTAGTAAGTTATAAGCAATTGTAAAACATACAATTTAACATTATACAATTTAAATCAATTTAATATGATTATCAACGAAACTCATAAACATAAGTATGAATCATGTCACCTTTCATTAACTATCATATTTAGTAATCTCAATATCGAATACCTATGCATCATTATTCCATCTCAAACAAACTCAAAAATTTATAATCACATCCCATTTCTTTAGTTTCTTAAACAAGAATAACTTACCTCTTTAGTACTAAATTTATCCAACTGTTGTGAATCACTTACCTATTTGTTTCATCTCATTTATCACAATTCACTAGTTGATATCCTTGGAGGATCCGTAAACCTACACACTTAGTGCAAACCATGTAACGTATCGCACACTTAGTGCCGTTACTTTGATAAAGTGCACATCTAGTGCCATTTACTAGTAATGTATCCACACTTAGTGCCATTACTTATTTTCCTCACACTTAGTGCCAGACAACCGATTTCGCACACATAGTGCTCAGTATTTAAGCTCGCACACATAGTTCCCATTAACCAGTCTTTTCTTCATTCATATAAACACATATGATTTCATTTTCATTCGTATATACACATATATGTACATGTTCAAAACAACTTATTCTTCCTATAAATTACCATCACATTCAGCCGTACGCAATAAACATGCATACTTACATATTCAAATACATCCATCACCCATCACAAATTTCACATTTAACTACCTCCTAATCTATATGTACTCATTCAACTCAAATAAATCAAGGCTTATATATAAATCAATCTTATATTCGACTAGCATATAACTTATCAAATGTCACATTCGGCCTTAAGTAATTTAACATGCTCATTTCTATTTAACATATACACCTTAATATAGATTAAAATTCAATTCATCCCAATTGCTTAAAAACTTACCTCGGAAATCGACGGATTAGGTTTCCCTGTTATTCATTCAACTTTGTTTTTCCCCAATTCAATTCCGATTCCTTTTGTTCTTGATCTAAATAATTTCAAATTAAGCTTATTCAAATATATTTTCATTCAATTTAATATAAAAACACATAAATGGGAAGATTACACTTTTACCCCTAACATTTACAATTTTTACAATTTAGTTCCTATTGCATAAAACACAAATTACTCAAAATTTGGCCACACTTCCTCAGGGCCAAATCTTCATTAACTTAATACAAGCTCATAAAATTTATTTATTTCACATTTTAGCCCTTCAAAAATTTATTTTTGCAATTAATTTCAAATCACTCAATTTCATCAAAAATTCAAGAACAAAACTTGTTAATCTAACACTTATAATCAATATTTCATCGTCAAACTACAAAAGTAACAAGCTTTCTTCAATGTCAATTCACAAAATACACAACCAATTCAAAAATTCAAGCACGGGCTAGCTAAATCACATAGCAACGATCTCAAAAATGTAAAAATTATCAAAAAACCGAACTCAAATCACTTACCAATTGAGCTTGTAAAGGCCAAATATTACAAAGCTTCTTCTCCTTATTCTTTTCTCTTAGTTTCGGCCAAGCACCATGAAAAAGATGAACACTTTCATCTTTTATTAAAATATATTATATTTTATCACTTAAATTATAACATAATAATAAAACATAATAAAAAAATTACAATCACTATTACATGCATGATGGCCAGCCACTATGTTCATTTTTTTGTCAAATTGCTACTTTAAACCTCCAATTTATATATACATCATCAATTCAGTACTTACACATTTAACCACCAAATTTTCTTTTTATGCTATTAAGCCCTTTTTCATAATTAAGCACCAAAATGATCAAATTTTAATACGAAATTTTTACACACACCAATTCACACATAATAAGAATAGAAAATAATATTAAAATATTTTTTTTAACTCAGATTTGGGGTCCCAAAACCACCGTTCCGATTTGGGTCAAAATCGGGCTGTTACATCTAGTGGGAAATTCATTGGGTATTTGTTTGTGGGGTAATTACAAGTAAATTCATTGGGTAGTTCATTTTGGATGTTTATAATTGGGTCCTTGAAGTCCATTTTTTAATTTTGATAATTTGTCTATATACCAGTTTTGTTCAATTTATTATTAGAAAGGGATAAGGATGACATGAAATCACAGTTTCATACAATCCCTTCTCTAACTTGAACACAAATAGAGGACCTATAGTGATATATATTTGTAGTAAAACACTATATTGATGCTACAAATGTTTATGCTTTTTCTAGATAGCATCTTATTTGTAAGATATAGAGATCACAGTGCCATACAATAAACTGAAAATAGAACTACAAGGATATTTAATGTCATGACTCTGAAACTGTTACCTGCTTTATTAACCCATTGAAAGAACAACTTGTAGAACCGTCTTCCATAAGACAAAGAGCAGCTTTCTTCTTCAAATCCATAGCTCTCTTTCTGATATCCTTTCCTTCCATATCCACCATTAGTCTTTCTATTGTTCTTCCTATATTCCCTCTTTCTAGATTCTACAATTCCAAGCCTATTTTCCAAACATTACATATGTAACTTGTGTTCAAGAGTTGGTCACCAAAGAAAGGTCTGCATAGCATTGGTACCCCTTCACAAATGCTCTCAATGGTTGAATTCCACCCACAGTGGCTCTAAAATCCACCCACTGCAGCATGAGCCAACACTTCCTTTTGAGGTGCCCATTTCACAATGCAACCTCTTTCTCCCACACTCTCCTCAAACCCATTTGGCAAAGATTCAATCCGTTCTGAGCCACAAACCATACCAAGTCTAACCACCCACAGGAAGGGTTGTTTACTATTGGATAATCCCCAAGCTGTTTCAATTAGTTCTTGCTTATCAATGTTGGCAATGCTACCAAAGCTCACATAGATGACAGATTTGGGGGCTTGTTTGTTAAGCCATGAATGTCTTATTAGGTCCTTGCTATGAGCCTTACTTGGCTAACTTTGGGTTAGCTAGAGTTTTGAATAACAATGGTGACGATAATGATAAAGTTTCAAAATCAAGTCCGAGGCCACACTTAGCAGGTTCATATGGATATATGGCTCCAGGTATTTGTTTATTAATTTTTTTTGATTTTTTCTCTCTTTTTGATTAATCTTTATTTTTTTATATACAATGGTTACCTTTCAGAACACGCAACAATGCGCGTACATGTAAAAAAAGTGATGTCTACAGTTTTGGTGTCTTTCTATTAGAAGTGTTAACCGGAAGGCACCCACTAGACCCGACTTTACCAGGTTGTGCACACTTGGTTCAATGGGTTCGAGATCATTTGGCTAGCAAGGGAGACCCGAGTGAAATCCTGGACCCAAAGCTCAAAGGAAGGGTCGACTGCCATGCATGAAATGTTACGAGACATTAGTCGATCGTTCCTTTGTGTTAGCACTGACCAAGATCAATCGATAATGAAAGATGTCGTTGCAATGCTCAAAGAAATCCGTTATCTCGAAGCATTAAGGTTTGAAACCGACATGTCGAAGGGAGCCTTAACACAATCACCACCATCCAAAATAGTGGTTGCGGATGGACCATCGAACTGCTCGTTTACTTTCTCTGATGATTTAATTCAATTTTAAAGAAGGGGTTTTCAAGTTGCAGCTATGTTTGTAGATTGTAATAATTAAGTACTTAGTTTTCACCTTATGTAGAATATTCAAGGTAAAAAATGGGATTGCTCCCTCAACAAAACTGGGATAAAATCGAGCCAAAAGATCACAATTCAAGATAAATTCATGGGGAAGTGGGATCTACGTAGGGTCTACTCCAGCATTTACATATTGGTTTATTGGTAAAGAGACATGTACTTGATGCCTTGCCGAAAAAAGGGACCCAAACTCCAGTAGCCCTGCTAAATGGTGATTCATCATAGATTCTACATCTTGGAACTAAGCCAATTTTGGGGCCGCTTTGTGATAGTGGAACCAACAGTCAAAAAGCATTAAGGTTTCAAAGACCAATGCACCAATTGCGGTATAATGGAGTTGTAATTCACTAGTTATTCCAGATGTTTGCCAAATCTGAAAAAAAAAACTAGAAATTATTTGTATTCCTCGAAAACCCCCACCCACATCGCCATTCAAGATTTCTGATAATAAGTTTACGGGAAAACTTGGTTTCTCTCCCCTGTATTGCAAGAATTTAATACTTCTTCATCTCTTATGCAATCTCTTTTCTGGATCCTTACCACCGAGTTTGATGCTAAATTCTCTGGATCTTTTTGATCTCTTCCACAATAACTTCTTTGGTAAGTTCTCCACCTTAAATTTTGGATAGTGTAGCAGCCTCACTCAGCTCACCTTGTCTTATAATAGCCCTTCTGACTCCGAGTTCCCAGTTAGCCTCAAAAACTGCCACCTTCTAGAGGGTCTTGACTTATCCCATTTTGGGTTGCAGTGTAAGATTCCTGTGGGTTTGTTGGGAAATTGGAAAAACTTAAAGCATTATCTTTGGCTTATAATCTATTCACTGGTGAAATCCCTCCTGAGTTAGGACGGGTTTGTAGAACTCTCGAGGAGCTTGATTTTTCATCTAACAAGTTCACAGGTGGATTGCCTATAACTTTTACGTCATGCTCTTCTTTGTAACTTTTGAACTTTTGAAACAATCTACTTTTAAGAGATCTCTTGATACATGAACGGATGGGGTGAAATTTCTTAAATTCCAATCACCAAAGCTGTCAGTTTTGAAGCTTCGGAAATCAACAAACTTATGATGACATTTTGGATGGGATCCTAGCATATCTGGGTTGAGATGTCTTCATGGCGTTTGAAGATCTATCGTTTAGCTTTGAAACGCATGTTGAATTAATCGATTTTGAGTTCAGGAGCTCAAGTTATGACTGTTTTAGTGAAGACTGTGCAAGCAGAATTTTTGAACGAGATTATACCAGTTTTGTTCAATTTATTATCAGAAAGGGATAGGGATGACATGAAATCACAATTTCATACAATCCCTTCTCTAACTTGAACACAAATAGAGGACCTATAGTGATATATATTTGTAGTAAAACACTATATTGATGCTACAAATGTTTATGCTTTTTCTAGATAGCATCTTATTTGTGTGATTGTTGTGTTTTTGTTTGTTTAAATATGATTATAGGTAACTAAATCTGAAGTGAAATTCGACATTGTGAAAATGTCCAACATTGCTTGTGGATTAATTAATTAATCCATGTGTATGTTTTATTTATTCAAATGATTAATAGTTAATCTGATCCTTGAATTATAGTTCAAAAAATATTTTTATATTTTCAAATATGATTATCTGTATGTCAAAACATTGCAGCAAGCATGAGATTAATCCAGTTACAGGAATTGATATCTTAAATGGCTTTTAGGTAGCTTCATTGACGGTACAAACTAGTTAAAATTTGCGGCATTCATGTCTTTGTTTTCCCTCAAGTAAACGTAGTCAATACTGCAAATGGTGTGGAATTATTGTACATTGTGGCGTAAATGTCTGAAATTCCACATTGCTTGTAATTTAAGTTTAGGTGAAAGAGATAGGAGGAAGCAACAGGAAGTGTGAAGTCAATAGACATTTGTCTTTGTGGAGTTAAAGTATAGTCAACAGACAATTGATAGTCTACCAACAAATTTAAGAGTAATATTTACAATAGCATTGCAGAGTAACATATTTAACATTCGATTACACTGTCTAAACATTGCAGCAAACATGAGATTAATCCAATTACAGGAATTGATATCCTAAATGCTTTTTAGGTAGCTTCATTGATCGTACAAGCTAGTTAAAATTTCCACCATTCATGTCTTTCTTTTCCCTCAGGTAAACGTAGTCAATACTGTAAATGGTGTGGAATTATTGTACATTGTCCCACAGATATGAATACTGACACTGACAGTAGGGCAACGGTGTTGGAACTTTGACCAAGTAATTAACTTGGAGAAAGTATGAAGAAATTTTTGAGATTGAAATTTGGAGATATAAACAGAATTGAAAGCAAAGAAAATAGAGAAGTGTTTGTATTCAATTATCTGAACAAGCTTTTGCAAGAATAAATAATTGAGTTGACCTTCTCTTATTACAATGGAGACAATGTAGTACATAAAACTGAAAAAATGCATGGCAATTTATACATGCATGTGGAGAAACATGACAAACAATATGTGAAATTACTATGCCAATTTCAAGTGTTGCTTCCACCTTTTTTTATGGACGGCAAAAACAAATGTAATAATTGAACATAGTGAAATAAAAAGATAATAAGTAAGTGGGTGAATATGGAGATAAGGAAGGTATGGGAAATGAGTGGATGCATGAGAGAATAAAAACAAATTTAAGTGGAATGTGTGTGGAGGCCATATTTCAACACTCCTCCTTGGTCTCTATACAACGAACACCTATTTAATCTCTCAACTTATAGAACCTTCCTTTGTTGAGGGCTTTTGTAAAAATATCAGCAGCTTGATCTTCTGAGTTGCAATGAATCAACTCAATTTCTTTTGCCTGCTCCATTTCTCGAACAACATGGAGCTTGATACTGAAATGCTTGGTTCTCCCATGGAAGACAGGATTTTTAGCTGTTCCTACTGCTGATTTGTTATCACAGTAGATCTTTGTAGCATTCTTTTGATTGAGATTTAGATCACCCATGATCTTTCTAAGCCACTTAGCTTGATTAATCATCGCAGCGAAGAGTAACAACATACTCGCTTCGCAGCTGATTGTGCTACCAAGCTTTGCTTCTTTGAACTCCAAAGAAACATGCCCAACCAAGAGTGAAAGCATAACTCAAGTACTTTTCATATCATCATTTGAACCACCCCAATCACCACAAGATAGCCAATCGATTCAAAATGCTCATTCTTTCAAACGATATGCCATAGTTCAGTGGTCCCTTTGATGTATCTAAGGACTCTTTTAGCAAAATTCTATGATGGCTTTTATTACAACAATGCATGAATCGAGAAAGTAAACTCACAGCATACATTATGTCTGGTCTAGTAGTTGTTAAGTATGACAAACAATCTACTAAACTCCTGTAGGATGATTCACATACCTTTTTAAAATCACGTTGGCTTGATAACTTTTCACCAATAACCACCTGAGTGCTTATCGCTTTACGCTTTTTGCATTGAAAACTTATTTAAAATTTTCACAAAGAAAGGCTTTCGACTTAGATACATACCCGTCCGATTTTGTGCGACTTCCATGCCTAGAAAGTAGGTCATCACCCTAAGTCACTCATTTCAAACATTTGCTTCATTTTGCCCTTGAAGTCACTCAAGACATTGTTGTCTCCTCTCCTGTAACCAAGAGATCATCTACATAAAGGGACACTATGAGTGTGTTTTGCCTTCATTCTTCATTACATACAATGTTGGTTCACTTGCACTCCTTTCAAATCCCAAATTCAAGAGATGATTATCAATTCGAGCATACCAAGCTCTGGGAGCTTGTTTTAGGCCATAAAGGGTCTTCTTGAGCTTATAGACCATGTGTTCTTTGCACTGCACTTCAAAGCCTTGAGGTTGGTCAATGTATATCTCCTCTTCAAGCCGTCCATTTAGGAATGCCGATTTGACATCGAGTTGGTGTATGGACCATTGCTTTTGTCTTTGCCAATGCAATCAACAACTGATGGTGTCGAGCCAGCTCTCGAGCAAAGGTTTCCATGTAGTCCGACCATATTTCGACTAAAGCCCTTGACAACGAGCCTTGCCTTTAGCTTGTTTAATGTCCCATCAGCATTATGCTTGGCACGATAAACCCACTTAACACCTATGACCTTTCTGTCTTATGGCCTATCGACTAGATCCCAGGTTTGGTTCTTCTCGATCATCTTCATTTCTTCAACCATTGCGACCTTTCCAAATTTCGGTGTGTTTCAATTTCTTCAAACTTGTTGGCTCCATGATAGCAACTTCAGCCCTTTCATAAACATCTGTCAATGATCTGGTCCCTCTAACTAGAACATCATCGATGTCCATTTCTGGACCAGCTTGTTCAGGTTCTATCTGCCCTACTACAAGCTCTTTTGAAGTCTCTATTGGTTGATTGTTATCCCAGTTTCAGTAGGTATTTTCATCAAAGACCACATCCCTACTCACTTGAACTTTTTTTGTGGTTGGGTCTATGATCCTATAGCCCTTTTTGACTAAGCTATATCCTACCAAAACACCAGGAGCTACTCTCTCAGATAGTTTGTCCCTCTTTACTGATGGAATCTGAACATAACATAGACATCCAAATACTTTTAAATGAGCCAATGAAGGTTTTAAGCCATACCAAGCTTCAAAGGGTGTCTTTCGAGCCAAGGCCTTTGTTGGAAGCCTATTCTGAAGGTAGACAGCTGTGTTGACAGCTTCAACCCACATAAACTTTGGCACATTCTTCTCAAACAGCAAGCATCTTGCCATATTCATAATGCTTCGATTCTTCCTTTCACTTACCCCATTTTGCTGAGGTGTATATACGTTAGTTAGTTGGTGTTTGATGCCTACTTCACTGCAAATCGCTTGGAATTGAGCTGAAATGTATTCACCCCATTATCTGACCTGATGGTCTTCAGCTTGCAACTTGTCTCAGTTTCTGCTTGAACTTTAAACTTCATGAACACTTGTGGAACTTCAGACTTGTGTTTTAAAAAATAAATCCAACGAGAATCTTGAGTAATCATCAATAAAGAGAATGAAGTACTGTTTCCACTAACCGATTCTGTCTTCATAGGGCCACAAACATCCGTGTAAACAAGTTGAAGTTTCTCCGACGCCTCTCGTGCTTGGTTCGAGGGAAATGGTAGCTTGGCTTGTTTTCCAAGTTGACACACTTCACAAACTTCATTATTGCATCTTTGAGTTAGTGAAATTCTCACCGCTTCTTCATAGATCATTCGCCATTGCTTTAAAGTTTGTATGACCGAGCCTTTTGTGCTATATCTTTGAGTCACTCTACGAGGCGATGTAGGTCGCATTCAAGCCTTCGACCGCTTAACCTCAAAGGACTTATCACCATAGTGATCATGTCATGAAGCATGATCCACTTGGATCGCTTATTTGACACACTTTGTCTTTGAACACAAGTGAGTATCCTTTGTCAAGGAGTTGAGGTATGCTTAGCAAGTTTTTGTCAATATCGGGTACAAGTAACACATTAGAAATCACTTTGTTACCTTTTGGAGTTGATATCAGAACATCACCTTTGCCTACAGCATTGATGAACTGACCATTTGCAACCTTGACCTTGGTTTGAACACTCTTGTCCAAGGTTTTAAAAATAGCTGCATTAGGTGACATGTGATTTGTACATCCACTGTCCAAGAGCCATGCTTTAGAGCCTCTCTTCTGGTCACTTGAGCATGACACAACAAAAACCTGTTCTTCTTGATCACTTCCACCTTCAGCCACTCGAGCCTCAGTCTTTGATTGTTGTTGAGCCTGCCTCGGCCTGCCTTTATTCTTACAGACCTTTTCAACATGCCCTTTTTCTTGCAATATTGGCATCTTGCATCGTGCCTAAACCAAAGATTTGTCTTCCGGATGGCCTCGGCTTCTTGCAAAATCTGCAAAGGTAGTCATTTGTCCTTGCAAAGATCAAAGCTTAGGCCTGTTTTTCCAGGTCTTCTTGCCTTTATAGACAGTGTTGGATGAGGAAGTCCTGGCTTTAGCTTGGAAAGCACCTTCTTGGTGCTCCTCATTTCTGCTTGCCCTTCTTTGCTCTTGAGCATAAAGGGCATTGATCAGCTCGGTCAAAGTAATGCTTGAGAGGTCCCCGAGTCCTCGAGGAGGATATTTTTGCTTCATACCTTTCAGGTAAGGTTGACATCTTCTCCACTATCCTTGCTTGATTAAACTGCTCACCAAGGAGCCTTATGCTGTTTACAACAGCCATTATCCTGTCTGAGTCTTCGCTTTCTGCCTCTTCTTCTTTCATCTTCAAATTTTCGAAG
Organism: Gossypium bickii; assembly: GCA_025503065.1. Taxonomy (NCBI): domain Eukaryota; kingdom Viridiplantae; phylum Streptophyta; class Magnoliopsida; order Malvales; family Malvaceae; genus Gossypium; species Gossypium bickii. The sequence goes on along the minus strand of CP106721.1, from coordinate 813,985 downwards.
TCTCTCCTCAAATTCAAAAGCTGCTGCTGCCTGGTTCTTTCTGTACCTTGAAACTCCTCCTTAAGCTTGTCCCAGGCCTGCTTGGAGTCTCACAAGCCATAATCCTTGTAAAGATGACATCCGAGACACAATTTTGGATGCAAGACAAAGCCTTGTGTTTCTTGGTCTTCTCCTCAAAGATGTTGTTTTATTTGAGCCACAGCTGGGTTGGCTCTCAAGAGGTTCTCGTTCAAAGATCGGTGTTCACAACTTCCCATAGATCAAGAGCTTGCAGGTAAGTTTTCATTTTAACTTGCCATATATGAAAGCCTTCTCCGTTGAAAATCGAAGGTACAACAGGTGAGAAGCTTGATGAAGCCATTCTAAATTGAATTTAACAGCAACAGGTCCTCCAAGAATGAAGCTCTAGGTACCAATTGTTGGAACTTTGACCAAGTAATTAACTTGGAGAAAGTATGAAGAAATTTTTGAGATTGAAATTTGGAGATATAAACAGAATTGAAAGCAAAGAAAATAAAGAAGTGTTTGTATTCAATAATCTGAACAAGCTTTTGCAAGAATAAGTAATTGAGTTGACCTTCTCTTATTACAATGGAGACAATGCAGTACATAAAACTTAAAAAATGCATGGCAATTTATACATGCATGTGGAGAAACATGGCAAACAATATGTGAAATTCCTATGCCAATTTCAAGTGTTGCTTCCACCTTCTTTTATGGACGGCAAAAACAAATGTAATAATTGAACATAGTGAAATAAAAAGATAATAAGTAAGTGGGTGAATATGGAGATAAGGAAGGTATGGGAAATGAGTGGATGCATGAGAGAATAAAAACAAATTTAAATGGAATGTGTATGGAGGCCATATTTCAACAAAGGGGACGTTTTACCAGAATGGCAGTTTATGTTAATTTAGACAAACCTTTGGTTTTGTCCCAAACCTATATGTCTATCAACATATCTGAGTAATAATAATATATACAATAGCATTGCAGAGAGATGTGTATATACATATATATATGGGTTAAAAAGAGAAATTGCGAAACAACATTGACCCACAATTTCATCAAAAAAACAATTTATTCAGAGTAATTTGCAGTGGTAGTATAATTCAAAAAGTGGATCCACCATAAATAATTCTGTTGGACAAATATAAATATAAATATTAAATACAAGATTGGAACAAATAATATAAAAAAATATTTATATTTATGTAAAAAACACTAGATCTCAATAAAACAAATTAAATAAATATTTATATTTATTTAAAATGTTAGATCTAAAAACAATTAAATAAATAAGATTTCGAAAAACCAGAAACCGAATAAGGGAATCAAGTTCTAGTAGATATTGAGGTCAGCTTTCACAGTTTCCTTAAGACAGATTCGGCCGCTCCTATGACACTTGGAGAAACGTTAGTCGTCTGTCACCCAGGATACAACAATAAAATGATCGCTGCAGTAGTACCTATGTAGTGATTAACTAACAAATCTTGCCTTCTTCTATTCACCGAAATGTTTGAAAATTTTAGAGAGAAAAAGAAAAGAATTCTTGAGAGTGAAATAAATTCGTCGTGTATTTGTGTTTAAAAAATATAGAGGCTTTTTGAAAATTTCCATGAATAAAGATACAAATCTGCTTTCAATGGGTCTTTAAATCAATTTGAATAAAATCAAATCAAATGAAAATATTTGTCCTTTTAAATAGATTCTGTATAATATCTGTTGAGGAAAAAAATTAAATTTTGTATTGGGCTAAAATATCTGCAGGCCCTTCTTGGGCTCGATCTACCCGGATATTTCCCGTCACCCATGTCATGCGTGTGCGCCCTGCACCCCCTTGCGTGCGAGATAAGGTTTCAAGCTTTAGTCATCAATTGGGTATTAAGTTCTATACAAGTTCCACACTTGATTCCCAATCAATGTGGGGCTAATGCTTTTCATTTTCCTCAACACAATTCATAAGTAGCTACTTTGAGCATCAATTTTTAATTTGTTACTCAAATATTTTAAGCATAAGATATACTATTGTAAAGGTCTCATAGAGCCGAATATAAAACCATAATGAAAAATTGAACTTTAGCACGTCAATGTAAAATTGGGTACTCGTATGCTGATTGAGTCTTAACTCGATTAGTATGGACATTATTGTCAATGTAGGAGGATATGGGTTCGAGTGAGCTGAAGCGCATTAGCCTCCTATTTATGAGTTAGGGAGGGATTATGGGTAGCTCTAGGCATTATGTAAAAAAGAAAAAAAATCTAACCAGAACATATAATGATATTGTTCAAACAAAAAATTGGATACTCGTATATATGTTCCATTATAGTTTCAACAAGAATATCAAATGCTTCAAACACAATGAAGAATCCAATATGAGATAATAGTGACGGGTCTGGAACTTGAATTAAATCTTTGTTATTGTTTTGTAAGAGGTTGGTTGTTTAATATAATTTAGGTTTAATTGTACTTTTAACTCTTAAATTCTTTAAAAAAAATCAATTAAGTATCTCCGAATTTTTAATATTGACTCCAATTTAATGAAAAGTCAGAATTCAAATGTAACAAAACTAATTTATATAATATGCAGAAATTAATTATAATGTAACACAACTTTCAGAATTTAATTAATTTTTTAATATACGTGGAATGTGTAATTAATTAAATTTTTAAAATTTAAAAATAAAAGTATAAAAATATTTTTAATTTTTAAAAAAATTAATTAATTGCTGAAGTAATATACACATAGATTGTCACGTGGATGTCATGTTAGCCAAATTAACAAATATTAACATTTTTCATCTATTTTGAGGTGATTCGATGAATAATACAAATTCAAAAGCTAAAATAAGCAAAAAATTAAATGGAAGACTTTAAATGATTTCTTTTACAAAATTAGAAGGTTTAATAAATCGTTATATATTTTTTTAATTGGCCAATATTTGCCTTAAGAATGAAAAGCCCAGTAACGATGTTGATATGAGTTTAGGTAAAGTTGGTGGATCCCATCTCCAGCTTAATTGACGGTGCAATTGGGGTGTTGATTAAGTTTGGCTGACAAGAATAGTCTTGCAGACGTGAAATAAGGGCAGCAGCTCAGGTACAGTTGGTGGATAGGGACATAGGCTTTAATGAAGATGCAATTGGGGTTGTATCTCTACATTATTCCACTAAGCATAGTCAATATTTCAATGTGCAAACGGCACGTTATAAGAGGGATTTGGTTATGTTTTTTTCATGTTTAAAAATCGAACTTAAGCTAATTTAAATAAACCGTAATCTCGGTTTACAGGAAATTATTTTAGCAATAGTTACTGATAAAAACAACGGACATATTTATCCATCTATCAATATGTTTAGCAGTAATATGTATATATGTTAGACAATTGTAATGGCAACAAAATCTTCTGCTGTAAAATTGCTGCATATAAACTAATAAATATATCTTAAAGTTGAACATGAATTTATTGATGTACATATGTTAGCTTATGCTTTAAACACAAATATCTAATGCTTCATGGAATGCATTCATATGGTAGCTTCATTGAAGGTATAGACAAGCATGTTTTTTCTTTCTCTCTCTCTATTTCACAAGTGAACGTAATCAATACTACAAATTGTTGTTATTTGGTGTGGAATTGTGCTGTAATTGTCCTTTAATTTCCTCATTGCTTGCAGATTAAGTTGGGCCGATAATGAAAGGATGAAAGAGTATGTGAAGTTGTTGGGGGGTTTTGGCAGCAGCAAAAGAAGAGACCAAGACATTGAACATAATTGGTGGATCAAATTTCTAGCGATCTTCATGCTCATCTCATCATCCTTGTCTCGAGTTAAACAAAAGTTTAATGGTTCAATTGATCAAAATTTGGCATTACCAAACCTTGCAGAAATGAAAAACAAAAGTTGTAGTTATCGAAATCTTTAATACGTTAACATTCAATGTAACACTATTTAAACTCTCTGTTCTTGTGCTGACTTTAGATGCCTAGTTTTAGTTAGGCTTAAATATAAATTTGATACTTGAATTTCTCCACTTCTTTTAAAGTGATATTCAAAGTCTTTTTTGTTCTAGATTAATACTCCTTCAATTGATACTCCAATTGGATGCCATAATTCTGCAAGAGCTGTCCTCATAGTGTTGGGTGGGTCCCACTATATGGGGAATCCACTATGTGGAGAAGAAGGAAGACCAACCGGCCATGATTTCCAACTACTCCACCATACTATAATTTTTTTTCTTTTTCTTTTGGGTTTGACAAAAGCCATTTTTCTTTGTCTTTTTATTATTTTTTTTTGTCTTGTACGTGGCTTTTGGGCAGCATTTATGGAGAGCCAAAAGATCAGATTTTGAGAGAGAGGAAAAATGAGAGAAACAGAGAGAAAAGACTGAAGCAAAATCAGTTTTTCAAGTTTGGAGCAGCTGTGATCAACTCTTCGATCGGAGGTCCATCCGTGGTTCGATTGAGCTGATTTTTGGATAGCAGCTAGACGACAAGGTGTTCTTCACTTTGTACGGTCGGATTTTTCATCCGAGTCCTGTAGCGTTAGAAATACTCGTTTTACAGCAGCTTCGTTTTTGGTGATGTTCTCCAATTTTTCTCTCTTTTGCTAAAGATTACATATTGTTAGCCTTGTTGGAGTTGAATGTTTGTTGTAGGCTTGATATTGTAATCTTGTAGCTGAACATTTGATTATAGTGGAGCTTTTGATCGGACTCTAAAGTCCCGTGGTTTTTACCCTTGATTTAGAGGGGTTTTCCACGTAAAAATACCGGTGTCTCTATTTATTATTTTTGTTGTGGTTGATCTGTGGTTGATTAAGGTTGTTAGAGAACACTTTTTTGTGCTATTGTGTTGCCATAATATTTGACAAGAGTTATAGGGAGAGAAAGAACACCGATTTTGCTTCCGCTTTGTTTCGGTTGTTCGGTTTCTTCCCAACAAACTGGTATCAAGAGCTCGGTTATTCTGTCAAATAAATATGGAAATTAATACGAGCAAGATGATTATGTTGAATGGCACAAATTATCAACTTTGGCGGAATAAAATGAAGGACTTGTTGTTTGTGAAGGCTCTGCATCTTCCGGTCTTTGCTACTCAAAAACCCGATTCAAAAAGTGATGAAGAATGGGAATTTGAGCATTAACAAGTGTGTGGCTTTATTCGGCAATTTGTTGAAGAAAATGTTTACAACCACATTGATCAGGAGACACATGCTCGAACATTGTGGGAGAAGCTTGAAAGCTTGTATGCTTCGAGGTCGGGCAATAACAAGTTGTTTTTGCTGAAGAAAATGATGGCGTTGAAATATAAAGAAGGAACGTCTATAGCTGACCATGTGAGTGAATTTCAGAGCGTGATGAATCAGCTACTTGGTATGGGTGTCAAATTTGATGACGAGATTTTAGGGCTTTGGTTACTTGCTACTCTACCAAACTCTTGGGAGACTTTCCGGTTTTAGCTCATTAATTACGCCCCAAAGGGTATTATTACCTTGGATTTGGCTAAGAGTGGTGTGTTGAATGAAGAGGTCGAAGACGATCTCGGGGTTCTACATCACACCAGAGGTGTTGGTTACCGAGAACAGGGGAAGGAACAGAGACAAAGATGGAAAGAGTAGAGATAAAGGCCGAAGCAAGTCAAGATCGAGATACAAGAATCTTGAGTGTCATCATTGTGGTAAGAAAGGCCATATCAAGAAATATTGCTTCAAATGGAAGAAAGAGAACAAAGGTGGTGATAAACACGATCGGAATGATGATGAAAAATCGAAAGCGTGTTGCTACTTTGCTACTCGTGAAGATCATTGGTCATTCGTGATGAGAATTTGGTCAACTTAGCATGTGACGAGACTAGTTGGGTGATTGATCTTTGGTGCATCACTTCATATCACATCGAGGAAGGATTTCTTCACATCTTATACTCCGGTGATTTTGGGGTATTGAAGATGGGTAATGACGGTTTGGTTCCGGTTGTTGGTATGGGAGATGTTCACTTGGTGAGTAACAATGGAACAAAGTTAACTCTCAAGGATGTCGAACGCACCGGATATCCGTTTGAATTTGATCTCTGCGAAAAAGCTGATGATGAGGATTACGTAACACCTTCGGTGATGGGCAATGGAAGGCGACTAAAGGCTCCTTGATTGTGGCTCGAGGAAAGAAGAGCTCAAATTTATATTTGATGCAAGCTTGACTTCTCGAGAGACGGTGAATGTGACGATGAATGGCGGCTCAACCGAGTTGTGGCATAAACGACTTAGTCACGTGAGTGAGAAGGGCCTTAATCGTTTAGCGAAGAAGAAGAATCAACTTTCGGGCTTGAAGAATGCTACATTGAAGGATTGTGCTCATTGTCTAGCGAAAAGCGAGAGAAGAGTTTCTTTTAGAAGCCGTCCTCCTCATAGAAGATCGAGTTGCTAGAGTTGGTCCATTCGGATGTCCGTGGTCCGATAAAAGTAAGGTCACTTGGCGGTGCACTTTATTTTGTGACTTTCATTGATGACTGCTCAAGAAAGCTATGGGTTTACACTTTGAAGTCTAAAAATCAAGTCTTTGAGGTGTTTAAACGATTTCATACATCGGTTGAAAGGGAAACAGAAAGAAGTTAAAGTGCATTCGTCTCGATAATGGTGGCGAGTACACAGGGCCATTTCATGAGTATTGTGCATGACGAGAATCGACATCAAAGAACACCACCAAAGACTCCACGATTAAATGGGTTAGTGAAAGAATGAACCGAACATTGATCGAGAGAGTCGATGTTTGTTGTCGATTCAAAGTCGCCAAGATCATTTTGGGCTGAAGCTTTGAATACAGTGACACATGTGATAAATCAGTCTCCTAGTGTTCCTTTGCAAGGTGATGTGCCAGATAGAGTTTGGTTTGGCAAAGACGTGTCATATGATCACCTACGTGTGTTCGGTTGTAAAGCATTTGTTCATGTTCCAAAGGATGAAAGATCCAAGTTGGATGCCAAGACTCGACAATGCATCTTCATTGGTTATGGTCTAGATGGTGAGTTTGGTTATAGACTCTATGATCCCGTTCAGAAGAAACTCGTGAGAAGTAGAGATGTTGTCTTCATTGAGGATCAGACCATCGATGATATTGATAAGACGGAGAAAGCGAATTCACAAGACAGTGATGATTTGATCGATGTGAATCCAGTTCCCCTAAACTCTTCACGAGTCCTATCCGAGATGATGTGCATGGTGATGTTACTGATGACCATCGGGATATAGGTGACTTTGATGCTCCCATGGATGATGTTGTGAATGATCAACAAAGAAGCACCTATAGCTCCACCAACGATTTCCACTTCGAAGGTCTTCCGAGATCGACGATCTTCTCATCGGTATTCTTCTCGATGAATATGTTCTTTTGACCGACTTTGAGAGAACTCGAATGTTATGAAGAGGCTATGGAGAGTGAATGCAAAAATCGATGGGTTGAAGCGATGAAAGATGAACTTCAATCCTTGCATGAGAACCATACCTTTGAGTTGGTGAAAGCGCCCAAAGCAAAAAGAGCCTTGAAGAATCGGTGGGTTTACTGAGTTGAAGCAAGAAGAGAAGTCTTCATCTCCACGATACAAGGCTAGATTGGTCGCCAAGGGTTATACTCGAGAAAAAGGGGTTGATTTTGAAGAAATATTTTCTCGATGTGAAGATGTCCTCTATCGAGACTATCTTGAGTTTGGCGACTGTTATGACTTAGAGGTTGAACAAATGGACGTGAAAACTGCTTTTCTTCATGGTGACTTGGAAGAAGAGCTTTACATGGAGCAGCTAGAGGGGTTTATTGCACAAGGGAAAGAAGACTACGTGTGCAGATTGAAGAAGAGCTTGTATGGTTTGAAGCAAGCTCCAAGGCAATGGTACAAGAAGTTTGAGTCTCATTATGGGGAGCAAGGCTACAAGAAGACTACTTACGATCATTGTGTGTTTGTTAAGAGATTCTCTGGTGATGATTTTATAATCCTTTTGCTCTATGTTGATGACATGCTTATTGTTGGTCGAGGATGCTTCTAGAATTGAGAAGTTGAAGCAAGAGTTGAGTAAATCCTTTGCAATGAAGGATTTGGGGCCAAGAAAGCAAATTCTTGGCATAAAGTTGACACGTGATAGAAAGGCCAAGAAATTATGGTTATCACAAGAGAGGTACATCGAGAAAGTACTTCAAAGGTTCAAGTATGGACAAAGCTAAAGCGGTGAGCACTCCCTTTGCTACGCATTTCAGATTGAGTATTAAGCATAGTCCTTCCACGAGAAAGGAGAAGGAAGAGATGCGAGAAAGTTCCTTACTCTTCACCGTGGGAGTCGATGTATGCAATGGTTTGTACGAGACCGGACTTGGCTTATGCCGCTGGTACGATCGATCGTTTTCTTTCTAATCTGGCGAGAGAGCATTGGAATGCGATGAAGTGGATTATAAGATATCTTCGTGGCACTTCCAACATGAGACTTTGTTTCGGCAATGAGAAACCTGTTCTTGTTGGCTATACAGATTCAGACATGGCCGGAGATATTGACTCGAGGAGATCTACTTCAGGTTACTTGATCACTTATGTAGGGAGGCGTGGCATGGCAATCAAGATTGCAAAAGTGTGTTGCATTGTCTACCATCGAATCGAGTTCATTGCAGCAACCGAAGCGTGCAAGGAGATGCTTTGGATGAAGAAGTTTATGCATGAGCTCGGTTTTACTCAGGAGAAGTATGTCCTGTATTGTGATAGCCAGAGTGCTATTCATCTTGGTAAGAACTCAACTTTTCATGCTAGATCTAAGCATATTGATGTAAGGTACCATTGGATACGAGATGTTCTTGAAGCTAAGTTGTTTTAGAGCTTGAGAAGATACATCTTGATGATAATGGTGCTGATATGTTAACGGCTTTACCAAGAGGAAAGTTTGAAGCATGTTGTTTGATCTCCTAGTATGGAGGCATTCCCACATAGTTGGAGGGGAGATTTTGTTGGGTGGGTCCCACTATATGGGAATCCACTATGTGGAGAAGAAGGAAGACCAACCTACCATGATTTCCAACTACTCCACCATACTATAATTTTTTTTTTTTCTTTTGGGTTTGACAAAAGCCATTTTTCTTTGTCTTTTTATTATTTTTTTGTCTTGTATACGTGGCTTTTGGGCAGCATTTATGGAGAGCCAAAAGATCAGATTTTGAGAGAGAGGAAAACGAGAGAAAGCAGAGAGAAAAGAGCTCAAGCAAAATCAGTTTTTCAAGTTTGGAGCAGCTGTGATCAACTCTTCGATCGGAGGTCCATCCGTGGTTCGATTGAGCTGATTTTTGGACAGCAGCTAGACGACAAGGTGTTCTTCACTTTGTACGGTCGGATTTTTCATCCGAGTCCTGTAGCGTTAGAAATACTCGTTTTACAGCAGCTTCGTTTTTGGTGATGTTCTCCAATTTTTCTCTCTTTTGCTAAAGATTACATATTGTTAGCCTTGTTGGAGTTGAATGTTTGTTGTAGGCTTGATATTGTAATCTTGTAGCTGAACATTTGATTATAGTGGAGCTTTTGATCGGACTCTAAAGTCCCGTGGTTTTTACCCTTGATTTAGAGGGGTTTTCCACGTAAAAATACCGGTGTCTCTATTTATTATTTTTGTTGTGGTTGATCTGTGGTTGATTAAGGTTGTTAGAGAACACTTTTTTGTGCTATTGTGTTGCCATAATATTTGACAAGAGTTATAGGGAGAGAAAGAACACCGATTTTGCTTCCGCTTTGTTTCGGTTGTTCGGTTTCTTCCCAACACATAGATGGGAAGTAAACTGCACTGTTTGTCAGAACTTTGCCTAATAGACATAATTTGAACTCTATCATCGATCTCCTCTCCATATTCTTGATCGCAAACTGGGTCATCTTCGTCATCTGCAATTTTTAAATTAGCCAATTCATCCTCTGTTTTTCTAGCCTTTTATTATCGCTTCTCAATACCTCTCTTATCCTTCTCTTTTTTCTTCTATTTTTATAAAAAAAAAAACCTAAAAACAGTTTATTGATTTAGATCTTTATTCTGGAACAAAATCGAGAAAAAGCCCCGACGACTGCTACAATCGGTAGACAAAGCGAAAAAAAAAAAAACAAAAGCACCTAACCTGCTACTATCGGCAGATCGACTAACAACTTATGGTCTCTGTTATTTAAAGGTTGGACAATATACAGAAACTAATTCTAATATAGCACAACTTTCAACAATTAATTAATTTTTTAATATACGTGGATTGTCGTATGAATGCCACATCAATAATATAAATTTTAAAAAATTTTAAAAAATTAAAAATACAAGTAAAAATATATAAAAAATATTTTAATTTTAAAAAAATTAAATGTTGGTTTGACATACACATATAGTGTCATGTGGATGTCACGTTGGCAAAGTTAACAGACATTAACTTTTTCATCTATTTTGAGGTGATTTGACAAATAATGCAAGTGATATGTGTCTTCATATCATGTTCAAATGATGTTCAAGCATTTCTGTTGTGTCTTCATAATTTCTTGTTTTGTGGTCTGTCAAAATGTTTTGCCGATGGTGAAAAGTTGCAGTGATATGTGTCTGTTTTTATGATTGTACCAATTCCTTTGTATTTCATTGACCGTACAAACTAGTTAAAATTTCCAGCATTCATGTATTTGTTTTCCCTCAAGTAAACGTAGTCAATACTGCAAATGGTGTGGAATTATTGTACATTGTGGCACAAATGTCCGAAATTTTCACATTGCTTGTAAATTAAGTTTGGGTAAGAGAGATAGGAGGAAGCAATAGCAAGTGTGAAGTCAATAGAAATTGACAGTCTTAGCCTTCCTCAAACGTAGTGAATAGAGCACAATTTTGTTCTTTTGTGTGGAAAAGAATTTCCACATTAATTAGAAAGTGAATAGACACTCACATTCTTTACGTGTTATAGGGAAGAAGACTAAGTCAATCAACTTTGTAATCTCGTCAATCTTAATTTTTTTAGTTGTTTAGGAAGTTAAAATGAAATTCAAGATTTTGCTTAAAAATATGGTAAAAAGAAGACTAAGTGGTTGTTGATGATTGTGAAAAATACAAAAACTTTGAAAATCAAACATCCATAGCTTTTCAATGTAAAAAAGACTAACACTAATGTTATGCTATTATTTCTTGCCTATAAATACCATTCATGTCCTTCATCTTCCTCGACAAACATAACATGGCCTCCTATCTCTTTCCCTGCCTATTCTTCTTCTTTCCCCATCTTTATGCTTCTTTTTCTTCTTCAGTATCTCACTCCTGCTCTTCACTAATCCAGTTCAAGAACTCTTTTTCCATAACAGAGGGTGGTTCTTGGTTTTGCCATAAATCTTATCCCAAGACAAATTCATGGAAGGAGGGTACAGATTGCTGCTCATGGGATGGGGTCACTTGTGACCACCTAAATGCTCATGTGATTGCCCTTGACTTGAGCTGCAGTTGGCTATATGGCAACTTCCCTTCCAATACCACTCTCTTCCTTCTTCCTCACCTTCAAAAACTCAACCTTGCCTACAATGATTTTAATCTTTCCAAAATTCCTTCCGAGTTCAGTCAGTTTACAAGCCTACTCTACCTCAACCTTTCCTATACAGGGTTTGTAGGAGAAGTCCCATCCCAAGTCCCCCACCTGTCAAAATTGGTTTCACTTGATCTCTCCTCTTGGAGTTATGACCTAACATTTGACAAACATGCTGTGGAGGGACTTGTTCACAACCTAACCGAGGTCAGACATCTGTTTTTGGATGGAATCAACATGCCTTTTGTTAATGCTCATGGCTTCATGAATCTATCCTCTTCTCTAAGGTCTCTTAGTCTTGCTGGTTGTGATTTGCAAGGAAAATTCCCAAAAAACATTTTTGATTTGCCAAACCTCAAACTCCTCAACTTGGGATACAACCAATTGAGTGAAGAAATTCCAAGATCATTGGGTAACCTCTTGCAACTCACTTATTTAGACTTGTCGCTGAACCAATTGAGTGGACAAATTCTAAGATCATTGGGTAACCTCTTGCAACTCACTCATTTAGACTTGTCGGTGAACCAATTGAGTGGACAAATTCCAAGATCATTGGGGAACCTCTTGCAACTCACTCATTTAGACTTGTCAAATAACCAGTTGAGTGGACAAATTTCAAGATCATTGGGGAACCTCTTGCAACTCACTCGTTTAGACTTGTCAAATAACCAATTGAGTGGAAAAATTCCATTATCAATTTTAAACCTAACGCTGCTTAAAGACTTGGGACTAGATGGAAATTCATTAGAAGGTTCCATTCCAGATGAGGTAACCGCTTTTCCTAATCTAATATATTTAGGCTTATCTAAGAATTTACTCAATGGAACACTTTCGTCATGGTTGTATACTGCTCCCTCCTTAAAGTTAATATATCTCTATCAAAATCAATTCAGTGGGCATATAAGAGAATTCCAATCCAAATCACTAGCATTGATAAGGTTAGAGAATAATAAACTCCAAGGTCCTCTTCCATCTTCAATATTCCAACTTCTCAATCTTACCGAACTCAGCTTATCCTCAAATAATCTTAGTGGTGTTATAGAGTTGAGCATGTTCTCAAACCTTCCAAATCTCCAATATCTTGACCTTTCATATAACAGCTTATCCCTAACATCTAGTGTCATTCATATATTGCCTAATCTTACAAACTTAATTTTGTCATCTTGCAATCTTGGTGAATTCCCCCAATTTTTAAAAGGGCTTAAAAGTTTGGAAACTTTAGACCTCTCTTGCAACAGAATTGAAGGTAAGATTCCACAGTGGATGCAAGAGGTGGGGAATGACTCCTTGACTTACTTAAATGTATCTCACAACTCTTTGATGGAAGTTGAGCACTTTCCATGGAAGACTATTGCAGTTCTTGACTTTAGGTCCAATTTGATCCATGGAAATCTTCCGATTCCAGCTTCGATGATCAATATCTTTCTGATCTCAAATAATAGTTTCAATGGAGAGGTCTCTTCTTTAATCTGCAATGTCACTTCTCTTCAAATTCTTGATTTGTCCCACAATAACTTGAGTGGAACAATTCCACAATGTTTTGGAAATTTGAGCAACAGCATTGAATTCTTGAATCTGAAGAAGAACAAGTTTTATGGGACGATTCCTCCAACATTTGCAAAGGGATGCCGATTGAGTAATTTCAACTTAAATGGAAATCTGTTAGAAGGGCCTTTGACTCCATCCATCCTTAATTGTAAAGGTCTGGAAGTGCTAGATCTTGGTAACAACAGGATCAATGATACATTTCCTCATTGGTTGGGAAGTCTTCCATAGCTACAAGTTCTTGTATTGAAGTCAAATCATATGCATGGTTCCTTGTGTGTCAATAGCTCCAAGTCTAGCCCTTTTTTCTCTAAAATCCAAATTTTTGATCTCTCAAGTAATTATTTTTCTGGACCCCTACCAGTGAAATACATCAACAGCTTCAAGGCTATCAGAAATCTCACTAAAGATGCAAGTACGATGACATACATGGGTTTGCTAGATTTTACTGGTAGTAGTGACTTCTATACCTATTCCATTGGAATTGTTTTGAAAGGACAATATATGGAATTGGTGAAAATTTTCAACATGTGGATGATCATTGATCTATCAAACAATCAGTTTGAAGGGGGTATTCCAAAGGTTATTGGGAAGCTTAAATTACTGAAAGGGCTCAACCTTTCTCATAATAACCTTAATGGTGGTATCCCCACCTCAATAGGGAATTTGACAAATCTTGAATGGTTGGACCTATCTTCAAACAGGTTGTCTGGGACGATTCCAAATAGATTGGCAGATCTGCCATTTCTTTCGTGCTTAAATGTTTCTGAAAATCAACTCCATGGTCAGATTCCTCAAGGCAAGCAATTCAACACATTTGGAAATGATTCATATGAAGGAAATAAGGGACTATGTGGGTTTCCAGTGTCAAAAGGTTGCAACATCATTGAGCCAGCACCTCCAAATATGCTTGAAAAAGATGGCTCAAAATCAAACATTGCTTTTGGTTGGAAAGTGGTGTTGATAGGTTATGGATGCGGAGTAGTGTTTGGAATGTCGGTGGGATATGTTGTTTTCCAAACTGGTAGGCCGAAATGGTTGGTGAATTTGGTTGAAAACCAACATGAGAAGAGGCGAAGAAGAAAGTCAAAGAAAGGCAATTGCAGCAATAGACGAAGAAGGATCTAATTACTGCAAATGAAGTGTTGTATTTTCACAATTTCTTGTTTTGCAGACTGTTTTGCCTATGGTGAAGGGTTGCATTGGTATCTGTCTATCTTTCTATTGTGCCAGTTCCCCTATCTTTCATTGCATTTCGTACTATCTGTAATGGTTTGTTTGAGTGTAACATTTTATATGGTGTTGTTATTTATGTCTTCTTTCATGACTTTCAATTCAGTCTCAATAATCTTTGTTACTGCTCACTAAAGGAGAACAAAATGTCTCAATGATCTCTCTTGTATCGTCATAATTTTTTTACAAGTATCTTAATGTTTTGCCTTGACCAATTTAACCATGTCTTTATCTTTAGCATTGTGCATGGTGTATTCCCAGTGATGGCTTGTTCATGAATCACTTGACAAGCTAATGAATTAACATGTTAAGTTTATAGCTAACATGGAAATCAAGATGTTGATGGTGCAGAAAAAGTTGGAAAGTTGGAATTTCAAGCATGCATGTCCCTTTTTTCCTCTATTTCTAGAGTAAACGTAGTTCGGTAACAAAGTTGATGCGAATTGAGGTACAATTGGTGGATCCCATGTCCCTAATTTCCTTTACGTAGGCTTAATTCAAATTTAACTATTTTATAAAAGATGGGGAAAAGAAAAAGAAAGCATGAGAAATTAAACAGTAAATTGGTCAAACATAAATGGTCAACAGTGAATTTGGAAAAGAAAAAGAAACGGTGAATTGGAACACACTGCAGATTGTTGTTAGCTATAAAATGGTCAAACATAAATTAATGTATGTCCTAACCTAAGTTTGGAACACTCTGTATGTCCTAATCTGCACAGCACATGCTACTAACAAACTTCAAACTCGGATATAAGAATCGACAGATGTCCCATAATGATATAATGCTCGAACCTGCAAAAGAATTATGATCCACAGATGTTAAAGATAATGCAGCTCCACTAGCAATGGCTACTGTCATTGTCTCAATATTTTGATGTTTTGTCTCAAGATTTCAAAAAACGACAAACAGACAGACGAAACACATCCGCTAATTGCTCAAATTCTTACAAGCCTTTTAATCAAGAATTCATCTATAAGCTAACGACACGGCCTGTAAAAAAAAAGGGTCAATCTAATCAATGTCAAGACTCGAGATGGTATCAACAGGTTAGAAATGGCCTATGTTAATTGGAAATGGGTGTGAGCATCAAATACGAGTATTCAAGCATGGATTTTTTATTTTTATTTTTAAAGGACATGGGTGTCAGACATGAGTACTCGAAGCAATATAGGTAATCACATCCACTAATTGCTCAAATTCTTACAAGCTTTTTAATCAAGAATTCATCTATAAGCTAACGACACGGTTGTAAAAAAAAAATGGTCAATCTAACCAATGTCAAGACTCGAGATGGTATCAACAGGTTAGAAATGGCCTATGTTAATTGGAAATGGGTGTGAGCATCAAATACGAGTATTCAAGCATGGATTTGTTTTTTTTACAAGAAATGGGTGTCAGACACGAGTACTCGGAGCAATATAGGTAATCACATCCGGACTAGAGTCTATGGGGCACGATGGTAAGGTTTATGTTAGGAGTTAAGATGAGCTGTTTATCAGGGTTGGCATTTCAAAGAAGTCATCCTATCTATAGTTTCCCCAAGATACATTTCGAAATTCAAACAACGGGTATCAAAATCTAAAGTCAAAACCTGTGTGCTGAACCATAAATGAGTTGCTTTTGGTGCCTTCAGGAAGGATACTGAGATTCCAACTTCTTTAAAACAGAACCAATAACACCCCAGTTGAAACCGCGATACTGAAGCCACCGAACAATCCTTGACTTCCGTGTCTCTTTGGGAACATCTCGACCTCGAAGCCATTGCTTCTAGGCCTGAATTAATAGGTGATCCATTGAAAGCTTTGAAAAAACAAGTCGGGATTCTTGATCATCATTTAAGTCACCATCCCGACCCTCGAAAACTAGTTTAAACGCATTTTCTGCATCAGCTTCACTCATACCCTTCTTGAACAATGCCTGATTCAACATTTTCATGAGAAATCAAAATTTTTGCTTGAAAACATCAAATGCGAGAAATCAACAAGTCTTTTTACTTCTTTTCCTTAGTTATTTCCGTTTCTTTCATTACAAATAAAACGGTACCTGAGAGGTCCCTGTATTCTAGGGGCCTAATCAAATTAGTCCTACTATTAAGTGGATCAATTTAGTCCCTGTAATATTAAAAAGAATCAACTAAGATCAAATTGGAATAGAGTCAATATTTATTGTTTAAAAGGTATCATTTACTGTTTAATAGAGTAACTATCTTTTTAAAATTTTTTGTCGTTCTGTAAATGAAATTTTTTGTTTGGAATTGAACTGCGATTGAAACAAATAATTTTCAAGACATTTTTTTATACAGTAAATGTTAACTGTGTTACAATTTGGACATATTTGATTCTTTTTAATAGTATAGGGACTAAATTGATCCATTTAATAATAGGACTGATTTGATCCAATCCCTATAATATAAGGACCTCCTAGGTACTTTAACCCAAATGAAACCTAGAGGCTAAGTATTATGATCAATTATAAAAACAGCAAGTTCATTGTACATATAGGACTAAAATGGTCAAATTAGAGTTTCGGTCTCTCTCCTATATTAAAATTTAAGATTTGTCCCTTATACTTTAATTTTGCATAATTTTGTACTCTTACTATTGTAATATTATTAGTTGGTCCAAATTATGCCAAATAATTTTAGTACCAGGACTAAATCCCAAATTTTAGTATGGTAGTGGGATCAAAACCAACTTTCTGAGAAACTTAGTACTAGCAACCAAACAAAGCCTTATTTGTCAATATGGTTTTAACATAATTACGAAACAAAAGAAGTTACTTGAAAATTTTAATTCAAAAGAGGAGTGCTTACTTGCTTGATTCTCCTTGGTCCCCAGGTTGATGAAGACCATCTCGATCGAGAAAATGCTTCTGCATACAAACTATCATTGATCAACCCTCTACAATAAGCCAAAATAGTCGAATTAGTTGTTTAACATGCAATAAAATCGAAAGCAATATAATGTAGGAAAAGTTAACATAACTGAATAAATTACATATAGAACCAAATACGACACCCTCAAAAATGTCAATACGATATCTTTCCTTATAATCCACACACCTATTTTGTAAATCAGTAATCAATGTCTCGACAATATCCGGATCAAATCTCTTGCCAAGCAGTTTCTTTCTCAGTTCAACTGCGGTAAATGCTCTGCAGAAAATGAAGATTGCATTCAGTGAAGAACTAGTGAAAATGAATACACTACATAGGGTAAAACTACCATGGAGGCCCTTAATACTAGGAGTTAGATTATATTTTGCCCCCTTTACTAAAAAAAATAGTAAATTAATTCCTGTACATAAAATCAAAAAGCAACTGGTCATTATTTTCGTCCATTTCTATTGTTAAAAACTGACTTGACTGATAAAATAACCAAACAGTTACACATCGCATGCCACGTATACCTTATGCTGACGTACAAGGACCAATTTTCAACAGTAAAAACGGATGAAAGTTTTAATAGAAGGATCGGTTTGCTCTTTGATCTAACGTACAGGGACTAATTTGCCCATTTTTTTTAATAGAGGGAGCAAAATGTAATATGACCTTTAGTAGAAGGGCCACCATACTTTTAGCGCTACATAGTGAAATAATTAGTGAATTTCATATCCAAGTAATAGCTTGTTAACCTTGCTGCAAGTAATTCAAGTGCCGACTTCTCGGCATATGACATTCTCTTGCAAACTTGTAACGGATTCTTTCTGTTAATATTTTGTCCTTGAGGCACCTCCTCAACCACCTCTACAGGTTTCTCCATTATTTCATCACCTACAAATTGGAGCAATTTAATTATCCCAAATCAATGTGTAATAATGATTTAAGCCGTATGAATTAAAAGTACTAAGAAGACTAAACTTGGTAACATGTTTGTGTTTCCATCTTAAAGGCCATCACTAGCCCAAACTAACATGTATTACCGTCTGAGCTTCTATAAATGGACATAAAAACAATTCGAGAAGAAAAAGAAAAATCATTACACCCACAAAGCTGTGAATTCAAAAACAACAATTTAATCGATGTTTGCACGCATGAGTCTAGTAAGCCATCAAGAAGTGCAAACTTTATTACCAATGTAAACTTATATAAACTGACATAAATACGACGCGGGAAACCATTACATCCACAATGCTGTGAGTTTGAAACCCACACTTCTAGCGATGTTTGCATACACAAATCTCGTAAACCATCAATTTGCATGCACGAAACTTGTAAACTATATTACCAGTATAAACTCCTATACATGGACATAAATACAATCCAAAAAGACCATTACATCCGTAATGCTGCAAGTTCAAAATCAACAATTTTATCAGTGTTCACAAACAAGAGTCTCATAAACCATCAATTCCCAATAGCAATCCACTAGGATTAGATACTACAACATGTTCAGTATCATTCATACCTTGTTGAACATCATCATATAATGCAATTTTCTTGAACATTCTGCTTCGTGTTTGCGACTTTTTATCAATAACACTGCCTTCATTGTTTGTAAACTTTCTTCCAAATACATTCGAAGCAGCGCTTTTACGAGATTCATTCTTACTCAAAACCTTTGAATGTGAAGAAGTTTGCGGCTCTTCAGTTTCCAAAGATTACTTACTGGAACTGATGAACTATATTCCTCCTCTTTCAAACAAAATATTGCCTTGTTGCCATTCACCGCGAAAAGTCAAAGCTTTAGAACTAGGCAAGTCGGGTCAATCTAGATTGGGACAAATCGAGTTTTAATATTATCGGATCATTTCAGTTTGAGTCAGTTTAAGTTATTCGAGTTTTTGGGTTGGGCCATTACGGTGGGGATTATTTCGGGTTCAGGCGACTTCGGATTACATTGGCGTTTAATGATCAAATTGGATTAGGTCAACATAGGGTTCGGATTGATCAAGCGTGAAACAGGTGAATCAAAGTACCAATTTTGCTTCACTTACGTTCATTTTCCTAGGAAACAAACAGAGAATAGAAAAAGAAAAAGAAAAACCCAAAATTTGGAGTGGGAGAGCTTACCAGGGAAATGAGAAAACTCGAAACTGAAGTGTTGATGAGATTTTGAAGCTAAGATTACCCGCAAAAATCGACATTTTGAGAATCTTCAATTTCAAGTTCAGAGATTTTAGTTCTGTTAAAACTTTAAAATCCCTAACCTGAAGTTTGTGTCCAAACGACAGCGTACTGACTGGTAATTTTTTTCAATTACGGTAAGTTTATGATTTGGTTGCTTTAATTTTAAAAAGCTACAAAATAGTCTTTAAATTATTTAAAAAAATTATTTAAGTCACCGGATTATTAAAATCATCGTTATATGGCTTTTTTTATTCGAATCGTCAGCAACAATCGAAAGCTCTCATTTCTCTTTTATTCTACAATTCATTTTCTACCATAAAATAACTTTAAACATTAGGAATCTTTGAACCAAAAGCCAAAAAATTTTCTTCTTCTATCTCTGATACTAACCATCAAATCAATATAGATCTAAAATATATTCTTCTACTCATCAATGAATACTGATCCAATTCATAACAATTGTTGAAGTATCGTGTGGAGCTCGCTAGCCAGACTTAAAAAAAAAAAAACTTAACAACCTATTCATTTAGATAAAAACTTTCAAATATTTTAATAACTATTTTATAACTTTTTAGAATTGATTAACCAAAATATAAACTTATTAATAGTTTAGTGTCTTTAGATATAATTTTTTTTCCTCTCATAACAACGCAAAAATACTTTTTATTTTAAGATTTATATCACAATTCGTTTTCGATTATTTTAAATTCTTTCAGGTTTTGCTATTACAATCTCATCATGAGATTGTGTCAACTTTTGGCAAAAGTGACATTTTACGAGACAAAAGGTTTAGGAACACACATGTAAGACATTTAAAGCTTTTTTGACCTATCTTGTCAAGGGCTAGTGTGAGGTCCTCTTTTGCATTACTTACACGGATATAGTTTAATTTATCATTATCTCTTTACAGTTCACCTAAAAGTTATTGTGCCTCTCTAATGGCAATCATAATGTGATTTGCGTCATAAACGTATCAAGTGTTGGAAAATATAGATATCACATATATGTTATTGTTTAGTACAATAAAATATCAGCGTAAATTAAAAATGATTTAATTTGATTAAAATTTATTGGGCTTTAGTTATTAAATAAAGTATGAGCCAAATATGTATAGATATTCTAATAACTAATTTCTAATTGATGATGGGATGATTAAAAATTAGGATTAATGTGCAAAAGTGATATATTAGGGTTATGATTCCTAAATTATATATATGTAACTTTTCTAGTATTTTTTAAAAAAAGAGGGAGTCACCTTCTCTCTTAATTGCTTTTTTCAAAAAATCGATGAATTCATATATACTTCCACATCTAATTTTATTTTTGATGATTTGACCTGATAGATTCTGATTAATAAATTTTTATATTAAATCTTATTTATAGAGTTATAACAAGTGGTATTCGAATCCATCATCTTAAATAATTGATGATTGTGGAATTTAAGAAATTAGGAGAATCCAACCTGCCAATTCTAGTGGGAAATTCATAGGTATTTGTTTGTGGGGTAATTACAAGTAAAGTCATTCATTGTTTTGGATGTTTATAATTGGGTCCTTGAAGTCCAGTTTTCAATTTTGATAATTTGTCTATTGGTACCAGTTTCGTTTAATTTATTATTAGAAAGGGATAGGGATGACATGAAATCACAGTTTCATATAATTCATTCTCTAACCTGAACACAAATAGAGGACCTATAGTGATATATATTTGTAGTAAAACACTATATTGATGCTACAAATGTTCATGCTTTTTCTAGATAGCATCTTATTTGTAAGATATAGAGATCACAGTGGCATACAATAAACTGAAAATAGAACTACAAGGATGTTTAATTTCATGTCTCTGAAACTGTTATCTGCTTTATTAACCTATCGAAAGAACAACTTGTAGAACCGTCTTCCATAAGACAAAGAGCAGCTTTCTTCTTCAAATCCACAGCTCTCTTTCTGATATTTTTTCCTTCCATATCCACCATTAGTCTTTTTATTGTTCTTCCTATATTCCCTCTTTCTAGATTCTGCAATTCCAACCTATTTTCCAAACATTACATATGTAACTTGTGTTCAAGTGTTGGTCGCCGAAGAAAGGTCTGCATAGCATTGGTACCCCTTCACAAATGCTCTCAATGGTTGAATTCCACCCACAGTGGCTCCAAAATCCACCCACTGCAGCATGAGCCAACACTTCCTTTTGAGGTGTCCATTTCACAATGCAACCTCTTTCTCCCACACTCTCCTCAAACCCATTTGGCAAAGATTCAATCCATTCTGAGCCACAAACCATACCAGGTCTAACCACCCACAGGAAGGGTTGTTTACTGTTGGATAATCCCCAAGCCGTCTCAATTAGTTCTTGCTTATCAATGTTGGCAATGCTACCAAAGCTCACATAGATGACAGATTTGGGGGCTTGTTTGTTAAGCCAAGAGATGCATTTATCATCTTCAGTCAATAATGAGCCGCAAATGGCTGGAGCTAATTTGTGTAATGGTCCTACAATGAAAATTGGAGTAGGAAAGTATTGTCTTACCTTTGACAGTGCTTCTAGTTCCAAAAATTCCATTGAGTTCACAATTATAGCTGATGAGAACTTCATCACATTTGTGAATGCAGCTCTCACCTCCATCATCGCTTGAGTCGGATTCTGTACCATTAATGCTCGTAAGCGTTGAAGCTGCAGAGCTTGAAGCTCTGGTGATTCAATTCCAGACATTAATTCTGCAACACAAATTTAACCCAGACCAAAATTACGTATGATCATCATGTATACAACTTGTTGCAACCAAATATTAAAGTGGTATGTATACCTTTCTCACCAAGTTGAGGAAGTACCGGAAATAATAGCAATGTTGTAGCCGAACTTGTACGCAAAGTTATCCCGGGTAGCCCCAGATCGTTGACTATAGTTTGAGCACAAAACATAAGTGTATCATAGATGACTGCAGCAATATGGTGATGAGAGTGCAAAATGTTTTCGAGGCATTTTTGTAATGGTGCTGCACAGTTTTTGTTGAGACTCTGCAAGGGAACTACAACATCTACAGTTGACACTAGAGATTCCTTGAGCTTATCTGCAAGACCTTCATCTGAGAGTTGAGATTCCTTCATCTTATATTGTATGGATACAAAGGTGAATTCGGGGTGGTTTGAAGGGTTAAGAGAGTTCAATTCAGGGTGAACTATAGTGATTGAGAAGCCCTTTGAGTGCAAGATAGTAGCCAGCTGGAGCATGGGAGTTAAGTGGCCTTGGAAGGGTACCATAACAAGCACCAAATGACCGGATTTCTGCCGTTTCTCCATTTTTGTTCTTTCTCTGGACTTACTGGTGGAGGACTCGAAGAGTAATGGAGTCAATAAATAAAAAGAAATTAGATATTAAAAACTAATTTTTCCTAGATTCGTTTGCTTTCGGAAAAGGTGTCAAAAAAGGCCTGCTTTAGTCTTTGTTTGAGTGGAAAATAAACCCAACATTCATAGGATACGGCCTAATCAATTAAGAAATTTACGAAAATATTTTTTTATAATCTTTTTATTTTTGAAACCAAAATTTTATTTTAATATGATATTTATATTTTAATTCTTTTATGCATGTTTTATTACCTCCATATGTTGTATATATTGATAATATTGTTGATTAAGTTACTGTTACAAGTAGACTTGTTCATGGGTCAGGCCGGGTAGCACGTCCGAAAAGTGGAAGGATTTAGTTCCAAACCAATTGTGGTGCAATTAGAATTCTTGATAATATATATATTAACGTGTTTAAATTTTATTTTACTCACTATTTAATTTATTTTTATTTTAATATTTCATATGTTATTATTATTATTTATTGTATATTATTTTTAAAATAATATTTATATTCTAAGTACGTTGTTTTCATGCGTATATGCATATGATAGAATTTCTAATGGATAAGTACGTTGTTTTCATGCGTATATGCATATGATGGAATTTCTAATGGATAATAATTTTTATTTAAATTTAATTATAAATATATAAAAAAAAATTATATTATTTAAATAATAGAATGAATGGTGAAGTTGTTTTAAACAATATCTAAGTTTTGACCTAATTCATTAACAAAGTCTTGTGCATGAAATTTTACTAAAAATTATAGATAAGATAAAACAAATGTTTATAGTTTCCACCGTGAAAGAGAATGATGCCTACTCAGTTTTCCAAGCATATAAAACATAACAAAACTTTGGAACATTTATGTTGCAATCATCATCACTGTTTATGATAGAGTTTGAACCCAGTTCACCTCGTATGAAAATAAATAGTGGTAATTATATGTTATTGTCAGGGCCGGCCCTGGGGCAGGGCAGGTAGGGCCCCTGCCTAGGGCCCAACAGAATTTATTAAATCTTATTAAAAAAATTCAGTTAGGGGCCTTTTTTTCAGAAGAAGAAGAAGAAATGAGGCCCATTTTTTTTAAAAAAAATTATTAAATTGTAAGGATTAAATTTGCAATTATATAAATTACATTTAGAGTGGACGACATCATGCTTCCCTATGTATTATTAAATTGAATTTTTTTAGTTAGTGGAAGGAATAATATCATAAAAAAAATAAAAAATCATAGTGATTGATAGGTTTTTATTATATTTTAATATTTATGTATTATAATTAATTGATATAATAATAAAATGAGAAAAAGATGAGAAGTGTTCATCTTCTTTTCCCCAAATGACCGAAACACAGCCAAAGAAAAAAAGAAAGGAAAGCTTAGTTTCATTCGCCCACATTTGAGCTTGATTAAGGTAAAATTTAGCTTGATTTTTGATAATTCTTGCATTTTTGAGATAGTTGTGGTGAACTTTATTTAGCCCATGTTGTAATTTGTGATTTGGTTATGTTTTTCATGAGATGCCATTGAAGGAAACTTGATGTTCTTGTTCATTAAGGATGAAATATTGATGATAGATGATAGATTAGTATATTTTGTTCTTGAACCTTTGATGAAATTAAGTGAATTAAAATATGATGTTAAAATAAATAGTTGAAAGGACTAAATAGTAAGAAATGTTGGGGGTAAATTGGTAAATTTACACAATTATGTATTTTTGGATTAAATTGAATGAAAATGTATTTGAATGAGTTCAATTTGGAATTATTAGATCAAGAGCAAAAGGAAAAGGGATTGGATCGGGGAAAAGAGAAACTGATTTTTGAATTATTAATTCTAATTTTTGATTTTTTTAATTTGAAGATTTCGATTTTTTGAATGGGAAAAATTGGGAGTTTTTGTTTGAAAATATCTAATTGGGAATTGGGAATTTTCCCTTATAAAAATTGACGATTTGATCTAGTTTTCTGTAATTTGATTGTGATTATTTGTTTTTGGCTTTGTTTAATTAGTCAATTTTATTGGCAGGAACCTTGGCTCATCATTGCAAAATAAGAACGCTAAGGATTAAGCTGTTTATTTGTTCAATTCTACAGCCCTACAGGTGCCATTGTTCTAACCTATATTAGTTTTATTAGCAATTAGTTATATTGCTAAATAATGTTGCCTAAATATTTGTCTGGAAGTGAGAAAAGAAAGAAACGAAAACAAAGAGATGAGTTAGTAGAATCACAAAGAGGATCTCTTGATAGATTGTAATCACCAATTTTGCCCGGGTTCATTAACCCAAGGCCCAATATCAAACTCAATGACAAATAAACCCAAAAGGCCCATATTTTTAGGGTTATCAGGAAACCCTAACCCTGGAGCCTAGCAGCGCCACGCGCATGGAGGCACGCGCACCACCTTTGCGCCGCAACCCTCCACTGGCCTCCACTATCACCGCACCAGCCGTTGTCTGCCACCATCGCACTCCGCAAGCCCACCTGCAAAACAAGACAAACAATGACAGCAAAAGAGTGAAATCGATTGTATTTTATTTCTGTCCTATTTCTTCAATTTTCGAATATAAAAACGGAGAAAATAACAATGTAAAGGGGGAAAAAACTTCAAATACAGGGGGGTTCTTTTTTCCACGAAATTTTTAGAAACTACCAGGAATCAAAAGCCAAAAAAACACATCGAAGGTTGTTTTTCGATTTGTGATTATTGCTATTTACTGCCATTTTCATTTGTCTTTTTTTTGTTTTGGTTTTTATTGTTTTAAGATTTTCACCAACAATAACAAAAGAAAAAGAAAAAGAGGAAAGGGCTCACCGGGGTTGTCCCGTGACCACGTCGTCGCCCCGTAGTCCACCGTCAAAGGCTTCTCTCTGTGGTCGAAATCGGGTGCCAAGAAGAGGGCGAAAGTGGCCCTTCCGCTTTTGGTTTGCGGGCTTTAAGAGTCCCGCCCTCGGACTCATTCGGAAAGGAGCCACGAAACCCCTTGATCTGCAAGGTTGGCCACCGTCGGTGGCAGGCGGACGGACGGATGATGTCCTTTCGGCCGGAGAAAGAGTGAAGAGGTGAGAAGGGAAGCTGAAGGCTGCCGTTTTTCTTAAAATTTTTTAGGGCTAAACTTATTTTTTTTCAGCAAACTTGGGTATAAATACCTTTAGAAACGGCACCGTTTTGTGCCTTAGGTCCGGATGCCAAAACGGCATCGTTTTGGCTCCGACCTGCGCAACCCGACCCGCCTGTCAAAGCTAGGATCCGCGTGTTTTTAATAATTGGGTTATTTACGCTGTAGGTCCTTTCGTTTTTTTATTAGTTTTAATTTAGTTCTTCTTCTTTGTTTTTTACTATTTATGAATTTGTCCGCATAATTTGTTCCGTGTTTCAAATTAGTATATGGGCCATTGATGTACAGGAAGCGGACACGTGTCCATGAAAATTCCTGTTTTTGCCCGATTTGACCTCGTATGTTTTTATGCTTGTCGTTTTAGTCCTTTTCTTCTTTTTTTTTAGATTTACCCCCAAATGTTTGTTTTAAATTCAATTTCCCCCTTTCTTTTTTTCTTTTGTTATTATATTATTAATTTAATATTATTATTTATATTATTATTAATATACTTTATTTTCATTTTTGTTTATTTTATTATTATTGCAATTGTAAGTTAATTACTACTACTATTATTGTATTACTACTTGTATATATATATTTACTATTATTATTATTACTACTACTATATGTATGTTAATATTATTATTATCAGATTATTATTACTATATTTATATTAGTATATTGTATATATTTCATATAATTATTATTATCATTATTATTATTATTATTATTATTATTATTATTATTATATTGTACATATTTTGGGCCATTATTATTACTATTTTATTATTATATTTACTACTATTACTATTATTATTACTATTTTCATTATTATTATCATCATCACTACATTCACATATTTTGTATCGTTAGTATTATTATTTTATTATTATTATGCTATTATCATTGTGTTATTTTTCTTTCTATATCATTATTATACTATTACTTGTATATACTTATTATTATTATTATTATTATTATTATTATTATTATAATATTTATATTATCATATTGTATATACTTTGCATTAGTATTATTATCTCATTATCATTGTTATATTTATATTGGCACGTTGTACATATTTTATGTCCGTATCATTATTTTCTTATTATTGTCATTATTATATTTATCATTACTATTATTATTATGTTTATACTATCATATTGTATATATATATTATTTTTTTTATTATCTCGATCTTTACTAATACCTTTAACCCTTTTTTTATTATTATTTCAAAGCCGTCTTTTACCTTTTTATACTTTTATATTATTGTATCTTTTATTACCAGTATTGTTGATTTCGTATTTTTGTCGTTTCATGTGGATCAACGGTTTTAAATCGCAATCCGACATTTTTTAATTCATACAAAAGAGGTAATATTTGTGTGTTTAGAAGGCCGAAAAATTACATCCTAACGTGTTGGGTGTTGATCTTTTCGTTCGACTAAATATTCAAATATCTTTTTCTTGTCGAAGATGATCTCGGTGTCGAAATAATAGGGTGTTATATCCTACCGTGTTGGGTATGATACTTTTATTCCTTTGAAGCGAGATAATCTTAAGATTTAATCCCGAATGAACAAATTCTATTCCTTCCAATTTTTACCCTAAATATTTTCAAGTTTTCAACATTAGGACAACATCAATCGATTTTGTACCAACTTTGGGCGTTAAGGGTGCTAACCCTTCCTTGTACGTAACCGACTCCCGAACTCGTTTTCTCAAATTTCGTAGACCAAAATTGTGGTTTTAATAAACCAAAATGTTTTATTAAAACAAAGGTGACCCGATCACACCTAATAAAGATCGGTGGCGACTCCCGTTTTCTTTATTTTCAAAACCAAAGTCGATTCCCGTTTTGTCAAAAAAATGGTTACGACAGCTTGGTGGCTCCGCTGGGGACACTTCAAGAGTCAAGCCATAAATTGATTGATTTTTGTCCTTGTGATTGAAAACTTGGAAAATTGTTTTTTTTTTACAAAACAAAAAAAAAAGTCATGTTTCTTCTTGATGCATCTGCTTATGCTGTGCCTGCAATACTGTTGAGTCTCATAATACCTGCATTTACATTGCATGACCGTTGTGGTCACACCTTTAAGTGGAGTAAGAAACTAAGCCTTCGTGAGGTTTTCACCTCCGCATGGCCATAGGGAAATGTGTTCCCCTGAACTGAACTTGATCCATATGAGCCTATAATGGGTGAGGATTGAGGAATCTACTGGTTCAAGTATACCTCTCTTTAGAACTGAACCACATATAGAGAGACCTAGGAACCCACCCTGAATAGAACCACGCTAAACCCCTAGTAGTCACCCCAATAGGTGTTTTATGTTTGCTTATTTCTCTTGTATTAACGTTTTTGTGTTTGCTTATCTTCTCTTGCATTAACATGTTTTCTCTTGTTTTGATTGCATTGCATGCATTCTCACATTTAAAAGGTGTCGATTCGGGTTCGATTGCTGAATTAGAAAGTTTTCCATGGAAAACAACTTTCTTGATAAAGTGGAAGATAATGCGGCTATCCGAATTTGGTCAGAGACAACACAATTAGAAAAGAGAGATAGTCTAGCTGTAGGGCATGTGTCAGAATTATGGTACTACACTCTATTAGTGTGACATAAAATAATTTTCACGAGTTAAAAGCTATATGGGATCAAGGACTACTCCCGAATATAGCGGATGGATCGGTAAGAGAATCAACGATAACATGCCGGGGCCAAGTCTGGAAAACGAGCAATCCGTGGAGGAATATTTGCAGATAATCCCATCAGAAGTGGAGATGATAAAACAAGATTTTGAAAAAAAGAATCGTGAGCTGGAAAAGAACAACTTTATCACTCTCAGAGTCAAGTCAGGGACCGGGACTA
The DNA here is from genome assembly GCA_025503065.1 of Gossypium bickii. Classification (NCBI taxonomy): domain Eukaryota; kingdom Viridiplantae; phylum Streptophyta; class Magnoliopsida; order Malvales; family Malvaceae; genus Gossypium; species Gossypium bickii. The sequence goes on along the minus strand of CP106721.1, from coordinate 785,272 downwards.
CCTTATGGGCGAAGCTGTGACTCAAATCTGGAAGGTGGCCGAATATGTGCAAACATTGGCAGTTCAGGCTGACATGCTAAATGTGAAGTATGAGCTGATATCGGACAAGGGCCAAGAATTAGCTTTATTGCTCGAGAAAGTCAAGACTCTGGGCATTAGGGCAAAGTTGCATTTATAATCCATTTTATGTAAAGAGCTTTGTTTTCTGAAAAGTTTTCTAAACGAAGTTGAATCTAAATCGATGCCTCTTTGCATCCATGCATTTGCATTACATTGCATCATCTTAGAAAAGAGGTGTTGATTCGTATTCAATTGCTAAATAGAAGAGTTTGTCATAAGAAAATGTGTTACTTGATAAAGTGGATTATAATACGGTTGAGACAAGACCTTGCCTGAAGATTCGAGCTGATAGGGATTTTTCGGGAGTCATCAGAAGGTTATGAGCATCACGGAGGATAAGTGATTGATGAGGTACGACCTGGACCAAGCAACAAAGAGCTAGAAGAGATGTCTCTTGAGAAAGTTCACGGAACATGACATCCGGGTATAAAGAAAAGGATTTGCCTGAAGATTCGAGCCGATAGGGATTTTTCGGGAGTCATCAGAAGATTATGAGCATCACGGAGGATAAGTGATTGATGAGGTACGTCCTAGATCGAGCAACAGAAGGCTAAGAAGAGATGTTTATTGAGAAAGTTCCCGGGACACGACATCCAGATACGAAGCAAAGGATTTGTCTAAAGATTCAAGTCGACAATGATTGTTCAAGAGTCATCAGAAAATTATGAGCATCGCCGAGGGTAAGTGAGTGATGAGGTCAAGCAACAAAGAGCCAAAAGAAGCATCTATTGAGAAAGTTTACGGGACACGACCATGATATCCTGATATGAAGAAGAGGATTGGTGTTTTCACCTAGACTATGAGGAAGAGGCCGTATATGTGGTCTATTTTATGTAAAGAGACGTGTTTTCTAGACAAGTTCTTCTAATAGGAATTGAATTCATAATCAGTGCCTATCTTTCTTTTTGTATTCATTCCATGCATTTGCATTGCATTTCATGCATTGGCATTGCATTATATCATGTGCATTAAGATCTGTAGAAAGACTCTAATGAGGTGAAGTTATTTCAGTTAACCTAGAAAACATGGAACAAAGGTTGGAGAGATTAGAGCAAAGACAAATACTGATGCAAGAGTAGTTGACCAAAATTCAACGGGACATGCAAGATCAAATGAATATGATGCATCAGTTAACCCAATTACTAGTCGAAAGACTTGAAAAAAGGAGTGGCCCAATGGTCAACAGCACAGATGATGACGAAGAAATTATTTATTCCCCGATGAATATCCTGACTCAACCATTCGTACAGTCACAAAGGGAACCCGTCATTGATAAACACCAAGGTCACACTAATACTTCGACCCTGTTGGGCTCAAACTTAAACTCTGAAGATGGTCGAGCCAAACCGATTGTTCAAACAGTGGCAAAAGAAGTGAGAGAGAGGACTTTGAAAGCTCCAAAGAATGAAGAAGCGGGCAGTAAGAGTAAGGGCCATTCGAAGCCTATTACGGTAAGTCAGCTAGAGATAGCAACTACTGGTCATCAAGGCCCTCTTAGGCGGGATTCCAACCCAAAGCCCAATCCTGAAAAACCTCTATTCATCCCTATTCCTATGTCGTATAGAGAGCTGTACCTGAAATTATTAGAAAAACAATTAATATCCCCACATTATGTGACACCCTTGAAACCTCCATACCCAAAATGATACGATCCTAATGCTAATTGCATGTACCATGCTGGAAATCGGGGGCACTCTATAGAAAATTGTCTAGCCTTTAAAAGAAGGGTTCAAGGTCTTATTGATGTAAGCATTTTATGGTTTGACGGTACTAGTAATGTGGCTGGAAATCTGCTCCCTAACCATACGGAAGAAAACGTGAGTATGGTGACAAAGGAGATGATACAATTGAAGATGTTTCGATGATACGCCCTTGTCCTCCTGGATTCACTTTGAACAATTAGACTGCCGTGAATCTCCTTGTAGTTTCTAAGTCCTCTCTAGAGTAATGCTCAATGTTAACTCTTTTTGTATGCCCCTAAGTTATAAGGGGAATCCGTTATGAGTGATTATTTTTTCTATTTATCTTTTAAATAAACATTAATGGAGATGCATCTTGTCATAGTCTTTTTTTCATTCTCATTGTTTTCATATTTATTCCCTCTTCTCATAGTCTGTCCTTACATATATCTCATATCATGCCGTAATGTTATGCTTATATGTTCCAATACCCTGATGCTCCTCTATAGTTTTCTTTTCCATTCGCTTTTCAGATGCTCAGATATCAACGACATGAACAATCCCGTTACAAGTCCTAAAATCGATTTCGAGAAAGCTGTTTGTTTAGGAGAATACGAAGCTGAGGAAGATGCTGAAGATTATGTCTCATCCCCTGACTTACTAAGGATGATGGAACGAGAAGATAAACAGATTCTACCCTATCAAGAATCTGTTGAGACAGTGAACTTGGGAAATGGAGAAAAGAGGCAAGAAGTGAAGATTTGAACGTCCATTTCAGAGAGCACCAAACATGACTTAATCACCTTGCTTCAAGAGTATAAAGACATGTTCGCATGGTCGTATCAAGATATGCCAGGTTTGAACGAAGATATAGTGGTCCATAGACTCCCATTGAAACCAGAATGCAAGCCTATCCAATAGAAGTTAAGGCAGATGAGGCCTGAAATGCTCTTAAAGATAAAGGAAGAAGTAAAGAAACAATTTGATGCTGGCTTCCTACAAATCTCTAGATATCCAGAATGGGTGGCTAATATAGTCCAGTACCGAAGAAAGATGGCAAAGTGCGAATGTGCATGGATTACCGTGATTTGAATCGAGCAAGCCCTAAAGATAATTTCTCATTGCCACACATCGATACATTGGTAGATAACATGGCGAAGCATTCGTTTTTCTCCTTCATGGATGGATTTTCGGGCTACAATCAAATCAAGATGGCTCCCGAAGATATGGAGAAAACTACATTCACGACAATGTGGGGGATATTCTGCTACAAAGTGATGCCGTTTGGACTAAAGAATATCGGGGCAACATACCAGAGAGCCATGGTAACATTGTTTCATGACATGATGCACAAGGAAATAGAAGTCTATGTCGACGATATGATTACCAAATCTCAAGGGGAAAGAGAGCATGTCGAGAACCTCCGAAAGTTGTTTGAAAGACTGAGAAAATTTCAACAAAAGCTTAACCCAGCCAAATGTACCTTCGGGGCTACCTCTGGAAAATTACTGGGTTCATCGTTAGCGAGAAAGGTATCGAGGTTGATCCGGATAAAATAAAGGCCATACAAGAACTACCGCCCCTCGCACACAAAAGGAAGTCAGAGGATTTCTAGGGAGGCTGAACTACATCGCTCGATTCATTGCTCAACTCACCAAGCAGTGTGATCTGATTTTTTGACTCCTTCGAAAACACAATCCTGGAGAATGGAACGAGGAATGTCAAGAGGCTTTTGACAAGATAAAGCAGTATTTGTCTAGTCCCCCGATGCTAGTACCACCAACTCCTGGAAGACCGCTAATACTATATCTGACTGTGTTCGAAAACTCAATGGGTTACGTCTTGGGGCAACAAGATGAGTCCGGAAAAAGGGAACAGGCGATCTATTATCTCAGCAAGAAATTCATAGAGTATGAAGCCAAGTATCCGTCAATCGAAAAATTCTGTTGTGCTCTGGTCTGGGTAACTCGGAGGCTCAGACAATATGTGCTATATCGTACGACGTGGTTGATTTCAAAGCTGGACCCAATAAAATACATGATGGAATTGCCTGCACTCTCAGGAAGAATGACACGATGGCAGATCCTACTATCGGAATATGACATCGTATACGTGAGTCTGAAATCGATTAAAGGGAGCGCAATAGCTGATTTCTTAGCAACTCGAACAACAGAAGAATACGAGCCATTGAGATTTGACTTCCCAGACGAAGACTTGATATGCATTACGAAAAAAGAATATAAATCATCGAAAGAGAAATCATGGAAGATGAGTTTTGATGGTGCATCAAATGCATTGGGGCATGGCATCGGAGCAGCCTTAGTGTCACCAGAAGGGAATCATTACCCCTTAACTACCAGATTAAATTTCTTCTGTACCAACAACATGGGGAATATGAGGCTTGCATCATGGGACTTGGCGTAGCTATCAAGCAGAACATCAAAGTCTTAGCAGTCTCTGGGAACTCGGCATTGGTGATTTACCAAATCCGTGGAGATTGGGAAGTAAGAGACTCGAAGTTGGTCAAATATCGCGATCTTGTTGTGAAATTGGTTGAAGAATTTACTTCCCACGGGAAGAAAACCAATTGGCTAACGCTCTGGCCACCTTGGCTTCAATGTTCAAAGCAAACCGAGAAGCAGAAATAATGCCTCTCCAGATGAGCATATATGAGGCCCCAGCGCATTGTTTTAGCATTGAAAACAAAGCAGATGGACAACCATGGTTCCATGATATCTTAAAATATGTCAAGAATCAAAGATATCCCGAGCAAGCAAATGAGAACGACAAAAGAACGATTGGAAGATTGGCAGTGGGATTTGTTCTCGATAGGGACATCCTATACAAAAGAGGGAAAGATCAAATGCTCCTGAGATGTGTGGATACTGTTGAAGCCAGAAAGATACTCGAAGAGGTCCATGAAGGAGTTTGTGGAATGCACGCCAATGGCTTCACTATGGCCAGACAGATTATGAGGCTCGGTTATTACTGGTTGACAATAGAAAGCGACTGCATTAGTTACGCACGAAAGTGTCACAAATATCAAGTTTATGGTGATAAAATTCATACAGCACCTTCGCCCCTTCACGTCATGACTTCTCCGTGGCCTTTTTCTATGTGGGGGATGGATATTATAGGGCCAATTTCCTCGAAGGCTTCTAATGGACATCGATTCATTTTTGTGGTCATAGATTACTTCAAAAAATAGGTAGAAGCTGCTTCGTTTGCCAATGTGACAAAGATCGCAGTTTGCAAGTTCTTAAAAAGGGAGATCATATGTCGATACGGTTTGCCTGAGAGAATCATCTCAGATAATGCCTTGAACCTGAACAATAAGATGATGAAGGAAGTATGCGAACAATTTCAAATAAAGCATCATAACTCCTCACCCTATCGTCGAAAGATGAACGGGGCGGTAGAAGCCGCTAACAAAAATATCAAGAAGATTATTGGGAAAATGACTGAGACGTATAAAGACTGGCACGAGAAGCTACCATTTGCTATATATGCGTATCGCACATGTGTACAGACCTCCACGGGGGCAACTCCTTTCTCGTTGGTCTATGGAATGGAAGCTGTACTACCCATTGAAGTTGAGATCCCCTCCCTGCGAGTCTTAATGTAGTCAAAACTAGAAGAATCGGAATGGGTTCGAGCTCGATATGACCAATTGTACCTGATTGAAGAAAAACGACAACTGAACTTGTTTTCCTTTTATAATGCTTTCTTGATCGAGTTATTCCTTGTCAATTTTCTTTGCTTGTTGCTTTTGAAATAAATATAGATATGAGGTATCCCTTTCATGCCTACTTTGCCATTTTCATGCATTTTATTTATGTTTCATTTTAGAGATAAATAGTGAAATTACACACTCTAAACGAAAAGAACATTGAGCATTACCTGGATGAGAATTGGGTAAGTACGAGAGCCTCAAAACAAGGACAAAGTTCAACAGGGGAAAAAAAAAGGGATATACGAGAAACATGGATTACTCGTAGAACTTGAGGACGGATACAAGACCTGAGAAAAGTTAAGAATCGAAGCAATGAAGATGGGTCATCATGGAAGTCGTAACAAGAAGATATATGACAAACAAACCCAAGGCACATGGCATAATCATGTAGGCATTTAAGACAAACACGTGCATATCATGACACCATCACGCATAACACATACAGGTACACCAGTAAAGCAAAAAGTTTTGACAATGACTGCACCGAACCAAGGGGAAAGAAGGCATCCGAGTTTCCACCAGACGATGCGTTTTCCAAAATCAACTCCTCAGGTCGCACGCTGAGGCATTTTTAATTTCTGTTTTTCAATTTCTATTTGCAAAACATCAACTCCTCAGGTCGCACGCTAAGGTATTTTCAATTTCTGTTTTTCAATTTCTGTTTGAATCAACTCCTCAGGTCGCACGCTGAGGTATTTTAAATTTCTGTGTTCCAATTTCTGTTTGCAAAAATCAACTCCTCAGGTCGCACGCTGAGGCATTTCTAATTTCTTTCTTTCAATTTCTGTTCATAAACATCAACTCCTCAGGTCGCACGCTGAGGCATTTTTAATTTCTGTTTTTCAATTTATGTTTGCAAAACATCAACTCCTCAGGTCGCACGCTGAGGTATTTTCAATTTCTGTTTTTCAATTTCTGTTTGAATCAACTCCTCAGGTCGCACGTTGAGGTATTTTCAATTTCTATTTTTCAATTTCTGTTTGAATCAACTCCTCAGGTCACACGCTGAGGTATTTTCAATTTCTGTTTGCAAAAAAAATTAACTCCTCAGGTCGCAAGCTGATGCATTTTTAATTTTTGTTTTTCAATTTCTGCTTGCAAAAATCAACTCCTCAGGTCGCACGCTGAGGTATTTTTAATTTCTGTTTTTAATTTCTGTTAGTTCAAAAAAAAAAAAAAATCAACTCATATTATGAGAGTGGGGTTGAGCCTCGGGTCACACGAGGAAGTACTTACAGACGGAATACTGAAGTCGCCTTGAGCAAATTGAACGAAGAAGTTCCAGTGGACAAAGAAGATTGAGCAAGAGCAAAATGAAGCTACAAGCCATATCTCTCGAAAGTAGCATTGGAGTAGACTAGAGATCGAAGCCTCCCCGAAGATAGTAAGGAAGCAATTTGAAAAAGTTCATATTTATTTCTTCGAAATCCCGGTAGAGAAGATCAAAGCTATGAATCTCTTTTCCCTGCAATCACATCGAAGCCGATCGAGGCACTAGTTACCGTACCCTTGAAAAAGCAATGGAATAGGAAATGCTATCTCCCTGAAGATATAACGAAATAGTGAAGCGGATCAAAGCAACAAGTTATAGTGGAGTTTGAAGCTGTTTGAAGAAGACGAGGACCAAGAAGTTAAGACTAGGCCAAGATCGAGCAAAATTGGTTCTTCTATTGTCTTTGCTCTATTCTCATTTCATGACAATGAGCAAAGAGGGGCAGCTGTAATCACCAATTTTGCCTGGGTTCATTAACCCAAGGCCTAATATCAAACTCAATGACAAATAAACCCAAAAGGCCCATATTTTTAGGGTTATCAAGAAACCCTAACCCTGGAGCCTAGCAGCACCGCGCGCGTGGAGGCACGCGTGCCACCTTTACGTCGCAACCCTCCACTGGCCTCCACTATCACTGGACCAGCCGTTGTCTGCCACCATTGCACTCCACAAGCCCACCTGCAAATCAAGACAAACAATGACAGCAAAAGAGAGAAATCAATTGTATTTTATTTCTGTCCTATTTCTTCAATTTTCGGATATAAAAACGGAGAAAATAACAATGTAAAGGGGGGAAAAACTTCGAATACAGGGGGTACTTTTTTCCACGAAATTTTCAGAAACTACCAGGAATCAAAAGCCAAAAAAACACATTGAAGGTTGTTTTTCGATTTGTGATTATTGCTATTTACTGCCATTTTCATTTATCTTTTTTTCGTTTTGGTTTTTATTGTTTTAAGATTTTCACCAACAATAACAAAAACAAAAAGAAAAAGAGGAAAGGGCTCACCGGGGTTGTCCCGTGACCACATCATCGCCCCGTAGTCCACCGTCGGAGGCTTCTCTTCATGGTCAAAATCGGGTGTGAAGAAGAGGGCGAAAGTGGCCCTTCCGCTTTTGGTTTGCGGGCTTTAAGAGTCCCGCCTTCGGACTCATTCGGAAAGGAGCCACGAAACCCCTTGATCTGCAAGGTTGGCCACCGTCGGTGGCGGGCGGACGAACGGATGATGTCCCTTCGGCCGGAGAAAAAGTGAAGAGGAGAGAAGGAAAGCTGAAGGCTACCGTTTTTCTTAAAATTTTTTAGGGCTAAACTTATTTTTTTCAGCAAACTTGAGTATAAATACCCTTAGAAACGGCACCGTTTTGTGCCTTAGGTCCGGATGCCAAAAACGGCGTCGTTTTGGCTCCGACCTGTACAACCCGACCCGCCTGTCAAAGCCAGGATCCGCGTGTTTTTAATAATTGGGTTATTTACACTGTAGGTCCTTTCTTTTTTTATTGGTTTTAATTTAGTTCTTCTTTTTTTTTTACTATTTATGAATTTGTCCGCATAATTTGTTCCGTTTTTCAAATTAGCATCTGGGCCATTGATGTACAGGAAGCGGACACGTGTCCATGAAAATTCCTTTTTTTGCCCGATTGGACCTCGTATGTTTTTACGCTTGTCGTTTTAGTCCTTTACTTCTTATTTTTTTAGATTTACCCCCAAATGTTTGTTTTAAATTCAATTTCCCCCTTTCTTTTTTTCTTTTGTTATTATATTATTAATTTAATATTATTATTAATATTATTATTAATATACTTTATTTTCATTTTTGTTTATTTTATTATTATTGCAATTGTAAGTTAATTACTACTACTATTATTGTATTACTACTTGTATATATATTTACTATTATTATTATTATTACTACTACTAATATGTTAATATTATTATTATCAGTATTATTATTACTATATTTATATTAGTATATTGTATATATTTCGTATAATTATTATTATCATCATTATTATTATTATTATTATTATTATTATTATATTGTACATATTTTGGGCCATTATTATTACTATTTTATTATTATATTTACTACTATTACTATTATTATTACTATTTTCATTATTATTATCATCATCACTACATTCACATATTTTGTATCGTTAGTATTATTATTTTATTATTATTATGCTATTATCATTGTGTTATTTTTCTTTCTATATCATTATTATACTATTACTTGTATATACTTATTATTATTATTATTATTATTATTATTATAATATTTATATTATCATATTGTATATACTTTGCATTAGTATTATTATCTCATTATCATTGTTATATTTATATTGGCACGTTGTACATATTTTATGTCCGTATCATTATTTTCTTATTATTGTCATTATTATATTTATCATTACTATTATTATTATTATGTTTATACTATCATATTGTATATATATATATTATTTTTTTATTATCTCGATCTTTACTAATACCTTTAACCCTTTTTTTATTATTATTTCAAAGCCGTCTTTTACCTTTTTATACTTTTATATTATTGTATCTTTTATTACTAGTATTGTTGATTTCGTATTTTTGTCATTTCATGTGGATCAACGGTTTTAAGTCGTAATCCGACATTTTTTAATTCATACAAAAGAGGTAATATTTGTGTGTTTAGAAGGCCGAAAAATTACATCCTAACGTGTTGGGTGTCGATCTTTTCGTTTGACTAAATATTCAAATATCCTTTTCTTGTCGAAGATGATCTCGGTGTCGAAATAATAGGGTGTTATATCCTAACATGTTGGGTATGATACTTTTATTCCTTTGAAGCGAGATAATCTTAAGATTTAATCCCGAATGAACGAATTCTATTCCTTCAAATTTTTACCCTAAATATTTTCAAGTTTTCAACATTAGGACAACATCAATCGATTTGGTACCAACTTTGGGCGTTACAAGGGTGCTAACCCTTCCTGGTACGTAACCGACTCCCGAACTCGTTTTCTAAAATTTCGTAGACCAAAATTGTGGTTTTAATAAACCAAAATGTTTTATTAAAACAAAGGTGACCCGATCACACCTAATAAAGATCGGTGGCGACTCCCGTTTTCTTTATTTTCAAAACCAAAGTCAATTCCCGTTTTATCAAAAAAATGGTTATGACATAGATTTTTTTAGAAAAAAATAGGAGAGACTTCTGAAGGAGTGGAAGTAGACAATGTGGACCAATCTAATGAAAATTGAAATGATAATGATATTAATTTGGATGATCTGAATTATGACTATGACTGTGCCAATGTGGTTGAACTTGATCCAAATGAACATAATAATTATCCAAATCATATCAATGAGGAATTTGCTACTGTGAATGACCCTAATGATGTACAAAATGAGTCAAATGTTGAAGATGTTAGGGATGATCCGCATTTTATTCCTCCTTTAGACATTTACAATCCTAGAAATTGGGGTATCCTTGATAACAAGTCTAGAGATATTTTAGTTGAAAAGGGGCCTTTAAGGGAATTGAATCGTAAATTTCCCTTAGATGGTAATTCTAGGCATTTCTTGTATGCTTATTTTTTCTAGAAAGTTGATTAATGGAGAGACTAGCGATAGAAAATGGTTAGTTTACTCTAAACATGTAGATAAAGTTTTTTATTTTTGTTGTAAGTTATTCACAAAACTAAATAGAAAGAGTTACCTGGCCATTGATGGTGTGAATGATTGGAAACACTTGAGTGAAAAACTCAAAGAACATGAGAATAGTTTTGACCATATGACTAACATGAATGTTTAGACTGAATTGAGAGTGAGATTAAAGACTAATCAGGCTCTTGATAAAGACTTGCAACAAGGAATCTCAAAAGAGAAAGAACGTTTGAGACATGTTTTCTTGAGAATACTTGCTGTAGTTAAATGTCTTGGTAAGAATAATTTAACTTTTCGAGGATCAAATGAGAAACTTTATGAGGAGAAACTTTATGACAGCAATTGATATTCTTGAACTTGTCAAAAATGCAGATTGTTATCCTAACGTTTCCATTGCATATCGGATCCTACTGACGATGCTTGTGACAGTAGCTTCCGCGGAAAGAAGTTTTTCGAAGTTGAAATTATTGAAAAATTACTTGAGATCGACAATGTCTCAGGAGAGATTAAATGGTCTAGCAATGTTATCTATTGAGAGAAATATGTTAGATAAAATTGATGTAGATATGATCATAAATGACTTTGCATCAAGAAATGCTCGAAGGAAATGCTTTTTATAAGTATAATATGTATATTTCATATACATTTTTTAAATTTATATGGGATGTTACAAATTTTTATATCTTTTTATATGACTTTGTATTTTAAAGAAGAAGTGCATTAGGGGCCCATTTTTTTCAGTTCACCCTGGGCCAAAGAAAATTCAGGAACAGCCCTGGTTATTGTTTAGTATCATAAAAGATCAGAGCAAATCAAAATCAAGTCGAGGCCACACTTAGCTGGTTCATATGGATATATGGCTCCAGCTATTTTTTTTTTTCAATTTTTTCTATCTTTTTGATTAATCTTTAATTTTTTTTTTATATACAATGGTTACCTTTCAGAACACGCAACAATGCGGCGTATTACAGAAAAAGTGATGTCTACAGTTTTGGTGTCGTTTTATTAGAGGTGTTAACCGAAAGGCACCCACTAGACCCGACTTTACCAGGTTGTGCACACTTGGTTCAATGGGCTCGAGATCATTTGGCTAGCAAGGGAGACCCGAGTGAAATCCTGGACCCAAAGCTCAAAGGAAGGGCTGACTCTGCCATGCATGAAATGTTACAGACATTAGTTGTATCATTCCTTTGTGTTAGCACCCGACCTGAAGATCGACCGATAATGAAAGATGTCGTTGCAATGCTCAAAGAAATCCGTCATCTCGAAGCATTACAGTTTGAAACCGACGTTTCAAAGGGAGCCTTAACACAACCACCACCATCCAAAATAGTGGTTGCGGATGGATCATCGAACTGCTCGTTTACTTTCTCCAGTGATTCGATTCAATTTTAAAGATGGGGTTTTCGAGTTGCAGCTATGTTAGTAGATTGTAATAATTAGTTTTCACCTTATGTAGAATATTAGCATATGTAACCAACAGTAAAACCAAAGACCTATTTGGTTTAATTTGAATTTGATTGTTAGTGTCGGATTTAAGCAATTAGAATTTTATTACAAGAATGAGATTCTGTGCCTCCAAACCTAGCGTAACAAACGTGGTCCCATCTTCCCTACATCACATGTCCATGAGCTGTCTGAAAATGACATTACTTTCAGCAATGCAAAAGCCTAACCTAAGTTTGGTACACTTTGTATGTCCTAATCTGCACAGCACATGCTACTAACAAACTTCAAACTCGGATATAAGAATCGAATACGGGTTATAAGTGGCGAATGAAAACGTCAAACATAAATGTCGGATATAAAGTCGAACATAAGTGGCGAGATAATTATACATAGAAAAATAAAATAAGTGTCCCATAATGATATAATGCTCCAACCTGCAAAAGAATTATGATCCACAGATGTTAAAGATAATGCAGCTCCACTAGCAATGCCTACTGTCATTGTCTCAATATTTTGATGTTTTGTCTCAAGATTTCAAAAAACAACAAACAGACAGATGAAACACATCCGCTAATTGCTCAAATTCTTACAAGCCTTTTAATCAAGAATTCATCTATAAGCTAACGACACGGCTGTAAAAAAAATGGTTACTATAATCAATGTCAAGACTTGAGATGGTATCAACAGGTTAGAAATGACCTATGTTAATTGGAAACGGGTGTGAGCATCAAATACGAGTATTCAAGCATGGATTTTTTGTTTTTTTTTTTACAAGACATGGGTGTCAGACACGAGTACTCGGAGCAATGTAGGTAATCACATCCGGACTAGAGTCTATGGGGCAGGATGGTAAGGTTTATGTTAGGAGTTAAGATGAGCTGTTTATCAGGGTTGGCATTTCTAATTCATATGAACATATGGGATGTGACAAATATTATTTTAGCTTTTGCTTATGAAATGTTGAAATGTTGCTAGCAGTCTGCTTGCTCATCTCATTGCCAAACCTATATATAATAGGTGGTTTCTCTGCAAAATCGGATTGTTTGTGGTTGAGGACACTTAAACACACACAAATGGAACTATGCTTGCAGATTTGACATGGAACTGAAGGCTGTTTTAACTTTTGTCTTATAAGCTACATATGAACATATGGGATGTGACAAATATTATTTTAGCTTTTGCTTATGAAATGTTGAAATAGTAAGTTTATATTAATTCTAATTCATATCCTTGTTTGATTAAAATTCCTTGATTAATAAAAAGTGAGATGGAGATAGTCAAACATCAATTTATAAGAAAAGAGATTTAGATTTGAATTATGAGGTTATAAATACACGTTTTTTTGGATTAAATTTCCAGCAGTCTTCTTCCTCAAACGTAGTGAATAGAGCACAATTTTGTTCTCAATCTTACCCACCTCTTTTGTTCTCAAACGTAGTGAATAGAGCACAATTTGGATTAAATGGTCACCATAAATGTCTCATAAAAGATGGGGAAAAGAAAAAGAAAGCATGAGAAATTAAACAGTCAATTGGAACACACTGCAGATTGTTGTTAGCTACTAAACAAAGCAAACCCACATATGAATAAAGTAGGATTGAATTTCACTATCTATTGAATCACAAATCATCCGTCCTGTTTGAGCTCCAATGCCTTACCATAATCACTTGGGAACTACAAGCATATACTTAAACCAGCAGATAACAACTCAATGAGTTGTCCAACAAATACATTCATGTCTTTTAGGTAGCTTCATTGACCGTACAAACTAGTTAAAATTTCCAGCATTCATGTCTTTGTTTTCCCTCAAGTAAACGTAGTCAATATTGCATATGGTGTGGAGTTGTTGTACATTGTACCGCGAATGTCCGAAATTTCCACATTGCTTGTAAATTAAGTTTAGGCGAGAGAGATGGGAGGAAGCAACAGCAAGTGTGGAGTGAATAGACAATTGATAATCTTAGTCTTCTCACCTAATCACCATTTTTTGTGGAGTAAAAGTCTAGTCAATACTGAAAATTTTCCATAATTTGAAATTCCATGGAAACAAGACCAAGCGGAATGTTTATGGTTGAGGACACTTACACACACGCAATTTCTAAGCATTTTAGTGTCATATGGAACTTAAAATTAATTTAAATGTTTTTTTACCTGCATTTATATATTCATATGTCATATGGAATTTTCGAAAAAATTCTGAAGAATTCTTGAGGCTTTTATAGGCATTTAAAGGAATTTTGGAAATTTCCATAAATAAATATACAAATCTGCATTAAAGGTGCCTTTAAATTAATTTGAATAAAATAAAATCAAATTGAGATACTTGTGCAACATCATTGAACCACCACCTCCAAATGTGCTTGAAAAAGATGGTTCAAAATGAAACATCGATTTTGGTTGGAAAGTGGTGTTGATAGGTTATGGGTGCGGAGTAGTGTTTGGAATGGTCATGAGATATGTTGTTTTCTAAATTGGTAAGCCGAAATGGTTCGTAAATTTGGTTGAAAACCAACATGAGAAGAGGCGAAGAAAAGAGTGAAAGAATGGAATTCGCAGCAATGGACGAAGAAGGATCTGGTTGGTGGAAATGATGTTCAAGTGCTTATATTTTATCTTCATAATTTCTTATTTTGAAGTCTATCAATTTCTTTTCCCATGGTGAAGGGTTGCATTGGCATGCACCCGTTTTTACTGTTAGCTTATCATATGTTATCTAGAATTTGTTTAACAAGGACTATTACTCATGGGACCGCTTTGTTAGTTGATTTTGTTCGTGCTTTGCACCGAAATCGGAAAAAATGTGAAAAAACTTCAACAAAGGGACCCGAAAAGATTTTACAAATTAGCTGTTGTAAACCTCAGTGATGTGAATGTGATAGGCAGCCATGTCAGGTTTAAAGCATATGTAGAAGAAGAGTCTATGATTGGAGACTGAAACGCTTCGACGATGAGATTACCACATGCTTTCCTTTTTCTTCTTTTGAAATATGACGCCTAATATTTCTGGCTAACAACTCACGTACCATAAATATCAAAATTATACATAAATATTAGTTAAATATGTAATCTGATGTATAAATTTTAATTTTAATTTAATTATACATATTTTAAAAAATAAATATATCAATTTATTATTATGTTGAATTATTTATGTATGCAATATTTTAGCGTAAAATGATGTTATATAGATAACTGTATTAATAATTTGTGAAAATTAAATTAAATTTACATATAATAAATAAAATTACATAAAATCAAAATTCATATATAATATTTACACATTCAACTTGAACATTGTCCCATACTTTATATCATATCATAATATTTTGGATAATTTATCCAGAAAGCAATTGGTGGATCATCTCATCATCCTTGTCTCGAGTTGAACATAGTCGATTCCATCTGATTTTAATATATGTGGAGGATTGCCTAACTCAATGGGCAGCTTATCAGGACGGGTTCCAAGATCACTGGGAAACATCTTGCAACTCACTCATTTAGACTTGTCGATGAACCAATTGAGTGGACAAATTTCAAGATCATTGGGGAACCTCTTCCAACTCACTCATTTAGCCTTGAAATGGAACCAATTGAATGGACAAATTCCATTATCAATGCTAAACCTAACGCAACTTGAATACATGCAGGTGTTACCGCAGGAGCAGATCTAAACATAAGGCTATGATTGTTCCATAATTTTTACTTTCAAAATTTCTTACTCATTAATCTTTGTTATTGTTTTGTAAGGGGTTGGTTGTTTAATATCCGCAAGCTCTTTGTAAGCTTAATCAATTTAAGCTTTAGTCATTGAATAATTATTAAGTTGGTTTACATATAAATACAAGTTCCACACTTGATTCCCAATCAATGTGGGATTAATGCTTTTTCTTTTTCTCAACACAATTCACAAGTAATTTACTTTGAGTGTTAATTTTTCATTCATCACTTAATTATTTTAAGCATATGATATACCTTTGTAAAGGTCTCATAAAGTAAAATATAAAACCATAATTTTATGATTCAACTCTCAACCTTTACCAATCACCTCAAATTTTCCAAAAATTACCACTTTTCCAACAAATTCTAAAGGTGTCTAGAACTTCAATGCGTGAATGTGAAATTTTCTCACCTAATCACCGTTTTCTCGAGTAAATGTATATAGTCAATATTGCAAAATTTTCATATTATTTGTGTAGGATTCAGCATTATGCAGATGTCCCACATTGCTTGTGGGTTATCTTTGGTTGACACAAAAAGTAAAAGCAGTTGAAGTCCATACACACTAACAGTGTTGGACCAAACTTTACGTCTTATATTCTTTTGATATGAGATCTTTTTTTCTATTTTAATTTTCTAGTTAGATAAAAGAGAAATAGTAATATGTGGCACTACCACGTCATCATAAAACTGCTAACATGGCAGTGATATGCTCATACTAAAAAAATGGTGTACTAAAAATATACATTAAACTTGTATGATTATTTTCCATTGGGGTAATTATTTATTTTTTTGACTAAATTATTGAGGAAAAATATAGTAGTTGTAACATGCTCAATTTTCTTGTACTCTTTGTATATTTGAAGTTTAATCTCTATACTTTTATTTTTAGGGATTTAGTCCCTCTACTTTTCAAATCTAAAAAATTAATTGGTTAATGTTGGTTGACAGCCATACATACCAAGTGAATAAACACTCACATTCTTTACGTGTTATAGGGAAGAAGACTAAGCCAATCTACTTTCTAATCTCATCAATCTTAGTTTGTTTGTTGGAAATAGCTCTTTTCACACTGCAAACTTGACCTTCAACACGTCAATGTAAAATGGGTACTCGTACATATGTTCCATTATGCTTTAAACACAAATATCAAATGCTTCAAAGACAATGAAGAATCCAATAATAGAGAACATGGTCGATGATATGAAGTTGAGGTGCAAAATTAAATATTAGGTGGTTTTACTTTTCGAGTTTTTGCTGATATGGCACTGCCATCTCAGCTATTGACGACGACATGACACTACCATGTCAGCGGTTAGTGATGATGTGGAAATAAACGATGTTGATGTGACATCTATTAACAACCACGTCGATATTATCGTTAGCTACTAACGGTCAACGTTAGTCAAATTTTGGTAAGTTTTACTAGTTTAATGGTTCAATTGATCAAAATTTGGCATTACCAAACCTTGCAGAAATGAAAAACAAAAGTTGTATTAGTCCAAATCTTTAATGGTTCAACAATTAATTAATTTTTTAATATATGTGGATTGTTGTATGAATGCCACATCAATAATATAAATTTTTAAATATTTTAAAAAATTAAAAATAAAAGTAAAAATATATAAAAAATTTAATTTAAAGAAATTAAATGTTGATGTGACATACACATATAGTGTTATGTGGATGCCACGTCGGCAAAGTTAACAGACATTAATTTTTCCATCTATTTTGAGGTGATTTGACAAATAATGCAAGTGATATGTGTCTTCATATGATGTTCAAATGATGTTCAAGCATTTCTGTTGTGTCTTCGTAATTTCTTGTTTTGTAGTCTGTCAGAATGTTTTGCCTATGGTGAAAAGTCGCAGAGATATGTGTCTATTTTTATGATTGTACCAATTCCTCTGTATTTCATTGCATTTCGTATGGTGTGTAACATCTTTGCATGGTGCAACTATGTATGTATCCTAAATGGCTTTTAGGTAGCTTCATTGACCGTACAAACTAGTTAAAATTTCTAGCATTCATGTCTTTATTTTCCCTCAAGTAAATGTAATCAATATTGCAAATGGTGTGGAATTATTGTACATTGTGGCGCAAATGTCCGAATTTTTCACATTGCTTGTAAATTAAGTTTAGGTGAGAGAGATAGGAGGAAGCAACAGCATGTGTGAAGTCAATAGACAATTGATAGTCTTTGCCTTTCTTTGTGGAGTTAAAGTATAGTCAATAGACAATTTTGTTTGTTTTGTGTGGAAAAGAATTTCCACATTAATTAGCCTTGTTGACAGGCGTGAATAGACACTCACATCCTTTACGTGTTATAGGGAAGAAGACTAAGTCATTCTACTTTGTAATTCAAGATGAAATTCAAATGAAATTCAAGATTTTGCTTAAAAAAAAGCATCCAATTTTAAGAATGAAAAATATA
Source organism: Gossypium bickii (assembly GCA_025503065.1). Classification (NCBI taxonomy): domain Eukaryota; kingdom Viridiplantae; phylum Streptophyta; class Magnoliopsida; order Malvales; family Malvaceae; genus Gossypium; species Gossypium bickii. The sequence continues at coordinate 767,212 of CP106721.1, read as the reverse complement.
TGGTAAAAAGAAGACTAAGTGGTTGTTGATGATGGTGAAAAATACAAAAATTTTGAAAATCTAATATCCATAGCTTTTCAATGTAAAAGCAAAAAAGACTGTAACGCTAATGTTGTGCTATTATTTGTTGCCTATAAATACCATTCCTATCCTTCATCTTCCTCTACAAACATAACATGGCCTCCTATCTCTTTCTCTGCCTATTCCTCTTCTTTCCCCATCTTTATGCTTCTTCTTCAGTATCTCACTCCTGCTCTTCACTAATCCAGTTCAAGAACTTTTTTTCCATCACTCAGACATACCAGGCTGCTTTGTATTGCGATGAGATTCCTGGTCTTGAATCTTACCCCAAGACAAACTCATGGAAGGAGGGTACAAATTGCTGCTCATGGGATGGGGTCACTTGTGACCACCTAAATGCTCATGTTAGTGCCCTTGACTTGAGCTGCAGTTGGCTATATTGCAACTTCCCTTCCAATACCACTCTCTTCCTTCTTCCTCACCTTCAAAAACTCAACCTTGCCTACAATGATTTTAATCTTTCTAAAATTCCATCTGAGTTTGGTCAATTTATAAGCCTATTCTACCTCAACCTTTCTCAGGCAGAATTTTCAGGAAAGGTCCCATCCCAACTCTCCCACCTGTCAAAATTGGTTTCACTTGATCTCTCCTTTGGGGCTGATGAACTGGACAAACATGCCATGGAGGGACTTGTTCACAACCTAACTGAGGTCAGGCATCTGTTTTTAGATGGAATCAACATGCCTTCTATTAATGTTCATGTCTTCATGAATCTATCCTCTTCTCTAAGGTCTCTCAGTCTTGCTAGTTGTGATTTGCAAGGAAAATTCTCAAAAAACATTTTTGATTTGCCAAACCTCAATCTCCTCAACTTGGAAAAAAACCAATTGAGTGGACAAATTCCAAGATCATTGGGGAACCTCTTGCAACTCACTCATTTAGACTTGTCGATGAACCAATTGAGTGGACAAATTCCAAGATCATTGGGGAACCTCTTGCAACTCACTCATTTAGACTTGTCGATGAACCGATTGAGTGGACAAATTCCAAGATCATTGGGGAACCTCTTGCAACTCACTCATTTAGACTTGTCGATAAACCAATTGAGTGGACAAATTCCAAGATCATTGGGGAACCTCTTGCAACTCACTTATTTAAGCTTGGATAGGAACCAATTGAGTGGACAAATTCTATTATCAATTCTAAACCTAACGCAACTTGAATACTTGGATATGATAGAAAATTCATTAGAAGGTTCCATTCTAGATGAGGTAACCGCTTTTCCTAATTTAATAAAATTATGGTTATATGACAATTTACTCAATGGAACACTTCCGTCATGGTTGTATACTGCTCCCTCCTTAAAGGAAATATCTCTCTCTCATAATCAATTCAGTGGGTATATCAAAGAATTCCAATCCAAATCACTTGAATCAATAGAGTTAGAGAATAATAAAGTTCAAGGTCCTCTTCCATCTTCAATATTCCAACTTCTCATTCTTACCCAACTCATCTTATCCTCAAATAATCTTAGTGCTATCATAGAGTTAAGCATGTTCCCAAACCTTCCAAATCTCCGATATCTTGACCTTTCATATAACAGCCTATCCTTAACATCTAATCTTAGCATGTTCTCAAACCTTCTGAATCTCCAATATCTTGACCTTTCATATAACAGCCTATCATTAACCTCTAATCTTAGCATGTTCTCAAACCTTCCAAATCTCCAATATCTTGACCTTCCATATAACAGCCTATCCTTAACATCTAATCTTACTTCTAGTGTCATTCAGATATTGCCTAATCTTATAAACTTAATTTTGTCATCTTGTAATCTTGGTGAATTCCCCCAATTTTTGAAAGGGTTTAAAAGTTTGAAAATGTTGGACCTCTCTTATAATAGAATTGAAGGCAAAATTCCACAGTGGATGCAAGAGGTGGGGAATTACTCTTTGACTTACTTAAATGTATCTCACAACTCTTTGACAGAAGTTGAGCACTTTCTACGGAAGACTATTGCAGTTCTTGACTTAAGCTCCAATTTGATTTGTGGAAATCTTCCGATTCCAGCTTTGACGATCAATGTCTTTCTGATCTCAAATAATAGTTTCAATGGAGAGGTCTCTTCTTTAATCTGCAATGTCACTTCTCTTCAAATTCTTGATTTGTCCCATAATAACTTGAGTGGAATAATTTCGCAATGTTTTGTAAATTTGAGCAACAGTCTTGAATTCTTGAATCTGAAGAAGAACAAGTTTTATGGGACGATTCCACCAACATTTGCAAAGGGATGCCAATTGAGTAATTTCAACTTAAATGGAAATCCGTTAGAAGGGCCTTTGACGCCATCCATCCTTAATTGTAAAGGTCTGGAAGTGCTAGATCTTGGTAACAATAGGATCAATGATACATTTCCTCATTGGTTGGAAAGTCTTCCACAGCTACAAGTTCTTGTATTGAAGTCAAATCATATGCATGGTTCCTTGTGTGTCAATAGCTCCAAGTCTAGCCTTTTTTTCTCTAAAATCCAAATTTTTGATCTCTCAAGTAATTATTTTTCTGGACCCCTGCCAGTGAGATATATCAACAGCTTCAAGCTATCATAAATAAAGAGAAGATTGGTAGTACAGAGTCGTACATAGGGGTGTATGGGGTGTATGATCGTGGAGGTAGAGGTGGCTTCTATACCTATTCCATTGGAATTGTTATGAAAGGAAAAGATATGGAATTGATGAAAATTTTCACCATGTGGATGATCATTGATCTATCAAACAATCAGTTTAAGGGGAGATTCCAAAGGTTATTGGGAAGCTTAACTTCTTGAAAGGGCTCAACCTTTCTCATAATAACTTTAATGGTGGTATCCCCACCTTAATAGGGAATTTGACAAGTCTTGAATGGTTGGACCTATCTTCAAACGGGTTGTCTGGGACGATTCCAAATAGATTGGCAGATCTGCCATTTCTTTCGTCCTTAAATGCTTCTGAAAATCAACTCCATGGTCAGATTCCTCAAGGCAGGCAATTCAACACATTTGGAAATGATTCATATGAAGGAAATAAGGGACTATGTGGGCTTTCGGTGTCGAAAGGTTGCAACATCATTGAGCCAGCACCTCCAAATGTGCTTGAAAAAGACAGCTCAAAATCAAACATTGCTTTTGGTTGGAAAGTGGCGTTGATAGGTTATGGATGCGGAGTAGTGTTCAGAATGTTGGTGGGATATGTTGTTTTCCAAACTGGTAAGCCGAAATGGTTGGTGAATTTGGTTGAAAACCAACATGAGAAGAGACAAAGAAGAAAGTCAAATAAAGGAAATCGCAACAATAGAAGAAGAATGATCTAATTACTGCAAATGATGTTCAAGCATTAGTGTTATATTTTCACAATTTGTTGTTTTGCTGACCGTTTTGCCTATGGTGAAGGGTTGCATTGGTATCTGTCTGTCTTTAATATTGTGCCAACTCCTCTGTCTTTCATTGCATTTCATATTTGTACTGTCTGTAATGGTTTGTTGTGTAACCATTTTGTATGGTGGAGTTGTTTATGTCTTCTTTCATAACTTTCAATTCAGTCTCAATAATCTTTGCTACTGCTCACTAAAGGAGAACAAAATGTCTTAGTGATCTCTGTTGTATTTTCATAATTTTTTTACAAGTGTGTCCACTGTTTTTCCTTGACCAATTTAACCAAATGTCATTATCTTTAGCATTGTGCATGGTGTATTCCCAGTGATGGCTTGTTTATGAATCACTTGACAAGCTAATGAATTAACAAGTTAAGTTTATAGCTAACATGGAAGTCAAGATGTTGATGGTGCAGAAAAAGTTGGAATTTCAAGCATGTATGTCCCTTTTTTCCCTCTATTTCTAGAGTAAACGTAGTTAGGTAACAAAGTTGATGTGAATTGAGGTACAAAACAAGTGTCCCATAATGATATAATGCTCTAACCTGCAAAAGAATTATGATCCACGGATGTTAAAAATAATGCAGCTCCACTAGCAATAGCTACTGTCATTGTCTTAATATTTTGATGTTTTGTCTCAAGATTTCAAAAAACAACAAACAGACAGATGAAACACATCCACTAATTGCTAAAATTCTTACAAGCTTTTTAATCAAGAATTTATCTATAAGCTAATGACACGGCTGTAAAAAAAATGGTCAATCTAATCAATGTCAAGACTCGAGATGGTATCAACAGGTTAGAAATGACCTCTGTTAATTGGGAGTGGGTGTGAGCATCAAATACAAGTATTCAAGCATGGGTTTTTTTTTAACAAGACATGGGTGTCAGACACAAGTACTCGGAGCAATATAGGTAATCACCTTCGGACTAGAGTCTATGGGGCACTATGATAAGGTTTATGTTAGGAGTTAAGATGAGCTGTTTATCAGGGTTGGCATTTCAAAGAAGTCATCCTATCTAAAGTCAAAACCTGTGTGCTGAACCATAACTGAGTTGCTTTTGGTGCCTTTAGGAAGGATTCTGAGATTCCAACTTCTTTAAAACAGAACCAATAACACCCTAATTGAAACCGCGACACTGAAGCCATCGAACAATCCTTGACTTCTGTGTCTCTTTAAGAACATCTCGACCTCGAAGCCATTGCTTCGAGGCCTGAATTAATAGGTGATCCGATGAAAGCTTTGAAAAAACAAGTCAGGATTCCTGATCATCATTTGAGTCACCATCCCGACCCTCGAAAACTAGTTTTAACGCATTTTCTGCATCAGCTTCACTTATACCCTTATTGAGCAATGCCTGATTCAGCATTTTCATGAGAATTCAAAATTTTTTCTTGAAAACATTAAATGCGAGAAATCAACAAGTCAATTTACTTCTTTTCCTTAGTTATTTCGTTTCTTTTATTACAAATAAAACGGTGAATGTACCTGAGAGGTCCCTGTATTCTAGGGGCATAATCAAATTTAGTCCTTCTACAATTAAGTGGATCAATTTAGTCCCTGTAATATTAAAAAGAATCAACTAAGATCAAATTGGAATAGAGTTAATATTTATTATTTAAAATATATCATTTATTATTTAAAAGAATCGTACATCGATATGCTTTGTATGTGCATGATAGACTTGATTCTTTGCTAAATGAATAGCACTTTGACTATCACAATACACGTTAATATGCTTCTGAACCAATCTCAAGGTTTTAGCCATACCTTGTAACCAAATAGCTTCCTTTACATCCTCTGTTATAGCCATGTATTCTACTTCTGTGGTTGACAACGCAACTGTAGACTGTAGTGTAGACTTCCAACTTATTGGTCCTCTAGCAAGTGTAAACACATAACCGGTGGTTGATCTTCATTTGTCCAAATCACCAGCATAATCAGAATCAACGTACCTAATAACACCTTTATCAAGTGTATTATCCTGCTCGAATAGCAATCCAACATCCACGATCTTTTTAATATGCCGTAGAATCCATTTCACAGCTTGCCAATGTCCTTTTCCAGGATTATGCATATACCTGCTCACTATACTAACTGCCTGTGAAATGTTGGGTCTTGTACACACCATTGCATACATCAAGCTACCCACTGCATTAGAATATGGAACTTGCAACATGTATTCTCTTTCCATATTCGTCGAAGGAGATAGTTGTGCAGAAAGCTTGAAATGAGAATCTAACGGGGTACTTACAGGTTTTGTCTGCTCGTTCATGCCAAACTGCTGTAGTACCTTCTTCAAATGCTGCTTCTGAGACAAGCTAACTCTGCCATGAGCTCTATCTCTACATATTTCCATGCCAAGAATCTTCTTAGCTTCACCTAGGTCTTTCATCTCAAACTTGAGATTGAGTTGAGTCTTCAATCTTTCAATTTCAACTTTGCTCTTAGATGCTATCAGTATATCATCAACATATAAGAGCAAGTATATGAAAATTCCTTCTTGTAGCTTCTGAAAATACACACAATGATCAAATTTACTTCTTGTGTACATTTTCCCTTTCATGAACTGATCAAATTGCTTGTACCACTCCTCAGAGATTGCTTCAATCCATAAAGTGACCTTATCAGTTTGCAAACCCAGTTTTCTTTACCAGTAACCTTGAATCCATCTAGCTGAGTTATATAGATTTCTTTTTCCAAGTCACCGTGTAAAAACGCGGTCTTCACATCAAGCTGAACTAGTTCAAGATTATATTGCGCAACCAAGGCTAGCAAAATCCGAATAGACGAATGCTTTACAACTGTAGAAAACACTTTATTGTAGTCTATTCCTTCTTTCTGAGCGTAACCCTTTGCTACCAATCTAGCATTGTACCGAATTTCATTTTTACCAGGAAATCCTTCCTTCTTTGCATATACCCATTTGCATCCAATTGCCTTCTTTCCCTTGGGCAGTTTCACCAACTTCCAAGTCCTATTTTGATGAAGAGACTGCATTTCATCATTCATGGCTTGCTTCCACTTTACACCATTAGGGTTACTTATTGCTTCTGTGTAAGTAGAAGGAGCATCATCATCTGTAATTGGAAGTTCATAGGCCACTATCATCAAAGCGAGCAGGCTTACGAATCTCTCTTCTTGGCCTCTTATATGCAATTGAATCTTGTTGCTGTAGAGGTTCTTGGGTCTAAACTTCTTCATCATTTATCCTTCCAATATTAACTGGATCATTATTAACCTTTTCAAGCTCCACCTACTGCAAAGTACTACTGGTTTTGTCATCCTTTTATGAATCCTTTAACATGGTTGATTCATCAGAAGTCACATCTCTATTGAAGATAATCTTCCTTGTATAAGGACACCATAGACGGTATCCTTTTACTCTACTAGTTATACCCAAGAATAATGCTTTCTTTTCTCTTGGGTCTAACTTAGATTTTTTTACGTGATAATATACAGTGGAACCAAAAACATGTAAAGAATCATAATCAGTAGCAGGTTTACTAGTCCAAATCTCCATAGGAGTTTTTCCATTTATTGTAGCTGATGGCGAATGGTTAATTAGATGGCATGCATATGTAACCGCCTAAGCCTAAAATTCCTTACCCAATCCAGCATTGGACAACATACATCGAACTTTCTCCAGTATAGTTCGATTCATACGTTCTGCCACCCCATTCTATTGTGGTGTATCCCAAATAGTGAAGTGTCACATAATGCCCTCATCTTGACATACTTGTAGAAATGGATCATTTTTGTACTTAGTACCATTGTCTGATCGAAACTGTTTGACCATTCGACCAGTCTGAGTTTCCACCATCTTCTTCCATTTTAGAAATGCATCCAATACTTCTCTTTTTCTTTTCATTAGATATATCTACACTTTTCTTGAATAATCACCAACAAAAGTAATAAAATAGTGCATACCTTCAAAAGAAGCCACTCTGGTAGGTCCCCACACATCACTGTGAACGTAGTCCAGAATTTCTTTCGTATTGTGAATTGCTGAACAAAATTTTACCCTCGTCTGCTTGCCCAGAACACAATGTTCATAGAATCCCAATTTGCAAGAATTTGCACCTTTCAACAAGCCTTGCTTCGCCAAAGTCTGCAAAGCTTTTTCATCAGCATGTCCCAATCGCATATGCCATAACCTGGTAGCCTCTGAATCTTCATCTTTCGCAGAAATTGTTGATATTGATCTAATAATTGTGCTTCCATTTAAAAGGTACAAGTTATTTCTTCTTGTTCCTTTCATCAGCATCAATTCCCCAGTTACTACCTTTAGTAATCCATCTGTTAAAGTTATTATGAGCCCTTTAGATTCTAAGGCCCCTAATGAGATGAGATTTTTCTTCAAGCTAGGTACGTAGCGAACATCAGTCAAGACTTAGATTGAGCCGTCGTGATTTTTCAATTGGATTGTACCTACTCCCATTGTCTTACAAGCACTGGCATTGCCCATAAGAACAACTCCACCTTCTAGTTATTTAAGACTAGAAAACCAGTCCTTATTAGGACACATTTGGTAAGTGCATCCCGAATCCAAAATCCACTCATCAGTAGGACATGCCAATATCATGCCAGCCAAGCTAAAGTCTAACTCCTCATCATGCTCCGCTACACATACATTAGAAATAGCCTTGCCCTTTTGTAACTTAGGACAATTCTTTTTCTAATGCCCTTTCTCATGACAAAAGGCAGACTCATCTTTGGCGGGTCTCCCTTTGGACTTTCCTCTTCTATCAAGTTTGCTGTTGCGTGAACGACCTCTTACTGTTAAGACTTCTACAGTTGTATCTCTGTGATCTCTTTTATCTTTCTTTCGAGTCTCAGATCTATGCAATGCACTGCAGACTGCATCAAATGTGATTATGTCCTTCCCATGAAGCAATGTGGCGGTAAGATGATCATATTTGATCATTGCAAATCAGAGCTTTAATATTTATAAAAGAATGATCAAACCTGGGGACTAACTCTGACAATGATTAAAGGCAAGTGTACTTATCGAACAGTAGTATAGCATAGGTAAGACCGGATATTGAACCCAAAGGAACTAAAAGTATTAATACTCACTTTTTTTTATTATTTAATCTAAATTAAAGTGAAGGTTGCTTTTAAACTAAATTGTCGAAGACTTAAACTAAGAACACAAAGACAAGAAGAACTAATTGGAAAATAACTTTGAAGAAAAACTCAGTTGATTGCGACGATAACTTCGGGAAGAATCCACCTAGACTTCACTTATTATTTGACCCCAAATTGTATGATTTCTTTACTTAGCTTGATCTGTGAGACTCCCTAACCTATATTAAACCCTCTCTCGATGCGAATAACGTCTAACCTTAGGTTAATTAGTGAAACTCTCGTTTGCTTATAATAACCCCCTAGGATAGCAGTAAATCGATCAATGGACTCCCATATTAGGTTTCACCCTAATTTAGCAAAATCTCGTAACCCTATCTCTAGGCGTTCGATCAACTTCGCTTAATTATGTTAGATCTACTCTTAGGTAGGGTCTATTCCCCCTCCACCTAAGCACATTAGATTTGGATTAAGCAATATAATTAAGAACAAACTAAGTAATTTATCATATAACTTAGAAATCAAATAACAAAATCTATCTCGATTTCATCCCCTTCAGGTATCTGAGGGGTTTAGTTCATAACGAATAAAGAAAACATCGCAAGAGAAAAGATAAAACAAAACATAAGAAAACACTAAAACCCCTTGAAAGAATTGAAGGAGAATTCCGCCGTCTTGAGTATAACTCCAGCTTCTTGGGATGGATCAACTGGCTATCCTCGCGTTATTCCCTAACTTTGACCTTCTCGGCTTGGCTCCTTGGCCTAGCTTTCGATGCCTTTCAAAGGTGGTACTTGGGGGATATATATAGGCTCTTGGAATGCGATTCTTTCTCCCTAAGTATCCTTTTTCGACTGAAATTTCTCTTTCCAGCGACAAAGGCACGGCCATGGCACACGCCCGTGTAGATCGAGACCAGACCATGTTCAGATTTCTAATTTAAGGCACGGCTGTGTATGACAGAGTTGAGGCAGTGCTCTAGGTAATCGTCGAGGCACGGTCGTATGGACTTTGGGCCAGGTCGTGTCAATTTCGTGCTAAGGCCCATTTACTCTATTTTAGGCCCGTTTTGTGTTCTTTTCATCCTCGGGTGCTTTCCTGGGTATAAGACATGAAAAGAAAGGATTAAAAGCACCTTTTTATAGAAATCAAGGAATAATTCATCCAAAAGCATACTAAATGTGGGATTAAAATATGTTACTTTTACGGTTTATCAAATACCCCCACACTTAAGCTTTTGCTTGTCCTTAAGCAAATCCTTAACTTACAATTAAGACAAACTTTCCATGATCTACAATTCTTATCAACAATGTCTTATCCTAATTCATAGAGAATTCATACATGGATGATTTGATTCAAAGCGTCCTAAAGATTCAAACGAGATAACTCATAATTTTGTACTTCGAAAACATAGGTGTCTCCCCTTATTTAGATAACTACCTTTTCAATTAAAAACTGAAAGGGATTGATATCCTCACTTAGGATTCACTCAGATCACTCTAAAGTGTTTAAGGTTCAGGAAAAGATCGCTCATAAGTCGAACCTGAAAAGTTAATCCCATAGGCTTGCCTGAAAATCAAATCTCCACCACAGTTTTATGAGATGACAAATAGATCAAAAGGTCTTTGTTAGGGTTGTAACGGGGCTAGGGTAAAAGGTGTGGTCACAGGCTGAAATTAGAGGGTTAGAATTGAGATTGAATTGGCAAGTACCTACCTAAAACTTTTTCAAAATTTCATTAACTGAAAAGTAATAATCCTACTAATACGAGCTTTTCTTTTGAAAATAGTCTTTGGTTATGTAAGCTCTCTTTTCATACTACTAATATTGAATAACTTGGATTTTTTTTAAGAACAAACTAAATAATACGTGATAAATTTAACTATCAGAATAATAAACTTCGATAACTGATCAAATCAAGTCTCAATTAAGGGGTAGTCAAAAGAAAGGGTGATAACAAATACAAAGACTTTGGGTTATTATTAGTAGGTGAGTCAATAGAAAGGGTTTGTTAGGATCAACGGGGTTCACTAGGGGTTAATTGTAAAGGTAGGCTATTTAATGGAGTTAGTGGGTTAAAATCTAGGTGCCTTTATCATCTCTGTATATCAAATCATAACTGTGGTCTCAACATGTATAAACGAGGCAAGTTCTAGAATAACAGTTCATAGTTGACACACCCATAATCAAAAAATAAGCACGAAAAAGAATATATGCTCTAAAAGGTTCAAATACTCGCAAAAATTATGGGTGTTTTGACATCATCCTTATGAATTTTAAATTTCAAGGTAGTATTCAAATTTAGGTCAACAAACTATCAAAATGTTAATTCCTGAAAAACAGACTTATCATGCTCGATTCTCTAGTATTCCCCAAATTAAACATCAACGTACAATTAACTATGACTTATTCTAAAACATGTCAATAATCATAAAAAAATCATCAGAATTTTCATCCTAATTAGTAATATAACAACTTTGCATAAAAACAAGACTAAATCAGGGATTTGAGAATAATGAAAAAATTAGGTACTTTTATTCCAATTTTACCCTCAGAGATTTGAGAATAATGCAAAAATTTAAATCCTTTTACCCCCCACACTTAAGATGTACATTGTCCTCAATGTACAAAGATAGATAATACAGTTGTATTCAAAATCAAGAAGGAGGGAATATGATACTCCCTGAGGTGTGGACGGTTTCCCTAGAGGATGGCAGGGGTCGTGGAGGTTATGGTGGAGGATGTGGCAAATACAGCGAAGGCGTCGGTATGGTGGTGGTGTTGGTTCCCAAGCTCTGTGCTAGATGAAGAAATTGGGGAACTCATGAAGGATTAGCTAGGGGTTATTGAAACATAATATAAATAAACTAAAGATAAAATTAAAGAAAAGCAAGCTAAATGGAAGGAGACTAAGAAGAAAACTAAGAAGAAAAGAAAATCCTAATGGACTGTGGAGTCCTTATTGAAGGATGGTTCGCAAGGTGGGAATCAACACTAAGGTTGGGGATGTGATGGCGGTGGTGGAAGTGAAGGGGTTCTCGTGGTGGTCGGCGTGATTCCCAAGCAGTCTGGCGAACCTAACACTAAGAAACTAAAAGAAAATTAAACAAAAAGAGCAGTAGAGAAGCTTAAATAAGGAAAATAAAGGAGAAGAGAAGGAAATTGAAGCAAGAGAGAAAGAAAAGATAAAAACTAATTAGTCTCAAAGACCCTTGGCTTGGTGTTGAGACGAAGCTGCCGGCATGAACTCATGTTGATCATTCTTTGTTAAAGAGTCTATGCTTAGCTTCTTTCGCTTCTTTGGCATGGTGTTGATTTGCTCAAGGATCTAGTGTCTTGGAGAGTCTGAAATAGAGGAGAGTGAAAAGGAAAGAAAATAAAGAAGAAATCAGATGGAGGGAAGGGGAAGAGGTGAGGGGTTTAAATAGATATTCAAATTTGGTGCTCCCCCACGGTCGTGGTCCCAGGGTGTGTCGATTTACACGGCCACCTCGCACGGTCGTGTTGTGGTGTGTGTTTGTCACCCCATACCCGTGCTTTGGATCTGCACGCTCATGTTCGTCAAGTCAGTATCTTCGCACGGTTTGTAGGCACGGGTGTGTTCTGCCTGTGGTGTGGAAGTCAGTAGCCTCACAAGGTTTAGAGCGCGGCCGTGCTCTTTCTGTCGGTGCCTGTGGGGAGGGTGGTTGGATCTGTGACGCTGGGGGTGGTTAGACTGACTTGCACGGGCTCTGCCCTGTCAGTGTGGTGGTTCAGGTGGTCCACACGGCCACGGACACGGTCGTGTGTAAGGCCGTCTGGCCTAGAATTTTGCACTTTTTTTGTTAGTTTAAAAAAAGAGAAAAAAGGAAAAGAAAAGGATAATAAAGGCAAATGTGAAAAAATGGGGTTAGTGCCCGGGTTGCCTCCCGAGAAGCGCTCGTTTATATTCTTAAGCTAGACTCTCCCTGTTTTCGGTTCTAAAGGAAGGCTGATGGAGCATAAGCTCCTCTCTCATGTCTCCAAAATCTGCACCATTATAAATTTTAAGTCGGTGACCATTTACCTTGAATGTGCCTTTAGTGGGATGAGTTACCTCGATGGTGCCATATGGAAATATTTTTTTGATCATGAATGGGCCTGACCATCTTGATTTCAACTTTCCCGGGAATAGTTTAAGCCTTGAGTTGTATAGTAGGACTAAGTCTCCTACTTCGAATTGCCTTGATCTCTTGAGACGAGCATCGTGGCGTCGCTTTGTTACTTTCTTGTACAGTTTTGAGTTCTCATAGGCATCTGTTTTCCACTCGTCTAGCTCGTTCATCTGCATCAATCTCCTCTTTCCTACAATTTTAAGGTCAGTATTCAAAAATTTTATTGCCTAAAAAGCTTTGTGTTCTAATTCGAAAGGGTAAATGACAGCTTTTCCTATATACAAGTTTGTATGGGGGTGTCCCTAATGGTGTTTTAAATGCTGTTCTATAGGCCCATAACGCATCATCTACTTTTGATGCCTAGTCTTTTCTATTTGATTCAACGGTTTTTTCTAGAATGCGCTTAAGTTCTCGGTTTGCCACCTCAACTTGCCCACTGTTTGAGGATGATATGGGGTTGCTGTTCTGTGGTATACTCCAATCTTTTTAGGACTTTTTCAAATTGAGTATTGTAGAATTGAGTACCCCTATCACTAATAATTGCTCTAGGTATGCCAAACTGGGAAAATAGTTTTTTGAGGAACTTGACTACTACCCTAGCATCATTGGTAGGTAAAGCTTCCGCTTCCAGCTATTTTGACATGTAATCGACTGCCACTACGATGTACTTGTTTCCAAATGAACTAGGGAATGGTCCCATGAAATCGATACCCCATACATCAAATATTTCACATGATAACATATATGTTTGAGGCATTTTATCTCATTTAGAAATATTACCTATTTGTTGGCATCTATCACACGAGGTAACATACCTGTTGGCATCTTTGAATAGAGTGGGCCAATAAAAATCTGATTCGAGTATTTTGTGTGCTATCTTAATACCACTGTAGTGTCCTCATGATGGTCCTGAATGGCAATGCTCCAAGATTTTGTTTGCTTCTGTCTTTGTAACACATCTTTGAATTACCTGATCTGCACAAATGCGATAAAGAAAGAGATCTTCCCAAAAATAATTTTTCACATCAGCAAAAAATCGCTTCTTTTGGCGATGTGTTAATTTTCTTGGTAAGATGTTAGAAGCTAAATAATTCACAATATTTGCAAACCATGGTACCTCAGAATGTGTTATAGAAAAGAGTTGTTCTTCGGGAAATGAATCATTTATTTCACTTTCATCAAGCTCTTTGGTGTGTGGATTTTCAAGTCTAGAAAGGTGATCTGCTGTGAGATTCTCGGCTCCTTTCTTGTTTTGTATTTACAAGTCGAATTCCTGTAAAAGTAAAATCCATCGTATGAGTCTGGGTGTTAATGTTCTACTAGCGTACAAAATCGGCTGAAAATGCTTGTCTTTTGGTTGTCCCAAAACTGCACCTACTGCAAAATCACTTGCATCACACATTAGTTCAAAGGGTAAGTTCCAATCAGGTGCAATTATAATCGGTGCATTTATTAATTTATCCTTAAGGATATTAAATGCATTTAAACATTCATGATTGAAATCAAAAGGAACATCTATTTCTAACAATTTTGTCAAAGGCTTAGCTATTTTCGAAAAATCCTTAATAAATCTTCTATAGAACCCTGCATGTTCTAAAAAGCTTCTAATAGCCTTAACAAAAATAGGGGGAGGTAGTTTTTCTATGGCTTCAACCTTTGCTTTATCTACCTCAATCCCTTTACTAGAAATATTATGCACTAACACGATTCATTCTCTAACCATAAAGTGACATTTTTCCCAATTCAAGACAAGGTTTGTTTCCTCACATCTCATTAGAACTCGTTTTAAATTTTTAAGGCAAAGATGGAAAGAATTACCGAATACCGAGAAATCATCTATAAATACCTCCATGATGTCTTCCATGAGTTCATCAAAGATTGCCAACATGCAACGCTGGAAAGTAGCAGGAGCATTATATAATCCAAAAGGCATTCTACGATAAGCAAATGTACCGTATGGGCATGTGAATGTCGTCTTTTCTTGATCTTTAGGGGCTATGGGGATTTGGAAGTAATCGAAGAGTCCGTCTAAGAAGTAGTAGCACATATGCCCTGATAATCTTTCCAACATTTGATCTATGAAGGGTAGAGGGAAATGATCTTTTCTGGTGGTGTCATTCAGCTTCCTATAGTCAATACAAACTCTCCAACCTGTAACTGTTCTTGTGGGAATTAACTCATTCTTTTCATTGGGCACTACCGTCATTCCCCCTTTCTTTGGAACTACCTGCACAGGACTTACCCAAGTACTCTCAGAAATAGGATAAATTATTCCTGCATCTAGATGTTTAATGACCTCAGCTTTGACTGCTTCTTTCATGTTAGGGTTTAACCGTCTTTGGGGTTGCACACATGACTTGTATTCTTCTTCCATAAAAATTTTGTGGGTGCAGAATGCGGGGTTTATTCCCTTAATGTTAGAAATTTTCCAAGCTATGGCTTTTTTGTGTTCTCATAATACCTTTATCAACTCCCCTTTTTCTTTGGGTTCTAGTTCTGAAGAGATGATTACTGGTAGCGTAAAATTATCCCCAAGGAATGCATATTCTCAGTGTTTTGGTAACTGTTTTAATTCCAGTTTGGGTGGCTCTTCGATAGAGGGTTTCTGTTTTATTTCGTCATCATTTTCAATGATTTCTTATTTCATTTGTCTGGATGATGATGTATTCAAATTCAACTTATCATCTTCTTCTTCTTCCCCCTCCTCTTGGGTCAGGCACAGTTCCATCGTGTCATCATGTATGATTTCCTGTAATGAATTTTGAATGATATGATCAGTAGTATCAACAAAATAACATGAATAATCTTGCTCTTTATAATATCGCATGGCATCATAAATTTGAAAAATGATTTCTTCATCTTCTATCCTCAGTGCGAGTTTACCATCTCCTACATCAATAATGACTCTAGCGATGGCTAAAAAGACACGCCTAAGATTAAGGGAACATTAATGTCTTCATCTATGTCTAATACAACGAAATCAACCGGGAAAATAAATTTATCAATTTTTACCAAAACATCTTCGATAACTCCTTAGGATATTTAATGGATCTATCTGCTAACTGAATAGTCATCCTAGTGGGTATTGGTTCCCCAAGATCTAGTTGTTTAAACATTTTATAAGGCATTAAATTTATACTGGTGCCTAGATCAGCTAATGCTTTCTTAATATTCTAGCTACCAATTAAACAAGGGATAGTAAAACTTCCTGGGTCTTTTAACTTGGTTGGTAGCTTATTTTGGAGGATGGTTGAGCACTCTTCATTAAGTTCCACTGTTGACACCTCTTCAAGTTTTCGTTTATTCTTTAGGAGTTCCTTTAGGAATTTTGCGTACTTTGGCATCTATGAAATAGCTTCAAAAAAAGGTAAGTTGATATGTATTTGTTTAAAAAGTTCAAGAAACTTACTGTATTGTGCATCAATTCGTTCCTTTTTTAACTTTGTTGGATATGGGATTGATGGTTTGTTCTCATTGCGTAATGGAGTTACATCCTCCATCCCCTCATCTCTTTCCTTGTTGTTCTCGTCTGGGCTTTGTTTCTTCAGTTTGCCTAATTCCTTTCCACTTCTTAGTGTGACTGCTTTTACCTGTTCTGTCCCTTTAGGAAAAATTTCTGCTCATATTTCACAGATCATCTTAGTAAGCATTCCAACCGTCTTAGTGAGTTCCCCAAATGATTCAGTAAAATTTTCAATTGACACTTGTTGATCTTTAAGGGTTCTCTCGATATCTTGCAGGCATTTTTCTGTGTTTTTTGATTCCTTCTCGTGGGTTGGTTTCGTCTTTTGTGGATAGGGCAAATTTTGGAAGTTCTGAGGAGGTTGTTGCCTTTTATTTCCTTGATTTCCTTAACTTCCCCATGAAAATTTTGAGTGGTTCCTCCAACCTGGATTGTAAGTATTATTATAAGGATTATTATTAGATCGGAAATTGTTACCTATATAGTTCATCTATTCATCTTCTGCTCTCGGTTGGTAAGGTGAGTACTCAGGATTCACCACAGTTCCACTTGCATCGCATTGCATGACTGGATGTGCCTATGAAGAACACAAATTATCAAGCTTTTTATTCATCATCTCTAGCTGCGTTGATAGCATGGTCATGGCATCGACGTTGAAAACTCCTGCTGATTTCATCGGTTTAGTCCTTGGAGCCTGCTATTGGTAATTATTTAGTGACATCTCCTCAATGAACTCGTAGACTGCTTTTGGAGTCTTGTTGTTCAAGGTTCCACCGGTGGCTGAATCTATCATTTGCCTCGTTGAGGGGTTTACTCCGTTGTAGAAGGTTTGGACTTGTAGCCACAAGGGTAAACCATGGTGTGGGCACCTCCTCAATAGATCTTTGAATCTCTCCCATGCGTCGTATAGTGTTTCTAAATCTATCTGCACAAAAGAAGAGATATCATTCCGTAATTTGGCCGTTTTGGCCGGTGGAAAATATTTCATTAAAAACTTTTCTGTCATCTGATCCCATTTAGTGATTGACCCTCGTTGTAATAAGTTTAACCATTGTTTGGCTTTATTTCTCAATGAAAAAGGGAATAACCAAAGATATATGGCATCATCAGAAACGCCATTTATTTTGAAGGTATCACAGAACTCTAAAAGGTTAGCTATGTGAGTGTTTGGATCTTCCTCCTGCAAACCATCAAATTGAACAAATTGTTGAATCATTTGTATTGTGTTAGGCTTTAAATTGTTAGCAGATATAGCAGGCCTAACAATACTAGATTCTGCTCCTGTTAAATGTTGTTTCGCATAATCAAACATTGTCCGTGGAGCATTATTTTCCCCACATCGTGTGGTTGTGGGTTCTTTTCGTCCATCCCTTTAGTAGGATTGGATCAGTTTTCTTCCCCTCTTTCTGTGTAATCTAGGGCTCGCCTGGTTTCCCGACAATTCCTACGAGCGGTAGTTTCGATTTCACTATCGAATACCAAAGGTCCTCTCGGGTTCCTTCTAGTCATAAACTAGAGGTACCTGCTAGGGAAAAGAAAGAAAGAAAATTTCAGCTAAAAGTAAAAATAGAAATAAAAACAAAAATAAATTGCAAAAAAAAAAAATTAGGGCTAAAGTAATGAAAATAGAGTTTTCTTAATATTTTAGTTCCCCGGCAACGGCGCGAAAAACTTGATCGCTGCAAATCAGAGCTTTAATATTTATAAAAGAATGATTAAAGTTGGAGACTAACTCTGACAACGATTAAAGGCAAGTGTACCTATCGAACAGTAGTATAGCTTAGGCAAGACCGAATATCGAACCCAAAGGAACTAAAAGTATTAATACTCACTTTCTTTTTATTATTTAACCTAAATTAAAGTGAAGGTTGCTTTTAAACTAAATTTTCGAAGACTTAAACTAAGAACACAAAGACAAGAAGAACGAATTGGAAAATAACTTTGAAGAAAAATTCAGTTGATTGTGACGATACCTTCAGGAAGAAACCTGGACTTCACTTATTATCTAACCCTAAATTGTATGATTTCTTTACTTAGCTTGATTCGTGAGACTCCCTAACCTATATTAAACCCTCTCTCGAGGTGAATAACGTCTAACCCTAGGTTAATTAGTGGAACTCTCGTTCGCTTATAATAACCCCCTAGGATAGCAGTAAATCGATCAATGGACTCCCATATTAGGTTTCACCCTAATTTGGCAAAATCTTGTAACCCTATCTCTAGGCATTCGATCAACTCTGCTTAATTATGTTTGATCTACTCTTAGGCAGGGTCTATTCCTTCTCTACTTAAGAACATTAGATTTGGATTAAGCAACATAATTAAGAACAAACTAAGCAATTTATCATATAACTTAGAAATCAAAAAACAAAATCCATCTCGGTTTCATCCCCTTCAGGTATCTGAGGGGTTTAGTTCATAACGAATAAAGAAAACATCGCAAGAGAAAAGATAAAACAAAACATAAGAAAACCCTAAAACCCCTTGAAAGAATTGAAGGAGAATTCCGCCGTCTTGAGTATAACTCCGGCTTCTTGGGATGGATCAACTGGCTATCCTCGCTTTATTCCCTAACTTTGACCTTATCGGCTTGGCTCCTTGGCCTAGCTTTCAATGCCCTTCAAAGGTGGTACTTGGGGGATATATATGGGCTCTTGGAATGTGGTTCTTTCTCCCTAAGTATCCTTTTCAGACTGAAATTGCTCTGTCCAGCGACAGAGGCACGACCATGGCACACGCCCGTGTAGATCGAGATCAGACCGTGTTCGGATTTTTAATTTGAGGCACGGCCATGTATGACGGAGTTGAGGTCGTGCTCTAGGTAATCGTCGAGGCACGGCCGTGTGGACTTTGGGTCAGGCCGTGTCAAGTTCATGCTAAGGCCCATTTACTTTGTTTTGGGCCCGTTTTGTGTTTTTTTCATCCGCGGGTGCTTTCATGGGTATAAGACATGAAAAGAAAGGATTAAAAGCACCTTTTTATATAAATCAAGGAATAATTCATCCAAAAGCATACTAAATGTGGGATTAAAATATGTTACTTTTACGGTTTATCAATATTCATCAGGAAGGGAATTCAACAACAATAATGCCTTGTCTTCATCTTCAAATTTCTCATCCAAATTTAGCAAGTTTGCTAAAATTTTATTGAATGAGTTCACATGGTCATTCATCGACAAACCGGGAGCATAAGTGAATTGAAAAAGTTTCTTTTTCATATAAAGCCTATTTTCAAGACTTTTCGTTAGAAACTTTTCTTTCAATGTATCCCATAACTTCTTCGCTGATGTCTCTCTCATGACAGAGTACTTCTGCTCTTTGGCCAAACATAGACAGATTGTACCACACACTTGTCTATTAATCTTGGCCCACTCCTTGTCATCCATCTTGTCAGGTTTTTCTTCATGGGCTATATCCAGCTCTTGCTGACATAAGGCATCCAGGATCTCACATTGCCACATACCAAAATTATTGGTACCATCAAATTTCTCTACTTCAAATTTTGCATTGGTCACAGTAGTCCTTGCTGATGACGATGCCTCTGCCATTTTTCTCCTCAATCCTAACTACTGTATATGTGAATGGTGCCCTATACGTGAATAGTGCTATAAACAATCGTATTCCCCAAGTACGAGTCTGGCTCTGGCACCAATTGTTGTACGGAAGCGTGTAAAAGAGTAAAATTACTGTACTGAAAAATCACACTAAGTTCAATTCCCAGGAAAGAGAGGTGGATCACGAAGATCACTTAAGTACCAGGTCTTTCCTAGCCAAAATATCCTTTTATAGTAATTTAATAGCACAATAAATCACTACAATCACACTCACAAAATATAAAAATAAATAATAAAGAATACCAGAATTTTAACGAGGTTCGGTAAATTTTGCCTACGTCCTCGGGCACTACCAAATATATTTCACTCCAAAATTACAAGTGAAAATTTACAAATAGAGAGAGAAAACAATGCCTTAAGTAGAGAATGACAAATTTTGGGATGAAGAAAATGAGAAATGGTTAGGCCTATTTATAGTTGAAGTTCAAGGATTAACTTGCAAAGTACCTATACTAATAGGGACCAAAATTGCAATTAACCCATGACAAATTTCAACCCAAATTAAATGCTCCTATTTTCGGTGCCTAATTTCTGACATCCAAATTTCTACAGCTACAATCTTTGACTTTTCAAAGATTAGTTACTGCTAATAAAGATATCATTTACTGTTTAATAGAATAACTACCTTTTTAAAGTTTTTGTGGTTACAGAAATGAGATCTTTTGTTTGGAATTGAACAATGGATCAAACAAATAATTTTCAAGACATTTTTTATACAAGAAATGTTAACTCGTATTTACAATTTGGACTTATTTGATTCTTTTTAATAGTATAGGGACTAAATTGATCCATTTAATAATAGGACTAATTTGATCCAATCCCTATAATATAGGGACCTCCTAGGTACTTTAACCCAAATGAAACCTAGAGGCTAAGTATTATGATCAATTATAAAAACAGCAAGTTCATTGTACATATAGGACTAAAATGGTCAAATTATAGTTTTGGTCTCTCTACTATATTAAAATTTAAGATCTTGTTCCTTATACTTTAATTTTGCATAATTTTGTACTCTTACTATTGTAATATTATTAGTTAGTCCAAATTATGCCAAATAATTTTAGTACCAGGACTAAATCCCAAATTTTAGTATAGTAGAGGGATCAAAACCAACTTTCTGAGAAACTTAGTACTAGCAACCAAACAAAGCCTTATTTGTCAATATTGTTTTAACATAATTACAAAACAAAAGAAGTTATTCGAAAATTTTAATTCGAAAGAGGAGTGCTTACTTGCTTGATTCTCCTTGGTCCCCAGGTTAATGAAGATCATCTAGATCGAGAAAATGCTTTTGCATACAAACTATCATTGATCAACCCTCTAAACTAAGTCAAAATAGTCAAATTAGTTGTTTAATATGCAATAAAATTGAAAGCAATATAATGTAGGAAAAGTTAACATAACTTAATAAATTAAATATAGAACCAAATACGACACCCTCGAAAATGTCAATACAATATCTTTCCTTATAATCCACACATCTATTTTGTAAATCAGGAATCAATGTCTCGACAATATCCGGATCAAATCTCTTGTCAAGCAGTTTCTTTCTCAGTTCAACTGCAGTAAATGCTCTGTAGGAACAGATGATTGCATTTAGTGAACAACTAGTGAAAATGAATACACTACATAGGGTAAAAATACCAGGGAGGCCCTTATATTAGGAGTTGGATTATATTTTGCCTCCTTTACTAAAAAAATAGCAAATTAATTCCTATACATTAAATCAAAGAGCAACTGGTCATTATTGTCATCATTTTTATTGTTAAAAACTGACTTGGCTGATGAAATAACCAGACAGTTACACATGACATGCCACTTATACCTTATGTTGACGTACAAGGACCAGTTTTCAATAGTAAAAATGGATGAAAGTTTTAATAGAAGGATCGGTTTGCTCTTTGATCTAACGTACAGGGACTAATTTGCCCATTTTTTTAAATAGAGGGAGCAAAATGCAACATGACCTTTAGTAGAAGGGACACCATACTTTTAGCGCTACATAGTGAAATAATTAGTGAATTTCATATCCAAGAAACAGTGTGTTAACCTTGATGCAAGTAATTCAATTGCCGACTTCTCGGCATCTGACATTCTCTTGCAAACTTATAACGGATTCTTTCTGTTAATAGTTTGTCCTTGAGGCACCTTCTCAACCCTCTACAGGTTTCTCCATTATTTTTCCTTAAGAGCTGTCAATTTTGAAGCTTAGGAAATCAACAACCTTATGATGACATTTTGGATGGGATCCTAGCATATCTGGGTTGAGATATCTTTATGGCATTTGAAGATCTATCGTTTAGCTTTGAAACGTATGTTGAATCAATCAATTTTGAGTTTAGTAGCTCAAGTTATGACTGTTTTAGTGACTCATTTTTAATTTCAATCCATCTATGTAACTTTTTTTTAATTTACAAATTTTTAGATAAAATAATATGAAGTTATTGATGTGATTGAAGGTGTTCATCAATGGTGAAAAACAAATCGAATTTATTGAAAATTTTAAGATTTTTTAAATAATAAAAATGGATGTCTATAGTGATCCTACTTCTTGTATTATATATTTATACACCAAATCGTTTAATGGCTGTGGAATTAAACATTAAACCATTTGACACTTCATACACATAGTTTGTAAGCATGGTCTCCAATTTGGATGCTGCAAATTGTTGTTAATTTGTTTGGAATTATTGGACATTCTTCTGCAATTGTTAGAAGTTGGTGTTGCACAATTATTGGACATTCTTGGTTCCAATAGTAGTTAGTTAAGTTAATTATCATTGTAACTAAGGTTTGTTTGCTTGTTTAGTACCTTCAACTCTTTGTATTTTCAGTAATGGAAAACAAGAAGAAGCAGAATAGAAAACAGTCTGTAAAGATAATGAAAAGCAAGAAGAAGCTAGAAACAAACTAGAAAGATAGAAGCTGAAAACATATTATTGTATTTTATTGTTTCACGTGTCTGCCAATACACCAAACCCTTAGTATTTATAATACTAAGCATTGAATGCAAACCTGACTTGTCAGCCAACTAACACCCAACTAACCATTAACAAATTAACAGCTAGATAACTGACAACCAGCTGTTTTCCATTCCTTAACATGCTCCTATCGTCTTGCTCCCTGTTGACTGACTAGCTTTCTCCAATGCTTAGTATTATAAATACTAAGGGTTTGGTGTATTGGCAGACACGTGAAACAATAAAATACATTTCAGCTTCTATCTTTCTAGTTTGTTTCTAGCTTCTTCTTGCTTTTCATTATCTTTACAGACTGTTTTCTATTCTGCTTCTTCTTGTTTTCCTTTATGGTATCTGAGCCTTGATTTTTTTTTAATGGCAATAGACACCGGTTCTGGTAATGATCCCTCTGTTCATACTTCTTCTGATCTTGGGTATAATTTTTTGAAGAAAGTTTAGCGCTTTCTAAAGCATGATCTGATAAAGCTAGGAGAGAGTAATTTTTTGTTATGGAAACAACAAATCTTGTTGATTCTTGAAGGGTATGGGCTACATGACTTCATTCTTGGCACTGTCGGTGTTCCTCCGCAATCTATTATTGATGGTGACGGTAATATTGTTGCTAGTCCTGATTTCTTGATTCATCAACAGCAAGATAAACTGTTAGCTTTTTGGTTGTTGTCCACAATTGGTGATGATATTCTTGTGCATCTTACTGATGCCCGTTCGAGCCTTGATGTTTGGAGTACTGTTGTTCGCTGGTTTGCTACTAAGTCTACCTTGTCTGTTTCCACTTTGCGCCACTCTTTGTATTCTCAAAAGAAAGGGCAGCTTTCTATAAAAGAATATTTGGCCAAGATAAAGTGTTTATGTGATAAGCTAGTCGCAACTGGTCATCCTATTTCTGTCCAAGAACAGAACAGTATTATTCTTGCTGGATTGCCCATTGAATATGAGTCTATTCGTGTTGTTACTTCTGCCATGCCTGTTTCACTTGATTTTCTTGCTGAAATGTTGGTAGATTGTGAAACTCGACAGCAAGACCTAGCGTTGAGCATACCCTTACAAGTTAATGTGGCTCAACAAGGTACATCCAATGTTAAGCACAATGAGCATTTTGAAGGAGGTTCTCGACCACCTTATAGAGGCAGTAGCTCTCGAGCATTTCGAGGAAGAGGTCGAGGAAGGAGTTTCACTCTCAATCGGCCTCAATGTCAGCTATGTGGTCGCATTGGTCATGTGGTTCAAAAGTGTTACTATAGGTTTGATGAGTCTTTTGAAGGTGTATCCAGTCAACCTATGCAAGCCCACTGTCATCAATTTCAGGATGCTTACAACTCCTAATGGAAGTTCTCATTGTTGTTCTCAAAAACCATTTGGTTCTCACCAACAAGCTAATACTACTTCTACAAACAATCAGTGTTTTTCAGGTCCTCAGAATACAAAGGTCTGGTATCCCGATTCTGGAGCTTCTAATCACGTTACAAGTGACCTGGACAATTTGCATGAGGCCACGCAATATACAGGTAACAACAGACTTTTCATGGGAAATGGTATGTCTGTGCCTGTAGCTCACATTGGTTCTTCTTCTTTTGCAAGTTCAAATAAAGTTTTTCATCTAAAACGTGTGCTGCATGTTCCACAAATCTGCAAGAATTTATTATCAGTTGCTTAGTTTGCTAACGATAATCAAGTTTTCTTTGAGTTTCATCCCTTCCACTGTTTTGTGAAGGATATACAGACAGGGAACATACTGCTAGTGGGCCGCACTCGTAATGGCTTGTATCAGTTTGATTTGTCAGACTCTAAGATGTGTGTTGCTGATTCTAAGACGTGTGGTGCCATTTCACCTTCTTCTGCCACTGTTCATACCACTTCTCTAGAGCGTCCTGCGTCTACTAGTTCATTTTTTGACTTATGGCACAAACGCCTTGGTCATCCTTGTAATAAGACTGTTTTGACAGTTCTTAAACAATGTAATCTTGCTTCTAAGGTTTCAATAGTGAATTCGATTTGTTCAGCATGTCAGCTAGGTAAATTTCATAAATTGCCTTTCTCTCCTTCTACAACTGTTTATACTGCTCCTTTCCAACTTCTTGTGTCTGATTTATGGGGTCCTGCTCCCATGGCTTCTGAGGGTTGTCATTATTACATTTCCTTTGTTGATGCATACTCACGATATACTTGGGTTTATCTTCTTAACCGTAAGTCTGAGGCTTTGGAGAAGTTTCTTCAGTTGCAAAAGTTGATAGAAGTTCAATTTGGTTCAAAAATTAAAGCTCTTCAGACGGATTGGGGAGGAGAATTTCGATCCTTTCCTAAAGTTCTTTCTCAACTTGGGATTCTTCATAGACTATCTTGTCCTCATACGTCTGAGCAAAATGGCTTGGTTGAAAGGAAACATAGGCATTTGGTTGACACTGGCCTGACTTTGCTGGCTCAAGCTAACATGCCAATGGATTTTTGGGCTCATGCATTTATCAGTGCTGCTTATCTTGTTAATAGGCTTCCTACACCTGTTCTAGATGGCAAGTCACCTTTTGAAGTTTTACATAAGGTTGTCCCGAGCTACAAGCATCTAAGGGTGTTTAGGTGTAGGTGCTACCCTTACCTTCGGCCATTCAACTCTCATAAACTTCAGTATAGATCCAGGTCGTGTCTCTTTCTTGGTTACAGTCCTGTTCATAAAGGATATAAGTGTCTTGATGACAAAAGAAGGGTGTTCATATCCAGACATGTTATGTTTGATGAGGGCTGCTTTCCTTTTGTCACATCTATCAGCTCTACTGGTGGTCATGCCTGCACTCAGCCTGGTTTCCAACATCAGCAATTGTCTATTCCGATTGTTGTGTCTAGTCTGAGTTGCTCTTGACCTGACCCACAAGATGTGTCTTCTTCTCCACCACTGCAAGATCCAGGGTGTAAGTCAAGATCTGCTTCTTCTCAAGGTTCACCTCTTTTAGACTCCACTACTCCTCGTGTGCAACAAGATGCTATATCTTCACCAGAGGTATCTGGCTCGATTCTTCCTTCTGTTTTGCCTGACTCTCATTCTCCTGTCAAGACTGGTCTCAATACACACTCCATGACAACTAGATCGAAAAATGGTTTTTTCAAGCCTAAGGTTTTCTCAGCTCAGCTCAGTGAGATAGAACCTACCACAATTGATGAAGCTCTTGCTAGCAAGGAGTGGGCACTTGCTGCTCAGCAAGAATATGAAGCTCTCCTCAAGAATGGTACTTGGGACTTGGTTCCCTTGCCCGACAATCGACGGGCTGTGGGATGTAAATGGATTTTTAAGTTGAAAAGGCATTCAGATGGGTCAATTACTCGTTATAAGGGGCGATTAGTGGTCAAAGGATATCTTTAGGAGGCTGGGATTGACTTTCAAGAGACTTTCAGTTTGGTTGTTAAGCCAACCACCATTAGAGTTGTCTTGGCGCTAGCTGTTCAGTTTGGATGGCAACTACGACAGGTGGACATTAATAATGCTTTTCTTAATGGTGACTTAACTGAAGAAATTTACATGCTTCAATCACCTGGTTTCGAGCAGAAGAATGGTGATAAACCAATGGTGTGCAAGCTAAAGAAGGCTCTATATGATCTTAAACAGGCTCCAAGAGCATGGTTCTCTAAGCTTCGTGATTTTCTGCTGTCTTCTCAATTCTCTTTGGCCAAGTCGGATAATTCTCTTTTTATTAAGAAAACTGCCAGTGTGATTCTATATGTTTTGGTCTATGTAGATGATATAATAATACTAGAAATCATCAAGCCAGTGTTGATCAATTTGTTACTGACTTGAATACAAAGTTTTCTTTGAAAGACTTAGGCCCTCTTAGCTATTTCCTTGGGATTGAGGTGTCATCTACTTCATCTGGTCTGTTTCTAAGTCAACGAAAATATGTGCTTGATCTTCTTCGAAAGGCAAAGATGGATCAGGCAAATACCTCTTCTACACCTATGGTCACTTCTTCTGTTTTGTCTCAGCACACTGGTTGTGCAATTGAGAATGCATCTGATTATCGTAGCATCGTGGGAGCACTGCAGTATGTAGCCATCACCAGGCCAGATATCACCTTCTCAGTTAACAAAGTGTGTCAATTCATGCACCATCCACTTGATCAACATTATAAGGCAGTCAAACGGATTCTTCGCTACTTGCAAGGCACTTTGGATTATGGTATTCATTTTACTCCTAGTGCTTCCTTGGATGTAGTTGGTTTTTCCGACGCAAACTGGGGGACTGATATTGATGATCGAAGGTCGACCTCGGGTTTTTGTGTTTTTCTTGGTGGAAATCCTGTGGCCTGGGGATCAAAGAAGCAACATGTGGTTTCTAGGTCAACGCGTAGGCCGAGTATAGGGTCTTGCTCATGCAATGGCGATAGTAGTATGGCTTGAGTCACTTCGCCTCGAGCTTCATGTTTCACCCTCAAAGAAAGCTACTGTATGGTGTGATAATTCTGGAGCTGTTGCGGTCTCTGCAAATCCGGTGATGCATTCAAAATTTATACATGTTGAATTGGATTTATACTTTGTTCGTGAGAAAGTTGCTACTGGAAAGTTGAGCGTGGGTCATGTTCCAAAGACAGAACAAGTTGCGGATGTGTTTACAAAGCCCTTGACAAATCCCTCTGTTTACAAAGTTTCGGGCGTGCCTTAAAGTGATGGAGAAAGCTAGTCAGTCAACAGGGAGCAAGACGATAGGAGCATGTTAAGGAATGGAAAACAGCTGGTTGTCAGTTATCTAGCTATTAATTTGTCAATGGTTAGTTGGGTGTTAGTTGGCTGACAGGTCAGGTTTGCATTCAATGCTTAGTATTATAAATACTAAGGGTTTGGTGTATTGGCAGACACGTGAAACAATAAAATACAATAATATGTTTTCAGCTTCTATCTTTCTAGTTTGTTTCTAGCTTCTTCTTGCTTTTCATTATCTTTACAGAATGTTTTTTATTTTGCTTCTTCTTGTTTTCCATTATTCAGTTTAATCCTTGGTTTTATTATAAATCAATTCCCTTCATCATTAAAAATCTGATTTTTAAGTGCTTTTTTACATTTCCTTTGCTACCATTGTAATTGTTTTCAAGCTTTTCTCATTTTTCTCATGTTTTCTAGTTATGCCTATTTTGTGTGATTGTTTGTTTAAATATGATTATGGGTAACTAAATTTGAAGTGAAATTCGACATTGTGAAAATGTCCAACATTGCTTGTGGATTAATTACTTAATTCATGTGTATGTTTTATTTATTCAAACGATTAATAGCATAGTCAATGCTTCAATGTATCACAACTTTCAGAATTTAATATCTGTTGAGAAAAAAAATTAAATTTTGTATTGGGCTAAAATATCTGCAGGCCCTTCTTGGGCCCAATTGGTCCGAATATTTCCTGTCACCCATGTCATGCGGGTTTGCCCTGCACCCTCTTGCGTGCGAGATAAGATTTCAAGCTTTAGTCATTAATTAGTACTAAGTTGATTTACATATATATACAAGTTCCTTACTTGATTCCTAATCAATGTGGGACTAATGCTTTTCATTTTCCTCAACATAATTCACAAGTAGCTTACTTTGAGCATCAATTTTTAATTCATCACTCAAATATTTTAAGCGTATGATATACTGTTGTAAAGGTCTCATGGAGTTGCATATAAAACCATAATGAAAAATTGAACTTCAACACGTCAATGTAAAATTGCGTACTCGTATGCTAATTGAGTCTTAACTCGATTAGTATGGACATTATTGTCAATGTAGGAGGATATGGGTTTGAGTGCGCTGAAGCGCATTAGCCTCTTTTTTATGGGTAAGGGAGGGGCTATAGGTAGCTCCAGGCATTATGTAAAAAAGAACAAATTTAACCAGAACATATAATGATATTGTTCAAACAAAAAAAAAATTGGATACTCGTATATATGTTCTATTATACTTTCAGCAAGAATATCAAATGCTTCAAACACAATAAAGAATCCAATATGAGATAATAGTGAGGGGCTATGTTGATGTGAGTTTAGGTAAAGTTGGTGGATCCCATCTCCTTATTAATAAGTAAGCTTAATTGACGGTGTTGTGTCCCAAACATGAGGCGTTGTTATAGGAAACATGACCAAGTCAATATACAGTGAAATGTTTCTCTTATGAAAGTAGCTGCTTTCACACTGCAAACTTGGATAGTTTGTGACAATAATAGTCTTGCATTGACGTGAAATAATAGTCTTGATTAAGTTTGGCTGACAATAATAGTCTTGCATTGACGTGAAATAAGGGCAGCAGCTTAGGTAGAGTTGGTGGATCCCATGTCCATATTTTCCTATAAGTAGGCTTTAATGAAGATGCAATTGGGGGTTGTATCTCTACATTATTCCACTAAGCATAGTCAATACTTCAATGTGCAAACGGACGTTATAAGAGGGATTTGCTTATGTTTTTTTCATGTTCAGAAATCGAACTTAAGCTAATTTAAATAAACCATAATCTCGGTTTATAGGAAATTATTTTAGCAATAGTTACTGACAAAAAAATGGACATATTTATCCATCTATCAACATATGTATATATGTTAGACAATTGTAATGGCAACAAAAGTTTCTGCTCTAAAATTGCTACATATAAACTAATTAATATATCTTAAAGTTAAACATGGATTTATTGATGTACACATGTCAGCTTATGCTTTAAACACAAATATATAATGCTTCATGGAATGCATTCATACGGTAGCTTCATTGACGATACAGACAACCATGTTTTTTTTTCTCTCTCTCTATTTCTCAAGTAAACGTAATCAATACTACAAATTGCTGTTATTTGGTGTGGAATTGTGCTGTAATTCTCCTGGAATTTCCTCCTTGCTTGTAGATTAAGTTGGGCTGATAATGAAAGGATGAAAGAGTATGTGAAGTTGTTGGGGGGTTTTGGCAGCAGCAATAGAAGAGACCAAGACATTGAACATAATTGGCGGATCAAATTTCTAGTAATTTTCATGCTGGTCTCATCATCGTTGTCTCGAGTTAAACATAGTCAATACTATAAAATTTCTTTTTTGTGTGCAAAATAATTTGGCGTACTCATGACAGTGACAAGTTTCTCTGATGGAAGTAGCTCTTTTCACACTACAAACTTGACCTTCAACACGTCAATGTACAATGGGTACTCATACATATGTTCCATTATGCTTTAAACACTAATATCAAATGCTTCAAAGACAACGAAGAATCCAATAATAGAGAACATGGTCGATGATATGAAGTTGAGGTACAAAATTAAAGATTAGGTGGTTTTAATTTTTGAGTTTTTGCTGATGTGGCACTGCCATCTCAGCTATGGACGACGACATGACACTACCATGTCAGCGGTTAGTGATGATGTGGCAATAAACGATGTTGATGTGACATCTATTAACAACCACGTCGATATTGTCGTTAATTCCGTTAGTCAAATTTTGGTCAGTTTTATTAGTTTAATGGTTCAATTGATCAAAATTTGGCATTACCAAACCTTGCAGAAATAAAAAACAGAAGTTGTATTAGTCCAAATCTTTATACGTTAACATTCAATGTAACACTATTTAAACTCTGTTCTTGTGCTGGCTATAGATGTCTAGTTTTAGTTACGCTTAAATATAAATTTGATACCTGAATTTCTCTGCTTCTTTTAAAGTGATATTCAAAGTCTTTTTTGTTCTAGATTAATACTCCTTCAATTATTGATACTCCTTCAATTGGATGCCATAATTCTGCAAGAACTGTCCTCATAGATAGGAAGTAAACTGCACTGTTTGTCAGAACTTTGCCTACTAGACATAATTTGAACTCTATCATCGATCTCCTCTCCATATTCTTGATCGCAAACTGGGTCATCTTCGTCATCTGCAATTTTTAAATTAGCCAATTCATCCTCTGTTTTTCTAGCCTTTTATTGTCGCTTCTCAATACCTCTCTTATCCTTCTCTTTTTTCTTTTATTTTTATAAAAAAACCTAAAAACAGTTTATTGATTTAGATCTTTATTCTGGAACAAAATCGAGAAAAAGCCCCGACGGCTGCTACAATCGGTAGACAAGGCGAAAAGAAACAAAAGCACTTAACCTGCTACTATCGATAGTAACAACTTATGGCCTCTGTTATTTAAAGGTTTGGACAATATATAGAAACTAATTCTAGTATAGCACAACTTTCAACTTAAATATACGTAGATTCTCGTATGAATGTCACATTAATAATATAAATTTCATGTTTGTGAGCTTAATATAGTGCAGGTTAGGGGTGTTACATGTTGTGGATCGATCAAGTGCAGTGGCTAAATATAAAGCCATGGATCAAATAGTTTGTGAGCTTTTATGGCTGCAAAAGGTATTGGAAGATCTAAATGTTTTGAACAAAAATGGATCAACCTTGTACTGTGACAATAAGGCAGCCATCAAATAGATCGTCATTTTATCAAGGAAAAAGTAGCTAGTGGTGCCTTAAGTCTATCTTATCTAACATCTGAATAACAATTGGCGGATGTTTTTACTAAAGGGCTCAACTGTAAGACTTATCATAATATTGTTTGCAAGTTAGGCATGTGAGACATCTATGCACCAACTTGAATGGGAGTGTTGAGAATCTTTTGATTATTTGATAGCATTAATTAGTACCTTTAGAGATTACAACAGATTTTTAGAGATTCTAATTAACATATTTTTTTCTTAAATTGATTCAATCTTCATGTATATACAGTTGTACATATTTCTAAAAAATACATACTTATAGAGAGTTTTTTTTCTCTCAATACCTTAGAGTAATCATCTCTAATTTCATTAGCTAGACATTTCTCAAGTCAACGAAAGAGTGGGTGATAAACTTTGGGGCCATAAGACACATTCATAACAATCGAAATGTGTTTGCCTCCTACTCCCAAGTGGATAAAAGAGAAGAAATAGTCTATCTTGGAGACTCACAAACAATAAATATGCTTAAGAAAGGTAATGTCATGCTCAAATTTACTTCTAGAAAAACCCTCGTCTTAAATGATGTGCTCCATGTTTTGGTTTTCAAATCAATCTATTTTTTGTTGGGTTATTAGGAAAGATTGGTATAAATTTTTCCTTTGAGTCTGGTAAGATCATAATGACTAAAATCAATGTTTTTATGGGTAAAGGTTATTGTAATAGTGGGTTGTTTGTCCTTAATGTTTGTGAAACAATAATGGAATAGCTAATTCTTTACTTGATTGATTTATATTATTTATGGCTTACTAGACTAGGTCATGTGAATATTTCTTATGTTAAAAATATGCAACCACTTTGTTTGATTTCTAGTAATAATAATATTTGTATGTAAAATGTGAAATATTGGTTGAACCAAAGTAGACTAAGAAAACTTGTTCATCAACACTTAGAGAAACATAACTTTTAAGCTTTATCCATACATATTTAGGAAACTTAAAACAAACTATGACCAGGGGAGGTAAAAGATATTATGTAACATTTATTAATGACTTTTTAAAGATACATTAAGGTATATTTTCCTAGAAATAAAGATGAAATGTTTGATATGTTTCTTAAGTATAAGGCCAAAATAGAAAACATGTTAAAACAAAAAATTAAAAAAGTTAAATCAAATAGAGGAGGGGAATATGTTTTGTTTAAAAAATTTAGTGAACAAATGTAAGCATAATACATGAAGTAACTCCACCTTATTCACCTAAATCAAATCATGTAGCAGGAAGAAAAATAGAACATCAAAAGAAATGATGAATTGCATGCCTGTTAATTCTAATGCATCCAAAAATTTGTAGGGAAAAGTTATTCTATTAGCATGTTCCTTAAAAAATCAAATACCTTATAAGAGAACTAGTAAAACTCCTTATGAACTATGGAAGAATTATCTTCCTAACCTAAAATTTTTATAGTGTGGGATCTCTAGCTAAAGTTTTGTTGCTTGAGCTTAAGTAAAAAAATAAAAATTCTAAAACTTTTGATTACATGTTCATTGGTTATAATGAACATAACATTGCATATATATTTCTTGTTGTGGATAGTAAAGTATTTGATCGTAATACCATATTAGAGACAAAAAATGGTAATTTTTTTAGAGTGTTTTTCCTTTAAAAGTTGACAAAAATTTCTCATGCATCTATTATTCAAAATGACTGTGAATATTAACATTTGAGAAGATCTAAAAGATCTAAAATTGAAAAATCTTTTGGAAATCATTTTTACACTTATTGGGTGGAAATGATCCATAAACTTATTTTGAAGCAATTTCTTCTTCTGATGCTCCTTTTTAGAATCAAATTCTATTTTATAAAATAAAACTTGGGAATTAGTTGATTTGTATCTTGGAGAAAAATGTATCAATTACAAATGGATGTTTGAAAAGGAACTTAAACTTGATGGGTTTATTGAAAAATACAAAGTTAGACTAGTTGCACAAGATTTTACACAAAAACAAAACATAGTCAATTTTGATACTTTTGCTCCAGTAACAAGAATTTCTTCAATTTGAATCTTAATTGTTTTGGCCTTTATACACAACTATTTTTTATACATAAAGTGGATGTTAAAAAATTTAAATGGAGATTTAAAAGAAGAAATTTATATGAAACAATTTGAAGGTCGTGTAAAAAATAGTATAAATTTCTCCAATCCTTATATGGCTTGAAACAAGCACCTAAATAGTGGCATGAGAAATTTGATCAAATATTAGTAAATGATGATTTTTCTTCTGTTGAACTAGATGGATGTGTATATATAAACCTGATGATAATTGTGTGATTATTTGTTTGTATGTTAAGGATATGTTAATTTTTAGAACTAATTATGAGCTAGTATACTTGATAGAAAGATATTTCATGCTTTCAAATTTGACATGAAAGATATATGTGAAACAAATGTTATATTGGGTATTAAAATCATAAGGAAGGTGATAGCATAATGTTGTCAAAAGAACATTACGTTGAAAATTTTCTAAAAAAGTTTAGACACTTTGATGTGGAACCCAATAAGTACTTTTTATGATGCTAATACTAAAATGAGAAAAACTAAAGGCAATCCTATTGCTCAGTCTGAGTATGCACAGATTATCGGAAGTCTAATGCATTTAATAAATTTTACTCGACCAGATATAACATATGTTAAATGTTGACTAAGTAGATACACACATAACCCAAATCATGAACATTGGATTGCTATAGTCAAATTTATGAAATATTTGAAGGGTACCATTAATTATGGTATTTTATTTAGTATATTTGCTGTTGTATTAGAAGGATAAAATGATGCTAATTAGATTTTAGATTCAGATGAGATAAGATCCACTAGTGGTTCTATATTCACCCTTGGTGGAGGTGCAATATCGTGGATATCTGCGATGCAAACTATTATAGCAAAATCTACCATGGAGTCAAAGTTTATTACTCTAGAATCGGTTGTATCCCAAACATGAGGCGTTGTTATAGGAAACATGACCAAGTCAATATACAGTGAAAGGTTTCTCTTATGGAAGTAGCTGCTTTCACACTGCAAACTGTTGTTAATTTATGGAAGTAGCTGCTTTCTCTTATGGAATTGGTCTATCTATTTCTCGAATAAATGCAGTGGATACTGCAAATTGTTGTTAATTTAAGTAGAAGTATTGGACATTCTTCTGCAATAGTTAGAAATTGGTATTGTGGAATGGTCATGGGATATGTTGTTTTCCAAACCGGTCAGCCGAAATGGTTCGTCAATTTTCTCACGGTTTGTTAAGTTTGGCTGACAATAATAGTCTTGCATTGACGTGAAATAAGGCGCAGCTCTGTGCAGCTTGGTGGATCCCATGTCCCTATTTTCCTATAAGTAGGCTTTAATGAAGATGCAATTGGGGGTTGTATCTCTACATTATTCCACTAAGCATAGTCAATACTTCAATGTGCAAACGGCACGTTATAAGAGGGATTTGCTTATGTTTTTTTCATTTTGAGAAATCGAACTTAAGCTAATTTAAATAAACCGTAATCTCGGTTTACAGGAAATTATTTTAGCAATAGTACTGATAAACAAAAAGGACATATTATCCATCTGTCAACATGTTTAGCAGTAATATGTATATATGTTAGACAATTGTAATGGCAACAAAACTTTCTGCTGTAAAATTGCTACATATAAACTAATTAATATATCTTAAAGTTGAACATGGATTTATTGATGTACATATGTTAGCTTATGCTTTAAACACAAATATCTAATGCTTCATGGAATGCATTCATATGGTAGCTTCATTGACGGTACAGACATACATGTTGTTTTTTTCTCTCTCTATTTCTCAAGTAAACGTAATCAATACTACAAATTTTGAAAATCTAATATCCATAGCTTTTCAATGTAAAAGCAAAAAAAACTGTAACACTAATGTTGTGCTATTATTTGTTGCCTATAAATACCATTCCTATCCTTCATCTTCCTCTACAAACATAACATGGCCTCCTGTCTCTTTCTCTGCCTATTCCTCTTCTTTCCCCATCTTTATGCTTCTTCTTCAGTATCTCACTCCTGCTTTTCACTAATGCAGTTCAAGAACTCCTTTTCCATAACAGAGTATGGTTCTTGGTTTTGCGATAAATCTTATCCCAAGACAAATTCATGGAAGGAGGGTACAGATTGCTGCTCATGGGATGGGGTCACTTGTGACCACCTAAATGCTCATGTTATTGCCCTTGACTTGAGCTGCAGTTGGCTATATGGAAACTTCCCTTCCAATACCACACTCTTCCTTCTTCCTCACCTTCAAAAACTCAACCTTGCCTACAATGATTTTGATAATTCCAAAATTCCATCTGAGTTTGGTCAATTTACAAGCCTATTCTACCTCAACCTTTCTCACGCAGAATTTTCAGGAAAGGTCCCATCCCAACTCTCCCACCTGTCAAAATTGGTTTCACTTGATCTCTCCTCTGGGGCTGATGAACTGGACAAACATGTTGTGGAGGGACTTGTTCACAACCTAACTGAGGTCAGACATCTGTTTTTGGATGGAATCAACATGCTTTCTGTTAATGCTCATGTCTTCATGAATCTATCCTCTTCTCTAAGGTCTCTCAGTCTTGCTGGTTGTGATTTGCAAGGAAAACTCCCAAAAAACATTTTTGATTTGCCAAACCTCAATCTCCTCAACTTGGGACACAACCAATTGAGTGGACAAATTCCAAGATCATTGGGGAACCTCTTGCAACTCACTCATTTAGAGTTGTCATACAACCAATTGAGTGGACAAATTCCAAGATCATTGGGGAACCTCTTGCAACTCACTGATTTAGACTTGTCGATGAACCAATTGAGTGGACAAATTCCAAGATCATTGGGAAACCTGTTGAAACTCACTCATTTAGACTTGTTGATGAACCAATTGAGTGGACAAATTCCAAGATCATTGGGGAACCTCTTGCAACTCACTTATTTAAGCTTGGATAGGAACCAATTGAGTGGACAAATTCCAGTATCAATTCTAAACCTAACGCAGCTTGAAAAATTGGATATGAGAGAAAATTCATTAGAAGGTTCCATTCCAGATGAGGTAACAGTTTTTCCTAATCTGATATATTTATACTTAGATTATAATTTATTCAATGGAACACTTCCGTCATGGTTGTATACTGCTCCCTCTTTAAAGGAAATATCTCTCTCTCAAAATCAATTCAGTGGGCATATCAAAGAATTTCAATCCAAATCACTTGAATCGATATGGTTAGAGAATAATAAACTCCAAGGTCCTCTTCCATCTTCAATATTCCAACTTCTCAATCTTACCGTACTCAACTTATCCTTAAATAATCTTAGTGGTGTCGTAGAGTTGAGCATGTTCTCAAACCTTCCAAATCTCTTAGGTCTTGACCTTTCATATAACAGCCTATCCTTAACATCTAATCTTACTTCTAGTGTTAACCATATATTGCCTAAACTTATAAGCTTATTTTTTTCATTTTGCAATCTTAGTGAATTCCCCCAATTTTTGAAAAGGCTTAAAAATTTGGAAAGGTTAGACCTCTCTTACAACAGAATCGAAGGCAATATTCCACAGTGGATGCAAGACGCGGGGAATGACTCTTTGACTTACTTAAACATATCTCACAACTCTTTAACAGAAGTTGAGCACTTTCAATGGAAGACTATTGCAGTTCTTGATTTAAGCTCCAATTTGATCCGTGGAAATCTTCCGATTCCAGCTTCGATGATCAATGTCTTTCTGATCTCAAATAATAGTTTCAATGGAGAGGTCTCTTCTTTAATCTGCAATGTCACTTCTCTTCAAATTCTTGACTTGTCCCACAATAACTTGAGTGGAACAATTCCGGAATGTTTTGGAAATTTGAGCAACAGCCTTGAATTCTTGAATCTGAAGAAGAACAAGTTTTATGGGACGATTCCTCCAACATTTGCAAAGGGGTGTCAATTGAGTAATTTCAACTTAAATGGAAATCTGTTAGAAGGGCCTTTGACGCCATCCATCCTTAATTGTAAAGGTCTGGAAGTGCTAGATCTTGGTAACAACAGGATCAATGATACATTTCCTCATTGGTTGGGAAGTCTTCCACAACTACAAGTTCTTGTATTGAAGTCAAATCATATACATGGTTCCTTGTGTGTCAATAGCTCCAAGTCTAGCCCTTTTTTCTCTAAAATCCAAATTTTTGATCTCTCAAGTAATTATTTCTCTGGACCCCTACCAGTGAGATATATCAACAGCTTCAAGGCTATCATAAATCAAGAGAAGATTGGTAGTACAGTGTCGTACATGGGGGTGTATGATCGGGAAGGTAGTGGCTTCTATACCTACTCCATTGGAATTGTTATGAAAGGACAAGATATGGAATTGGTGAAAATTTTCACCATGTGGATGATCATTGATCTATCAAACAATCAGTTTGAAGGG
Organism: Gossypium bickii; assembly: GCA_025503065.1. Classification (NCBI taxonomy): domain Eukaryota; kingdom Viridiplantae; phylum Streptophyta; class Magnoliopsida; order Malvales; family Malvaceae; genus Gossypium; species Gossypium bickii. The sequence continues at coordinate 729,634 of CP106721.1, read as the reverse complement.
GAGATTCCAAAGGTTATTGGGAAGCTTAACTTACTGAAAGGGCTCAACCTTTCTCATAATAACCTCAATGGTGGTATCCCCACCTCAATAGGGAATTTGACAAGTCTTGAATGGTTGGACCTATCTTCAAACAGGTTATCTGGGACGATTCCAAATAGATTGGCAGATCTGCCATTTCTTTCATCCTTAAATGTTTCTGAAAATCAACTCCATGGTCAGATTCCTCAAGGCAAGCAATTCAACACATTTGGAAATGATTCATATGAAGGAAATAAAGGACTATGTGGGTTTCCGGTGTCGAAAGGTTGCAACATCATTGAGTCAGTACCTCCAAGTGTGCTTGAAAAAGTTGGCTCAAAATCAAACATTACTTTTGGTTGGAAAGTGGTGTTGATAGGTTATGGTTGTGGAGTAATGTTCGGAATGTCGGTGGGATATGTTGTTTTCCAAACTGGTAAGCCGAAATGGTTGGTGAATTTGGTTGAAAACCAACATGAGAAGAGGCGAAGAGGAAAGTCAAAAAAAGGCAATTGCAGTAATAGACAGAGAAGGATATAATTACTGCAAATGGTGTTCAAGCATTGGTGTTGTATTTTCACAATTTCTTGTTTTGCAGTCCGTTTTGCCTATGGTGAAGGGTTGCGTTGGTATTTGTCTGTCTTTAATATTGTGCCAGTTCCTCCGTCTTTCATTGCGTTTCGTACTATCTGTAATGGTTTGTTTGAGTGTAACATTTCGTATGGTGGTGTTTTTTATGTCTTCTTTCATGACTTTCAATTCAGTTTCAATAATCTTTGCTACTGCTCACAAAAGGAGAACAAAATGTCTCAGTGATCTCTGTTGTATTTTCATAATTTTTTTACAAGTGTGTCTAATGTTTTGCCTTGACCAATTTAACCGTATGTCTTTATCTTTAGCATTGTGCATGGTGTATTCCCAGTGATGGCTTGTTCATGAATCACTTGAAGCTAATGAATTAACATGTTAAGTTTATAGCTAACATGGAAATCAAGATGATGATGCTGCAGAAAAAGTTGGAATTTCAAGCATGCATGTTCCTTTTTTCCCTGTATTTCTAGAGTAAACGTGGTTCGATAACAAAGTTGATGTGAATTGAGGTACAATTGGTGGATCCCATGTCCCTAACTTCCTTTACGTAGGCTTAATTTAAATTTAACTATTTTATATTTAATGTTTAAACTTGTTTGAAATTTTAAGATTTGACAATTAAGGTAGTAATAATGTCTAAATACATATCAATAATTTAAGAAATTTAATTTTATTAAATTTGAAATTCAAATATAAACTAAGAGGAATTTTATTGGACTACTCGTAAAAGTGAGAATTTATTAGGATTTGAAGACTGTTGCATAATTTGCAACGCTAGAAAGCAATCAAATTAAAGATGAAATTTGAAGGGCCAAAGATGAAATTTAACCAAAAAATAAGACGCTCGAAGGAGGGCTTAAACCTCCGACCTTGTGGTTAACAGCCACACCCTATAGCCAACTGAGCTATTCCAGCTTTGAGGTAAACTATGTTATTACTATCTATATAGAATATATTTTTGGGGAAATATGGTGTTTCAGGCTCATTTTCATTCAGATATTATTCATAATCTCTTAATTCAAGATGAACTAACACCTCTCAAAGTTTGGCAAAAACTACATCAATTAATTACTGAAATTTAGTAATGCAAAAAAACAAAATATGTTAGCAAGAAATGAAGATAAAAAATTTAGTAGTTAAAAAAAATAGATAAAGATCAATTATGTGAAGAATGAATCCAACTAATTTTTTCTTACAAAAATAGATTTAGTTTCCAAGTCATTGTGTCACACCCAAAATTGGACTAGAGATAAAAAAAAAGAGATTAAGTAAGGGAAATTCGAGTTAAAGAGTAGTAACTAGAACTTCGGATTAGCTTAGGTGAGATTCTTCCTGAATATGATCTCCAAAAGTTGATTTCCATTCGTTTTCAACCTTTACAATTCGATTTTACATTCTAAATAAAAAAGGCCAAAATATTTTAAAGTTTCTTTAATTTGAACTCATCTATGATGAGATCTTCATTTCTTGATCATCCTTTAGTTATAAAGTGTTTTTAGCTTTATTTTATGATGAAAAAAGGTTTAGAAACTTACTTTTAACTCAACATAATCGAATTGATATTCAATTGAAAAGCCTATTAAAAATCTTCTTTAAAATTGGAATACCTTACAATAAAATAAGTGTGTCCATGTGCTGTCTGAAAATGACATTACTTTCAGCAATGCAAAAGCCTAACCTAAGTTTGGAACACTCTGTATGTCCTAATCTGCACAGCACATGCTACTATCAAATGTCAAACTCAGATATAAGAATCGAATACGGGTTATATCATATCTCATACCCAAATGAAGACGTCAAACATAAATGTCGAATATAAAGTCAAACATAAGTGGCGAGATAATTATACATTGAAAAACAAAATAAGTGTCCCATAATGATATAATGCTCCAACCTGCAAAAGAATTATGATCCACAGATATTAAAGATAATGCAGCTCCACTAGCAATGGCTACTGTCATTGTCTCAATATTTTGATGTTTTGTCTCAAGATTTCAAAAAACAACAAACAGACAGATGAAACACATCCGCTAATTGCTCAAGTTCTTACAAGCTTTTTAATCAAGAATTCTGTTGGAACAATGGCAGCAACTTTGCATCCACAATGCAAGTGACTTGCCTATGATTTTATGTGAAAAATAAAATCAAGAGAAAGGGACCAGAAAACTAAAGTAAAAGAGCTTGAACACCAAGGTTAATGGCTTCTCTTAACAACCATTTCATTGATAAGTGAATATATACATAAAATACAAGAGTTGATTTGTCAAAGACAATTACCTAATGAATTACCAACTCCCTATAGACTTGACTAAAGTAAATTTAGCTTGTACATAAAATAATAGCTAAGATGCTAGCCATTACATCAAATTAATGTAGTCATAATCCTATGAACTTAGCTATTACATTACAAAACATTAGACTTGATCACAAAATCAACAAAAGGTGATATGCTCCCTCAAACCATGCTTGCTGCTAGTTGAACTACTGCTGCTGTTGCTACTGGTTCCATGTTGCATTGCAGGCCAATTCTTGACACTCCTCTTTAGTCTGTATGCAACAAACACCAATATTGCTCCTCAATAACTCAAACCTTGATGTACCAAGTGGCTTACTTAAAATGTCTGCCAATTGGTCTTGTGAGCTGCAATGAACAAGACTGACTTCCTTGGATTGTTCAGCCTCTCGAACAAAGTGCAATTTGATCTTGAAATGCTTAGTTTTCCCATGAAAAATTGGATTCTTGGCTATGGCAACTGCTGACTGGTTGTCAACAAGGATTTCAGTAGGACCATGTTGCTCTTCATTAAGATCTTTCAGCAACTTTCTAAGCCAAATGGCTTGATTCACTGCTGCTGCTGCTGCAATATACTCAGCTTTAGCTGCAGATTGAGCAACAGTTTGTTGCTTCTTTGAGCACCAGCAAAACATACTTGAACCAAGGCTAAAGAAATAGCCTGAGGTGCTTTTCATATCTTCAGCAGATCCAGCCCAGTCACTATCCGAGAATCCAACCAATTTAAGCTCATTTTCATTCTTGAACTTAACTCCATAGCTTAAAGTTCCCTTGACATATCTAAGCACCCTCTTGGCAGCTTTGAAATGCATTACATTACAGCAATGCATAAATCTCGAAAGCAAACTGCCTGTATGCATAAGATCTCGTCTAGTTGCTTTCAAGTAAAGCAAGCAACCAACTAAGCTTCTGTACTGCCTTTCATCAACTTTCTCATGATCTCCTATGCTTGTTAACTTTTCTCCTTGAGCCATAGGAGTGGTCACTGATTTGCAGTTTTCCATGAAGAATCTGTTGAGTATTTTCAAAGCAAAAGCATGTTGGCTAGTGAAAACACCTTGATCAATCTGATTAACTTCCATGCCAAGGAAGTATGTCATGAATCCTAAGTCAGTCATTTCAAACACATGTTGCATTTGTGTTTTGAACTCATGAATCAAGTTCTCCTTGCTTCCAGTCACCAACAAATCATCCACATAGATTGAGACAATAAACAAGGTCTCATTGTTAGACTTTTTCACATAGAGTGTTGGCTCACTCAGGCTCTTTTCAAATCCCAACTTGGACAGATGGTTATCAATCCTGTCATACCAGGCTCGAGGAGCCTGTTTCAGGCCATAAAGTGCCTTCCTTAGCTTGTAAACTTTGTCCTCATTTCCTAGGACTTTGAAACCATCAGGCTGCTCGATGTAGATCTCCTCCTTGAGGAAGCCATTCAAGAAGGCTGACTTGACATCCAGTTGGTGAATTTTCCACTATTTTTGAGCAACTAAGGAAAACAAGAGTTTGATGGTGTCCAATCTTGCCATAGGAGCAAAAGTCTCCATGAAATCAATGCCATATTGCTGGCTATACCCTTTCACCATAAGCCTTGCCTTGTGTTTGTTCAATGAGCCATCAGCACTGAATTTGGCTTGAAAAATCCACTTGGCACCAATGACTTTCTTTTGGACTAGTCTGTCTACCAAGTCCCAAGTCTGATTCTTGTGAATCATGTCAAGCTCATTTTCCATAGCTTTCTTCCATTACTTGTCTTTGACAGCTTCTTTAAAGTTTGAAGGCTCAACTATGGCCAAATTGCACCTTTGGTAGATGTCAGCAATGGTCCTGGTGCCTCTCACAGGTAAGTCATCCATATTTGCATTGCTGGACTCTTGTTCAGTTGGTTCAAGGTTGTCATTAATCATATCCTCTTCAATCTGCATAACATTTGAACCACTCCAGCTCCAAGTCTTTGCTTCTTCAAACTTGACATCCCTACTCACCAATATCTTTTTGGTTGAGGGATCATAGAGCCTATAGCCCTTATTGGTGCTGTTATAGCCCACAAATATAGCTAGAGTTGACCTCTTCTCTAGTTTGGTCCTTCTTTCAGCAAGTACATGCACATAGCACACACATCCAAACACTCTCAAGTGGGAAACTGATGGCTTGTGTCCATGCCAGGCCTCAAATAAAGTCATATCCTTCACAGCATGTGTTGGAAGTCTGTTGAGCAAGTACACTAAGGTGTTGACAACCTCAGCCCAAAAAGTGCTTGGCAACTTGCTTTCAAACATTAAACATCTGGCCATGTTCATTACAGTCCTGTTCTTCCTCTCACACACTCCATTTTGTTGAGGAGTGTATACTGTGGTTAGCGGATGAAGGATGCCAGCCAACTCACACAACTTCTGAAACCTTTCAGACAAGTACTCAGCCCCATTATCTGTCCTCAATGCCTTGATCTTACAATCTGCTTGATTTTTTGCCTGAGCTTTGAATTTGCTGAAGGCCTCAAACACATCAGACTTCTGCTTCAAGAAATAGACCCAACAAAATCTGGTTAAATCATCAATAAACAACACAAAGTACTTACAGCCATTGAGTGAAGGGGTCTTCATTGGACCACAGATGTCAGAATGCACCAGCTCAAGCTTCTCTCGAGCTCTCCATGCCTTATTGACTGGTAATGGTAATCTAGCCTATTTGCCAAGCTGACAAGCTTTACAAACAACATCAATAGCTTCAGTCTTGGTCATGTCCTCAGCCAAGTTTTATTTGTGCAGCAAATCCAATGATCTGAAGTTGGCATGGCCTAATCTTCTATGCCATAGGCTAGCACTGTCAGCTAGGCTTGTGTAAGCCTTGTTTTTAATCTGACTTAAATCAAACATGAAGCATTTATCTGCCATAGGTACTGTGACAATTTCCTGGGCATGACAATCTTGAATGATGCATGAATCATTCTTGAAAACTAGTGAACAACCTTTCTGGACCAACTGACCAACACTTAACAGATTTTGATCTATATCAGGCACATAAAGCACATCTGAAATTAGCTTGTTACCTAAGCATGTGTTGATTACAACATCACCTCTGCCTTTGGCCTCAATCAAGCTCCCATTGCCAATCTTGATCCTTGAAGTGAAAGTTCTGTCAAGCTCCTTGAACAAGTCTTCATCAGCTGCCATATGGTGAGAGCAACCACTGTCCACAAGCCAACTGCACTTACCTTTGCTTCTGGTTGCAAAGCATGAGGCAGTAAAAACATGCTCCTCCTGAGCTGGAAAGTCTTCAGCAGTCTTGGCTTGACCTTACTGTTCATCTTGTGGCTTATCTTTGTTTCTACGAACCTTCTCATGGTGACCAAACTTCTTGCAAGTCTTGCATTGAATGTCTGGCCTATTCCAACAGTGCTTCTCCAAGTGATTGGTCTTCTTGCAATGTATGCAAGGTGGAAACCTTTTGCTTCCTGCATCTTTCCTTGATCTTTCCCTTCTGTCAGTCCAAGGCTTCTTTGGTCTCTGACTTGAGCTCGAGCCATCTTTGGCTTTTGCTTGGAAAGCTCCCTCAGTATGCTCTTCCTGTCTATTGGTCCTTCTTTGCTCGAGTCATAGAGGGAGTTCACCAACTCAGACAAGGTAATGGTTGTGAGGTCCCTCGAGTGCTCCAATGAGGAGATTTTTTACTTAAACCTCTTAGGAAGAGTAGTGATTACTTTCTCAACAACTCTACTGTCAGTGAAGTCTTCTCCTAGGAGCTTTATGCTATTCACTATTTCCATTATTATATCGGAATACTGCTTGATAGTCTCTGACTCCTTCATCTTCAAGTTCTCAAACTCTCTTCTAAGGTTGATCACCTGTTGCTGCCCTGTCTTATCCGAGCCTATAAACTCTTCCTTCAGCCTTTACCATGCTTGCTTAGGTGAATCACAGGCCATGATTCGAGTGAAGATAACATCAGACACTCCATTCTGCAGGCAGGCCATGGCCTTATGTTTCTTGGCTCGTTCCTCACTATGCTGCCTGATTTGAGCAATGGTGGGATTGGCTCTCAATGGAGGTGGCTCAGCATCACTCTCGACTGCACTCCACAAGTCTTGTGCAAAAAGATGAGTCTTCATCTTTACAGACCAAATGTGATAGTTTTCACCAGTGAACACAGATGGTGGAGGTGTTGTATAACTCATTTTTCAACAACAACACAACAGATCAACAACAAGGAGGTTTCTTCCTTCTTAAGCTTGTTTTTATCGAAAAATACCAACAAGAGAGGTCCTTAAAGAAGGCTAGCTCTGATTACCAATTGTTGGAACAATGGCAGCAACTTTGCATCCACATTGCAAGTGACTTGCCTATGATTTTATGTGAAAAACAAAATCAAGAGAAAGGAACCAGAAAACTAAAGTAAAAGAGCTTGAACATCAAGGTTAATGGCTTCTCTTAATAACCATTCATTGCTAAGTGAATATATACATAAAATACAAGAGTTGATTGGTCAAAGACAATTACCTAATGAATTACCAACTCCTTATAGACTTGACTAAAGTAAATTTAGCTTGTACATAAAATAATAGCTAAGATGCTAGCCATTACATCAAATTAATGTAGTCATAATCCTATGAACTTAGCTATTACATTACAAAACATTAGACTTGATCACAAAATCAACAAAAGGTGATATGCTCCCTCGAACCATGCTTGCTGCTAGCTGAACTGCTATTGTTGTTGCTACTGGTTCCATGTTGCATTGCAGGCCAATTCTTGGCAAATTCATCTATAAACTAATGACACGGCTATAAAAAATGGTCAATCCAATCAATATTAAGACTCGAGATGGTATCAACAGGTTAGAAATGGCCTATGTTAATTGGAAATGGGTATGAGTATCAAGTACGAGTATTCAAGCATGGATTTTTTTTACAAGACATGGGTGCCAGACACGAGTACTCGGAGCAATATAGGTAATCACATCCGGACTAGAGTCTATGGGGCACTATGGTAAGGTTTATGTTAGAAGTTAAGATGAGTTGTTTATCAGGGTTGGCATTTCAAAGAAGTGATCCTATCTATATTTTACCCAAGATACATTTTGAAATTCAAACAACGGATAGTGAGTTGCTTTTGGTGCCTTTAGGAAAGATACTGAGATTCCAACTTCTTTAAAACAGAACCAATAACACCCCAGTTGAAACCGCGATACTGAAGCCACCGAACAATCCTTGACTTCCGTGTCTCTTTGGGAACATCTTGACCTCGAAAACATTGCTTCGAGGCCTGAATTAATAGGCGATCCATTGAAAGCTTTGAAAAAACAAGTCGGGATTCCTTATCATCATTTGAGTCACCATCCCGACCCTTGAAAACTAGTTTTAACATATTTTCTGCATCAACTTCACTTATACCCTTCTTGAACAATGCCTTATTCAACATTTTCATGAGAATTCGAATTTTTTGCTTAAAAACATCAAATGCGAGAAATCAACAAGTCATTGTACTTCTTTTCCTTAGTTATTTCCCTTTCTTTTATTACAAATAAAACGGTGAATGTACCTGAGAGGTCCCTATATTCTAGGGGCCTAATCAAAATTAGTCCTTCTACTATTAAGAGGATCAATTTAGTCCCTGCAATATTAAAAAGAATCAATGATCAAATTGGAATAGAGTTAATATTTATTGTTTAAAAGATATCATTTACTGTTTAGTAGAGTAACTACCTTTTTAAAGTTTTTGTGGTTCTGTAAATGAAATCTTTTGTTTGGAATTGAACTACAACTGAAACAAATAATTTTCAAGACATTTTTTTTATTCAGAAAATGTTAACTGTGTTACAATTTGGAATTATTTGATTCTTGTTAATATTATAGGGACTAAATTGATCCATTTAATAATAGGACTAATTTGATCCAATCCCTATAATATAGGACTTCCTAGGTACTTTAACCCAAATGAAACCTAGAGGCTAAGTATTATGATCAATTATAAAAATAGCAAGTTCATTGTACATATAGGACTAAAATGGTCAAATCATAGTTTTGGTCTCTTTACTATATTAAAATTTAAGATCTTGTCTCTTATACTTTTGCATAATTTTGTACTCTTACTATTGTAATATTATTCGTTAGTCCAAATTATGCCAAATAATTTTAGTACCAGGACTAAATCCCAAATTTTAGTATAGTAGAGGGATCAAAACCAACTTTCTAAGAAACTTAGTACTAGCAACCTAACAAAGCCTTATTTGTCAATATGATTTTAACATAATTATGAAACAAAAGAAGTTACTCGAAAATTTTAATTCGAAAGAGGAGTGCTTACTTGCTTGATTCTCTTTGGTCCCCAGGTTGATGAAGACCATCTAGATCGAGAAAATGCTTCCGCATACAAACTATCATTGATCAAACCTCTACAATAAGCCAAAATAGTCGAATTAGTTGTTTAACATGGAATAAAATCGAAAGCCATATAATGTAGGAAAAGTTAACATAACTGAATAAATTACGTATAGAACCAAATACGACACCCTTGAAAATGTCAATACGATATCTTTCCTTATAATCCACACACCTGTTTCGTAAATCAGTAATCAATGTCTCGACAATATCCGGATCAAATCTCTTGCCAAGCAGTTTCTTTCTCAGTTCAACTGCGGTTAATGCTCTACAGAAAATGAAGATTACATTCAGTGAAGAACTAGTGAAAATGAACACACTACATAGGGTAAAACTACCATGGACGCCCTTATACTAGGAGTTGGAATATATTTTGTCCCCTTTACTAAAAAAACAGCAAATTAATTCCTGTACATTAAATCAAAGAGCAACTGGTCATTATTTTCATCCATTTCTATTAATTGATGAAATAACCAGACAGTTACACATGGCATGCCATGTATACCTTATGCTGACGTATAAGGACCAGTTTTCAACAGTAAAAATGGATGAAAGTTTTAATAGAAGGATCGGTTCCTCTTTGATACAATGTACAGGGACTAATTTGCCTATTTTTTTAATAGAAGGAGCAAAATGCAATATGACCTTTAGTAGAAGGGCCACCATACTTTTAGCGCTACATAGTGAAATAATTAGTGAATTTCATATCCAAGAAATAGCGTGTTAACCTTCCTGCAAGTAATTCAATTGCCAACTTCTCGGCATCTGACATTCTCTTGCAAACTTGTAATGGATTCTTTCTGTTAATATTTTGTCCTTGAGGCACCTCCTCAACCACCTCTACAGGTTTCTCCATTATTTCATCACCTACAAATTGGAGCGATTTAATTATCCCTAATCAATGTTTAATAGCGATTTAAGCCATATGAATCTAAAAATACTAAGAAAACTAAACTTGGCAACATGTTTGTGTTTCCATCTTAAAGGCCATCATTAGCCCAAACTAACATGTATTACTGTCTGAGCTTCCATAAATGGACATAAAAACAATTTGAGAAGAAAAAGAAAAATCATTACATCCACAAAGCTGTGAATTCAAAAACAATAATTTTATCGATGTTCGCACGCATGAGTCTAGTAAGCCATCAAGAAGTGCAAACTTTATTACCAACGTAAACTTATATAAACTGACATAAATATGACTGGGGAAACCATCACAACCACAATGCTGTGAGTTTGAAACCCACACTTCTAGCGATGTTTGCATACACAAATCTCGTAAACCATCAATTTGCATGCACGAAACTTGTAAACTATATTACCAGTATAAACTTCTATACATGGACATAAATACAATCCAAAAAGACCATTACATCCGTAATGCTGCGAGTTCAAAATCAACAATTTTATCAGTGTTCACAAACAAGAGTCTCATAAACCATCAATTCCCAATAGCAATCCACTAGGATTAGATACTACAACATGTTCACTATCATTCATACCTTGTTGAACATTATCATATAATGCAATTTTCTTGAACATTCCGCTTCGTGTTTGCCACTGTTTAATAATAACACTGCCTTCATTGTTTGTAAACTTTCTTCCAAATACATTCAAAGCAGCGCTTTTACGAGATTCATTCTTACTCAAACCCTTTGAATGTGAAGAAGTTTCAGGCTCTTCAGTTTCCAAAGATTTCTTTGGTATATACCTTACTAGAACTGATGAACTATATTCCTTCTCTTTCAAACAAAATATTGCCTTGTTGCCATTCACCCTGAAAAGTCAAAGCTTTAGAACTAGGCAAGTCGAGTCAATCTAGATTGGGACAAATCGAGTTTTAATATTTTCGGATCATTTCAGTTTGAGCCAGTTTAAGTTATTCGAGTTTTTGGGTTGGGCCATTACGGTGGGGATTATTTCGGGTTCAGGCGACTTTGGATTACATTGGCGCTTAATGATCAAATTGGATTAGTCAACTTAGGGTTCGGATTGATCAAATGTGAAACAGGTGAATCAAAGTACCAATTTTGGTTCACTTAGTTTCATTTTCCTAGGAAACAAACAGAGAATAGAAAAAGAAAAATAAAAACCTAAAATTGGAGTGGGAGAGCTTACCAGGGAAATGAGAAAACTCGAAACTGAAATGTGGATGAGATTTTGAAGCTAAGATTACCCGCAAAAATCGACATTTTGAGAATCTTCAATTTCAAGTTCAGAGATCTTAGTTCTGTTAAAACTTGAAAATCCCTAACCTGAAGTTTGTGTCCGAAACGACAGCATACTGACTGGTAATTTTATCAACAACACCTAATTATAGGTAAGTCTATGATTTGGTTACTCAACTTCAAAGTGTTACAAAATAACTTTTAAATTATTCTTGATTATTAATAAATTTTTATATTAAATCTTATTTTTAGAGTTATAACAAGTGGTATTTGAATCTCAACATCTTAAATAATTGAGAACGAATTGAGAAATTAGGAGAATTCAACCTGCCAATTCTAGTGGGAAATTCATTGGGTATTTGTATGTGGGGTAATTGCAAGTAAAACCATTCATTGTTTTGGATGTTTATAATTGGGTCCTTGAAGCCCAGTTTTCAATTTTGATAATTTGTCTATTGGTACGATGATATATTCTTTTAATTTGTATGCTCTAGTCTTGATATTAATTGAGGATGTCACTCATTTTTAATTTCAATCCATCCATGTATCTATTTTGAAAGTGAATGCATTGATGTGAAATTGAGGGAGCAGTAAACACGTTGGAGACAAATATTTTGAAGGTGTTCATCAATGGTGGAAAATTTTAAGATTTTTTAAATAATAAAAATGGACGTCTATAGTGATCCTACTTCCTGAATTATATATTGTTAGGATCGTCTCGATTAAGCAACGAACAAAAAAATAGCAAAAGAAATTGAGAAATTGAACACACAAATTTAACATGGAAAAACTCCTCCGAAGAGGATAAAAAACCACAGGCAAAGATAATTTTACTCTAATGGCAACAGAATGAAGAATACAAAAGATGGAGATAAAACTAAACCCCGAAAACTCGAAAACAAAGAACCCTGAAAACGTAAACACAAAATTCTCTAAATGTGTTATGAGTTCTAATCTCTAATGGGTGTGTCTTCTAAGGATGTAAAAGAGCCTATTTATAGGCTAAATTGTCAAGTCAAACAAATTATGCTAATAAATGCTAAATATATCATACTAATAAATACTAAATCTTCTAGAAAGAAAATAAATATTTTCTTTAACTTGACTTGCAAGCAATCTCTTAGAATTTGAGTCACACAACTCTAACAATCTCTACATTGACACGAATTCTTACAATGCCATCTTTGCCAAAGCTCGCCATGGGCCTATCTTGAATTATGCAGGGAATTAAATGAGTCGAATATGTGCTTAGAAGCTGGAAGACTTCTAGCCTTCAACTTGTGCACTGCCAAATCAAAACTCACCAGGGTCTGATTTTCATGAACACAGTGCCCTAACTTTTCAAAACCTACATCTAAAAGAGAATATCTCTTCAACGAAACGGTCATACATTTTTTCCTCCTATGACCAAGTTGCCTTCACTGCAAACGAGTTGACTTCGACTCTGTAACGGACGAGGGGCATCTGATTTCACAGGTCACTGTAGAACCTTCCAGAATATAAAGACTGTCGGTTCTTTTACCTTTTAAAAAAATGAGAGCTCCACAAGATACTTTAATGCTGCTCGACTCGATGTTGATTATGTATCCTTTCAAGTCTAAACTACTCAATGAGATGAGATTCTTTCGTAAATCAGGTGCATACCTGACATCTGAGAGTGTCCTAATCGTCCCATCGTGTATCCTAATTTTAACAGTACCAATACCAATTACCTTACTAGATGAATCGTTTCCCATGCGCACAACTCCACCTTCAACTAAACTGTATGTGGAGAACCATCCTCTAATGGGACACATGTGGAAAGAACATCTTGAATCTAGGATCCACTCGGACGTGAGCTTGGAGTTATCGCTCATTGACACTAACAAGAAATCATCACCGCTTTCATCGACCAAATTAGCACCAGCTACATCTTCCTTGTTACTCTTAGCTGCTCTTTTATTTTGCAGTTTATAATAATCTGCTTTGATGTGACCTAACTTTTTACAATAGCGACACCTTTTGTCTCATTTCTTTGATGCTACCAAAACGGAAGCTTCCCTATATGCCTTGCTATCCAAATGAAGCTCATTGTCGAGTTTGTCTCTACTCAACAAATTACCCTTCACATCTTCAAACGAGAGTTTGTCTCTGCCATAAATCAGGGTCTCCCTGAAAGACTTATATGAAGGGGGTAAAGAGCACAATAATAGTATAGCCTGATCTTCATCGTCAATATGAACCTCAACTTTTTAAATCATTTAAAAAGAGTAATGAATTGATTGATGTGATATCTAAGAAGCTCATCTCCGTTCATGCGAAACGTAAATAGACGTTGTTTCAACACTAAACGGTTAGCCAGAGAGTTAGTCGCATAAAGAGTTTCTAACCTTTTCCATAAGGCGAATGAGGTTTTCTCCATAAATACCTTCTGCAATACCGTATTCGCGAGGAACAAATGGATTGCAGACAAGGCCTTTTCATCAAGCTCTTCCCATTCTGTTTTATTTAGATTCTCAAGCTTTTTCCCAGTAACAACCTTTTTCAAACCGGATTGAATTAGAATTGCCATCATCCGAACTTGCCACAGATTGAAATTTGTCTCACCATCGAACTTTTCAATTTCAAACCTTGTTGCTGCCATATCTGAATAGGCTGATCTATGAAAATTGAACTAGCTCTGATACCACTTGTTAGGATCGTCCCGATTAAGTAACGAACAAAAAAAATAGCAAAAGAAATTGAGAAATTGAACACACAAATTTAACATGGAAAAACTCCTCCGAAGAGGATAAAAAACCACGAACAAAGATAATTTTACTATAATGGCAACAGAATGAAGAATACAAAAGATGGAGATAAAACTAAACCTCGAAAACCCAAAAACAAAGAACCCTTAAAACGTAAACACGAAATTCTCTAAATGTGTTATAAGTTCTAATCTCTAATGGGTGTGTCTTCTAAGGTTGTAAAAAAGCCTATTTATAGGCTAAATTGTCAAGTCAAACAAATTATGCTAATAAATGCTAAATATATCATACTAATAAATACTAAATCTTCTAGAAAGAAAATATATATTTTGTTTAACTTGACTTGCAAGCAATCTCTTATAATTTGAGTCACACAACTCTAACATATATTTATACACCAAATCGTACAATGGCTGTGGAATTATACATTAAACCATTTATATATTTATACACCAAATCGTTTAATGGCTGTGGAATTATACATTAAAGCATTTGACACTTAATACACACAATTTGTAAGCATGGTCTCCAATTTGGATGCTGTAAATTGTTGTTAATTTGTTTGGAATTATTGGACATTCTTCTGCAATTGTTAGAAATTAACATTGTATAAATATAAAAAATATTTACTTGTAGATTGATTACTTCTGCAATAGACGAAGAAGGATCTAATTACTGCAAATGATGTTCAAGAATTAGTGTTGTATTTTCATAATTTCTTGTTTTGTATAAATATAAAAAATATTTACTTGTAGATTGATTACTTCTGCAATAGACGAAGAAGGATATAATTACTGCAAATGATGTTCAAGAATTAGTGTTGTATTTTCATAATTTCTTGTTTTGTAGACCGTTTTACCTATGGTGAAGGGTTGCATTGGTATCTGTCTATCTTTATTATGGTACCAATTCCTCTTTCTTTCATTGCATTTCCTACTATATGTAATGGTTAGTTTGAGTGTAACATTTTGTATGGTGGTGTTGTTTTTGTCTTCTTTCATGACTTCCAATTTAGTCTCAATAATCATTACCTAGCACCTTTTTTATCTGATTTTTCCTCTTCAACTGCTTGTTTCTTTTTATTGTTTATGTACCTGAACTCATTTTTCGTTGTATTCAAAAAATCTCTGTTTTCTTTTAGATATCAATCGGTAAAAAGAATACATTGGTTTTAAGTGACAATAAGTACCTAATTTTGCCCGGGCATTAAATAGGCCCAAAATAAAAACCAGAATGTCCTCGTACAGTCCTTTTTACAAAATTAAAATAGGCCCAAATATAAACACGATTAGCCCATTACACCTACACAGACACCTAATACCCAAACCAACTCAACAAACAGCGGCCCAAAAGGCCCAAACCAATCAAGTCTCAGAAACCTAGGGTTTCAGGAGGAACCCTAGGCGCCGCAAGCAGGGCCATTCCAATCGTCACAAGGCCAGGCCAATCGTCGCTCCGCAAGGAATGGAGTCAAATCGTCACAACTGGAGCTCAACCGTCACCTTCGCAAGCGCCGCCAGTCACGCTACGATCCGCGCTTAGCCACCGTCCCCGAGTGAAGAGAGGGCAGAACTGTCAAACAGTGAAACAAGGGAACTTTAAGGAATAAAATTTACTAATTGGATAAGTAAAAAAATCTGAAAAAAATTATAGTAGAAATATATACGAGTCTAGTTTCAAGGAAAATTTACGGATTTAGATTTCGAGTTTCCTAACTCGAGTTATAGTCAGTTTAGTCAGTACGACGCAGATGGACAATTTCAATTTTTATGCCCCAAATAAGTAATTAAGCCTAGGTTGCGAAAATTTCCATCATACCCTTAGAGGGTAAATTACCGAATTTCCCTTAGTGAGTACGATTACCGAATTATGAAAATGCCCTTACGGGCTGAATTACGAAAATGCCCCTAATGGGCTGAATTATGAAATGTCCCTACGGACCGAATTACGAAAATACCCTTTATGGGCCAAATGTGATATGTTGCTATATGGGCCGCTTGGTATTTGTTATATGGGCCAAAATTAGCTAGATAGTTAAATGGGCCAAATTGTTATTTTGACTAATGGGCCAAATTGATAACTTGTAATATGGGTTTTTTGTTGAAATTTACCATGTGAATATATTGTTCAGCATTATATATATACATGACTGCATGGGTTGGGATAATTGACGAAGAGAAGAAAGGCCTGTTGCCAAAATCTAGTTCAGTGGCTCTGCCACAAATATTTTAAATGGCTTAATGCCTCTAGTTCGGTGACTCTGTCACAATCTAGTTCGGTGGCTCTGCCACAAATATTATAATTGGCTTAATGCCTGCTATTGGATGTTGGCAGGGTGGGTTGACTTGATCCCCACAGGTGTGTTGGTTGTACGGGTGGTGTGTAGCGGATGGAAATTAGGCTTGGTTGGGAATTGCATATCATATGCATTATTTTTATATTTGATTTATATATATTGTACATTTGTAAATGGGCTCAAGCCCAATTAAATGCTTAAATGGTTTTGGCCCAATGATCACTGTAAGTGGGTTACACACTGAGTTCTTAGTAACTCACCCTGTTTTTCTTTACCTTCTCAGGTAATTGATGGAGGCTCGGGTCGGGGATGACTTCGTGTGGAGGCCATACTACAAATGATGAGTTATAAAAACTTTGAACTTCTTTTAAGTATTTTTATTTAAGTACTATTTCAATTGCGATGTAATAAGGCCTCTGGTATTATTTTTATGGATTTTTATTCGTGGATGGATTTTAATATGTTTTAGTTACTTAAATGGGGCTGTTTAATTCTTATAAATGTTTTCTTAAACTTGCGCATAAAAAAATGGAGTTTTTCTTAAATATTACTTACTCGTAAAATTTCCGTGAAAACTCTTTTATAAATTTTTTTCAACCAATTATTTAAGTTTTTTTTACCAATTATTTCTCTGAAAATCAAATTGTAAACTCTCATGTTTTAAAATCATGGTTTTCAAATAAATCTCAATTTTTGATAAACTCTGTCTTCAAAATCATTTTAAAAAAAATTATTTTCATTAAAAGCATTGATGACTGGACGTAAGTTCGAATTGTGTGGCATGCCAAGTCTGGTCTTAACGCATAGGCCAGGTTTGGGGTGTTACATTTTATGGTATCAGAGCCAGGTTCAAAACTCAGCTGTGGTTTGGGTTCAAAAAAATCATTTAAATTTTTTTTAAAATTTTTAGACTTTATGTTTTAAAGGTAGTATGGCACCACGAGCATCCAGCACCAAGTCAAGTAAGTACTCAAGTATTGAATGTTTATTATTGTGATACGATCATAGGAACACTCTAGAACTTCTAGTTTTAGGTGTTGAAAATGGTAGAGATTGAGACTACAGGAAGTGATTGCGAAAACAACTTTACCACTTATATCTCATAAAATATCATTAATAAATACTGAAATAGTGTACTGATTCATAAAACTTATAATCAGATTAAACCAAAATACCCAATATGAGCACTAGAGGACGTGGACGTAGACGTGGTAGACGTGGCCGTGGTAGAGGTCGAGGTGCTAGGGTTGCGTCTGGAGCGTCGGGTCTTATGCCGAAAATGGATGCACCTGTGTCACCTGGGAGTGAGACAGGATCTCATGATCATACGAGAGAGGATAATGCTTTGACTCAAGCAATGTTGCAATTCCTAGAAAGGGTCACTGGGGTTAGAAGTGGTCCAGCAATTTGTGGATCAATCTCAAAACGACTTAAATCAAGTGGTACCGAGGTTTTTAGAGGTGTCTCGGGGGTAGCTCCGAATGTTGCAGAATATTGGCTCAAGGCTATAGAGCGGATTATGGATGATATGGAGTTCACTATCGAGCAGAAACTGAGAGGGGCTGTGTCCTTGCTAAGGGACGAGGCGTATCAATGGTGGCTTACGGTTCGAGAAGGCACCAAGGCTGCATTGATTACTTGGGATTTCTTCAAAGCTGCTTTCCAAGGGAAGTACGTCGGGACAAGTTATGTAGATACTCGGAGGAAGGAATTCCTAAATTTGGTTCAAGGAAATAAGACGGTGGCAGCCTACAAGGCAGAATTTCTTCGCTTAAGCCGTTATGCTCGCACTATAATATTGACCGATCATGAGCACTGTGTACGCTTTGAAGATGGGCTGAATGATGAGTTGTGGGTACTGATAGCCCCACAACAAGTACGAACTTTTGCCTCGCTTGTGGAGAAAGCCAAGATAGCCGAAGAGGCTAAAAACTCAAAATGCCAGAACCAGGAAAGAGTTAGAGGCAAGAGGGATATTAAGTACACAAGCTCTACTAAAAGGTTCCAAAAGAGGCCCCGAAATGAAGAGCCAACTCAAGCTAGAGCACCTGTGACTACCAATCAGAGTCGAGACTGTGCTGACTGTGGGAAGCGACACCCCGGGAAATGCTGGAGGAAAATTGGTGCCTGTTATAAATGTGGTTCCAAGGATCACCAGTATAAGAATTGCCCTCGACGGACTAATACAACTCCAAAAGCTTGTAACCCTGATGCTCAGCCAGCTAGAAGCACCAGTAGCCACCGAGAGGTCGTGGACCAAGACGTGGTGGTAATGGTGTTGGACGTGGTAAAGGTGCACCGGGTCGAGGTAATGGCTTTAGAGGTAATGCGGAGGCAAGACAGCTGGGGTTGGTCTATGCGGTCAGGCGTCGGGAAGATGGCGATGCACTTGATGTGATAACTGGTACGTTCTTCATCTTTGATGTACCTGTTACTGCTTTGATAGATATCGGGTCTACTCACTCGTATGTTGCTAGTGCCATATCTGGAAACCTGAATATTAGATCTGAGATTACCGATAGAGAGATGATGGTACTTAGTCCTTTAGGACAGTCTGTAATTGTGAATAAATTGTATAGAGACGTGCCCTTGGAAATTCAAAGAGAAGTATTCTTAGTGGATTTGATGGAATTGCCTTTCGGCGAGTTTGATCTTATTTTGGGCATGGATTGGTTGGAGAAGCACCGGGCATAATTGGATTGTGCCGAAAAGCGGATGTCAATAAGGACGGTGGATGATGAGGAGGTAGTAATGATAGGCGAGCGAAGGAACTTTTTGGCAAATGTGGTATCTGCTTTGAAGGCAGAAAAGTTGGTGCGGAAAGGGTATGGAGCATTCCTAGCTTTCGTTAGTGCTTTGGATGCCAATGAATTATTGGTGGAAGGTGTGAGAACGATGAAAGAATTTCCAGATGTCTTTCCCAAAGAACTTAAGGGTCTACCTCCAGATCGGGAAGTAGAATTTGGCATTGAACTTTTGCCTGGAATGGCTCCGGTGTCCATTTCTCCTTATAGAATGGCGCCGAAGGAGTTAGTGGAGATTAAAGCTCAAATTCAAGAACTGCTAGATCGAGGATTTATTCGACCGAGTGTGTCTCCATGGGGAGCACCGGTCTTGTTCGTCAAGAAGAAAGATGGGTCGATGCGTATGTACATTGATTATAGGTAGTTAAATAAATTGACGATCACGAACAGGTATCCATTGCCGAGAATAGATGACCTGTTTGATCAGTTGAGAGGAGCTTCAGTTTTCTCCAAGATAGATTTGAGATTGGGTTATCATCAACTCAAGGTTAAGGAGGCGGATATTCATAAGATGGCATTTCAAACTCGTTATGGACATTATGAGTTTTTGGTGGTGCCGTTTGGATTGACCAATGCACCAGCTGCATTTATGGACATAATGAACCGAGTCTTCCAACCCTACCTAGACTGGTTCGTGGTGGTGTTCATAGATGATATCTTAGTATACTCGAGGAATGAAGAAGAACATGACTCACATCTGCGCATAGTATTACAAATATTGCGAGAAAAGCAACTTTATGCCAAATTCAATAAATGCGAATTTTGGTTGAAGGAAGTGACTTTCTTGGGGCATGTGGTGTCAGCCGAAGGAATAAGAGTTGATCCTCGGTAGGTAGAGGCTGTGTTGGACTGGAAACCACCGAAGTCAGTGGCTAAGATTCAGAGTTTCTTGGGATTGGCTGGTTACTATAGACGCTTTGTTGAGGGGTTTTCGTTGATTGCTGCACCCGTAACTAAGTTGTTGCAAAATGGAGTACCGTATGTGTGGATCGATAAACAACAAGAAGGTTTCGAGAAACTGAAGAAGATTTTGACGGAAGCACCAGTACTGATTCAACCTGAGGCTGGAAAAGAGTTTACCGTTTACTGTGATGCGTCACATACGGGTTTAGGATGTGTGTTGATGCAAAGTGGGAAAGTGGTGGCGTATGCTTCTCGTCAGTTGAGGCCGCATGAAGTCAACTATCCTACTCATGACTGCGGTGGTGGTTGCTTTAAAGATTTGGAGGCACTATCTCTACGGTGAGAAGTCGATCATTTATACGGACCATAAGAGTCTTAAGTACCTCCTTACCCAAAAGGAGTTGAACTTGAAACAACGGAGATGTATGGAGTTGTTAAAGGATTATGACTTCTCAATCGAGTACCATCCTGGAAAGTCTAACGTGGTGGCAGACGCGTTGAGTCGTAAGGTAGTGTCGGAGTTAAGAGCAATGTTTGCTCATCTCAGTTTGTATGAGGATGGCAATCTGCTAGCAGAACTTCAAGTAAAGCCATTGTGGTTAGATTAGATCAAGGAAAAGTAGTTATCCGATGAAAAGTTGGGTCCTTTAATGCAGCAAGTTGAAAGTGGTTTTATAGGGGACTTTGGATTGAACAAGGATGGTGTGCTGTGTTTTCGTGGAAGAGTTTGTATGCCCATGGATTCAGATTTGAGACAGATGATTCTACGATAGGCACATAGTAGTCCTTATGCTATGCACCCCGGAGGAAGTAAGATGTATCGGGATCTTCGTGAGCAGTATTGGTGGCCAATGTTAAAGCGGGAGGTTGCTGATTTTGTGGGTAAGTTCTTGACTTGTCAACAAGTAAAGGCAGAACATCAATTACCATCGGGTTTATTGCAACCGGTAAAGATTCCTCTATAGAAATGGGAACAGATAACGATGGATTTTGTTAGTGGGTTACCCTTAACACCTACTAAGAAAGATTCTGTTTGGGTGGTAGTTGATCGATTAACGAAGACTGCTCATTTTCTACCAGTTCGTACAGATTACTCGCTACAAAAATTGGCTAAGCTGTATGTATCTGAGATCATGAGGTTGCATGGGGTACTAGTGTCTATCATATCGTATAGGGATCCCAGGTTTACATCACGATTTTGGAAAGCTTTACATGAGGCTTTGGGAACAAAGTTAAACTTTAGTACGGCTTTTCATCCTCAGTCAGATGGTCAGTCAAAAAGAGTAATTCAGATTTTGGAAGACATGTTACGTGGTTATGTAATCAACTTCAGAGGTAGTTGGGAGGATTTTCTATCATTGGCAGAGTTCGCGTATAATAACAGTTACCAATCCAGTATCCAAATGGCACCCTATGAAGCGTTATACAGTCGTAGGTGTCGTACACCTACTTGTTGGACTGAATTGGGAGAACGACAGTTGTTGGGTCCTGCGTTGATATCTGAGATGGAAGAAAAGGTAAAGGTGATTCGAGCGCGGTTAAAGGAAGCTTCGGATCGACAAAAATCGTATGTGGATCTAAAGTGTAAGGATATTGAATTTGCGATGGGAGATCAAGTCTTTCTGAAAGTCTCACCTTGGAAGAAGATTTTCAGATTTGGAAGGAAGGGCAAGTTGAGCCCTAGGTTCATTGGACCGTACTGTGTGTTGAAGCGTGTAGGACCAGTGGCCTATCAGCTTGAATTACCTCCGGAGTTGAGTCAGATTCATAGTGTCTTCCATGTTTCTATGCTGAGGCGTTATAGATCGAATCGTCGCATATTGTACCGGTAGAAGAAGTAGAATTAAGGCAAGACTTGCCTTTCGAGGAGGAACCAGTGAAAATCTTAGACCGTGATGTTAAAGTACTAAGAAAGAACACTGTGCCGTTGGTTAAGGTTCTGTGGCGTAATCACGGAGCAGAGGAAGCTACGTGGGAGCCTGAGGACGTAATTCGGCAACAATATCCTCACCTTTTTTAGCCAGGTAAATTTCGAGGACAAAATTTTCTTTAAGGGGGGTAGAATTGTAACATCCAAAAAAAATTGAGTGTTGTGATAGGAAAACACAATTATGGCATGAGGAGTGGTGGAAAAAAAAGGGGGGGGAGAACACAATTATGGCAAAAGAATGATGGAAAAGAAAATGGCAAAGGAATGATGGAGAAGAAAAGGGGGAAAACACAATTATGGCAAAGGAATGATGGAGAAGAAAAGGGGGGAAAACACAACTATGGCAAATTTTGACTTTTAGGGGAATGGATGTGGATGATTTTGGCCAAATTTCCTATTTGCAAATTTTTGTGTCTTTTTCTCCTAATTCAGTATTTCCATTGCCCAAACCTCTTAGCACAATTGTGCATTTTTTTTTCAATCTTTCTTCTCTTTTGTTTGGTCAAAACCTTCATCCCTTGTTCATCTTTCTTGGATAGCCGAACAACCTATCATCCATCCAACCTCCCATCCTTTCTTTTAACCATCCCTCTAATCTTTTCTCTTCTCTAAACCAACACCATCATTAAATCACATATTCTTGTTTGATTACTCCCCATAGCCGAATATCAACATATATTTTCCTTCATAACCGAACTTTCATCTTTCCTCTATTTTTTCTTCTCATCCATATTAATATCCACCTCTTGATCAACCGGTAAGTACTCTTCTCAATATTAGATTTTCTTTCTCTTAATGCCGAATCTATGTTTTGGTTCGGGATGGTCATTTTGACCGAGATCATCACATTATTCTCTCTCAACAAGATCTTTTTCTTCTTCGTAGTGATATAGTGAGAGGCCGAACATCATTCTAGCCTTAAGTCGAACGGAGAAAATCGGATCCAATATTAATAAGGGAAAAATCACTCGATATATTCAACCTTCGGACATAGTGGTCAACAACGAGTGGTTCCTTAGGAGATCGAAATTAGGTGTGTAATCCCGTACCCTTCCGAATATATGTTTGAAATGGTGAGTAAATCTCACATCTCTCTGAAAGTTTACATGAAATCTTCTGTGATTCGATAGAAATATCGAAGAAAACCGATAACCGGCATCCGTGATCACTCGAACGTGCGTATGATGGTAGTGATAATCATGTTTTGAAATAAAACAGTTTCAGTCAGAAACAGTAATGTGTATTTGAAAAATCATGAAAAATAGGATAAAAGGAAATAAAAAGTGAATAAGATATCATATTAATCTTACTGAGTCTATTTTCTTATAAAAGAAACAGAGAAAGCAAAAGATTTGTATATTTTGAGATTTTTAAATTTTTGTAAGACTGGTTCAGAATGAATATGTAATCCCCTATTCTGACTTGGAAAAACCATTATAAATTGTAGAAAACTAATTACGGGACATGGTTTATATTATTAGAATCCTTAGTAAGTCTATTTTTATTTAGATCAAACGAAACCAGTATTTGAGTTCTGTACAATAAGATATCTAAGATTTTGTGAAGAGAGGGCAGAACTGTCAAACAGTGAAACAAGGGAACTTTAAGGAATAAACTGTACTAATTGGATAAGTAAACAAATCTGAAAAAAATTATAGTAGAAATATATACGAGTATAGTTTCAAGGAAAATTTACGGATTTAGATTTCGAGTTTCCTAACTCGAGTTATAGTCAGTTTAGTCAGTACGACGCAGATGGACAGTTTCGATTTTTATGCCCCAAATTAGTAATTAAGCCTAGATTCTGAAAATTTCCATCATACCCTTAGAGGGTAAATTACCGAATTTCCCTTAGTGAGTACGGTTACCGAATTATGAAAATGCCCTTATGGGCTGAATTACGAAAATGCCCCTAATGGGCTGAATTATGAAATGTCCCTACGGACCGAATTACGAAAATACCCTCTATGGGCCAAATGTGATATGTTGCTATATGGGCCGCTTAGTATTTGTTATATGGGCCAAAATTTGCTAGATCGTTAAATGGGCCGAATTGCTATTTTGACTAATGGGCCAAATTGATAACTTGTAATATGGGCTTTTTGTTCAAATTTACCATGTGAATATATTGTTAAGCATTATATATATATGACTGCATGGGTTGGGATAATTGACGAAGAGAAGAAAGGCCTGTTGCCAAAATCTAGTTCGGTGGCTCTGCCACAAATATTTTAAATGGCTTAATGCCTCTAGTTCAGTGACTCTGTCACAATCTAGTTCGGTGGCTCTGCCACAAATATTATAATTGGCTTAATGCCTGCTATTGGTGTGTTGGTGGGGTGGGTTGACTTGATCCTCACAGGTGTGTTGGTTGGTACGGGTGGTGTGTAGCGGATGGAAATTAGGCTTGGTTGGGAATTGCATATCATATGCATTATTTTTATATTTGATTTATATATATTGTACATTTGTAAATGGGCTCAAGCCCAATTAAATGCTTAAATGGTTTTGGCCCAATGATCACGGTAAGTGGGTTACACACTGAGTTCTTAGTAACTCACCCTGTTTTTCTTAACCTTCTCAGGTAATTGATGGAGGCTCAGGCCGGGGATGACTTCGTGTGGAGGCCATACTACGAATGATGAGTTATAAAAACTTTGAACTTCTTTTAAGTATTTTTATCTAAGTACTATTTCAATTGCGATGTAATAAGGCCTCTGGTATTATTTTTATGGATTTTTATTCATGGATGGATTTTAATATGTTTTAGTTACTTAAATGGGGCTGTTTAATTCTTATAAATGTTTTCTTAAACTTACGCATAAAAAAAAGGGGTTTTTCTTAAATATTACTTACTCGTAAAATTTCCGTGAAAACTCTTTTACAAATTTATTTCAACCAATTATTTAAGTTTTTTTTTACCAATTATTTCTCTGAAAATCAAATTGTAAACTCTCATGTTTTAAAATCATGGTTTTCAAATAAATCTCAATTTTTGATAAACTCCATCTTCAAAATCGTTTTAAAAATAAATTGTTTTCATTAAAAGCATTGATGACTGAACGTAAGTTCGAATTGTGTGGCATGCCAAGTCTGGTCTTAACGCATAGGCCAGATTTGGGGTGTTACATTGTTAATATTTTATTTATTTATTAAAATTTGCATGAAATATGTGCATAGTTAGTTTTATTGTTTGTTAAATTTGTCTATACTTCGTCATATATATATTTGCAATTGCTTCAGTATGAAAATTATTAGTTGTTGTATTGCATATTATTGTTATTGCCTATCTTAAATATTAGCATGTCATAGTTGTTATTGTGTATAATGTTCAAATGCAATATTGCCCCTTGGTTATGGTTTAAAACAAAAAATACATTTTACAAAATCAATATTTTATCCAAAGGTTTTAAAAATAAGGCAATGTTTTGGTATTTAGAAATTTCAAAAATAGGCCCTAACGTGTTGGGTGCAATTTTTTCGTTTGGCTAAATAACTAAATATCCTCTTAAAATTTTGTAAATTGTGAGACGATTTTGTTTACGAAGGTTTCGAAATATCATGTCCTAACGTGTTGGAAGTGATATTTTAACCCTTTGGAACGAGAAAATCTCAAGGCAATGTTTTGGTATTTAGAAATTCGAAAAATAATGCCCTAACGTGTTGAGTGCGATTTTCTGTTTGGCTAAATAACTAAATATCCTTTTAAAGTGCTATAAATCATGAGATGATTTTGTTACGAAGGTTTCGAAATACCATGTCCTAACGTGTTGGATGTGGTGTTTTATCCCTTTGGACCAAGAAAAACTCAAATTTTAATTTCAATGGCTCAAAGTTTTTTAAAGAAATCATATATTTCGAATATTATTAAAATTCAAACATTAGGACATGAAGTTATCAATTAGGTACCAATTTTTGGGCATTATGAGGATGCTAACCCTTCGTCATACGTAACCGACTCCTGAACCTATTTTCTCATTTTCGCAAATCAAAATAAAATGTTTTAGAATAAAATGTTTTACAAGGTGACCCAATCATACCTTAAAAAAGGATTGGTGGCGACTCCATTTTCGTTATTTAAAGTCGATCCCCGTTTTTAAAACTCGATTTTAAAATGGTTTCGACAGTGACTTTTATAGCCATCTACAAATGGTTATTTTAATATATTTGTCATTTTTGTTGTAGGCAAGTGGGAGGTGCAAGTGGCGGTGCTGACAGTGGCGGTGGCAGGCTAGGTAGAGGCAGCAGTGGCAGACCTAGGTGCGGTGCACTTAGAGTTTTTTTTTTGTTTTTCTCTTTTAGGTATTGGGCTATTTAGGTTTGAGCTTAGTTGGGTTTAGGTTGGGTTTCTGCTGTTGGTTTGGGTCTTATGGGCCCCGTGCAGAATTGGGCTTGTACAATGCCCTATTGAACTATTGTCACATGAATCATAAATGCTTGAATGTAATGGACTGAAAAATATGAGAGTCCTAATAGAATAGGTAATAAGCAACTTTACTCCTCGCTGCCATTAAATCATTGCCTCCCCAGGTCAAACTGGCACTCGCTGTTGCACCAAGAGTCGTTGCACCAAGTGCTAAAGTATGAGGGTTTTGTATTCATTAAGCAAATATAGGTTGTAATTGTATAGTAGTATCTGAAAACATATCTTGTGGATGCCCTAAACCGTTCATGGTATCATTATGAATATACAAACCAAAACTGTGAAAGCCAAAAAATATACATATCCGGTTGAGATGTGATATGATTGCATCACGATGCCTAAGGACACGATCTAATAAATCATTATATCGAGTAGTTGGAATATAGTCTCTTACCATAAAAATGGCTGCATACGCAATGACACCCACTATAAAAAAATCCTGTTAGAATTAAGTGACCCAAATTCTTATTTAAATAAAATACAATGGTAAAATAAAATAAAAGAAGAATCCCTACAGAATTACACTTCTTTTATTTTATTTTGAATAAGGTTTTTTAAACCTTATTAAACTCCATCTATTTGATATTAATTAGAATAAGGAGTTTCAATCTTACTACTCCTATTAGAATATGGCTTTATAAGCCTATAAATAGACATGGTCTATTCCTCTTGTAATTGATTCGAATTCGACATAGTGAATTTTCTTCTCCTCTGCCCGTGGTTTTTCCCGAAAGTGTTTCCACGTAAAATCTGTGTGTTCTTTATTTTTATTTCTTTTTCTTTGCGATATATTTGTCATTACCGATGTTATATTTTTAACAAATTGGTATCAGAGCTTCCGGGTTTTTCATCTCGATCACGGTAATGGCATCTTTGAAGTATGAAATTTCGCTGTTGGATCGCAACACCAGATTCGCGTTGTGGCAGATAAAGATGTAGGCAGTTCTTGAACAGATGGATTTAGAGGAAGCCCTGCTAGGGGTAGATAAGATGCCTTCGACACTGACGGAGGAAGATAAGAAGCACAAGGATCGAAAAGCGTTAACACAGTTACATCTGCACTTGTCTAACGAAATTTTGCAGGATGTGATGAAGGAGAAGACTGCCACAACATTATGGAAGCGACTAGAACAAATATGTATGTCGAAAACTTTAACTAGCAAGTTACATATGAAGCAACGACTTTATGCTCATCGTTTGGAGGAAGGTGCGTCTATGCACGAACACTTAACAGTGTTTAAAGAAATTCTCTTAAACTTGGAGGCCATGGAGGTTCAGTATGATAAGGAAGATCTAGGGTAGATTCTGCTTTGTTCGTTGCCCCCGTCTTATTCAACCTTTAGAGACACGATTTTATATAGTCGCGAGTCTCTCACAATTGATGAGGTTTATGATTCTTTGACCTTGTATGATACATCTTGTGGTTAAAACTGACTCTCAGGGAGAGGGTCTCATTGTTCGTGGGAGACAAGATCAGAATGTTGATGATGATCGTGGAAGGACACAGGAACAAAATCCTCGCGGTAAATCTAAGGGTAGATCGAAGTCTTCAAACAGAGGTAAAACTTGTAACTTCTGAAAGAAGAAAGGGCACATTAAATCTAAGAGCTATAAGCTACAAAACAAGATTAAAAGGGAGGATGCGAATCAAAAGGGAAAACAACCAGAAAATTTTGGTGAAGCTGATGTTGTAGAAGACTACAGTGATGGTGAACTTCTAGTCGCTTCTGTCAACAATTCTAAAGTGAGCAAGGAGTGGATACTTGATTCGGGTTGCACCTTCCACATGAGTCCCAATCGGGATCGGTTTACAACTTACGAAACAGTGTCAGAATGTGTTGTTTTGATGGGAAACAATGCTTCGTGTAAAATCATAGGTGTTGGAACAATTAAAGTTAAGATGTTTGATGGAGTTGTCGGAACACTTAGTGGCATACGGCATGTTCCAGAATTGAAGAGAAATTTAATTTTGTTGAGCATTCTTCTTGAAGTAGAAAAGTGATGTGTTTTCCGCATTTAAGTCTTGCAAAACTATGATTGAAAAACAAACGGAAAAACAAATAAAATACCTCCGTACAGACAATGGCTTAGAGTTTTGTTCTGATGAGTTTAATAAACTGTGCAAGTCAGAAGGGATCGTGAGACACTTGTCAGTTCGTCATACTCCACAACAAAACGGCATTGCAGAACGAATGAACAGAACAATCATGGAGAAGGTTCGATGTATGTTGTCAAATGCCAACTTACCAAAGTCGTTTTGGGCCGAAGCAGCCTCTACTACATGTTTTTTGATCAACCGATCTCCATCCATTGCCATTGAGAAAAAGACTCCACAAGAGGTATGGTCTAGTAATCCTGCTAATTATTCTGATTTAAAGATCTTTGGGTGTCCTGCATATGCTCATGTTGATAATGGAAAATTGGAACCGAGATTCATTAAATGTGTTTTTCTTGGTTATAAAGCTAGTGTAAAAGGGTATAAGTTATGGTATCCTGAAAATAGAAAAGTTATGATTAGCAGAGATGTTATTTTTGATGAAACTGCTATGTTACCTAACTTATCTCTCAAAGAGTCTTCCAATAAAGAAAATCAAAACAGGTGGAGCATCAGATTATACAGAGTCAGCTCCTCAAGCCAGTACAAAAATTGAGAATAGAGTTGCTTCTTCACCACAATACTCTATTGCCAAAAATAGAACTAGAAGAGAAATTAAACCTCCAAAGAAGTATGCCGAGGCTGATCTAGTTGCTTATGCTTTAAATGTGGCTGAAGATATAGATGCAAACCAAGAGCCGTCTAATTATTTTGAGGCAGTTAGCTGTGAAGACTCAGAAAAGTGGACGTTTGCTATGCAAGAGGAGATGGAATCACTCAATAAAAACAGAGCATGGGATCTTGTGAAACTTCCTAAAGGCAAAAAGGTTGTTCGCTGTAAATGGGTGTTCAAAAAGAAAGAAGGGACTCCAAGAGTTGAAGAACCCAGATATAAAGCAAGGCTTGTTACAAAGGGTTACAGTCAAATTCCAGGAGTGGACTTCACATATGTGTTCTCCCCAGTTGTGAAGCATAGTTTTGTTCGTGATATTATTGCTCGTGGTGATATTGTTGTGAGCAAAATTAGTACTCATGAAAATCCTACAGATATGATGACTAAGTCACTTCCTATACCAAGTTTGAGCATTGTTTAGACTTGGTTGGTGTTCATTGTTGAAGTTAAACCCTTAAGGGTTTTTTTTGGAAGAGGTGGAGAATTTGTTTGTTGAGAGTTCGCGATGAAGAACTTGTTCATTGAGAATTCGTGTCAAGGTGGAGATTGTTAGAATTAAGTGACCCAAATTCTTATTTAAATAAAATACAATGGTAAAATAAAATAAAAGAAGAATCCCTATAGAATTACACTTCTTTTATTTTATTTTGAATAAGGTTTTTTAAGCCTTATTAAACTCCACCTATTTGATATTGATTAGAATGAGGAGTTTCAATCTTAATACTCCTATTAGAATATGGCTTTATAAGCCTATAAATAGACATGGTCTATTCCCCTTGTAATTGATTCGAATTCGACATAGTGAATTTTCTTCTCCTCTGCCCGTAGTTTTTCCCGAAAGGGTTTCCACGTAAAATCTGTGTGTTCTTTATTTTTATTTCTTTTTCTTTGCGATATATTTGTCATTACCGACGTTATATTTTTAACAAATCCACCAATCCACATGTGATGTGTGAACAATGACAATTGTGTACCATAGTCAGTATCTAGATATGGATAAGGGGGCATGGAATACATATGATGAGCTATAAAAACGGTTAAAGAGCCTAACATAGCTAAGTTAAGAGATAATTGAGCATGCCATGATGTTCTTAGGATTTCATTTTGCCCTATAAATGGACTTTTGTGAGCCTCTAAAATATCTTTTAGGCTATGCCCAATGCCCCAGTTGGTCTTATACATGTGACCCACTATTAGGAAAAGATTTGAAATAGCTAAATGATGGTATGCAATATCAATAAACCATAGACCCCTAGTCACCGGTTTTAATCTTCCATGAAAAATAAGAAATTTAACATATTTTGACCAATTCAAGGTAAAAAATGGGATTGCTTCCTCAACAAAACTGGGATAAAGTCGAGCCAAAAGATCACAATTCAATGGGGAAATGGGATCTATTTAGGGCCTACTCCAGCATTTACATATTGGTTTTTCGGTAAAGAGACATGTACTTGATGCCCTGCCTAAGAAAGGGACACAAACCCCAGTAGCCCTGCTAAATGATGATTCAACATAGATTCTACATCTTCGAACCAAGCCAATTTTGGGGCCACTTTGTGATAATGGAACCAACTATCAAAAAGCATTAAGGTTGCAAAGACCAAAGCACCAATTGTGGTATAATAGAGTTGTAATTCACTAGTTATTCCAGATGCTTGCCAAATCTTAAAAAAAACTAGAGATTATTTGTACTCCTCGAAAACCCCCACCCACATCGCTATTCAAGATTTCTGATAATAAGTTTACGGGAAAACTTGGTTTCTCTCCCATGTATTGCAAGAATTTAATACTTCTTCATCTCTTATGCGATCTCTTTTTTGGATCCATACCACCAAGTTTGATGCGAAATTCTCTGGAGCTTTTTTATCTCTCCACAACAACTTCTTTGGCAAGTTCTCCACCTTAAATTTTGGGCAGTGTAGCAGACTCACTCAGCTCACCTTGTCTTATAATAGCCCTACTGACTCCGAGTTCCCAGTTAGCCTCAAAACCTGCCACCTTCTAGAGGGTCTTGACTTATCCCATATTGTGTTGTAGTGTAAGATTCTTGTGGGTTTGTTGGGAAATTTGAAAAACTTGAAGTGTTATCTTTGGCTTATAATCTGTTCACTGGTGAAATCCCTCCTGAGTTAGGACGGGTTTGTGGAACTCTCAAGGAGCTTGA
This sequence comes from Gossypium bickii, assembly GCA_025503065.1. Taxonomy (NCBI): domain Eukaryota; kingdom Viridiplantae; phylum Streptophyta; class Magnoliopsida; order Malvales; family Malvaceae; genus Gossypium; species Gossypium bickii. The sequence continues at coordinate 698,171 of CP106721.1, read as the reverse complement.
TTTTTCATCTAACAAGTTCACAGGTGGATTGCCTACAACTTTTCTTCGTTGTAACTTTTGAACTTTGGAATACATGAACGGATGGGTTGAAATTTATTAAATTCCAATCACCAAAGCTGTCAATTTTGAAGCTTAGAAAATCAACAAACTTATGATGACATTTTGGACGGGATCCTAGCATACCTGGGTTGAGATTTCTCATGGCGTTTGAAGATCTATCATTTAGCTTTGAAACACATGTTGTATCAATCAATTTTGAGTTCAGGAGCTTAAGTTATGATTGTTTTAGTGAAGACAGCACAAGCAGAATTTCTGAACGAGATTATGACGGGAATTATGAATTTCGGGCTTTTAATTCAAGTTTAAATCATATTGGGTTTGGGTTTTAGGCTTAATTTTTATTATATATGGGTCCAATATTGTATTTATTAGCTCTTATTATTATTGATAATTATTAAGTATTTTAAGTTATTTAGGAGTTTTATGTTAACAAGAAAATTTAGTTTAAAACTAGTTCTTGTTTAGATTAAATTAGAATTCTAGTATACTTAAAATTTTTATTTAGTTAGCCTATATATAGGCATTTGCATTGATACAATTATTCTTTTAATTTGTATGCTCTAGTCTTGATGTTAATTGAGGATATCACTCATTTTTAATTTCAATCCATCCATGTAACTAATTTTTTTTAATTTAAAAATTTCTAGATAAAATAATACGAAGTTATTGATGTGATTGAAGGTCTTCATCAATGGTGAAAAATTTTAAGATTTTTTTAAATAATAAAAATGGATGTCTATAGTGATCCTACTTCTTGAATTATATATTTAATTTATACACCAAATCGTTTAATGGCTGTGGAATTATACATTAAACCATTTGACACTTAATACACACAATTTGTAAGCATGGTCTCCAATTTGGATGCTGCAAATTGTTGTTAATTTGTTTGGAATTATTGGACATCTTCTGCAATTGTTAGAAATTGGTGTTGTATAAATATAAAAAATATTTACTTGTAGACAGATTACTTCTGCAATAGACGAAGAAGGATCTAATTACTGCAAATGATGTTCAAGAATTAGTGTTGTATTTTCATAATTTCTTGTTCTGTAGACCGTTTTGCCTATGGTGAAGGGTTGAAATCATATCTGTCTGTCTTTATCATCATACCAATTCCTCTGTCTTTCATTGTATTTCCTACTCTCTGTAATGGTTTGTGTGAATGTAACATTTTGTATGGTGGTGTTATTTATGTCTTCTTTCATGACTTTCAATTTAGTCTCAATAATCTTTGCTACTGCTCACTAAAGGAAAAAGGAGAACAAAATGTGTGAATGATCTCTGTTGAATTTTCATAATGTTTTTACAAGTTAGCAGTAAAAGGCTTGGTTATATGGAGAAAGTAATAAGATATTGCAGAGTTGAAGGAATGATGTAATGAATTGAAACATGGAACAATGCAGACTGTAATAGGGTACTCGTAGCTTGCTTGAATTGGTGGATGTAAAGTCCTTATTTCCTTTAGTTAATTAGCTTATTAATTGAATTGGTGAATCAAAGATGCATGAATTTGTAGCTAGCAGTCTGCTTGCTCATCTCATTGCCAAACCTATATATAATGGGTGGTTTCTCTGCAAAATTGGATTGTTTGTGGTTGACGACACTTAAACACACACACATGGAACTATGGTTGCAGATTTGACATGGAACTCAAGGCTGTTTTAACTTTTGTCTTATAAGCTATATATGAAAATATGGGATGTGACAAATATTATTTTAGCTTTTGCTTAATATAAATCAATTCCCTTCATCATTAAAAATCTGATTTTTAAGTGTTTTTTTACATTTCCTTTGCTACCATTGTAATTGTTTTCAAGCTTTTCTCATTTTTCTCATGTTTTCTAGTTATGCCTATTTTGTGTGATTGTTGTGTTTTGGTTTGATTAAATATGATTATGGGTAACTAAATCTGAAGTGAAATTCGACATTGTGAAAATGCCCAACATTGCTTGTGGATTAATTAATTAATCCATGTGTATGTTTTATGTATTCAAATGATTAATAGCTAATTTGATCCTTGAATTATAGTTCAAAAAGTATTTTTGACAACAATACTTAGAATTTTTTAACAACAATACTTAGAATTTTTTTACGATTTTTAACAACAAAAATTTTTAACAACAATATTTAGAATTTTTTTAAAATTTTTTGGTTCTTAAAATTATATAAAATTATAACTGTCAAATTATAACTTTTGACAATTAGATAACCAACTATACAATTTACATATAGTTTTATGATTAGTAATACAAATTTATTACCAAAAGTTAATACAAGGAAATAATACCTTATTTTAATTGCTTTACTCATAACTAACTAATCCTCTCGCCAGAAGTGATCTCCGCAAAAGTATTATTAAGTTGAATTTTTGTTTAGCTTTAAATCATTTCACACATCAACTAGATCATTCATTAGATTATACACATCAAATCGGTTCAGTTGAAACAATAATAAAGGCCCATGTAATTCAGACTGCACCCCCTCTTTTTCCCAAAGAAAAGAACAAGTGGAAAAAAAAAAAAAGCAGCAGCTTTGAAATGTTAATTAATCAATAAGAAATTATAACTGAGAATTTGAAAGAGCTTAAGACAATTCACTATTGGAATTTTAGAACAAAATTTGGGGTGCATATTACATAGGCACTACTAGCTTACAAAAATTTATCACTTGTGCTGCTGCTTAAACAAGTTGCAATATTTAACAGCAAAGGAGGGGATGCCAAAAACCTTCATGGATCGATTGATGATTCATCCAACATCGAGTCCCCAGTTGATAATAGTTATTTTCTTTTAAGATCCAATCGAGTTCGTGAGTTGATAATAGTTATTTTCTTTTAAAATTTCCAGCATTCATGTCTTTGTTTTCCCTCAAGTAAACTTAGTCAATACTGCAAATGGTGTGCAATTATTGTACATTGTAACGCAAATGTCTGAAATTTCCACATTGCTCGTAAATTAAGTTTGGGTGAGAGAGATAGGAGGAAGCAACAGCAAGTGTGAAGTCAATAGACAATTGCTCGTAAATTTTGTTGTATCTAATTACTGCAGATGATGTTCAAGCATTAGTGTTCTATTTTCACAATTTCTTGTTTTGCAGACTGTTTTGTCTATGGTGAAGGGTTGCATTGGTATCTGTCTTTAATATTGTGCCAGTTCCTCTGTCTTTCATTGCATTCCGTACTGTCTGTAATGGTTTGTTTGAGTGTAACATTTTGTATGGTGTTGTTGTTTATGTCTTCTTTCTTGACTTTCAATTCAATCTCAATAATCTTTGCTACTGCTCACTAAAGGAGAACAAAATGTCTCAGTAATCTCTGTTGTATTTTCATAATTTTCTTTACGTAGGTTTAATTGAAATTTAACTATATATTTTATATTTAATGTTTGGATTGCTGAATACTTAATGGATTACTGAAAATACAATGCTTCCACAACAAAAACATCAATTAAGTGAAGAATGAATCAAACTATTTTTTGCTTACAAAAATAGATTTAGTTTCTAAGTTATTGTGTCACGCCCAACTTTGGGACTACAGATAATAATAAAAAAAAAAGCGGAGAAATGACTATCATGGTATCATTATGAATGTATAAACCAAAACTGTGAAAGTCTAGAAATATGCATACCCAATTGAGATGTGATATGATTACATCACGATGCCTAAGGAAAAGAATTGCAATAGTTATCTCATAATTGTTAATCTTAGGCTTATAACCGATTAAATAAAAGTAATTTTTTTGTCTCATCATCTCTGCTAATGGTCACCATAAATGTCTCATAAAAGATGGGGAAAAGAAAAAGAAAGCATGAGAAATTAAACAGTTAATTGGAACACACTGCAGATTGTTGTTAGCTATAATTTTCAGTAAGATTCATCAGAATAATTTGCAGTGCCAATAAAATTCAAAAAGTGGATCCACCATAAAGATAATTCTGTTGGACAAAGCACATTAGCGAACAAATATAAATATTAATATAATTATTAAATACAAGATTTGAACAAATAATATAAACAAAAATTTATATTTATGTAAAAACACCGGATCTAAATAAAACAAATTAAATAAATGTTTATATTTATTTAAAACATTAGATCTGAAAATAATTAAATAAACAAGATTTTAAAAAGTCAGAAATCGAATAAGAAAATCGAGTTTTACTAGATGTTGAGGACTGTTTTCACAATTTTCTTAAGACAGATTTGACCGCTCCTATGGCATTTGGAGAAACGTTGGTCGCCTGTCTCGCAGGATACGACAACAAAATAATCGCAGCAGTAGTACCTATGCAGTGACCAACGAACAAATCTTGCCTTAAATATGTAGCAATTTTTGAAAGAATTCTGAAGAATTCTTGAGGCTTTTATAAGCATTCAATATAAAGGAATTTAAGAAATTTTCATGAATAAAAATACAAATCTGCAATAAAAGTGCTTTTAAATCAATTTGAATAAAATAAAATTAAATTGATTAGAATCAAATCAAATTGATATATTTGTGCAACATCATTGAACCACCACCTCCACATGTGCTTGAAAAAGATGGTTCAAAATCAATCATCGCTTTTGGTTGGGAAGTGGTGTTGATAGGTTATGGATGCAGAGTAGTGTTTGGAATGGTCGTGGGATATGTTGTTTTCCAAATTGGTAAGCCGAAATGGTTCGTAAATTTGGTTGAAAACCAGCATAAGAAGAGGCGAAGAAAAAAGTCAAAGAATGGAATTCGTAGCAATGGACGAAGAAGGATCTAGATAGTGGAAATGATGTTCAAATGCTTATATTGTATCTTCATAATTTCTTGTTTTGAAGTCTATCAATTTCTTTTCCCATGGTGAAGGGTTGCATTGGCATGCACCCGTTTTTACTGTTGTAACAATTCATCTATATTTGATTGCATTAAGTACTATTCATAATGGTTTGTTTTAAATGTAACATTTCATATGGCACAATTAATTATGTCTTCTTTCATGACTTCCATTTTTTAGTCTCAATAATCTCTGCTTTCAAGATTTTGTATGCAAAAAGCATAATTCTATGTACATAGTGAGATAATGAATTTAAACATTAATTGGTGGATTAGATGTCCTTATTTCCTTTAGTTAGCTTATTAATTGGTGGGTCAGATGTCCTTATTTTCCTTTAGTTAGCTTATCATCTCATCATCCTTGTCTCGAGTTAAACATAGTCAAATCCATCTAATTTTAATATTTGTAGAGGATTGTCTGACTCAATGGGGAATCTTGTGTCCTTAAATTTTTAAATCTGTCCTATTCCAGCTTATCAGGATCGGTTCCAAGATCACTGGGAAACCTCTTGCAACTCACTCATTTAGACTTGTCGATGAACCAATTGAGTGGACAAATTCCAAGATCATTGGGGAACCTCTTGCAACTCACTCATTTAGCCTTGAAATGGAACCAATTGAGTGGACAAATTCCAAGATCACTGGGAAACCTCTTGCAACTCACTTATTTAAGCTTGCATGGGAACCAATTGAGTGGGCAAATTTTATTATCAATGCTAAACCTAACGCAACTTGAATACATAAAGGTGTTTACTGCAGGAGCAGATCTAAACATAAGGCTATGATTGTTCCATAATTTTTACTTTCAAAATTTCTTACTCATTAATCTTTGTTATTGTTTTGTAAGGGGTTGGTTGTTTAATATCTGCAAGCTCTTCGTAAGCTCAATCAGATTAAGCTTTAGTCATTGAATAATTATTAAGTTGGTTTACATATATATACAAGTTCCACACTTGATTCCCAATTAATGTGGGATTGATTCTTTTCATTTTCCTCAACACAATTCACAAGTAATTTACTTTGAGTATCAATTTTTCATTCATCACTTAATTATTTTAAGCATATGATATACTTTTGTAAAGGTCTCATAGAGTAAAATATAAAACCATAATTTTATAATTCAACTCTCTACCTTTACCAATCACCTCAAATTTTCCAAAAATTACCATTTTTCCAACAAATTCTAAAGGTGTCTCCAACTTCAATGCGTGAATGTGAAATTTTCTCACCTAATCACCGTTTTCTGGAGTAAATGTATACAGTCAATATTGCAAAAATTTCATATTATTTGTGTAGAATTCTGCATTATGCAGATGTCCGACATTGTTGACACAAACAGTAAAAGCAGTTGAAGTCAATACACACTAACAGTGAATAAACTCTCACATTCTTTACGTGTTATAGGGGAGACGACTAAGCCAATCTACTTTCTAATCTCATCAATCTTAGTTTGTTTGGTGGAAGCTGTAGCTCTTTTCACACTGCAAACTTGACCTTCAACACGTCAATGTAAATTTGGGCGCTCGTACATATGTACCATTATGCTTTAAACACAAATATCAAATGCTTCAAAGACAATGAAGAATCCAATAATAGAGAACATGGTCGATGATATGAAGTTGAGGTACAAAATTAAAGATTAGGTGGTTTTACTTTTTGAGTTTTTGCTGATGTGGCATTGCCATCTCAGCAATGGACAACGACATGACACTACCATATCAGCGGTTAGTGATGGTGTGGCAATAAACGATGTTGATGTGACATCTATTAACAATCATGTCGATATTGTCGTTAACTACTAACGGTTAATGTGTTAGTCAAATTTTGGCCAGTTTTATTAGTTTAATGGTTCAATGTAACACTATTTAAACTCTGTTCTTATGCTGACTTTAGATGCTTAGTTTTAGTTAGGCTTAAATATAAATTTGATACCTGAATTTCTCCGCTTCTTTTAAAGTGATATTGAAAGTCTTTTTTGTTCTAGATTAATACTCCTTCAATTGATACTCCTTCAATTGGATGCCATAATTCTGCAATAACTGTCCTCATAGATGGGAAGTAAACTGCACTGTTTGTCAGAACTTTGCCTACTAGACATAATTTGAACTCTATCATCGATCTCCTCTCCATATTCTTGTTCGCAAACTGGGTCATCTTCGTCATCTTCATTTTTTAAATTAACCAATTCATCCTCTGTTTTTCTAGCCTTTTATTGTCGCTTCTCAATACCTCTCTTATCCTTCTCTTTTTTCTTTTATTTTTATAAAAAACCTAAAAACAGTTTATTGATTTTGAGTGTAACATCTTTGTATGGTGCAACTATGTACGTATCCTAAATGGCTTTTAGGTAGCTTCATTGACTGTACAAACTAGTTAAAATTTCCAGTATTCATTTCTTTGTTTTCCCTCAAGTAAACGCAGTCAATACTGCAAATGGTGTGGAATTATTGTACATTGTGGCGCAAATGTCCGAAATTTCCACATTGCTTGTAAATTAAGTTTAGGTGAGAGAGATACGAGGAAGCAACAGCAAGTGTGAAGTCAATAGACAATTGATAGTCTTTGTCTTTCTTTGTGGAGTTAAAGTATAGTCAATAGACAATTGATAGTCTTAGCCTTCCTCAAACGTAGTGAATAGAGCACAATTTTGTTCTTTTGTGTGGAAAAGAAATTCCACATTAATTAGCTTTGGTTGATAGACAAGTAAATAGACACTCACATTCTTTACATGTTATAGGGAAGAAGACTAAGTCAATCTACTTTGTAATCTCATCAATCTTAATTTTTTAGTTGTTTAGGGAGTTCAAATGAAATTCAAGATTTTGCTTTTAAAAAAAAAAAAGCATCCAATTTTAAGAATGAAAAATATATGGTAAAAAGAAGACTAAGTGGTTGTTGATGATTGTGACAAAAAATTTGAAAATCTAATATCCATAGCTTTTCAATGTAAAAGCAAAAAAGACTGTAACACTAATGTTGTGGTACTATTTGTTGCCCATAAATACCATTCCTATCCGTCATCTTCCTCTAAAAACATAACATGGCCTCCTATCTCTTTCTCTGCCTATTCCTCTTCTTTCCCCATCTTTGTGCTTCTTCTTCAGGATCTCACTCCTGCTCTCACCTTGAAGCTACTTCTCTAATCCAGTTTAAGAATTCATTTTCCATCACTCAAACATACGATGCTGCTTGGTATTGCGATGAGATTACTGGCCTTGAATCTTATCCCAAGACAAATTCATGGAAGGAGGGTACAGATTGCTGCTCATGGGATGGGGTCACTTGTGACCACCTAAATGCTCATGTTATTGCCCTTGACTTGAGCTGCAGTTGGCTATATGGCAACTTCCCTTCCAATACCACTCTCGTCCTTCTTCCTCACCTTCAAAAACTCAACCTTGCCTACAATGATTTTAATCTTTCCAAAATTCCATTTGAGTTTGGTCGATTTACAAGCCTATTCTACCTCAACCTTTCTCACGCAGAATTTTCAGGAAAGGTCCCATCCCAACTCTCCCACCTGTCAAAATTGGTTTCACTTGATCTCTCCTTTTGGGCGTATGAACTGGACAAACATGCTGTGGAGGGACTTGTTCACAACCTAACCAAGGTCAGACATTTGTTTTTGGATGGAACAAACATGTCTTCTGTTAATGCTCATGTCCTCATGAATCTATCCTCTTCTCTAAGGTCTCTCAGTCTTGCTGGTTGTGATTTGCAAGGAAAATTCCCAGAAAACATTTTTGATTTGCCAAACCTCAATCTCCTCAACTTGAGAGACAACTTTCTGATTGGACAAATTCCAAGATCATTGGGGAACCTCTTGCAACTCACTCATTTAGACTTGTCAGGCAACCAATTGAGTGGGCAAATTCCAAGATCATTCGGGAACCTCTTGCAACTCACTAATTTAGACTTGTCAGGCAACCAATTGAGTGGACAAATTCCAAGATCATTCGGGAACCTCTTGCAACTCACTTATTTAGACTTGTCGCAGAACCAATTGAGTGGACAAATTCCATTATCAGTGCTAAACCTAACGCAACTTGAATACTTGGGAATAGCTAGAAATTCATTAGAAGGTTCCATTCCGGATGAGGTAACCGCTTTTCCTAATCTAATATGTTTATACTTATCTGACAATTTACTCAATGGAACACTTCCGTCATGGTTGTATACTGCTCCCTCCTTAAAGAGAATAATTCTCTATCAAAATCAATTCAGTGGGCATATCAAAGAATTCCAATCCAAATCACTAGAATATTTATATCTAGAAAATAATAAACTCCAAGGTCCTCTTCCATCTTCAATATTCCAACTTCTCAATCTTACCCGACTCAGCTTATCCTCAAATAATCTTAGTAGTGTCATAGAGTTTAGCATGTTCTCAAACCTTTCGAATCTCCAATATCTTGACCTTTCATATAACAGCCTATCCTTAGCATCTAATCTTACTTCTAGTGTCATTCATATATTGCCTAATCTTTCAAGCTTATTTTTTTCATCTTGCAATCTTAGTGAATTCCCCCAATTTTTGAAAGGGCTTAAAAGTTTGGGTAGGTTAGACCTCTCTTACAATAGAATTGAAGGCAAGATTCCACAGTGGATGCAAGAGGTGGGGAATGACTCTTTGACTTACTTAAACGTATCTCACAACTCTTTGACGGAAGTTGAGCACTTTCCATGGAAGAATATTGCAATTCTTGACTTAAGCTCCAATTTGATCCGTGGAAATCTTCCGATTCCAGCTTCGACGATCAATATCCTTCTGATCTCAAATAATAGTTTCAATGGAGAGGTCTCTTCTTTAATCTGCAATGTCACTTCTCTTCAAATTCTTGATTTGTCCCACAATAACTTGAGTGGAACAATTCCGCAATGTTTTGGAAATTTGAGCAACAGCCTTGAATTCTTGAATCTGAAGAAAAACAAGTTTTATGGGACGATTCCTCCAACATTTGCAAAGGGATGCCAATTGAGTAATTTCAACTTAAATGGAAATCAATTAGAGGGGCCTTTGACGCCATCCATCCTTAATTGTAAACGTCTGGAAGTGCTAGATCTTGGTAACAACAGGATCAATGATACATTTCCTCATTGGTTGGGAAGTCTTCCACAGCTACAAGTTCTTGTATTGAAGTCAAATCATATGCATGGTTCCTTGTGTGTCAAAAGCTCCAAGTCTAGCCCTTTTTTCTCTAACATCCAAATTTTTGATCTCTCAAGTAATTATTTTTTTGGACCCCTACCAGTGAGATACATCAACAGCTTCAAGGCTATCATAAATCAAGAGAAGATTGGTAGTACAGTGTCGTACATGGGGATATATGATCGTGGAGGTAGTGGTGGCTTCTATACCTATTCCATTGGAGTTGTTTTGAAAGGACAATATATGGAATTGGTGAAAATTTTCACCATGTGGATGATCATTGATCTATCAAACAATCAGTTTGAAGGGGAGATTCCAAAGGTTATTGGGAAGCTTAGCTTACTGAAAGGGCTCAACCTTTCTCATAATAACCTTAATGGTGGTATCCCCTCCTCAATAGGGAATTTGATAATTCTTGAATGGTTGGACCTATCTTCAAACAGGTTGTCTGGGACAATTCCAAATAGATTGGCAGATTTGTCATCTCTTTCGTGCTTAAATGTTTCTGAAAATCAACTCCATGGTCAGATTCCTCAAGGCAAGCAATTCAACACATTTGGAAATGATTCATATGAAGGAAATAAGGGACTATGTGGGTTTCCGGTGTCGAAAGGTTGCAACATCATTGAGCCAGCACCTCCAAATGTGCTTGAAAAAGATGGCTCAAAATCAAACATTGCTTTTGGTTGGAAAGTGGTGTTGATAGGTTATGGATGTGGAGTAGTGTTCGGAATGTTGGTGGGATATGTTGTTTTCCAAACTGGTAAGCCGAAATGGTTGGTGAATTTGGTTGAATACCAGCATGAGAAGAGGCGGAGAAGAAAGTCAAAGAAAGGCAATCGCAGCAATAGACGAAGAAGGATCTAATTACTGCAAATGATGTTCAAGCATTAGTGTTGTATTTTCACAATTTCTTGTTTTGCAGACCATTTTGCCTATGGTGAAGGGTTGCATTGGTATCTGTCTGTCTTTAATATTGTGCCAGTTCCTCTGTCTTTCATTGCATTTCGTACTATCTGTAATGGTTTGTTTGAGTGTAACATTTTGTATGGTGTTGTTGTTTATGTCTTCTTTCATGTCTTTCAATTCAGTCTCAATAATCTTTGCTACTGCTCACTAAAGGAGAACTAAATGTCTCAATGATCCCTGTTGTATTTTCATAATTTTTTTACAAGTGTGTCTAATGTTTTGCCTTAACCAATTTAACCATATGTCTTTATCTTTAGCATTGTGCATGGTGTATTCCCAGTGATGGCTTGTTCATGAATCACTTGACAGGCTAAAGAATTAACAGGTTAAGTTTATAGCTAACATGGAAATCAAGATGTTGATGGTGCAGAAAAAGTTGGAATTTCAAGCATGCATGTCCCTTTTTTTCCCTCTATTTCTAGAATTAGCGTAGTTTGGTAACAAAGTTGATGTGAATTGAGGTACAATTGGTGGATCCCATGTCCCTAATTTTCTTTACGTAGGCTTAATTGAAATTTAACTATTTTATAAAAGATGGGGAAAAGAAAAAGAAAGCATGAGAAATTAAACAGTGAATTGGAACACACTGCAGATTGTTATTAGCTATAAAATGGTCAAACATAAATGTATGTCCTAACCTAAGTCTGGAACACTCTGTATGTCCTAATCTGCACAGCACATGCTACTAACAAACTTCAAACCCGGATGTAAGAATCGAATACGGGTTATATCATATCTCATACCAGAATGAAAACGTCAAACATAAATGTCGGATATAAAGTCGAACATAAGTGGCGAGATAATTATACATTGAATATACATAGAAAAACAAAATAAGTGTCCCATAATGATATAATGCTCCAACCTGCAAAAGAATTATGATCCACAGATGTTAAAGATAATGCAGCTCCACTAGCAATGGCTACTGTCATTGTCTCAATATTTTGATGTTTTGTCTCAAGATTTCAGAAAACAACAAACAGACAGATGAAACACATCCGCTAATTGCTCAAATTCTTACAAGCTTTTTAATCAAGAATTCATCTATAAGCTAACGACACGGCTGTAACAAAAAAATGGTCAATCTAATCAATGTCGAGACTCGAGATGGTATCAACAGGTTAGAAATGGCCTATGTTAATTAGAAATGGGTGTGAGCATCAAATACGAGTATTCAAGCATGGATTTTTTATTTTTTATTTTACAACACATGGGTGTCAGACACGAGTACTCGGAGCAATATAGGTAATCACATCCGGACTAAAGTCTATGGGGCACTATGGTAAGGTTTATGTTAGGAGTTAAGATGAGCTGTTCATCAGGGTTGGCATTTCAAAGAAGTGATACTATCTATATTTTCCCCAAGATACATTTCGAAATTCAAACAACGGGTATCAAAATCTAAAGTCAAAACCTGTGTGCTGAACCATAACTTAGTTGCTTTTGGTGCCTTTAGGAAGGATACTGAGATTCCAACTTCTTTAAAACAGAACCAATAACACCCCAGTTGAAACCGCGATACTGAAGCCACCGAACAATCCTTGACTTTCGTGTCTCTTTGGGAACATCTTGACCTCGAAGCCATTGCTTCGAGGCCTGAATTAATAGGTGATCCATTGAAAGCTTTGAAAAAACAAGTCGAGATTCCTGATCATCATTTGAGTCACCATCCCGACCCTCGAAAACTAGTTTTAACGCATTTTCTGCATCAGCTTCACTTATACCCTTCTTGAACAATGCCTGATTCAACATTTTCATGAGAATTCAAAATTTTTGCTTGAAAACATCAAATGCGAGAAATCAACAAGTCATTTTACTTCTTTTCCTTAGTTATTTCCGTTTCTTTTATTACAAATAAAACGGTGAATGTACCTGAGAGGTCCCTATATTCTAGGGCCCTAATCAAATTAGTCCTACTATTAAATGAGTCAATTTAGTCCCTGTAATATTAAAAAGAATTAACTAAGATCAAATTGGAATAGAGTTAATATTTATTGTTTAAAAGAAATCATTTACTATTTAATAGAGTAACTACCTTTTTAAAGTTTGTGTGGTTCTGTAAATGAAATCTTTTGTTTGGAATTGAACTGTGACTGAAACAAATAATTTTCAAGACATTTTTTTTATATAGTAAATGTTAACCGTGTTACAATTTGGACTTATTTGATTCTTTTTAATAGTATAGGGACTAAATTGATCCATTTAATAATAGGACTAATTTAAATAGTTACATATATATATAAGTTCCACACTTGATTCCCAATCAATGTGGGATTAATGCTCTTCATTTTTCTCAACACAATTCACAAGTAATTTACTTTGAGTATCAATTTTTCATTTATCACTCAATCATTTTAAGCATATGATATACCTTTGTAAAGGTCTCATAGAGTAAAATATAAAACCATAATTTTATGATTCAACTCTCCACCTTTACCAATCACCTCAAATTTTCCAAAATTACCATTCTTCCAACAAATTCTAAAGGTGTCTCGAACTTCAATGCGTGAATGTAAAATTTTCTCACCTAATCATCGTTTTCTCGAGTAAATGTATACAATCAATATTGCAAAAATTTCATATTATTTGTGTAGAATTCTGCATTAAATTAAGGACTAAAATAACTTTTTTTTTGTAAAGTTAAGAGGACCAAATAAGTCATTATTCCTTTAGTTTTTTTGATAAAGTGAATTGAGTTTTTAATTCCGAACAATTGTACTAATTAGTCTACTTACCAAGTCTTGGCTTTAATTATTCATCAGGGTAAGACTTGGATTTAATTTTCATCATTGATGGTGTCCTTTTTCCTCACCACATCAAACTTAGTCTATATTGTATCGCGATACCCAAAACTCCCAAGGATTCGAAGAATTGAAATTCGAAGAATTGTACTAATAGATTTTTTTTTAATAAAAAAATTGTCTAAACTAACATATTAAGCATCCAATGTAAAAGCGTAGACAATAACTAAAATGTTAGGTTTAAATTGTTGTGAATTTTTGTGGAATTATTCGACATTTTTCTGCAATTGTTCCACATTTCTCATTTCTTTACGTATTATAGGGAAGAAGACAAAGTCAATCTAATTTGTAATCTCATGAATGTTAATTTGTTTAGGGAGCTGGCATGAAATTCAAAATTTTGGTAAAAAAAAGTTTCCAATTTTGTGAATGAAAAATATATGGTAAAAAAGAAGTGGTTGTTGATGACTAGGAAAAATATAGGTTTTGAATGTCTGCAATTCAAACTCTTCTGTTGGGACTATGACAGCATCTTAACATGCACCATGCATGTTATGCATATATGATTTTATCTGGAAACAAAAGAAGAAGAGAAGGAGAAGACAAAAATTGAACAAAAGAACTTGAAAAACACACAAGTTAATGGTTAAACTTGTCAAACATTTCATTGATATGTGACTATATACATAAAGTACAAAGATTGAATAGTCAAAAAGACTATGACCTAGTGAATCAACCACTCCCACTAGACTTTGACCAATACAAACTTAAATTACACATAAAATAATAGCTAATACACCAGCCATTACATCAATTCAATCAAACATTATAACCTACTAGTTTAGCTATTACATTACAAAAGGATTAAGCTTAGCTACATAGGAGTAAAATCAATCAAGATGAACAAAACTAGCTGCTACACTAGGTTCAGCTCCACTGCTGCTTCTGCTTGCTGGTTTCCTGTTGCATTGCAGAACAAAAGTCTAACACTCTTCCTTGGACTGTATGCAACAAACACCAATATGATTTTTCAAAAATTCAAACCGTGATGTACCAAGTGGCTTGGTTAGAATGTCAGGCAATTGGTCTTGTGAGCTACAATGAACAAGATTAACTTCATTGGACTACTCAGCCTCCCTGACAAAGTGAAATTTGATCTTGAAGTGCTTTGTCTTGCCATGAAAAACCGGATTCTTGGCTATGGCAACTGCGAATTGATTGTCAACAAAAATTTCAGTTGGCTTAGTTTGTTCTTCAGTCAAGTCACATAGAAGTTTTCTAAGCCAGATAGCTTGATTAACAGCTGCAGATGCTGCAATGTACTCAGCCTCTGCTATTGACTGAGCTACTGTTCGTTGCTTCTTAGAGCTCCAACAGAATACACCTAAGCCAAGTGTAAAGAAGTAACCAGAGGTACTCCTCATATCATCAACCGAGCCTGCCCAATCGCTATCAGAGTAGCCTGTTAGTTTAAGCTCTTTTTCACTTTTAAACTTGACTCCATGCCCCAAGGTGCCTTTGACATATCTGAGTATCCTTTTTGCAGCTTTAAAATGAACAACATTACAACAGTGCATAAATCTCGATAGGAGACTAATACCATAAGTGATGTCTAGCCGAGTTGCTGTCAAATATAGCAAACAGCCCGCCAAGCTTCGATATTCCCTTTCATCAACCCTTGCATGGTCACCATTACTGGTCAGCTTTTCTCCTAGTGCAATTGGTGTGCTGACTGTCTTACAATTTTGCATGCAAAATCTATTAAGAATTTTTGATGCAAAGGCATGCTGGCTGATAAAGATGCCATGATCAGATTGGTTTACTTCCATCCCAAGGAAGTATGTCATAACTCCCAAATCTGTCATTTTGAAAACCTGTTTCATTTGCATCTTGAATTCAGAAATCAACTCATCTTTACTTCCAGTTACAAGCAAGTCATCGACATAAAGGGACACAATCAGCAAGGTTTCTCCTTCTAACCTTTTCACATAAAGTGTTGCTTCACTAGTACTCTTTTCAAACCCGAGCCTAGACAGGTAAGTGTCTATCCTGTCATACCAGGCTCTTGGTGCCTGTTTCAAGCCATACAAAGCCTTCTTCAGTCTATAGACTTTGTCTTCTTCTCCTTTCAGCTTGAATCCATCTGGTTGCTTAATAAAAATTTCTTCTTTAAGAAAGCCATTAAGAAATGCTGACTTGACATCTAGTTGATGAAGTTTCCATTGTTTCTGAGCAGCTATAGCAAACAACAGTTTAATGGTATCCAATCTGGCCACAGGAGAAAATGTTTCCATGAAGTCTATCCCATATTTCTGGCTGTAACCCTTGACCACGAGCCTTGCTTTGTGCTTGTTTAAAAAGCCATCAGCATTGTACTTGGCCCTAAACACCCATTTCAGACCAATGACCTTCTTATGAGCTGGTCTGTCCACTAACTCCCATGTGTCATTTTTATGAATCATTTCCAATTTAGCTTCCATGGCCTTTCTCCAATGTATGTCTTTAGAAGCTTCCACAAAATCTGAAGGTTCAACTATTGCAACATCACATCTTTGGTAGATGTTTGCAACAGTCCTTGTGCCTCTTATGGGAGTATCATCAAAATCTTCATTGCTAGGATCAACTTCAACAATTTCCAGACTTTTATCCTGTTGATCTTCTTCAATCAAGTTTGTACTCGAGTCATTCCAGTTTCAAACCCTCTCTTCATTAAACCTGACATCTCTACTCACCAAGACTTTCTTTGTTGCTGGATAAAACACCCTATAACCTTTGTTTGTGCTGCTGTAACCAATAAATATCCCTGGAACAGCCCTTTTTTCTAACTTGGTTCTCTTTTCTGCTGGGATGTGAGCATAACAAACACAGCCAAACACTTTCAGGTGTGAAACAATGGGTTTGAGTCCATGCCATGCTTCAAAGGGTGTCATATCCTTGACTGCATGTGTTGGCAATTTGTTGAGCAGATACACTGAAGTATTAACTGCCTCTGCCTAAAATTTGCTTGGCAACTTGCTTTGAAATAGCAAACATCTAGCCATGTCCATCATTGTCTTGTTCTTCCTCTCACATACTCTATTCTGTTGAGGAGTATACACAGTGGTCAGTTGATGATGAATCCCATTCTGCTCACAAAGCTTCTGAAATTTGTCAGACAAATACTTCGAGCCATTGTCAGTTCTTAAAGCCTTGATCTTGCAGCCTGTTTGGTTTTCAGCTAAAGCTTTGAATTTGGTGAAGGCCTCAAAAACTTCAGATTTCTACTTCAAGAAGTAGACATAGCAAAATCTAGTCAAATCATCAATAAACAGCACAAAATACCTGCTGTCATTCAAGGAAGGAGTTCTCATAGGTCCACAGATATCTGAGTGAACTAGCTCAAGCTTCTCTCGAGCTCTAAATGCCTTATTGACTGGAAAGGGTAATCTGGCTTGCTTACCAAGCTGACAGACTTCACAAACAGACTGTTTGGCCTCAACCTTGCACAAATCATCAACCAAATTCAATCTATGCAGCAAATCTAAAGATTTATAACTGGCATGGCCTAGCCTTTTATGCCATAGGCTAGTATTTTCAACTAAATTTGTGTAGGCCTTCTTTTCAAGCATATTCACATCAAGCATAAAGCTCCTATCTGTCATTGCTACTGTGATCATCTCCTGACCATGAGGGTCTTTAACAATGCATGAACCATTCTCAAAGACAAGTGAATGACCCTTTTCTACCAACTGTCCAACACTTAACAAGTTCTGATCTATTTTAGGTACAAAGAGTACATCAGGAATTACTTTGTTACCTGAAGTAGTGTTGATCACTACATTGCCTCTGTCCTTGGCTTCGATCAGATCTCCATTGCCAATTCTGATTTTTGAGGCAAAGTTTCTGTCAAGATCTTTAAACAGCTCTTCATTATCAGCCATATGGTGTGTGCAACCACTGTCCACCAGCCACTCCACCTTAGCCTTGCTGGTAGTTGCAAAGCATGTTGCTGTGAAGACATGCTCCTTCTAAGCTTGAAGGTCCTCAGCAGCTTGAGCCTTGACTTGCTGCTGTACAGATTCGTTGCCTTTGTTTTTGCAGACCTTCTCTATATGTCCAAACTGCTTACAACTCCTGCATTGAATGTCTGGTCTGTACCAGCAGTACCATTCCAAATGTGTGGTCTTTTGGCAGTGCTTGCATGGTGGGAACTTCCTTTTGCCTGATTCTCTCTTTGTATTCTCCTTTCTATCAAGCCAAGGCTTCTTTCCCTTTTGACTTGAGCCTTTTCTGGTCTTTGCTTGAAAAGCTCCCTCAGGATGGTCTTCCTGTCTATTGGCCCTTCTCTGCTCGAGTGCATAGAGAGAATTCACCAGTTTAGACAGTGAAATAGTTGTGAGATCTCTTGAGTCCTCCAATAAGGAGATTTTTGACTCAAATCTCTCGGGAAGAGTGGTGATCACCTTCTCAACAACTCTGCTTTCACTAAAGTCTTCACCAAGCAGCCTTATGCTATTGACAATGGCCATTATTCTGTCTGAATACTGCTTGATGGTCTCAGTTTCTTTCATCTTCAAGTTCTCAAAGTCTCTCCTCAAGTTGATCAGCTGTTGTTGCCTTGTCTTTTCAGACCCCATGAACTCCTCCTTCAGCTTCTCCCATGCCTGCTTAGGTGAATCACAAGCCATGATTCGAGTGAATATCACATCTGATACTCCATTTTGCAGGCAAGCCATGGCCTTGTGCTTCTTGGCTCGTTTCTCACTATGCTGTCTCATCTAAGCAATGGTGGGATTAGCTCTCAATGGAGGTGGCTCAGCATCACTCTCAACTGCACTCCACAAGTCTTGTGCCTGAAGATGTGTTTTCATTTTTACTAACCATATGTGGTAGTTTTCTCCAGTGAACATAGGTGGTGGAGGTGTTGTGTAGCTCATCCTGTTGCAACAAGTTCAGCAGCTTCAGTTTCTTCTTTCTTAAGTTTTCTTCCATAAAACAATAACCAACGATGGAGGCCCTCAAAGATAATCGGCTCTGATTACCATTTGTTGGGACTATCACAGCATCTTAACATGCACCATGCATGTTATGCATATATGATTTTATGTGGAAACAAAAGAAGAAGAGAAGGAGAAGACAAAAATTGAACAAAAGAACTTGAAAAACACACAAATTAATGGTTAAACTTGTCAAACATTTCATTGATATGTGAATATATACATAAAGTACAAAGATTGAATAGTCAAAAAGACTATGACCTAGTGAATCAACCACTCCCACTAGACTTTGACCAATACAAACTTAAATTACACATAAAATAATAGCTAATACACCAGCCATTACATCAATTCAATCAAACATTATAACCTACTAGTTTAGCTATTACATTACAAAAGGATTAAGCTTAGCTACATAGGAGTAAAATCAATCAAAATGAACAAAACTAGCTGCTGCACTAGGTTCAGCTCCACTGCTGCTTCTGCTTGCTGGTTTCCTGTTGCATTGCAGGCCAAAAGTCTAACATCTTCCAATAAAAATCTTTATACCATAAAAGAAAAAACACTGTTACCAAAGAATTCCAATCCAAATCACTAGAATTCATAAGGTTAAATAATAATAAACTCCAAGCTCCTATCCCATCTTCAATATTCCAACTTCTTTTTATCCTCAAATAATCTTAGTGATGTCATAGAGTTTAGCAAGTATGATTACATACATGGTTTGCAGGATGTTAATGGTAATGGTGGCATTTATAGCTATTACATTGGAATTGTGATGAAAGGACAAGATATAGCGTTGAATAAAATTTCCGTCATGTTTGATGGAGAGATTCCATAGGTTATTGGAAAGCTTAGATCACTCAAAGGGCTAAACCTTTCTCATAATAACCTTACTTGTAACATTCCCACATCAATAGGAAGTTCGACCAACCTTGAATGGCTAGATCTCTCTTCAAACAAGCTGGTCGGAAGGATTCCAAGAGAACTGCTAAATTTGATGGCTCTTTCTATGTTAAACCTTTCAATGAATGAATTGGTTGGGTGCATCCCTCAAGGAAAACAATTGAATACCTTTGGAAATACTTCCAATGAAGGCAACAAAGGATTACATGATTTTCCACTGTCAAGTGATTGCAACAATAATGAGCTACCACCACCTTTAAACTTATCAGAAGAAGGTGGATCAAAATCAAACATTGATTTTGGGTGAAAAGTAGTGTTATTGGGTTATGGATGTGGAGTGGTGTTAGGATTCGGCGTGGGATATGTTGTTTTCCAAACTGGTAAGCCAAAGTGGGTTGTGAGTTTGGTTGAAGATCATATTCAGAAGAGGCAGAGAAGAGAGCCAATGACCGGGAATCGCAGCAATGGAGGAAGAAGGATTAGGCAGGGCAAATGATGTTCAAGCATTTCTGTTGTATTTTCATATATATATTTTAATGGTGTGTCTAACGTTTAGCTATATGTCTTTATCTTTAGTATGGTATTTCAATAACGTGTAAGGATCTATTTTCAATGTTAAACTCTTACATAGTTGCAGCTGTTTCTTGAATGACGTCAACTGCTTTCCTACTAAAAAATCTCCCCCATCAAAATATATCTAATGGTATTAATGATGGAATTAACAGGTTATGTTTATAGCTAACAAGACAATCAAGCTGCAGAGATACATATTATAAACTCATGAGCTTAATATGATTTATTGTGGTTCTGAATCTACATTGTTTTTCCTTATTCATTCACTACCATTCCTGATTATTTAACTCAAATTGTATTGACCAAATACAAAACAATAATCGATTCTTTGTTGGTGGATGTCCTTGCTCATTTCTTGTCTTTAAATTTGAGGTTGTCTCCTTTCAAGATTTTTTTCAATAATAGTACATAGCAGAGCTGCATGATGAATGAATTCAAACATAAATTGGTGGATCTAATGTCCTTATTGCTTTTAAATAGCTGGTTTAAAGAAGATAGAATTGTAGCAGTCTTTCTTCTTGAGGTAATAGCAAGAGTTGAAGTCAATAGACGCAGCCAGTCTTCGACCAAACTTTAAGAGTTATATAGTCTTTTGAACTGAGTTAGTTCCAGAGATATTGGCAGATCCGGCATTTCTTTCCTTCTTAAACGTTTCTGAAAATCAACTCCACGGTCAGATTCCTCAAGGCAAACAGTTCAACACATTTGGAAACAATTCATATGAAGGAAACAGAGACTATGTGGATTTCCAGTCTCCAAAGGTTGCAGCATCAATGAGACACCACCTCCAAATGTGCTGGAAAAGGATGGCTCAAAAGCAAACATTGCTTTTGGTTGGAAAGTAGTGTTGATAGGTTATGGATGCGGGGTAGTGTTTGGAATGGCCATGGGATGTGTTGTTTTCCAAACCGGTAAGGCGAAAAGGTTCGTGAATTTGGTTGAAGACCAACATGAGAAGAGGCGAAGAAGAAAGCCAAAATATAGCAATCGCATCAATGGATGAAGAAGGATCTAGTTGGTGCAAATGAAGTTAAAGCATTTCTGCTGTGTCTATTCACTATACTTTAACTCCACAAAGAAAGACTTAAGACTATTAATTGTCTTGAATTTCATTTGAACTAAAAAAATTAAGATTGATGAGATTACAAAGTAGAATGACTTAGTCTTCTTCCCTATAACACATAAAGAATATGAGTGTCTATTCACTTGCCTGTCAACCAAAGCTAATTAATGTGGAAATTCTTTTCCACACAAAACAACAAAACTGTGCTCTATTCACGACGATTGAGGTAGACTAAGACTATCAATTGTCTATTGACTATACTTTAACTCCACAAAGAAAGACTAAGACTATCAGTTGTCTATTGACTTCACACTTGCTGTTATTAATTATTCTGAATAAATTGTTCTTTTGATGAAGTTGTGGGTCAAGTTCCAGACCCATCACTACTATATAATGTGATTGTTGTTGCAATATTTTGACATTGTAAAACCACCTAATCTTTAATTTTATACCTCGACCATGTTCTCTATTATTAGATTCTTCGTTGTCTTTGACGCATTTGATATTTGTGTTTAAAGCATAATAGAACATATGTACAAGTACCCATTTTACATTGACGTGTTGAAGGTCAAGTTTGCAGTGTGAAAAGAGCTACTTCCACCAAACAAACTAAGATCGATGAGATCAGAAAGTAGATTCGCTTAGTCTTCTTCCCTATAACACGTAAAGAGTGCGAGTGTTTATTCACTTGGTATGAATGGCTGTCAACCAACGTTAACCAATTAATTTTTTAGATTTGAAAAGTAGAGGGACTAAATCCTTAAAAATAAAAGTATAGAGATTAAACTTCAAATATACAAAGAGTACAAGAAATTTAAGCATGTTACAACTATTAATTTTTTCCTCTATAATTTAGTCAAAAAAATAAATAATTACCCCAACGCGAAACGTGGATAATAATCATACTAGTTTAATGTATATTTTTAGTACACCATTTTTTTAGTAAGAGCATATCACTGCCATGTCAGCAGTTTTATGATGACTTGGTAGTGCCACATATTACTATTTCTCTTTTAGCTAACTAGAAAATTAAAATAGAAAAAAGGATCTCATATCAAAAGAATAGAAAACGTAAAGCTTGTTCCAACACTGTTAGTGTGTATTGACTTCAACTGCTTTTACTCTTTGTGTCAACCAAAGATAACCCACAAGCAATGTGGGACATCTGCATAATGCAGAATTCTACACAAATAATATGAAAATTTTGCAATATTGACTATATATATTTACTCGAGAAAACGGTGATTATTTGATGAATGATTATTTGATGAATTATCTTTTTGGTAGATCCACTTTTTGAATTATATTAATGCTACAAATTTTTCTGATGAATATTATTGGAAATTGTTCTTTTGATGAAATTGTGGGTCAATGTTGTTTCACAATTTCTAAAGAATTCATGAGGCTTTTATAGGCATTTAATATAAAGGAATTTCGGAAATTTTCATGAATAAAGATGTAAATCTGCATTAAATGTGCCTTTAAATCAATTTGCATAAAATAAAATTAAATTGATTAGAATCAAATCAAGTTGAGATATTTGTGCAACGTCATTGAACCACCACCTCCAAATGTACTTGAAAAAGATGGTTCAAAATCAAACATCGATTTTGGTTGGAAAGTGGTGTTGATAGGTTATGGGTGCGGAGTAGTGTTTGGAATGGTCATGGGATATGTTGTTTTCCAAATTGATAAGCCGAAATGGTTTGTAAATTTGGTTGAAAACCAACATGAGAAGAGGCGAAGAAAAAAGTGAAAGAATGGAATTCGCAACAATGGACGAAGAAGGATCTAGTTAGTGGAAATGATGTTCAAGTGCTTATATTGTATCTTCATAATTTCTTGTTTTAAAGTCTGTCAATTTCTTTTCCCATGGTGAAGGGTTGCATTGGCATGCACCCCTTTTTACTGTTAGCTTATCATATGTTATCTAGAATTTGTTTAACAAGGACTATTACTCATGGGACCGCTTTGTTAGTTGATTTTCTTCGTGCTTTGCACGGAAATCGGAAAAAATGTGAAAAAAACTTCAACAAAGGGACCCCCAAAAGATTTTAGAAATTAGCTGTTGTAAACCTCAGTGATGTGAATGTGATAGGCAGCCATGTTTAAAGCATGTAGAAGAAGAGTCTATGATTGGAGACTGGAACGCTTTCTTTTTTCTTCTTTTGAAAAATCTAGCCATATGACGCCTAATATTTTTGGCTAACAACTCACGTACCATAAATATCAAAACTATACATAAATTTTAATTAAATATGTAATTTAATGTATAAATTTTAATTTTAATTTAATTATATATTTTAAAAAATAAATATATCAATTTATTATTATATATTGAATTATTTATGTATGCAATATTTTAGCGTAAAATGATGTTATATAGATAATTGTATTAATAATTTGTGAAAATTGAATTAAATTAACATATAATATATAAAATTACATAAAATCAAAATTCATATATAATATTTACACATTCAACTTGAACATTGTCCCATACTTTATATCATATCATTATATTTTGGATAATTTATCCAGAAAGCAATTGGTGGATCATCTCATCATCCTTGTCTCGAGTTAAACATAGTCAATTCCATCTGATTTTAATATTATTTGTGGAGGATTGCCTGACTCAATGGGGAATCTTGTGTCCTTAAAGTTTTTATATCTGTCCTATTCCAGCTTATCAGGACCGGTTCCAAGATCACTGGAAAACCTCTTGCAACTCACTCATTTAGACAAGTCGATGAACCAATTGAGTGGACAAATTTCAAGATCATTAGGAAAGCTCTAGCAACTCACTTATTTAAGCTTGCATGGGAACCAACTGAGTGGAGGAATTCCATTATCAATGCTAAACCTAACGCAACTTGAATACATGCAGGTGTTACCGCAGGAGCATATCTAAATAGAAGGCTATGATTGTTCCATAATTTTTACTTTCAAAATTTCTTACTCATTAATCTTTGTTATTGTTTTGTAAGGGGTTGGTTGTTTAATATCCGCAAGCTCTTCATAAGCTCAATCAATTTAAGCTTTAGCCATTGAATAATTATTAAGTTGGTTACATATATATACAAGTTCCACACTTGATTCCCAATTAATGTGGGATTAATGCGTTTCATTTTTCTCAACACAATTCACAAGTAATTTACTTTGAGTATCAATTTTTCATTCATCACTTAATCATTTTAAGCATATGATATACCTTCGTAAAGGTCTCATAGAGTAAATATAAAACCATAATTTTATAATTTAACTCTCCACCTTTACCAGTCGCCTCGAATTTTCCAAAAATTACCATTTTTCCAACAAATTCTAAAGGTGTCTCGAACTTTAATGCGTGAACGTGAAATTTTCTCACCTAATTACTGTTTTCTTGAGTAAATGTATACAGTAAATATTGCAAAATTTTCATATTATTTGTGTAGAATTCTGCATTATGCAGATGTCCCACATTGCTTGTAGGTTATCTTTGGTTGACACAAACAGTAAAAGCAGTTGAAGTCAATACACACTAACAGTGCTGGACTAAACTTTACGTCTTATATTCTTTTGATATGAGATCGTTTTTTCTATTTTAATTTTCTAGTTAGCTAAAAGAGAAATAGTAATATGTGGCACTACCACGTCATCATAAAACTTCTGACATGGCAGTGATATGCTCTTACTAAAAAAATGGTGTACTAAAAATATACATTAAACTAGTATGAATATTATCCACGTTTCGCGTTGGGGTAATTATTTATTTTTTTGACTAAATTATAGAGGAAAAATATAATAGTTGTAACATGCTCAAATTTCTTGTACTCTTTGTATATTTGAAGTTTAATCTCTATACTTTTATTTTTAGGGATTTAGTCCTTTTACTTTTCAAATCTAAAAAATTAATTAGTTAACGTTGGTTGACAGCCATTCATACCAAGTGAATAAACCCTCACATTCTTTACGTGTTATAGGGAAGAAGACTAAGCCAATCTACTTTCTAATCTCATCAATCTTAGTTTGTTTGGTGGAAGTAGCTCTTTTCACACTGCAAGCTTGACCTTCAACACGTCAATGTCAAATGGGTACTTGTACATATGTTCCATTATGCTTTAAACACAAATATCAAATACTTCAAAGATAATGAAAAATCCAATAATAGAGAACATGGTCGATGATATGAAGTTGAGGTACAAAATTAAAGATTAGGTAGTTTTATTTTTTGAGTTTTTGCTGATGTGGCACTGCCATCTCAGCAATGGACGACGACATGACACTACCATGTCAGCAGTTAGTGATGATATGGCAATAAATGATGTTGATGTGACATCTATTAACAACCATGTCGATATTATCGTCAACTACTAACGGTCAACGTTAATCAAATTTTGGTCAGTTTTATTAGTTTAATGGTTCAATTGATCAAAATTTGGCATTGCCAAACCTTGCAGAAATGAAAAACAAAAGTTGTATTAGTCCAAATCTTTAATACGTTAACGTTAAATGTAACACTATTTAAACTCTGTTCTTGTGCCGGCTTTAGATGCCTAGTTTTAGTTAGGCTTAAATATAAATTTGATACCTGAATTTCTCCGGTTCTTTTAAAGTGATATTCAAAAGTCTTTTTTTGTTCTAGATTAATACTCCAATTATTGATACTCCTTCAATTGGATGCCATAATTCTGCAAGAACTGTCCTCATAGATGAGAAGTAAACTGCGCTGTTTGTCAGAACTTTGCCTACTAGACATAATTTGAACTCTATCATCGATCTCCTCTCCATATTCTTGATCGCAAACTGGGTCATCTGCAATTTTTAAAGTAGCCAATTCATCCTCTGTTTTTCTAGCCATATATTGTCGCTTCTCAATACCTCTCTTATCCTTCTCTTTTTTCTTTTATTTTTATAAAAAACCTAAAAACAGTTTATTGATTTAGATCTTCATTCTGGAACAAAATTGAGAAAAAGCCCCGACGGCTACTACAATCGGTAGGCAAAGCGAAAAGAAACAAAAGCACCTAACCTGCTACTATCGGCAGACTAACAACTTATGGTCTCTGTTATTTAAAAGGTTGGACAATATACAGAAACTAATTCTAATATAACACAACTTTCAACAATTAATTAATTTTTTAATATACTGGATTGTCGTATGAATGCCATCAATAATATAAATTTTTAAAAAATTAAAAAAATTAAAAATAAAAGTAAATTTTTAATTAAAAAAATTAAATGTTGGTGCGACATACATATATATTGTCATGTGGATGCCACGTCGGCAAAGTTAACAGACATTAACTTTTCCATCTATTTTGAGGTGATTTAATAAATAATACAAGTGATATGTGTCTTCATCTGATGTTCAAGCATTTCTGTTGTGTCTTCATATATAATTGCTTGGTTTGTAGTCTGTCAGAATGTTTTGCCTATGATAAAAAATTGCAGTGATATGTGTCTGTTTTTATGACTGTACCAATTCCTCTGTATTTCATTGCATTTTGTATGGTGTGTAACATCTTTGTATGGTGCAACTATGTATGTATCCTACATGGCTTTTAGGTAGCTTCATTGACAGTAAAAACTAGTTAAAATTTGCAGCATTCATGTCTTTGTTTTCCCTCAAGTAAACGTAGTCAATACTGCAAACGGTGTGGAATTATTGTACATTGTGGCGCAAATGTCCGAAATTTCCACATTGCCTGTAAATTAAGTTTAGGTGAGAGAGATAGGAGGAAGCAATCACGTACAAATTATAGTATAATGATAGAAATGGTCAAAAATATAATTACGAAATGCAAATTAAAGAGGGTGGTCCACTGAATGCGGCGGTGACTGCTATTAATACGGCGGGCTTTCATATTGGCCGACACGCTTTCTAGCCGAATCCTGCCAAGAAACTTTTTCCCATTACAATTGCTACTAGCCATTAGCTAATTAAAATAATTAAATTGTATATTTTTATAATAGTAAAAATATAATATATGATTTTAATAATTTATATATTTATAATTTTTAAAAGATTAAATTAAATTTTTGTCATTTTTCAGGGCTAAAATACAAATTTATCATTATTTATTTAATATTTTATAAATTATAAGAAACCTAAATAAAAAATTTCTATTTAAATATTGGAAACCTTAAAGTATTTTTGTTTTTAATGTAAAATTTAATTGTATGTTACGAATTTTTAAAGAAAAACAAGCATTGATCACCCGGTAATGCTAGGGCCTTGCTTTTTTTTATTTATTTAATAATAAAATTTTAATTTAATTAGATTAAATAATAATTATTCATTAAAAATTGTGTTAATTATACAAGTTTAATTTAGGGTAATTGTTTTAGTTAGGTACAATTCTCAAATAGATTCATAAGTGAATATGTAAACCTAAATATTTAAATACATTGTTTAAAAAAATCTTGATAAGGTTAAATAGATACTATAAGTGGATTTGAGTTTTTAAATATATTTAAAATTAATATAAAAATAATAATCAAGTAGTTTTATATTTCATTTTTTTTCCTAATTAGTTAGATATTCAAAGTTTACTCGTAAGTTTATTTAGACATCTATTTCTTTAAATGTCTATACTTATTTTAAGCTAAGTATTTTATTAAGTTGGTGGCTCGAGTTAATAGAATACTAACTTAATTATAAAATTATTAAAATACTCTCTCATATACAAATTAAACTATATTTTTATATGTTGTTTTTGTCTTTTTACATAATAAATCAATAAAATTTGATCATAATGAGATTTGAACCTAGAATATCATGCATGGTAAATAAATAATTTTACCATTGACTTATATTTAAAATTTTAATAAATATATTTACTATATAACGTTTTACTCCATTAAAAAGAAGACCAAGGGGTTCTTGATGATTGTGAAAAATACAAAAATTTTGAAAATCTATTATCCATAGCTTTTCAATGTAAAAGCAAAAAAGACTGTAACACTAATGTTTTGGTATTATTTGTTGCCTATAAATACCATTCCTATCCTTCATCTTCCTCTACAAACATAACATGGCCTCCTATCTCTTTCTCTGCCTATTCCTCTTCTTTCCCCATCTTTATGCTTCTTCTTCAGTATCTCACTCCTGCTCTTCACTATTCCAGTTCAAGAACTCCTTTTCCATCACTCAGACAGAGGATGCTGCTTTGTATTGCGATGAATATTATCCCAAGACAAATTCATGGAAGGAGGGTACAGATTGCTGCTCATGGGATGGGGTCACTTGTGACCACCTAAATGCTCATGTTATTGCCCTTGACTTGAGCTGCAGTTGGCTATATGGCAACTTCCCTTCCAATACCACTCTCTTCCTTCTTCCTCACCTTCAAAAACTCAACCTTGCCTACAATGATTTTAATCTTTCCAAAATTCCATCTAAGTTTGGTCGATTTACAAGCCTATTCTACCTCAACCTTTCTCACGCAGAATTTTCAGGAAAGGTCCCATCCCAAGTCTCCCACCTGTCAAAATTGGTTTCACTTGATCTCTCTTCCAATTTTTTCCCAACATTTGACAAACATGCTGTGGAGGGACTTGTTCACAACCTAACCGAGGTTAGACATCTGTTTTTGGATGGAATCAACATGTATTCTGTTAATGCTCATTTCTTCATGAATCTATCCTCTTCTCTAAGGTCTCTCAGTCTTGTTGGTTGTGATTTGCAAGGAAAATTCCCAAAAAACATTTTTGATTTGCCAAACCTCAATCTCCTCAACTTGGGAGACAACCAATTGAGTGGATAAATTCCAAGATCATTGGGGAACCTCTTGCAACTCACTCATTTAGACTTGTCGTGGAACCAATTGAGTGGACAAATTCCAAGATCATTGGGGAACCTCTTGCAACTCACTCATTTAGACTTGTCCGGGAACAACCAAATGAGTGGACAAATTCCAAGATCATTGGGGAACCTCTTGCAACTCACTCATTTAGACTTGTCGAGCAACCAATTGAGTGGACAAATTCCAAGATCATTGGGGAACCTCTTGCCACTCACTTATTTAAGCTTGCGTTGGAACCAATTGAGTGGACAAATTCCATTATCAATTCTAAACCTAAAGCAGCTTGAAATATTGGATATGAGAGAAAATCCATTAGAAAGTTCCATTCCAAATGAGGTAACCGCTTTTCCTAATCTAATATCTTTAGACTTAACTGACAATTTACTCAATGGAACACTTCCGTCATGGTTGTATACTGCTCCCTCCTTAAACGCAATATTTCTCTCTCAAAATCAATTCAGTGGGCGTATCAAAGAATTCCAATCCAAATCATTAGAATATTTATATCTAAATAATAATAAACTCCAAGGTCCTCTTCCATCTTCAATATCCCAACATCTCAGTCTTATCGAACTCACCTTATCCTCAAATAATCTTAGTGGTGTCATAGAGTTGAGCATGTTCTCAAACCTTCCAAATCTCCTATACCTTGACCTTTCATATAACAGCCTATCCTTAACATCTAATCTTACATCTAGTGTTAACCATATATTGCCTGAACTTACAAGATTATTTTTTTCATCTTGCAATCTTAGTGAATTCCCCCAATTTTTGAAAGGGCTTAAAAGTTTGGAAAGGTTAGACCTCTCTTACAACAGAATTGTAGGCAAGATTCCACAGTGGGTGCAAGAGGTGGGGAATGACTCTTTGACTTACTTAAACGTATCTCACAACTCTTTGACGGAAGTTGAGCAATTTCCATGGAAGAACATTGCAGTTCTTGACTTAAGCTCCAATTGCATCCATGGAAATCTTCCGATTCCAGCTTCGACGATCAATGTCTTTCTGATATCAAATAATAGTTTCAATGGAGAGGTCTCTTCTTTGATCTGTAATGTCACTTCTCTTCAAATTCTTGATTTGTCCCACAATAACTTGAGTGGAACAATTCCGCAATGTTTTGGAAATTTGAGCAACAGCCTTAAATTCTTGAATCTGAAGAAGAACAAATTTTATGGGACAATTCCTCCAACATTTGCAAAGGGATGCCAATTGAGTAATTTAAACTTAAATGGAAATCTGTTAGGAGGGCCTTTGACGCCATCCATCCTTAATTGTAAAGGTCTGGAAGTGCTAGATCTTGGTAACAACAAGATCAATGATACATTTCCTCATTGGTTGGGAAGTCTTCCACAGCTACAAGTTCTTGTATTGAAGTCAAATCATATGCATGGTTCCTTGTGTGTTAATAGCTCCAAGTCTAGCCCTTTTTTCTCTAAAATCCAAATTTTTGATCTCTCAATTAATTATTTTTCTGGACCCCTACCAGTAAGATACATCAACAGCTTCAAGGCTATCATAAATCAGGAGAAGATTGTTAGCACAGAATCGTACATGGGGGTAAATGATTATACAAAGTCGTACATGCGGGTGAAGGATGATTTAGAGTTGGACATGGAGGTGATTGATTATAGAGGTAATGGCTTCTATACCTATTCCATTGGAATTGTTATGAAAGGACAATATGAGGAATTGGTGAAAATTTTCACCTTGTGGATGATTATTGATCTATCAAACAATCAGTTTGAGGGGGAGATTCCAAAGGTTATTGGGAAGCTTAACTTACTGAAAGGGCTCAACCTTTCTCATAATAACCTTAATGGTGGTATCCCCACCTCAATACGGAATTTGACAAGTCTTGAATGGTTGGATCTATCTTCAAACAGGTTGTCTGGGACGATTCCAAATAGATTGGCAGATCTGCCATTTCTTTCGTGCTTAAATGTTTCTGAAAATCAACTCCATGGTCAGATTCCTCAAGGCAAGCAATTCAACACATTTGGAAATGATTCATATGAAGGAAATAAGGGACTATATGGGTTTCCGGTGTCGAAAGGTTGCAACATCATTGAGCCAGCACCTCCAAATGTGCTTGAAAAAGATGGCTCAAATTCAGACATTGCTTTTGGTTGGAAAGTGGTGTTGATAGGTTATGGATGCGGAGTAGTGTTCGGAATGTCGGTGGGATATGTTGTTTTCCAAACTAGTAAGCCAAAATGGTTGGTGAATTTGGTTGAAAACCAACAAGAGAAGAGGCAAAGAAGAAAGTCAAAGAAAGGCAATCGCAGCAATAGACGAAGAAGGACCTAATTACTGCAAATGATGCTCAAGCATTAGTGTTGTATTTTCACAATTTCTTGTTTTGCAGACCATTTTGCCTATGGTGAAGGATTGCATTGGTATCTGTTTGTCTTTAATATTGTGTCAATTCCTCCGTCTTTCATTGCATTTCATACTGTCTGTAATGGTTTGTTTGAGTGTAACATTTTGTATAGTGTTGTTGTTTATGTCTTCTTTCACGACTTTCAATTTAGTCTCAAATCCTTGCTACTGCTCACTAAAGGAGAATTTTCATAATTTTTTTACAAGTGTGTCTTAATGTTTTGCCTTGACCAATTTAACCCATATGTCTTTATCTTTAGCATTGTGCATGGTGTATTCCCAGTGATGGCTTGTTCATGAATCACTTGACAAGCTAATGAATTAACATGTTAAGTTTATATCTTACATGGAAATCAAGATGTTGATGGTGCAGAAAAAGCTGGAATTTCAAGCATGCATGTCCCTTTTTTCCCTTTATTTCTAGAGTAAACGTAGTTCGGTAACAAAGTTGGAATTGAGGTACAATTAGTGGATCCCGTGTCCCTAATTTCCTTTATGTAGGCTTAATTGAAATTTAACTATTTTATAAAAGATGGGGAAAAGAAAAAGAAAGCATGAGAAATTAAACAGTGAATTGGAACACACTACAAATTGTTGTTAGATATAAAATGCTCAAACATAAATGTATGTCATAACCTAAATTATAGTACAATGATAGAAGGAGAAATAATAGAAATGGTCAAAAATATAATTATGAAATGCAAATTAAAGAGGGTGGTCCACTGAATGCGGCCGTGACTGCTATTAAATCGGCGGGCTTTCATATTGGCCTACTCGCTTTCTAGCCGAATGCTGCCAAGAAACTTTTTCCCATTACAATTGCTACTAGCCATTAGCTAATTAAAATATTTTCCTAAATTTAACAAAAAAAATATTTTTCATATTTCGACTGATTCATTTTCAATGAGTGAGCCAAACTTAGAATTAAATAAATTATACTTAGAATTTTGGTCATGAGCGTTTTTAGGGTAATTAAATATAGTGACGGACCGTAATTAAATTGTATATTTTTGTAATAGTAAAAATATAATTTATAATTTTAATAATTTATATATTTATAATTTTAAAAGATTAAATCAAATTTTTATCATTTTTCATGACTAAAATATAAATTTATCATTATTTATTTAATATTTTATAAATTATAAAAAATCTAAATAAAAAATTTCTATTTAAATATTGGAAACCTTAAAGTATTTTTGTTTTTAATGTAAAATTTAATTGTATGTTACGAATTTTTAAAGAAAAACAAGCATTGATCACCCGGTAATGCTGGGGCCTTGCTTTTTATTTATTTAATAATAAAATTTTAATTTAATTAGATTAAATAACTATTCATTAAAAATTGTGTTAATTATACAAATTTAATTTAGGGTAATTGTTTTAGTTAGGTACAATTCTCAAATAGATTCATAAGTGAATGTGTAAACCTAAATATTTAAATACATTGTTTAAAAAATTTTTGATAAGGTTAAATACAAATTTTAATTTTATGGGACGATTCCTCCAACATTTGCAAAGGGATGCCAATTGAGTAATTTCAACATTTACAGTGTAGTACATGGGGGTGTATGATCATGGAAGTCGTGGAGGCTTCTATACTTATTCCATTGGAATTGTTTTGAAAGGACAAGATATGGAACTGGTGAAAATTTTCACCATGTGGATGATCATTGATTAATCAAACAATCAGTTTGAAGGGGAGATTCCAAAGGTTATTGGGAAGCTTAACTTCCTGAAAGGGCTC
This sequence comes from Gossypium bickii, assembly GCA_025503065.1. Taxonomy (NCBI): domain Eukaryota; kingdom Viridiplantae; phylum Streptophyta; class Magnoliopsida; order Malvales; family Malvaceae; genus Gossypium; species Gossypium bickii. The sequence continues at coordinate 665,013 of CP106721.1, read as the reverse complement.
AACCTTTCTCATAATAACTTTAATGGTGGTATCCCCACCTCAATAGGGAATTTGACAAGTCTTGAATGGTTGGACCTATCTTCAAACAGGTTGTCTGGGACAACTTCAAATAGATTGGCAGATCTGCCATTTCTTTCGTCTTTAAATGTTTCTAAAAATCAACTCCATGGTTAGATTCCTCAAGGCAAGCAATTCAACACATTTGGAAATGATTCATATTAAGGAAATAAGGGACTCTGTGGGTTTCCAGTGTCGAAAGGTTGCAATATCATTGAGCCAGCACCTCCAAATGTGCTTGAAAAAGATGGCTCAAAATCAAACATTGCTTTTGGTTGGTGTTGATAGGTTATGGATGCGGAGAAGTGTTCGGAATGTCGGTGGGATATGTTGTTTTCCAAACTGGTAAGCCGAAATGGTTGGTGAATTTGGTTGAAAACCAACATGAGAAGAGGTGAAGAAGAAAGTCAAAGAAAGGCAATCGCAGCAATAGGCGAAGAAGGATCTAATTACTGCAAATGATGTTCAAGCATTAGTGTTGTATTTTCACAATTTTTTGTTTTGCAGACCGTTTTGCCTATGGTGAAGGGTTGCATTGGTATCTGTTGTGCGGAAGCGTGTAAAAGAGTAAAATTATTGTACTGAAAAATCACACCGAGTTTAATTCCCAGGGAAGAGAGGTGGATCACGAGGATCACTTAAGTACCAAATCTTTCCTAGCCAAAATATCCCTCTATCGTAATTTAATAGCACAATAAATAACTACAATCACACTCACAAGATATGAAAAATAAATAATAAAGAACAAAGAGAATTTTAACGAGGTTCGCAAATTTACGCTACGTCCCCGGGCACTAACAAATATATTTCACTCCAAAAATACAAGTGAAAATTTACAAATAGGGAGAGAGAATAATGCCTTAAGTAGGGAATGGCAAATTGTGGGACGAAGAAAATGAGCAATGGTTAGGCCTATTTATAGTTGAGGTTCAGGGATCAATCTTGCAAAGTACCTATTCAAATAGGGACCAAAATTGCAATTATTCCATGCCAATTTTCACATCAATTTTCGGTGCCTAATTTTGGTGCCATTTTCTTCCCACTTGCTATAGCCCCCATCTTTGACTTTTCAAAGATGGGCTATAGCCAATAATCTCCACCTTGAAGATTTGATTAGGATAATCTTATCTTCACACAATTCTTTCTACCTTTGCCAACAATACTTGATAGTGCCTTCTTCAACTGTTAAACTCGCAGGATATTGATCAAGTTCAAACAATGTTAGAACTTGGTTCCTGTTACCACCTTGGTCATCATATCTGTGGGATTATCTGCAGTCTTAATCTTCTGAAGACGAATTTTTCCTTTATCAATAATTCCCCGCACAAAATGGAATCGTACGTCGATATGCTTTGTACGTGCATGATAGACTTGATTCTTTGCTAAATGAATAGCACTTTGACTATCACAATACACGTTAATATGCTCCTGAACCAATCCCAAGGTTTTAACCATACCTTGTAACCAAATAGCCTCCTTTATAGCCTCTGATACAGCCATGTACTCGGCTTCTGTGGATGACAACGCAACCGTAGACTGTAGAGTAGACTTCCAACTAATTGGTCCTCCAGCAAGTGTAAACACGTAACCAGTGGTTGACCTTCGTTTGTCCAAATCACCGGCATAGTCAGAATCAACGTACCCAATAACACCTTTACCAAGTGTATTATCCTGCTCGAACAGTAATCCAACATCCACGGTCTTTTGAATATACCGTAGAATCCATTTCACACGACTTGCCAATGTCCTTTTCGAGATTATGCATATACCGCTCACTATACTAACTGCCTGTGAAATGTCGGGTCTTGTACACACCATTGCATACATTAAGCTACCCACTGCATTAGAATACGGAACTTGCAACATGTATTCTCGTTCTATATCCGTCGAAGGAGATAGTTGTGCAGAAAGCTTGAAATGAGAAGCCAACGGGGTACTTACAGGTTTTGTCTGCTCGTTCATGCCAAACTGCTGTAGTACCTTCTTCAAATACTGCTTCTGAGACAAGCTAAATCTGCCATGGGTTCTATCTCTACATATTTCCATGCCAAGAATCTTCTTAGCTTCACCTAGATCTTTCATCTCAAACTCGAGATTGAGTTGAGTCTTCAATCTCTCAATCTCAACTTTGCTCTTAGATGCTATTAGTATATCATCAACATATAAGAGCAAGTATATGAAAGTTCCTTCTTGTAGCTTCTAGAAATACACGCAATGGTCAAATTTACTTCTTGTGTACCTTTGCCCTTTCATGAACTGATCAAATCGCTTGTACCACTGCCTCGGGGATTGCTTCAATCCATAAAGCGACTTTGTCAGTTTGCAAACCCAATTCTCTTTACCAGCAACCTTGAATCCATCTCACTGAGTCATATAGATTTCCTCTTCCAAATCACCGTGTAAAAATGCGGTCTTCACATCAAGCTGAACTAGTTCAAGATTATATTGCGCAACCAAGGCTAGCAAAATCCGAATAGACGAATGCTTCACAACTGGAGAAAACACTTCATTGTAGTCTATTCCTTCTTTCTGAGCATAACCCTTTGCTACCAATCTAGCCTTGTACCGAATTTCATTTTTACCAGGAAATCCTTCCTTCTTTGCATATACCCATTTGCATCCAATTGCCTTCTTTCCCTTGGGCAGTGTCATCAACTCCCAAGTCCTATTTTGATGAAGAGATTGCATTTCTTCATTCATGGCTTGCTTCCACTTTACACTATCAGGGTTACTTATTGCTTCTGTGTAAGTAGAAGGAGCATCATCATCTGCAATTAGAAGTGCATAGGCCACTATATCATCAAAGCGAGCAGGCTTACGAATCTCTCTTCTTGGCCTCCTATATGCAATTGAATCTTGTTGCTGTAGAAGTTCTTGGGTCGAAACTTCTTCATCATTTGTTGTTCCAATATCAGCTGGATCATTATTAACCTTTTCAAGCTCAACCTGCTACAAAGTGCTATTGGTTTTATTATCCTTTTGTGAATCCTTTAACATGGCTGATTCATCAAAAGTCACATCTCTACTAAAGACAATCTTCCTTGTATCAGGACACCAGAGACGATATCATTTTACTCCACTAGTTATACCCAAGAATAATACTTTCTTTGCTCTTGGGTCTAACTTCGATTCTTTTACATGATAATATGCAGTGGAACCAAAAACATGTAAAGAATCATAGTCAGTAGGAGATTTACCAGTCCACATCTCCATAGGAGTTTTGCCATTTATTGCAGCTGATGGCAAACGGTTAATTAGATGGTACGCATATGTAACAGCCTCAGCTCAAAATTCATTGCCCAATGCAGCATTGGACAACATACATCGAAATTTCTCCAGTATAGTTCGATTCATGCGTTCTGCCACCCCATTCTGCTGTGGTGTATCTCGAATAGTGAAGTGTCGCACGATGCCCTCATCTTGACATACTTGAAGAAATGGATCATTTTTGTACTCAGTACCATTGTCTGATCGAAGTCGTTTGACCTTTCGACCAGTCTGAGTTTCCACCATCTTCTTCCATTTCAGAAATGCATCCAATACTTCACTTTTTCTTTTCATTAGATACACCCATACTTTTCTTGAATAATCATCAACAAAAGTAACAAAATAGTGCATACCTCCCAAAGAAGCCACTTTGGTAGGTCCCCACACATCACTGTGAATGTAGTCCAGAATTCCTTTCGTATTGTGAATTGCTGAACCAAACTTTACCCTCGTCTGCTTGCCCAGAACAATGTTCACAGAATTCCAATTTGCAAGAATTTGCACCTTTCAATAAGCCTTTCTTCGCCAAAGTCTGCAAAGCTTTTTCACCAGCATGTCCCAATCGCATATGCCATAACTTGGTAGCCTCTGAATCTACATATTTCGCAGAAACTGTTGATGTTGATCCAATAACTGTACTTCCATTTAAAAAGTACAAGTTATTTCTTCTTGTGCCTTTCATCACCGTCAAATTCCCAGCTGCTACCTTCAGTAATCCATCTCTCAAAGTGATTTTGAGCCCTTTAGATTCTAAGGCCCCTAATGAGATGAGATTTTTCTTCAAGCTGGGTACGTAGCGAACATCAGTCAAGACTTGGATTGAGCTGTCGTGATTCTTCAATTGGATTGTACCTACTCCCATTGTCTTACAAGCACTATCATTGCCCATAAGAACAACTCCACCTTCTAGTTCTGTAAGACTAGAAAACCAGTCTTTATTAGGACACATATGGTAAGTACATCCTGAATCCAAAATCCACTCATCGATATGACATGCCATTGCCATGCCAACCAAGCTAAAGTCCGACTCCTCATCATGTTCTCACACATGCATTAGAAATAGCCTTGCCCTTTTTTTAACTTAGGACAATTCTTTTTCCAATGCCCTTTTCACGACAAAAGGCACACTCATCTTTGGCGGGTCTCCCTTTGACTTTCCCCTTCTACCAGGGCTTGTCTGCTGCTGAACGACCTCTTGTTTGTTAAGACTTCTGCGGTTGTATCTCTCATGATCTCTTTTATCTTTCTTTCGAGTCTCGAGATCTATACAACGCACCGCAGATCGCATCAAATGTGATTGTATCCTTCCCATGAAGCAATGTGGTGGTAAGATGATCATATTCATCAGGAAGGGAATTCAACAACAATAACGCCTTGTCTTCGTCTTCAAATTTCTCATCCAAATTTAGCAAGTCTGCTAAAATTTTATTGAATGAGTTCACATGGTCATTCATCGACATACCGGGTGCATACGTGAATCGAAAAAGTTTCTTTTTCATATAAAGCCTATTTTCAAGGCTTTTCGTTAGAAACTTTTCTTCCAATGTATCCCACAATTTCCTCGCGATGTCTCCTCATGACAGAGTACTTCGCTTCTTTGGCCAAACATAGACGGATTGTACCACACGCTTGTCTATTAATCTTGGCCCACTCCTTGTCATCCATCTTGTCAGGTTTTTCTTCAAGGGCTATATCTAGCTCTTGCTGACATAAGACATCCAGGATCTCACATTGCCACATACCAAAATTATTGGTACCATCAAATTTCTCTACTTCAAATTTTGCATTAGTCACCGTAGTCCTTGCGATGATGACGATGCTCGTGCCATTTTTCTCCTCAATCCCAACTCATCAGATATCGTAAACAATGTCAGATATCGTAAATAGTGCCATAAATGATCGTACTCCCAAGTACTAACCTAGCTCTCGATACCAATTGTTGTGCGGAGCGTGTAAAGAGTAAAATTATTGTACTGAAAAATCACACCGAGTTCAATTCCCAGGGAAGAGAGGTGGATCACGAGGATCACTTAAGTACCAAATCTTTCCTAGCCAAAATATCCCTCTATCGTAATTTAATAGCACAATAAATAACTACAATCACACTCACAAGATATGAAAAATAAATAATAAAGAACACCAGAATTTTAACAAGGTTCGGCAAATTTCACCTACGTCCTCGGGCACTAACAAATATATTTCACTCCAAAAATACAAGTGAAAATTTACAAATAGGGAGAGAGAATAATGCCTTAAGTAGGGAATGGCAAATTGTGGACGAAGAAAATGAGCAATGGTTAGGCCTATTTATAGTTGAGGTTCAGGGATCAATCTTGCAAAGTACCTATTCAAATAGGGACCAAAATTGCAATTATCCCATGCCAATTTTCACATCAACTTTCGGTGCCTAATTTTGGTGCCATTTTCTTCCCGCTTGCTATAGCCCCCATCTTTGACTTTTCAAAGATGGGCTATAGCCAATAGTATCTGTTTGTCTTTAATATTGTGTCAGTTCCTCTGTCTCTCATTGCATTTCATACTGTCTATAATGGTTTGTTTGAGTGTAACATTTTGTTTGGTGGTGTTGTTTATGTCTTCTTTCATGACTTTCAATTCAGTCTCAATAATCTTTGCTACTACTCACTAAAGGAGAACAAAATGTCTCAGTAATCTCTGTTGTATTTTCATAATTTTTTTACAAGTGTGTCTTAATGTTTTGCCTTGACCAATTTAACCATATGTCTTTATCTTTAGCATTGTGCATGGTGTATTCCCAGTGATGGCTTGTTCATGAATCACTTGACAAGCTAATGAATTAACATGTTAAGTTTATAGCTAACATGGAAATCAAGATGTTGATGGTGCAGAAAAAGTTGGAATTTCAAGCATGCATGTCCCTTTTTTCCCAATTTTCTAGAGTAAACGTAGTTCGGTAACAAAGTTGATGTGAATTGAGGTACAATTAGAGGATCCCATGTCCCTAATTTCCTTTACGTAGGCTTAATTTCAAATTTAACTATTTTATAAAAGATGGGGGAAAGAAAAAGAAAGCATGAGAAATTAAACAGTGAATTGGAACACACTGCAGATTGTTGTTAGCTATAAAATGTCAAACATAAATGTATGTCCTAACCAAAGTTTGGAACACTCTGTATGTCCTAATCTGCACAGCACATGCTACTAACAAACTTCAAACTTGGGTATAAGAATCGAATACGGGTTATATCATATCTCATACCCGAATGAAAACGTCAAACATAAATGTCGGATATAAAGTCGAACATAAGTGGCGAGATAATGATACATTGAACATACATAGGAAAATAAAATAAGTGGCCCATAATGATATAATGCTCCAACCTGCAAAAGAATTATGATCCACAGATGTTAAAGATAATGCAGCTCCACTAGCAATGGCTACTGTCATTGTCTCAATATTTTGATGTTTTGTCTCAATATTTCAAAAAACAACAAACAGACAGATGAAACAATCCGCTAATTGCTCAAATTCTTACAAGCCTTTTAATCAAGAATTCATCTATAAGCTAACAACACGGCTGTAAAAAAATGATCAATCTAATCAATGTCAAGACTCGAGATGGTATCAACAGGTTAGAAATGGCCTATGTTAATTGGAAATGGGTGTGAGCATCAAATACGAGTATTCAAGCATGGATTTTTTTATTTTTTTTACAAGACATGGGAGTCAGACACGAGTACTCGGAGCAATATAGGTAATCACATCCGGACTAGAGTCTATGGGGCACTATGGTAAGGTTTATGTTAGGAGTTAAGATGAGCTGTTTATCAGGGTTGGCATTTCAAAGAAGTGATACTATCTATATTTTCCCCAAGATACATTTCGAAGTTCAAACAACGGGTATCAAAATCTAAAGTCAAAACCTGTGTGCTGAACCGTAACTGAGTTGCTTTTGGTGCCTTTAGGAAGGATACTGAGATTCCAACTTCTTTAAAACAGAACCAATAACACCCCAGTTGAAACCGCGATACTGAAGCCACCGAACAAAATTTTTGTGGTCCTATAAATGAAATTTTTTATTTGAAATTGAACTGCGACTGAAACAAATAATTTTCAAGATATTTTTTTATATAGTAAATATCAACTGTGTTACAATTTGAATTTATTTTATTCTTTTTTATAGTATAGGGACTAAATTGATCCATTTAATAATAGGACTAATTTGATCCAATCCCTATAATACAGGGACCTCCTAGGTACTTTAACCCAAATGAAACCTAGAGGCTAAGTATTATGATCAATTATAAAAACATGCAATAAAATGTTTAACATGCAATAAAATCGTGGCTGCGGATGGATCATCGAACTGCTCGTTTACTTTCTCCGATGAATCGATTCAATTATAAAGAAGGGGTTTTCGAGTTGCAGCTATGTTTGTAGATTGTAATAATTAAGTACTCAGTTTTCACCTTATGTAGAATATTCAAGGTAAAAAATGGGATTGCTCCCTCAACAAAACTGGGATAAAATCGAGCCAAAAGATCACAATTCAAGATAAATTCATGAGGAAGTGAGATCTATTTAGGGTCTACTCCAGCATTTACATATTGGTTTATCGGTAAAGAGACATGTACTTGATGCCCTGCCCAAGAAAGGGACCTAAACCGCAGTAGCCCTGCTAAATGGTGATTCAACATAGATTTTAAATCTTGGAACCAAGCCAATTTTGGGGCCGCTTTATGATAATGGAACCAACTGTCAAAAAGCATTAAGGTTGCAAAGACCAATGCACCAATTACGGTATAATAGAGTTGTAATTCACTGTTATTCCAGATGCTTGCCAAATCTGATAAAAAAAAAAACTAGAGATTATTTGTATTCCTAAAAAACCCCCCACCCACATCGCCATTCAAGATATCTGATAATAAGTTTACGGGAAAACTTGGTTTCTCTCCCCTGTATTGCAAGAATTTAATACTTCTTCATCTCTTATGCAATCTCTTTTCTGGATCCTTACCACCGAGTTTGATGCTAAATTCTTTGGAGCTTTTTGATCTCTCCCACAACAACTTCTTTGGCAAATTCTCCACCATAAATTTTGGGCAGTGTAGCAGCCTCACTCAGTTCATCTTGTCTTGTAATAGCCCTTCTAACTCCGAGTTCCCAGTTAGCCTCAAAAACTGCCACCTTCTAGAGGGTCTTGACTTATCCCATATTGGGTTGCAGTGTAAGGTTCCTGTGGGTTTGTTGGGAAATTTGAAAAACTTGAAGCTCTTTGGCTTATAATCTGTTCACTGGTGAAATCCCTCCTGAGTTAGGACGGGTTTGTGGAACTCTCGAGGAGCTTGATTTTTCATCTAACAAGTTCACAGGTGGATTGCCTACAACTTTTACATCATGCTCTTCTTTGTAACATTTGAATTTTGGAAACAATCTACTTTTAGGAGATTTATTGATACATGAGTAGATGGGGTGAAATTTATTAAATTCCAATCACCAAAGCTGTTAATTTTGAAGCTTAGGAAATCAACAAACTTATGATGACATTTTGGATGGGATCCTAGCATATCTGGGTTGAGATGTCTTTTTGAAGATCTATCGTTTAGCTTTGAAAGCATGTTGAATCAATCGATTTTGAGTTCAGGAGCTCAAGTTATGACTGTTTTAGTGAAGACTGCACAAGCAGAATTTTTGAACGAGATTATAACGGGAATTACAAATTTCGGGCTTTTAATTCAAGCTTAAATCATATTGGGTTTAGGTTTTAGGCTTAATTTTTATTATATATGGGTCCAATATTGTATTTATCAGCTCTTATTATTATTGATAATTATTAAGTATTTTAAGTTATTTAGGAGTTTTATGTTAACAAGACAATTTAGTTTAAAACCACTCCTTGTTTAGATTAAATTAGAGTTCTAGTATACTTAAAAGTTTTATTTAGTTAGCCTATATATAGGCCTTTGCATTGATACAATTATTCTTTTGATTTGTATGCCCTAGTCTTGATGTTAATTGAGGATGTCACTCATTTTTAATGTCAATCCGTCCATGTAACTATTTTTTTAATTTACAAAATTCTAGATAAAATGATTCGAAGTTATTGATGTGATTGAAGGTGTTCATCAATGGTGGAAAATTTTAAGATTTTTTTAAATAATAAAAATGGATGTCTATAGTGATCCTACTTCTTGAATTATATATTTATACACCAAATCGCTTAATGGCTGTGGAATTATACATTAAACCATTTGACACTTAATACACACAATTTGTAAGCATGGTCTCCAAATTGGATGCTGCAAATTGTTGTTAATTTGTTTGGAATTATTGGACATCTTCAGCAATTGTTAGAAATTGGTGTTGTATAAATATAAAAAATATTTACTTGTAGCAATAGACGAAGTATCTAATTACTGCAAATGATGTTCAAGAATTAGTGTTGTATTTTCATAATTTCTTGTTCTGTAGACTGTTTTGTCTATGGTGAAGGGTTGCATTCGTATCTGTCTGTCTTTATTATCGTACCAATTCCTCTGTCTTTCATTGCATTTCCTACCATCTGTAATGGTTTGTTTGAGTGTAACATTTTGTATGGTAGTGTTGTTTATGTCTTCTTTCAAGACTATCAATTTAGTCTCAATAATCTTTTCTACTGCTCACTAAAGAAGAAAGGAGAACAAAATGTGTGAATGATCTCTGTTGTATTTTCATAATGTTTTTACAAGTTAGCAGTAAAAGGTTTGGTTATATGGAGAAAGTAATAATATATAGCAGAGTTGAAGGAATGATGTAATGAATTGAAACATGGAACAATGCAGACTGTAAAAGGGTACATGTAGCTTGCTTGAATTGGTGGATGTAAGGTCCTTATTTCCTTTAGTTAAGCTTATTAATTGAATTGGTGATTCAAAGATGCATGAATTTCTAGCTAGCAGTCTGCTTGCTCATCTCATTGCCAAACCTATATTTAATGGGTGGTTTCTCTGCAAAATTGGATTATTTGTGGTTGAGGACACTTAAACACACACACATGGAACTATGCTTGCAGATTTGACATGGAACTCAAGGCTGTTTTAACTTTTGTCTTATAAGCTATATATGAACATATGGGATGTGACAAATATTATTTTAGCTTTTGCTTTTGAAATGTTGAAATAGTAAGCTTATATATTAATTCTAAGTCATATCCTTGTTTGATTAAAATTCCTTAATTAATAAAAAGTGAGATGGAGATAGTCAAACATCAATTTGCACATTGAAATTGAATCCAAACTTTAATTGGTGGATCACATGTCTTGGATTTTGTCAAGTTAAAGGGAGTGAATAGAGCACCATTTTCTTCTTCTGCCTGGAAAATAATTTAGATATCTTTCTTGTGTTTTTATTTAGTTTTAGCTCTTTATATTAATAAATGATTAGTGTGCATTTTGATGCTATTTTGAGACCTGGGATGGCCAAATGGCACCCGGAGAATCTAATGAGGTTGGTGAGTGATGGAAAAAAAAAAATTGTCTAAACTAACATATTAAGCATCCAATGTAAAAGCGTATGCAATAAAAAAAATGTTAGGTTTAAATTGTTGTGGAATTATTCGACATTCTTCTGCAATTGTTCCACATTTGCTCATTTCTTTACGTATTATAGGGAAGAAGACAAAGTCAATCTACTTTGTAATCTCATGAATGTTAATTAGTTTAGGGAGCTGACATGAAATTCAAAATTTTGGTAAAAAAAAAGTATCCAATTTTGTGAATGAAAAATATATGGTAAAAAAGAAATGGTTGTTGATGACTAGGAAAAATATAGGTTTTGAATGTCTGCAATTCAAACTCTTCCAATAAAAATCTTTATACCATTAAAGAAAAAAACACTGTTATTAAAGAATTCAAATCCAAATCACTAGAATTCATAAGGTTAAACAATAATAGACGCTGCCAGTTTTCGAACCAAACTTTACGAGTTATATAGTCCTTTGAACTGAGTTAATTCCAGAGATATTGGCAGATCCGGCATTTCTGTCCTTCTTAAACGTTTCTGAAAATCAACTCCATGGTCAGATTCTTCAAGACAAACAGTTCAACACATTTGGAAACCATTCATATGAAGGAAACAAGGGACTATGTGGATTTCCAGTCTCCACAGCTCACCATTAGTCCCACGAGCTATCTATCTGCAAGGTATATGCAAAGAGTGTGAGCGGATTGAAGCTCAGTAAATGCTCAAGATTACAGAGTACAAGGATGCTTGGGACTTCTCTGAATATCCAATATCAGCATATGTATAAACTTTAGTATTTTTTATTTATTAAAAAATTGTTGCAAAATTTATAATATTTTATATTTATATTCTATGCTTAAATTCAAATATAAACTAAGAGGAATTTTATTTGAGTAACATATATAGCACTCGTCAAAGTGAGAATTTAATGAGACACGAGTGTTGTGCAATTTGCAACGCTAGAAAGCATTCTAATAAAAGCAAAAAGGAATTTAAAGGGACCAAAGATGAAATTTAACCAAAAATAAGACGCTAGAAGGAGGGCTTGAACCTCCGACCTTGTGGTTAACAGCCACACGCTCTAGCCAACTGAGCTATTCCAGCTTCGGGGTTAGCTTTAATAGTTTTAGTTTGCTAAAACTGCTTGTAGTAATTTGTATATTTGAAGTTTAATATCTATACTTTTATTTTGAGGGATTTAGTCCCTCTACTTTTCAAATCTAAAAATTTAGCTTTATTTGTTAACGCTATTAAAATTCTTCTATTAAATTTGTTGGTGTGATATTTGAATTTTAAAAAAATAAATTGATACATGTAACAAAACTTGCATTGTAATGTACTTGAATTTTGTAGTTAGCTAAAAGAGAAATAGTTAACCAAGTAATTCCCAAATAAATTTACTAGAATTCCAATGTCATGTGGATGCCACGTCGACAAAGTTAACAGATATTAACTTTTCCATCTATTTTGAGGGGATTTGGAAAATAATGCAAGTTTAATGGCTAAAAAAGATGAAAAATTAAATGAACGGCTAAAACAAGGGAGAAGCCAGAAACTTTTGTTAGGGGGCCGAAATTAAATTGTAATTTTTATGATAGTAAAAATGCAAATTCACCATTTTAATAGTTTATATCTTTATAATTTTTAAAGGATTAAATCAAATTTTTATCATTTTTAAGGAGGGTCAAATTGTAATTTTATCTTTACTAATTTAAAATTTTAAAAATTTTTTTGGCTAATATTTGCCTTAATAAATCATTATGCATTTTTTATTGGCTAATATTTGCCTTAATAATGAGTGCAAAAATATTTAGTTGTAAACTAATTAGTCTACTTACCAAGTCTTGGCTTTAATTATTCTTCAGGGTAAGACTTGGATTTAATTTTCATCATTCATGGTGTTTTTTTCCTCACCACATCAAACTCAGTCTATTTTGTAAATTATTTTGTACATTTATGCTGCAAATGACTGAAATTTCCTTATTGCTTGTCGATTAAGTGAGAGGAAGTATTGGAAATCTATTTTGAAAGTGAATGCATTGATGTGAGATTGAGGGAGCAGTAAACACGTTGGAGACAAATTTTAAGTGCTCCACAGAAAATGAACAGCCCAATAACAATGTTGGTGTGAGTTTAGGTAAAATTGGTGGATTCCATCTCCTTATTAATTTCATTATAACTAAGCTTAATTGTCGGTGCAATTGGGGTGTTGTATCGAGTCTCTACTGTCTTCCACCGTCTAGGACCAAACATGAGGTGGTGTTATAGGAAACAAGACCAAGTCAATATACAGTGAAAGGTTTCTCTAATGGAAGTACCTGCTTTCACACTGCAAACTTGGATAGTTAATAGTTTGTGGTGGAGGACGATAAACCATTTGGAATCATCACTTGAGAATACCTGTAACGATCAATATGTTAAAATCATAATAAAAATTTATTTTATTACTTGATAATATGAATGACCAGTATTGAGTAAAGACTTGGGACAATAAAGTGTTTATATTTTATGAGTAAATCTAATTGGGGTTATGCAATTGTTGGAATTCATATGTGGTCTTCGTTTCTAAGTCATAGTTATAATATATGATTTTTCTTGTTCATTTCTTGTCTTTAAATTTGAGGTTGTCTCCTTTCAAGATTTTTGGTAATAATATTAGTACATAGCAGAGCTGAATGATGTAATGAATTCAACCATAAATTGGTGGATCTAATGTCCTTATTGCTTATTGTTGAAGTTTGGTCAGCATGTAGCACCAGGAGCAGTCAAGAAGCAGGCCATGCAGTCCAAGCCATGCAGGAGCTACTGAAGCAAGTGCAGCTGTTGATTTTTTGTTCATTTTGTAACCTTAGTTTGAAGTAATATAATTTAGTTCATTCTGAACTATGTTAGTTTGATGTTTGATGTAATTTGATAGTGATTGAGCTGTTAACTCAGCTTTGTTCATGTGTACAAGCTTGGTTTACCAAGTTTCAATGTATTAGTGGTAGTAGGTATTGATTAGGTGACCATATACCGATTTTGACAAGCTGAATGCTTGGTTTATGTATTGGCATTATGCCATTATTCATTTTTGAATGAAAATTTTATCAGATTTCCTTCCATATACTCTCCATTTTTCTTTTCTTTTGTTTTCAATTCTGTTCTTGAATTCTGTTTGATTCTTCTGCAAGTCTCGAGCCTTGTTGCTCAAGTCTCAGCAGAACTTCCTTGCTCATTGTTCATAGCACCAACACTTATAGATAGCTGGTTTAAAGAAGATAGAATTGCAGCAGTCTTTCTTCTTGAGGTAATAGCAAGAGTTGAAGTCAATAGACGCCGCCAGTCTTGGACCAAACTTTACGAGTTATATTGTCTTTTGAACTTTGTTAATTCCAGTGATATTGGCAAATCCGACATTTCTTTCCTTCTTAAACGTTTCTGAAAATCAACTCCATGGTCAGATTCCTCAAGACAAACAATTCAACGCATTTGGAAACCATTCATATGAAGGAAACAAGGGACTATGTGGATTTCCAGTCTCCAAAGGTTGCAGCATCAATGATACTCCACCTCCAAATGTGCTGGAACAGGATGGCTCAAAAGCAAACATTGCTTTCGGTTGGAAAGTGGTGTTGATAGGTTATGGATGCGGGGTAGTGTTTGGAATGGCCATGGGATTTGTTGTTTTCCAAACCGGTCAGCTGAAATGGTTCGTGAATTTGGTTGAAGACCAACATGAGAAGAGGCGAAGAAGAAAGTCAAAGAATAGCAATCGCATGAATGGACGAAGAAGGATGTAGTCGGTGCAAATGATGTTCAAGCATTTCTGTTGTGTCTTCATAATTTCTTGTTTTCTAGTCCATCGAATGTTTTGCCTATGGTGAAAAGTTGCAGTGATCTGTGTCTGTTTTTATGATTGTACCAATTCCTCTGTATTTCATTGCATTTCGTACTATTTGTAAGGGTTTATTTTGAGTGTAACATCTTTGTATGGTGCAACTATGTATGTCTTCTTTCTTGAATTTCAATTTTTAATAGATATTATACTGCTCACCATAAAAAAATACATTTTGAATTTCAAAAGATTCAATTTCAAGTTTGAGCTGCATTTATAAGCATGTGATGATGAGAATTCATGAACATAAGGAATGGTCTGAGCCATTGTTGGTGTTAAGAAACAGAATAAAAAAACAAAGCTGAGTCTCGCTTCAATGACTTGCAGCAAAAAAATAACAAAAGATCAGGCTGTGAACTTGAGAAAAATGCTTGCAAGGATCGAAAATCAAGAGAAAGGTTCAATGGATAAGCTTTTGTATGTCTTTGGTCTTGTGTTTGAGTCTCTGCGTGTCAGAATATTGAAGAAAAGAAGATAATCCCTTTTTCATTTTTACTTACTTTACCAGAGAATACAAACACATATTTAATACAGAGGGAAGCAGTAGTGTTTTGCATGTAAGCAATAACTGCTCTTTCAACTAACATGCTAACTACTACTATAACAGACTAACCACTTTCTATTTCATAACATTTCCCGTGCTCTGCTAACTTTCTTCCTCGAAGAGCGTCGTCTTCCTGGGCAGCAACTTAAGCTTCCTTTTGAACTTGTTAAACATTACTGCTGACAATGGCTTTGTTAAAACATCAGCAATTTGATCATGACAAGAAATATGACCGACTTGAAGAACACCTACAGCAACTTTCTCTCGGACAAAGTACATATCCAACTCCACATGTTTAAATTTGGAGTGCAGTACTGGATTGCCTGCGACAGCAACAGCCTCTGAACTATCACACCACACTAGTGCCTTGGGTGAAAACGGAACACCAAGTTCCATTAATAACGAGCGGAGCCAGACTATCTCAGCAGTGACATTGGCCAAACTTCTATACTCAACTTCAGCTGTAGACCTGGAGACCACCTGCTGCTTTCTCGAGCTCTAGGAGATTGGATTACCTCCTAGGAAGACACAATACCCCGACGTCGAACGCCAATCATCAAGATCAGATCCCCAGCTAGAATCGGAGTAACCTTCAAGAAGAAGCTTGGACGTACGATGGAAATGAAGACCATGGTCCAGTGTGCCTTGTAAATAACGCAAAATTCTCTTGACAGCCTTGAGATGCGTGTCCAGTGGTTTGTGCATGAATTGACAAACCTTGTTGACAGAGAAGGCAATATCCGGCCTAGTGATGACAACATATTGGAGGGCCCCTACTATGCTGCGAAAAAGAGTTGAATCATCAATCAAACTTCCTTCAGTAGTCGACAAACGACAAGTAGACACCATAGGTGTAGGAGAACTATTTGATCTGTCCATGGAAGCTTTCTTAAGTAACTCCAGTATATACTGTTTTTGGTTAAGAAAAATACCATTTGAAGTGTGTTTAACTTCAATCCCCAAAAAATAGTTTAAGTTTCCCAAGTCTTTCAGAGAAAATTTGCTATGAAGGTCCTTGACAAACTGACTTATGGCACTTGAGTTGGAACCAGTAACAATGATGTCGTCCACATATACCAGGACATACAGCAACTGAGAGCCAGCTCGATTTATAAAGAGAGAATTGTCAGCTTTGGACACCTCAAACTTGTTGGAAAGTAGAAACTCCTTCAGCTTGTGGAACCATGCTCGAGGGGCTTGTTTGAGTCCATACAATGCTTTTCTTAATTTGCAAACCAATTGTTGCCCATTTGGTCCTGTTTGTTCAAACCTTGGTGGTTGTACCATGTATATCTCCTCACTTAGATCCCCATTCAGAAATGCGTTATTAACGTCCACCTGCCGGAGGGACCAGCCCAAGGAAACTGCTAAAGCCAGGACTACTCGAATAGTTGTAGGTTTCACTACCGGGCTGAACGTCTCGTGGAAGTCGATACCAGCTTCCTGAAGGTAGCCTTTGACTACCAAGCGCCCCTTATAGCGAGCTATTAAGCCATCAGAGTTTCTCTTTAGCTTGAATATCCATTTACAACCGACAGCCCTCCGATCCATAGGTAATGTCACCAAATCCCAAGTATGGTTCGAAAGCAAGGCTTGATAGTCTGTGCAGCTGCTGCCCACTGAGGAGTTTGAAATGCCTCAGTTATGGATGTTGGCTCCTTTTCAATTAAGACAGAAGAAAAAAGTTTGGGTTTGTAGATACCACTCTTGGACCTAGTCTGCATAGGATGACCAGCTGGAGGAATAAAGCTAGAGGGAGCGACAGGAGAAGCAGCAGGAGAAATCGAAGGCACAGAAGAAGTAGTAGAAGAAGCACCCGACTGAGGTGTAGGTGTGGCTGTAGACAGTATATGAGAATCAACCGGATCACAACTGTCATGCTGATTTGAATTGGGGTTGGCCACTGGATTTAAAGGAGCTGGTATCGTAATAACAGGAACATAGGATTGCTGATGGAACAGTTGAACAGGAGTAGAATGACCCTTGCACGTAAACCCATGCAAGAACGGGAACTGATTTTCATCGAATACCACGTGCCGTGACACAAACACCCGACCAGTATCATCAAGACACCTGTAGCCCTTGTGATTGGAAGTAAACCCAACAAACACATATTTCTTAGATCGAAAATCAAACTTGTGATGATTATACGACCTCAAGGAAGGGAAACAAGCACACCCAAAAACTCGCATATGGGAGTAAGATGGTTTGACCTTATACAGCATCTCATATGGACTATTATGTTGAAGAAGACGTGTTGGAAGTCTGTTAGCTATGTGAACAGCATAGGAGAACACAGAAGACCAAAACTCTAGAGGCATGGAGGCTTGAGCCAAAAGTGTTAGCCCCATATCTACCACTTGAGGATGCCGTCTTTCAGCGACACCATTTTGTTGCGAGGTGTGAGGGCAAGAAATCCGATGTTGGATGCCTCGTTTAAAAAGCTCAGTAGAAAGAGAGTGATACTCACCTCCCCAATCTGTTTGAAGCATCTTGACAGAAGAGCCAAACTGAAGTTGAACCATTTTGTGAAAATTAAGAAAACAACTCAAGACCTCAGATTTGGATTTGATCAAATACAACCACGTATATCGACTATGCATGTCAATAAAGGACACATAGTAAGAGAAACCATTTGATTTAACAGGAGAAGGTCCCCACACATTAGATACAACAAGTTCAAACGGTACAGAATAGATGGTTGTTGATGCTTTAAAAGGTAGCCTATGAGACTTGCCTAGTTGACAGGCAGAGCATACAGGAGACAAGCTACCATGCTTGAACGGAACATTACAAGTTCGCAAAACACGTGCAAGAACATCATGATTTGGATGGCCAAGTCTGTTATGCCACAGTAGAGGAGCAGACGATAGTTGAGCATGACACACATGAAATGAGTGAGACGGAGGGACTCCAGGTGAAATCTTGCCACTACCATGTCGAGAAACATCAAATCTGTAAAGGCCATCATGCATGTGACCCATTAGGAGTATCATCCCTGTCTGAATATCCTTGACAAAACACAAATAAGGGTGAAACTCAAAGTAAACAGCATTATCTTTAGCAAATTGACCCACTGAAAGGAGATTCTTGCAAACAGTAGGTACATGCAGAACATTTTTAAGGTGTAGAACTCTTGAATCAGTCAACAAAGAAGACGTTCCTACATGAGCAATAGAAACAAAAGCACCATTTCCCATTTATACATGATCCGTACCTGTGTAGGAGGAAGCGGTTGAAAGATTCGTCATGTCTGGAATAATATGATTTGTAGCTCCAAAATCAGGATACCAAGTCTGAGTTGATGTCCTGGAGCATGAGGGCTGTTGAAGAGATGGAGCGGAGACTTGTGAATGAGAGTTACAGCAGGGAGTAGTCGAGTTACAACAAGAGGTAGTCAAATCTTGATTATTGAACTGATGATAGTTGACCATCTTGGAGGGAACAGAATGCACACCATAGAAGTTCTCATCAAACTGATGATAACAAGCTTGAACAACATGACCTACTTTGCCACATAACTGACATTGTGGTCTGGAACGAGACCAACCTTGACCATTACCCCGATATCGACCAGGAGACCAACTTCGACCACGTCCTCGCTGACCGGACCTGAAATCTTGGGAATATGTATTAGAAACATCAGTGGTTCTTGAAGAATCTTTGGAACAAGTCGACACATTCGCCTGCATAGGAATTTCAGTTAAAACAGCTAGTTGGCGCGCCTCACAATCAAGCAGCAGTTCAGTCAATAAGTCAATAGACATAGGGGTAGCAGAAGCCATAACCCGAATAGACTCATATTCAAGCGAAAGACCAGCTAAAATAATGCTGATTTGTTCCTGTTCTGTAACCGTATGACCTGCTGAAAGAAGACTGTTACTCAATTGCTGAATCTTTGACAGATATTCTTTAATGGTGAGATTAGCTTTCTTGAGAGAATACAAGTCACGTCGAATGCTTGAAATCTTGATATTGGATTTAACTGCAAATCGAGACTTAATAGCAGACCAAACAGCAAAACTCGTTTTGGCAGTAGTAAGATGAAGTAAAATGTCATCAGATATTGTAGTTAGTAACCAGGAGGCCAAAAATTTGTCTTGTCTCTTATGAGCAAGAAAGGCTGGGTTCTCAATCAACTGACCATCAGCTCCAGGAAGAAAAGAAGGAGGAACGGTAACAGTACCTTGGACAAAGCCTTCAAGATTGTATGCCTCAAGAATAAGAAGAAGTTGATGCTTCCATAACGAAAAATTATGCTCAGTAAGTTTGACAGTATCGTGTTTGGTGAAGTAATGAATTGTAGGCAACGCCGGACCACCCGAATCAGCCGCAGTATTGGACGAATAAGGAGGAGTGTCTACTCCTGGTGCAGACTCCGTAGCCATCGCAGAAAAAAAAAATTTACAGACGAACAATATTGGCTCTTGATACCATGTCAGAATATTGAAGAAAAGAAGATAATCCCTTTTTCATTTTTACTTACTTTACCAGAGAATACAAACACATATTTAATACAGAGGGAAGCAGTAGTGTTTTGCATGTAAGCAATAACTGCTCTTTCAACTAACATGCTAACTACTACTATAACAGACTAACCACTTTCTATTTCATAACACTGCGTAAACGAAGTGGGGATATATTTTTACTATTCTGGAAAATTTGTTTGATTTTATTATTAAATTAAATTTCCTAAAATCTCCTTCTACGTTTATTTTTTTGTTCTTCCCTCTTCTTCTTCTTTATTTTTCCTTCCTTTCTTTTTGTTTGCTTCGTTTCCCCTCTTTTACTCCTCATTTGGTCATTTTGTTGGCGCCTCTCATTACTTCTTTCAACGGTAAGGTTAATCTTTTAAGCTTTGGGTTGGAATTCAGTTAATTGTTGCTTTTTGTTCGTTTTTGCAAAGAATAGGTTTCCTATTTATTTTTGCTCAATTCCTTTGTTTATGTGTCAATTGATTGTCATTTTTAGGCGAAGATCCTGAAAGTAGCATTCCCTCAACGCGTTAGTTTGGTATATTGCTGTTTTGTACTAGGTGAGTGCGCAAATTTTCGAGTCGTTGAAATTTTTTACATAACTTTGTTGTTTGACTGGTTGAAAGTTTATAGCTAACATGGAAATCAAGATGTTGATGGTGCAGACAAAGTTGGAATTTCGAGCATTCATGTCTCCTTTTTCCCTCTATTTCTAGTGTAAACGTAGTTCGGTAACTAAGTTGATGTGAATTGAGGTACAATTGGTGAATCCCATGTCCCTAATTTCCTTTACGTAGGCTTAATTAAGGGTGCAACTGGGGTTTTAGCTGATATCCAGAGAAGAGAGAAGACCCAAGCATGAGGTTTCAGCTGGTCCTTGTACTATATGCAATCTCCGTATTAGCAGTAAAAGGTTTGGTTATATAGAGACAGTAATAGTATATAGCAGAGTTGCATTGGTATGTGTCTTTTTTTATGATTGTACCAATTCCTCTGCATTTCGTACTATTTGTAAGGGTTTAGTTCGAGTGTAACATCTTTGTATGGTGCAACTATGCATGTCGTTTTTCTTGAATTTCAATTTTTAGTGAACATTATACTGCTCATCATAAAAAAAATACATTTAGAAATACAAAAGATTCAATTATTCAAGTTTGAGTTGCATTCTAAACATGTGATGATGAGAATTCATGAACGTAAGGTGTGGTTTGAGCCCTTTTGCCATATGCATTTATGTTGCAGATGTTCGAGCATGGAATAATTCCACCTGCCTTTGTGTATTCTTAATTTTGTGCCAAACCTATATATCCATCGACAAATTTAAGAGTAATATTTACAATAGCATTGCAGAGTAACATATTTAAGATTCGATTACACTGTCAAAAGATTTCAGCAACGATGAGATTAATCCAATTACAGGAATTGATATCCTAAATGGCTTTTAGGTAGCTTCATTGACGGTACAAACTAGTTAAAATTTCCAGCATTCATGTCTTTGTTTTCCCTCAAGTAAACTTAGTCAATACTGCAAATGGTGTGCAATTATTGTACATTGTGCCGCAAATGTCCGAAATTTCCACATTGCTCGTAAATTAAGTTTGGGTGAGAGAGATAGGAAGAAGCAACAGCAAGTGTGAAGTCAATAGACAATTGCTTGTAAATTTTTTTGGATCTAATTACTGCAAATGATGTTCAAGCATTAGTGTTGTACTTTCACAATTTCTTGTTTTACAGACCGTTTTGCCTATGGTGAAGGGTTGCAGTAGTATCTGTCTGTCTTTAATATTGTGCCAGTTCCTCTGTCTTTCATTGCATTCCGTACTGTCTGTAATGGTTTGTTTGAGTGTAATATTTTGTATGGTGTTGTTGTTTATGTCTTCTTTCTTGACTTTCAATTCAATCTCAATAATCTTTGCTACTACTCACTAAAGGAGAACAAAATGTCTCAGTGTTGTATTTTCATAATTTCCTTTACGTAGGTTTAATTGAAATTTAACTATATATTTTATATTTAATGTTTGGATTACTGAAAATACAATACTTCCACAACAAAAACATCAATTAAATGAAGAATGAATCAAACTATTTTTTTGCTTACAAAAATAGATTTAGTTTCTAAGTCATTGTGTCATGCCCAACTTTGGGACTACAGAATAAAAAAAAAAGTGGAGAAATGACTATCATGGTATTATGAATGTATAAATCAAAACTGTGAAAGTCTAGAAATATACATACCCAATTGAGATGTGATATGATTACATCATGATGCCTAATGAAAAGAATTATAATAGTTATCTCATAATTGTTAATCTTAGGCTTATAACCGATTAAATAAAGTAATTTTTTTGTCTCATAATCTCTGCTAATAGTCACCATAAATGTCTCATAAAAGATGGGGAAAAGAAAAAGAAAGCATGAGAAATTGAACAGTCAATTGGAACACACTGCAGATTGTTGTTAGCTATAATTTCTAGTAAGATTCATCAGAATAATTTGCAGTGCTAATATAATTCAAAAAGTGGATCCACCATAAAGATAATTCTGTTGGACAAAACACATTAGCGAACAAATATAAATATTAATATAATTATTAAATACAAGATTTGAACAAATAATATAAACAAAAATTTATATTTATGTAAAAACACCGGATCTAAATAAAAAAATTAAATAAATGTTTATATTTATTTAAAACATTAGATCTGAAAATAATTAAATAAACAAGATTTTGAAAAACCATAAATCAAATAAGGTAATCGAGTTTTACTAGATGTTGAGGACTATTTTTACAGTTTTCTTAAGACAGATTCGACCACTCCTATGACACTTGGAGAAACATTGGTCGTCTGTCTCGCAGGATACAACAACAAATTAATCGCAGCAGTAGAACCTATGCAATGACCGACGAACAAATCTTGCCTTAAATATGGAGCAATTTTTGAAAAAATTCTAAAGAATTCTTGAGGCTTTTATAGGCATTTAATATAAAGGAATTTAGGAAATTTTCATGAATAAAGATACAAATCTGGGTGCCTTTAAATCAATTTGAATAAAATAAAATTAAATTGATCAGAATCAAATCAAATTGAAATATTTGTGCAACATCATTGAACCACCACCTCCACATGTGCTTGAAAAAGATGGTTCAAAATCAAACATCGATTCTGGTTGGAAAGTGGTATTGATAGGTTGTGGGTGTGGAGTAGTGTTTGGAATGATCGTGGGATATGTTGTTTTCTAAATTGGTAAGCCGAAATGGTTCGTAAATTTGGTTGAAAACCAACATGAGAAGAGGCGAAGAAAAAAGTGAAAGAATGGAATTGGCAGCAATGGACGAAGAAGGATCTAGTTAGTGGAAATGATGTTCAAGTGCTTATATTGTATCTTCATAATTTCTTGTTTTGAAGTCTGTCAATTTCTTTTCCCATGGTGAAGGGTTGCATTGGCATGCACCCGTTTTTACTGTTGTAACAATTCATCTATATTTTATTGCATTACGTACTATTTGTAAGGGTTTGTTTTAAATGTAACATTTCGTATGGTACAATTATTATGTCTTCTTTCATGACTTCCATTTTTTAGTCTCAATAATCTCTGCTTTCAAGATTTTGTTTGCAAAAAGCATAATTCTATGGACATAGTAATATAATAAATATTTAAACATCAATTGGTGGATCAGATGTCCTTATTTCCTTTAGTTAGCTCATTAATTGGTGGATCAAATTTCTAGCAATCTTCATGCTCATCGCATCATCCTTGTCTCGAGTTAGACATAGTTAATTTTATATAATTTCTTCATTGTATGGAAAATAATTTGGCGTACTTGTGACAGTGATAAGTTTCTCTGATGGAAGTAGCTCCTTTCACACTGCAGGCTTGACCTTCAACACGTCAATGTAAAATTGGGTACTCGTATGCTGATTGAGTCTTAACTTGATTGAGTTCGAGTGAGCTGAAGCGCATTAGCCTCCTATTTATAGATTGGGGAGGGACTATGGATAGTTCCAGACATTGTATAAAAAAGAACAAATTTAACCAAAACATATAATGATATTGTTTAAAAAAATTGGATACTCGTATATATGTTCCATTATACTTTCAACAAGAATATTAAATGCTTCAAACAAAATGAAGAATCTAATATGAGATAATAGTGACGGGTCTGGAACTTGAATACATGCAGGTGTTGCCGCAGGAGCTGATCTAAACATAAGGCTATGATTGTTCCATAATTTTTACTTTCAAAATTTCTTACTCATTAATCTTTGTCATTGTTTTGTAAGGTGATGGTTGTTTAATATAATATAGGTTTAATGGTATTTTTAGCTCTTAAATTCTTTAAAAGAATAATCAATTAAGCATCTCCTAATTTTTTGCACGTTCTTGAACTAATAAAATTGGCCAAATAGACCTTTTGACTATATTGATAGTTAGTAGTTAACAACAATGTTAACATTAATTTTTTAAAGTACGTAGATTGTCACACTAGTAATTAATTAATTTTAAAAATTTTAAAAATAAAAGTTTAAAAAATATTTTTAATTTTTTAAAAATTAAGTAATTGCTGATGTGGCATACACATGGATTGCCACGTGAATGTCATGTCAGCAAAATTAATAAGTATTAACATTTCCATTTATTTTGAGGTGATTTGACAAATAATACAAGTTCAAAAGCTAAAACGAATGAAAAATTAAATGGAGAAACTAAATTTTTTTTTTATAAAGTTGGAGGGTCAAATAAATGTTATGCTTTTTTTTTTTTTATCATTGGCTAATATTAGCCTTAAGAATGAAAAGCCCAGTGACGATGTTAATGTGAGTTTAGGTAAAGTTGGTGGATCCCATCTCCTTATTAATAAGTTAGCTTAACTGACGGTGTTGTTATAGGAAACATGAGCAAGTCAATATACAGTGAAAGGTTTCTCTTATGGAAGTAGCTGCTTTCACACTGTAAATCTGATTTTTAAGTCTTCTTTACGTCTTATAGGGAAGAAGACTAAGTCAATCTACTTTCTAATCTCATGAATCTTAGTTTGTTTGGTGGAAGTAGCTCTTTTCACACTGCAAACTTAGACCTTCAACACATCAATGTAAAACGGGTACTCGTACATATGTTCCATTATGCTTTAAACACAAATATCAAATGCTTCAAAGACAATGAAGAATCCAATAATAGAGAACATGGTCGATGATATGAAGTTGAGGTACAAAATTAAAGATTAGGTGGTTTTACAATGTCAAAATATTGCAACAACAATCACATTATATAGTAGTGATGGGTCTGGAACTTGACCCACAATTTCATCAAAAGAGCAATTTATTCAGAATAATTGTAACACCCCTAACCCGTATCCGTCGCCGGATTAGAGTTACGGGCATTACAGAACCAGTACAAATTGATGCACCCAGAAAGAATTATTACATATTAAAATATATATATCAATACGCAAATCACTATTATGAGATTATGCATAACGAAATAATCGAATTGTTATTAGTCATTTACGCATCCCATGAACACATGTACTAATCACCCAACATAAATCAAATGTAACACATTATTGAGCATCCATCTCATCCCACATTCATTTAAATCACAGATAACCATTCATACTAGTACTTGCTTGAATCAAAATATAATTTCCCTGTATCACCAACATATTCGGCCATGGACAATAAACATGTACTTTCACCCATTCATTCAATCATCATCCATTTCAATTCCAATTTTAACTATATCTCTACCATGCATAACCATTCTACTCAATTTGGTCAAAACTAAAATAACTCCAACCTTATACTCGAATAACCCTTTTTAACAATTTAAAGTCACATTCATCATTAGGTAGTACAACATACTTAGTCTAATTAATATATATATACTTTATTTAACATTTGAGACACCTGGCAGAACTTTTTCAATCACTCAAGGAGATAATAAAAAATCCATACAAAAACCAACACAATTCCAAATTTCCTACGAATAATCTATATGAATATGCTCCTTACTAACTCACCTAGAGTATGCGCATACATTATGCACCATATATATATATAATATCTATATGTTATATGCGAACCATTTCTAACATCTCAGCTAACACTTACACATCATTAAAACTACTATGGATCTTACAAATCATACGTATACAAGTAAGTATATTACTTATGAAATTTTATTGACCCAAACCATATTATACACTACATAATATATCAAATTCACACATTCCATAACCGCACAATACTTAGTATGAAATAATATTGTAAGATAAGGTGGTATTTAAAAGTTCAAACGTTCATACCAAGGACACCAAATTCAAAAGAACTAGACCACATTTAATCATAAAGGTATAGCCATATTCGCACGGCTTATATACAATTTCAAAATGATCAAAATATACAAAAGAGACCTAGCCTATACATGCCTTAAATCCAAGAGAAATATAACTTATAAGATACTGAAGATTTGGGATAGTGTGATTGACTTTGACGAGGATCCCCCAGCTCGAGCTTCGACTTTAAAGATCTATAAGGCAATATAACAAACACCCCATGGAAGCTTAAATAGCTTAGTAAGTTATAAGCAAGAAATTAAGATGCATAGCTACGTATTTCACCCTTAGTCTTTTATATATATATTTTTCTTTCTTTAATCTAACTAATTGAATAATTTATAAAGTCATCACACGTATTAAATTTACATTCATCAATCCCATGCTCATTCAATATCCAACAAAAGAACTGAATATTCATAACTGCATACCCTTATCAAAATAACTTACTTAATTTTATACCAAGAGAATAATCCATTATTCAATATGAACTTACCTGACATTTTTATTTACCCTTACTAAGTGTCTCTATCCTTGAGGAAAAATCCGATAACCCGCACACACAGTGCTATTCAACCGATCTCGCACACACAGTGCTCGGTGAATAAATCCGCACACACAGTGCCATTCAACCTTCAACCGATCTCGCACACACAGTGCTCGGTGAATAAATCCGTACACACAGTGCCTTTTAACCGATCTCGCACACACAGTGCTTGGTGAATAAATCCGCACACACAGTGCCATTCAACCTTCAACCGATCTCGCACACACAGTGCTCGGTAAATAAATCCGCACACACAGTGCCTTTTAACCGATCTCGCACACACAGTGCTCGGTGAATAAATCCGAACACACAATGCCATTAATCCATCTTCTCATCAGTACTATTTATACATATGATTTCAATTCCATCCATATAAATACACATACAATTAAAGATTCAAAACAACTTATTTCTTTTATCACCTTATATCACATTCGGCCACACCCTTATATATATATACCAATTTAATTATTCAATACCATCACCTATTTCCAAGATCCATATTTAACTACTACTACTCAATCCATAAATATTTATCCAACCCAATGCTACCGAATTTCAAACATAAATCAACCATACATTCGGCTATTATGAATGTTTAATCCCAATCCACATCACATTCGCAAATAAAGAAAAACGGATTTTAATATGCTTATTTCAACTAATCAAGAAATATACATATTTTCATGCATATAATAAACCCCATTCGGCTAGTATATGTTAATATTCCCATGTCTCATTCGGCAATTTAACCAATAATTCATTAACAAATAATATACTTCTCATTATAAACATTATTCGAATAAACTCAATTGCTTATAAACTTACCTCGAAAGTCGATGAATTTGAGTGTCCCGACTATTCGTTTAATTTAGCTTTTCCTTTGTCCAATCCCTTTTCCTTTGTATCTTGATCTAAACAAGTTCAATTAAGCTCATTTAAAAACAATTTCTATTCAATCAATCCAAAATTCATAATTTAAAATTTTACTATTTTACCCCTATAATTTACAACTTTCTCAATCAAGTCCTCAAAGCATAAAACACCAAATATCAAGAATTAGCCACTACCAATTGAGGGCCGAATACCCCTAGCTCCTATATCCATTCATTTCTTACATCATTTTTGTACTTTAACCCCTTTGAATTTATCATTTTGTTATAAATGATCCCTATATTAATTTCATAAATTTTTCTAAAGGGAAAATTGTTAATCTAGCATCCATGCATCATATTCTATCATTGACCATACAAAACTCAAATTTCCTTTCATGGTAACTCATGAATTACTTAACAATTTCCAAAATTTAAACATGGGCTAACTAACACATTAAACAACAAAGCTAAAAATATAAAAATTTTCAAGAACCAAAACTAATTCATACCTTAAATCAAGCTTTTTAATGCCGAATAGCTTGAGGAATTTTTCTTTTTCCTTTCTTTAGCTTCGGTGGAGAAGATGAAGCCAAATGCATGCCTTTTTCTTCCTTTTTATTATTATTATTATTATAATACTAACATGTTATAATATTATTATTCTAAAATAACTTTAATATAAAATAATCAAGTAAGTGCATTATGACATGCATTGTCGTCCACTATCCCATTTAAAATGGGTAATTTACCACATAGGTCCCTCACTAAATAAATCACATCAATTAATCACTCAATCAATCAAATAGGCTACTTTTATCACTTTTACCATTTAGTCCTTTTTCTTAAATTAATCACACAAACGGGCAAATTATCTTACGAAACTTTCACACATGCTAATTTGCATATAATAAGCATTTAAAATAATATAAAATTATTATTCCGATTCGGATTCGTGGTCCCGAAACTACCATTCTAATTTGGGTCGTATACAGGCTGGTACAATAATAACAGCAAGTGTGAAGTCAATAGACAGTTGATAGTCTTAGTCTTTCTTTGTGGAGTTAAAGTATAGTCAATAGACAATTGATAGTCTTAGTCTTTCTTTATGGAGTTAAAGTATAGTCAATAGACAATTGATAGTCTTAGTGTTCCTCAAACGTAGTGAATAGACACTCACATTCTTTACTTGTTATAGGGAAGAAGACTGAGTCAATCTACTTTGTAATCTCATCAATCTTAATTTTTTTAGTTGTTTAGGGAGTTCAAATGAAATTCAAGACAATTGATGGACAATTTGTAGCAGTCTTCTTCCTCTTATTCTTTTGTGTGGAAATAAAACCATTTCTAAGCATTTTAGGGTCATATGGAACTTAAAATTTAAATGTTTTTTTTACCTGCATTTATATATTCATAATTTTGTCCCAAACCTATATATCTATCAACAATAATATATACAATAGCATTGCAGAGAGATGTGTATATATATATATATATATATATATATATATATGTGTGTGTTAAAAAGAGAAATTGCGAAAGAACATTGATCCACAATTTCATCAAAAGAACAATTTCTAGTAAGATTCATCAGAATAATTTGCAGTGTTAATATAATTCAAAAAGTGGATCCACCATAAAGATAATTCTGTTGGACAAAACACATTTGCGAACAAATATAAATATTAATATAATTATTAAATACAAGATTTGAACAAATAATGTAAACAAAAAAATTATATTTATGTAAAAACACCGGATCTAAATAAAACAAATTAAATAAATGTTTATATTTATTTAAAACATTAGATCTGAAAATAATTAATTAAACAAGATTTTAGAAAACCAGAAATCAAATAAGGGAATCGAGTTTTACTAGATGTTGAGGATTGTTTTCACAGTTTTCTTAAGACATATTCGACCGCTCCTATGGCACTTGGAGAAACGTTGTTCGTCTGTCTCGCAGGATACAACAACAAAATAATCGCAGTAGCACTACCTATGCAATGACCAACGAACAAATCTTGCCTTAAATATGGAGCAATTTTCGAAAAAAATTCTAAAGAATTCTTGAGGTTTTTATAGGCATTAATATAAAGGAATTTCGGAAATTTCCATGAATAAAGATACAAATCTGCATTAAAGGTGTCTTTAAATCAATTTGAATAAAATAAAATCAAATTGATTAGAATCAAATCAAATTGAGATATTTGTGCAGCATCATTAAACCACCACCTCCAAATGTGCTTGAAAAAGATGGTTCAAAATGAAACATCGATTTTGATTGGGAAGTGGTGTTGATAGGTTATGGGTGCAGAGTAGTGTTTGGAATGGTTGTGGGATATGTTGTTTTCCAAATTGGTAAGCCAAAATGGTTCGTAAATTTAGTTGAAAACCAACATGAGAAGAGGCGAAGAAAAAAATGAAAGAATGGAATTGGCAGCAATAGACGAAGAAGGATGTAGTTAGTGGAAATGATGTTCAAGTGCTTAAATTGTATCTTCATAATTTCTTGTTTTGAAGTCTGTCAATTTCTTTTCCCGTGATGAAGAGTTGCATTGGCATGCACCCCTTTTTACTGTTAGCTTATCATATGTTATCTAGAATTTGTTTAACAAGGACTATTACTCATGGGACCGCTTTGTTAGTTGATTTTGTTCGTGCTTTGCACGGAAATGGGAAAAAATGTGAAAAAACTTCAACAAAGGGACCCCCAAAAGATTTTACAAATTAGCTGTTGTAAACCTCAGTGATGTGAATGTGATAGGCAGCCATGTCATGTTTAAAGCATGTAGAAGAAGAGTCTATGATTGGAGACTGAAACGCTTGGACGATGAGATTATTACCACATGCTTTCTTTTTTCTTCTTTTGAAAAATCTAGCCATATATATGACGCCTAATATTTCTGGCTAACAACTCACGTAGCATAAATATTAAAACTATACATAAATTTTAGTTAAATATGTAATTTATTGTATAAATTTTAATTTTAATTTAATTATACATATTTTAAAAAATAAATATATCAATTTATTATTATATTGAATTATTTATGTATGCAATATTTTAGCGTAAAATGATGTTATATAGATAATTGTATTAATAATTTGTGAAAATTGAATTAATTTAACATATAATATATAAAATTACATAAAATCAAAATTCATATATAATATTTACACATTCAACTTGAACATTGTCCCATACTTTATATCATATCATAATATTTTGGATAATTTATCCAGAAAGCAATTGGTGGATCATCTCATAATCCTTGTCTCGAGTTAAACATAGTCAATTCCATCTGATTTTAATATTTGTGGAGGATTGCCTGACTCAATGGGGAATCTTGTGTCCTTAAAGTTTTTAGATCTGTCCTATTCCAGCTTATCAAGATCGGTTCCAAGATCACTGGGAAACCTCTTACAACTCACTCATTTAGCCTTGAAATGGAACCAATTGAATGGACAAATTCCAAGATCACTAGGAAACCTCTTGCAACTCACTTATTTAAGCTTGCATGGGAACCAATTGAGTGGATAAATTTCATTATCAATGCTAAACCTAACGCAACTTGAATACATGCAGGTGTTACCGCAGAAGCAGATATAAACTGAAGGCTATGATTGTTCCATAATTTTTACTTTCAAAATTCCTTACTCATTAACCTTTGTTATTGTTTTGTAAGGGGTTGATTGTTTAATATCCGCAAGCTCTTCGTAAGCTCAATCAATTTAAGCTTTAGTCATTGAATAATTATTAAGTTGGTTTACATATATATATACAAGTTCCACACTTGATTCCCAATCAATGTGAGATTAATACTTTTCACTTTTCTCAACACAATTCACAAGTAATTTACTTTGAGTGTTAATTTTTCATTCATCACTTAATTATTTTAAGCATATGATATACCTTTGTAAAGGTCTCATAAAATAAAATCTAAAACCATAATTTTATGATTCAACTCTCCACCTTTATCAATCACCTCAAATTTTCCAAAAATTACCATTTTTTCAACAAATTCTAAAGGTGTCTCGAACTTCAATGCGTGAATGTGAAATTTTCTCACCTAATCACCGTTTTCTTGAATAAATGTATACAGTCAATATTGCAAAAATTTCATATTATTTGTGTGGAATTCTGCATTATGCAGATGTCCCACATTGCTTGTGGGTTATCTTTGGTTGACACAAAAAGTAAAAGCAGTTGATATGAGATCTTTTTTTTTTCTATTTTAATTTTCTAGTTAGCTAAAAGAGAAATAGTAATATGTGGCACTACCGCGTCATCATAACACTGCTGACATGGCAGTGATATGCTCTTACTAAAAAATGGTGTACTAAAAATATACATTAAACTAGTATGATTATTATCCATGTTTCACGTTGGGGTAATTATTTATTTTTTGACTAAATTATAGAGGAAAAATTTAATAGTTGTAATATACTTAAATTTTTTGTACTCTTTGTATATTTGAACTTTAATTTCTATATTTTTATTTTTAGGGATTTAGTCTCTCTATTTTTCAAATCTAAAAAATTAATTGGTTAACGTTGGCTGACAGCAATGGACGACGACATGACACTACCATGTCAGCGATTAGTGATGATGTGGCAATAAACAATGTTGATATGACATCTATTAATAACCACGTCGATATTGATGTTAACTACTAACGGTCAACGTTAATCAAATTTTGGTCAGTTTTATTAGTTTAATAGTTTAATTGATCAAAATTTGGCATTACCAAACCTTGCAGAAATGAAAAACAAAAGTTGTATTAGTCCAAATCTTTAATAGGTTAACGTTCAATGTAACACTATTTAAACTCTGTTCTTGTGCTGACTTTAGATGCCTAGTTTTAGTTAGGCTTAAATATAAATTTGATACCTGAATTTTTTCGCTTCTTTTAAACTGATATTCAAAGTCTTTTTTGTTCTAAATTAATACTCCAATTGATACTCCTCCAATTGGATGCCATAGTTCTGCAAGAACCGTCCTCATAGATGGGAAGTAAACTGCACTGTTTGTCAGAACTTTTCCTACTAGACATAATTTGAACTCTATCATCGATCTCCTCTCCATATTCTTGATCGTAAACTGGGTCATCTTCGTCATCTGTAATTTTTAAAGTATCCAATTCATCCTCTGTTTTTCTAGTCATATATTGTCGCTTCTCAATACCTCTCTTATCCTTCTCTTTTTTCTTTTATTTTTATAAAAAAAACCTAAAAACAGTTTATTGATTTTGAGTGTAGCATCTTTGTATGGTGCAACTATGTATGTATCCTAAATGGCTTTTAGGTAGCTTCATTGACGGTACAAACTAGTTAAAATTTGCAGCATTCATGTCTTTGTTTTCCCTCAAGTAAACGTAGTCAATACTGCAAATGGTGTGGAATTATTGTACATTGTGGCGCAAATGTCCGAAATTTCCACATTGCTTATAAATTAAGTTTAGGTGAGAGAGATAGGAGGAAGCAACAGCGAGTGTGAAGTCAATAGACAATTGATAGTCTTTGTCTTTCTTTGTGGAGTTAAAGTATAGTCAATAGACAATTGACAGTGGTCTTTCTTTGTGGAGTTAAAGTATAGTCAATAGACAATTGATAGTGGAGTTAAAGTATAGCCAATAGACAATTGATAGTCTTAGTCTTCCTCAAAAGTAGTGAATAGAGCACAATTTTGTTGTTTTGTGTGGAAAAGAATTTCCACGTTAATTAGCTTTGGTTGACAGGCAAGTGAATAGACACTCACATTCTTTACATGTTATACGGAAGAAGACTAAGTCAATCTACTTTGTAATCTCATTAATCTTAATTTTTTTAGTTGTTTATGGAGTTCAAATGAAATTCAAGATTTTACTTAAAAAAAAAAGGCATCCAATTTTAAGAATGAAAAATATATGGTAACAAGAAGACTAGGTGGTTGATGATGATTGTGAAAAATACAAAAATTTTGAAAATCTAATATCAATAGCTTTTCAATGTAAAAGCAAAAAAGACTGTAACACTAATGTTGTGCTATTATTTGTTGCCTATAAATATCATTCCTCTCCTTCATCTTCCTCTACAAACATAACATGGCCTCCTATCTCTTTCTCTGCCTATTCCTCTTCTTTCCCCATCTTTATGCTTCTTCTTCTTCAGGATCTCACTCCTGCTCTCAGCACGAAGCTGCTTCTCTAATCCAGTTCAAGAATTCCTTTTCCATCACTCAGGCATTGCTTGCTGCTTTTTATTGCGATGAGATTGCTGGCCTTAAATCTTATCCCAAGACAAATTCATGGAAGGAGGGTACAGATTGCTGCTCATGGGATGGGGTCACTTGTGACCACCTAAATGCTCATGTTATTGCCCTTGACTTGAGCTGCAGTTGGCTATATGGCAACTTCCCTTCCAATACCACTCTCTTCCTTCTTCCTCACCTCCAAAAACTCAACCTTGCCTACAATGGTTTTAATCTTTCCAAAATTCCATCTGAGTTTGGTCGATTTACAAGCCTATTCTACCTCAACCTTTCTCACGCAGAATTTTCAGGAAAGGTCCCATCCCAAGTCTCCCACCTGTCAAAATTGGTTTCACTTGATCTCTCTTCGGGTATTTATGTCCATGAGCAATTTACAATTGACAACCATGCTGTGGAGGGACTTGTTCACAACCTAACCGAGGTCAGGCATCTGTTTTTGGATGGAATCAACATGTCTTCTGTTAATGCTCATGTCTTCATGAATCTATCCTCTTCTCTAAGGTCTCTCAGTCTTGCTGGTTGTGATTTGCAAGAAAAATTCCCAAAAAACATTTTTGATTTGCAACTCACTCATTTAGACTTGTCGTGGAACCAATTGAGTGGACAAATTCCAAGATCATTGGGGAACCTCTTGCAGCTCACTCATTTAGACTTGTCATGTAACCAATTGAGTGGACAAATTTCAAGTTCATTGGGCAACCTCTTGCAACTCACTCATTTAGACATGTGGAACAACCAATTGAGTGGACAAATTCCAAGATCATTGGGGAACCTCTTGCAACTCACTCATTTAAGCTTGGGTAGGAACCAATTGAGTGGACAAATTCCATTTATCAATTCTAAACCTAACGCAGCTTGAAAAATTGGATATGACAGAAAATTCATGGTTGTATACTGCTCCCTCCTTAAAGAAAATATCTCTCTCTCAAAATCAATTTAGTGGGCATATCAAAGAATTCCAATCCAAATCACTAGAATTGATATGGTTAGAGAATAATAAACTCCAAGGTCCTTATCCATCTTCAATATTCCAACTTCTCAATCTTACCCGACTCATCTTATCCTCAAATAATCTTAGTGGTGTCATAGAGTTGAGCATGTTCTCCAACCTTCCAAATCTCCAATATCTTGACCTTTCATATAACAGCCTATCCTTAACATCTAATCTTACTTCTAGTGTCATTCATATATTGCCTAATCTTACAAGCTTAATTTTGTCATCTTGCAATCTTGGTGAATTCCCCCAATTTTTAAAAGGGCATAAAAGTTTGGAAACTTTAGACCTCTCTTGCAACAGAATTGAAGGTAAGATTCCACAGTGGATGCAAGAGGTGGGGAATGACTCTTTGTGGTATTTAAACGTATCTCACAACTCTTTGACGGAAGTTGAGCACTTTCCATGGAAGACTATTGCAATTCTTGACTTAAGCTCCAATTTGATCCGTGGAAATCTTCCGATTCCAGTTTCGACGATCAATGTCTTTCTGATCTCAAATAATAGTTTCAATGGAGAGGTCTCTTCTTTAATCTGCAATGTCACTTCTCTTCAAATTCTTGATTTGTCCCACAATAACTTGAGTGGAACAATTCCGCAATGTTTTGGAAATTTGAGCAACACCCTTGAATTCTTGAATCTGAAGAAGAACAAGTTTGATGGGACAATTCCTCCAACATTTGCAAAGGGATGCCAATTGAGTAATTTGAACTTAAATGGAAATCTGTTAGAAGGGCCTTTGACCCCATCCATCCTTAATTGTAAAGGTCTGGAAGTGCTAGATCTTGGTAACAACAGGATCAATGATACATTTCCTCATTGGTTGGGAAGTCTTCCACAACTACAAGTTCTTGTATTGAAGTCAAATCATATGCATGGCTCCTTGTGTGTCAATAGCCCCAAGTCTAGCCCTTTTTTCTCTAAAATCCAAATTTTTGATCTCTCGAGGAATTATTTTTCTGGACCCCTACCAGTGAGATACATCAACAGCTTCAAGGCTATCATAAATCTAGAGAAGATTGGGAGTACAATGCCGTACATGGGGATGTATGATAGTAGTACTCGTCATGGCTTCTATACCTATTCCATTGGAATTGTTATGAAAGGACAAGATATGGAATTGGTGAAAATTTTCACCATGTGGATGATCATTGATCTATCAAACAATCAGTTTGAAGGGGAGATTCCAAAGGTTATTAGGAAGCTTAACTTACTGAAAGGGCTCAACCTTTCTCATAATGACCTTAATGGTGGTATCCCCACCTCAATAAGGAATTTGACAAGTCTTGAATGGTTGGACCTATCTTCAAACAGGTTGTCTGGGACGATTCCAAATAGATTGGCAGATCTGCGATTTCTTTCGTTCTTAAATGTTTCTGAAAATCAACTCCATGGTCAGATTCCTCAAGGCAAACAATTCAACACATTTGGAAATGATTCATATGAAGGAAATAAGGGACTATGTGGGTTTCCGGTGTCAAAAGGTTGCAACATCATTGAGCCAGCACCTCCAAATGTGCTTGAAAAAGATGGCTCAAAATCAAACATTGCTTTTGGATGGAAAGTGGTGTTGATAGGTTATGGATGCGGAGTAGTGTTCGGAATGTCGGTGGGATATGTTGTTTTCCAAACTGGTAAACCGAAATGGTTGGTGAATTTGGTTGAAAACCAACATGAGAAGAGGCGAAGAAGAAAGTCAAAGAACGGCAATCGTAGCAATAGACGAAGAAGGATCTAATTACTGCAAATGATGTTCAAGCACTAGTATTGTATTTTCACAATTTCTTGTTTTGCAGACCGTTTTGTCTATGGTGAAGGGTTGCATTGGTATCTATCTGTCTTTAATATTGTGCCAGTTCCTCTGTCTTTTAATGCATTTTGTACTGTCTGTAATGGTTTGTTGGAGTGTAACATTTTATATGGTTTTGTTATTTATGTATTCTTTCATGACTTTCAATTCAATCTCAATAATCTTTGCTACTGCTTACTAGAGAACAAAATGTCTTAGTGATCTCTGTTGTATTTTCATAATTTTTTTACAAGTGTCTAATGTTTTGCCTTGACCAATTTAACCAAACTTGCAATTAAGGTATCAAATAGTTTTTAAAGTTGATTTCCATTCGTTTTCAACCTTTATAATTCGATTTTACATTCTAAATAAAAAAGGCCAAAATATTTTAAAGTTTCTTTAATTTGAACTCATCTATGATGAGATCTTCATTTCTTGATCATCCTTTAGTTTTAAAGTGTTTTATATCATATCTCATACCCGAATGAAAACGTCAAACATGAATGTCGGATATAAAGTCGAACATAAGTGGCGAGATAATTATACATTGAATATACATAGAAAAACAAAATAAGGGTCCCATAATGATATAATGCTCCAACCTGCAAAAGAATTATGATCCACAGATGTTAAAGATAATGCAGCTCCACTAGCAATGGCTACTGTCATTGTCTCAATATTTTGATGTTTTGTCTCAAGATTTCAAAAAACAACAAACAGACAGATGAAACACATCCACTAATTGCTCAAATTCTTACAAGCCTTTTAATCAAGAATTCATCTATAAGCTAACGACACGGCTGTAAAAAAAATGGTCAATCTAATCAATGTCAAGACTCGAGATGGTATCAACAGGTTAGAAATGGACATAAAAACAATTCGAGAAGAAAAAGAAAAATCATTACATCCACAAAGCTGTGAATTCAAAAACAACAATTTAATCGATGTTCGAACGCATGAGTCTAGTAAGCCATCAAGAAGTGCAAACTTTATTACCAATGTAAACTTATATAAACGAACATAAATACGACTCGGGAAACCATTACATCCACAATGCTGTGAGTTTGAAACCCACACTTCTAGCGATGTTTTCATACACAAATCTCATAAACCATCAATTCGCATGCACGAAACTTGTAAACTATATTACCAGTATAAACTTCTATACATGGACATAAATACAATCCAAAAAGACCATTACATCCGTAATGCTGCGAGTTCAAAATCAACAATTTTATCAGTGTTCACAATCAAGAGTCTCATAAACCATCAATTCCCCATAGCAATCCACTAGGATTAAATACTACAACATGTTCACCATCATTCATACCTTGTTGAACATCATCGTATAATGCAATTTTCTTGAACATTCCGCTTCGTGTTTGCGACTTTTATCAATAACACTGCCTTCATTGTTTGTAAGCTTTCTTCCAAATACATTCGAAGCAGCGCTTTTACGAGATTCATTCTTACTCAAACCCTTTGAATGTGAAGAAGTTTGGGGCTCTTCAGTTTCCAAAGATTTCTTTGGTATATACCTTACTGGAACTGATGAACTATATTCCTTCTCTTTCAAACAAAAAATTGCCTTGTTGCCATTCACCCTGAAAAGTCAAAGCTTTAGAACTAGGCAAGTCGGGTCAATCTAGATTGGGACAAATCGAGTTTTAATATTTTCGGATCATTTCAGTTTGAGTCAGTTTAAGTTATTCGAGTTTTTTGGGTTGGGCCATTACGGTGGGGATTATTTCGGGTTCAGGCGGCTTCGGATTACATTGGCGTTTAATGATCAAATTGGATTAGGTCAACGTAGGGTTCGGATTGATCAAACGTGAAACAGGTGAATCAAAGTACCAATTTTGCTTCACTTACTTTCATTTTCCTAGGAAACAAACAGAGAATAGAAAAAGAAAACCCCAAAATTTGGAGTGGGAGAGCTTACCAGGGAAATGAGAAAACTCGAAACTGAAGTGTGGATGAGATTTTGAAGCAAAAATCGACATTTTGAGAATCTTCAATTTCAAGTTCAGAGATTTTAGTTCTGTTAAAACTTTAAAATCCCTAACCTGAAGTTTGTGTCCGAACGACAGCTTACTGACTGGTAATTTTAACGCGCCCTTTTTTCAGTAAGTCAACTTCAAGTTACAAAATAATCTTTATATTATTTAAAAATTTTATTTAAGTCACGGTACTATTAAAATAAAATCATTGTTGTTTGGTTAGTATCGTCTGCAACAATCGAAAGTTCTTATTTCTCTTTTCTTCTACAATTCATTTTCTATCATGAAACAACTTTGAACGTTAGAAGTCTTCGAACCAAAAGCTAAAATATAACTTCCTTCATCTATCATTGATACTAACAACCAAATCAATATAGATCTAAAAAATATTCTTCTACTCATCAACAAATACTGATCCATCATAACGATTGTTAAAGTATCGTGTAGAACTCGCTAGCTAGACTTAAAAAAAAAACATAACAACCTATTCATTTAGATAAAAGCTTTCAAATAGTTTAATAACTATTTTATAACTTTTTAAAGTTGATTAACCAAAATATAAATTTATTAATAGTTTAGTGTGTTTAGATATAATTTTATTTCTCTCATAACAATGCAAAAATATTTTTATTTTAAGGTTTGATTATTTTAAATTCTTTCAAGTTTTGCTATTACAATCTCATCATAGATTGTGTCAACTTTTACCAAAAGTGACATCTTACGAGACAAAAGGTCTAGGAACACACAAGTAAGACATTTAAAGCTTTTTTGACCTATCATGTCAAGAGCTAGTGTTAGGTCCTCTTTCGCATGACTTACGCAGATACAGTTTAATTTATTATTATCTCTTTACAATTCACCTAAAAGCTATTGTGCCTCTCTAATGGCAATCATAATGTGATTTGCGCCATAAACGTATCAAGTGTTGAAAAATGTAGATATCACATATATAATAATGGTAATTATATATTATTCTTTAGTATCATAAAAGATTAGCGCAAATTAAAAATGATTTAATTTAGTTAAGATTTATCGGGCATTAGTTATTAAATAAAGTATGAGCCAAATATGTATAGATATTCTAATAACTAATTTCTAATTGATGATGGGATGATTAAAAATTAGGATTAATGTGCAAAAGTGATATATTAGGGTTATGATTCTTTTCTAATATTTTTAAAAAAGAGACATTCTCTCTTAATTACTTCTGTGCTAATTTGAAAGATACAAAATTTCAAGAAATCGATGGATTTAGGTATGCTTTTACATCTAATTTTATTTTTGATAATTTGACCTAATAGATACTGATTAATAAAATTTTATATTAAATCTTATTTTTAGAATTATAACAAGTGGTGTCTGAATCTCATCATCATGAATAATTGAGAACAATTGATTGGGGAAGAAAAGAAATTAGGAGAATCCAACCCGCCAATTTTAGTGGGAAATTCATTGGGTTTTTGTTTGTGGGGTAATTACAAGTAAAGTCAGTCATTGTTTTGGATGTTTATAATTGGGTCCTTGAAGTCCAGTTTTCAATTTTGATACTTTGTCTATTGGTACCAGTTTTGTTCGATTTATTATTAGAAAGGGATAGGGGTGAGATGAAATCACAGTTTCATACAATACCTTCTCTAAGCTGAACACAAATAGAGGACCTATAGTGATATATATTTGTAGTAAAACACTATATTGATGCTACAAATGTTTATGCTTTTTCTAGATGGCATCCTATTTGTAAGATATAGAGGTCACAGTGGCATACAATAAACTGAAAATAGAACTACAAGGATGTTTAATGTCATGTCTCTCAAATCATTATATCTTTATTAACCCATTGAAAGCACAACTTGTAGAACTGTCTTCCATTAGACAAAGAGCGACTTTCTTCTTCAAATCCATAGCTCTCTTTCTCGATATCCTTTCCTTCCATATCCACCATTAGTCTTTCTATTGTTCTTCCTATATTCCCTCTTTCTAGATTCTGCAATTCCAAGCCTATTTTCCAAACATTACATATGTAACTTGTGTTCAAGAGTTGGTCGCCAAAGAAAGGTCTGCATGGCATTGGTACCCTTCACAAATGCTCTCAATGGTTGAGTTCCACCCACAGTGGCTCCAAAATCCACCCACTGCAAAGATGAGCCAACACTTCCTTTTGAGGTGCCCATTTCACAATGCAACCTCTTTCTCCCACACTCTCCTCAAACCCATTTGGCAAAGATTCAATCCATTCTCGAGCCACAAACCATACCAGTCTAACCACCCACGGAAGGGTTGTTTATCGTTGGATAATTCCCAAGTTGTCTCAATTAATTCTTGCTTATCAATGTTGGCAATGCTACCAAAGCTCACATAGATGACAGATTTGGGGCTTGTTTGTTAAGCCAAGAGATGCATTTATCATTTTCAGTCAATAATGAGCCGCAAATGGTTTGGAGCTAATTTGTGTAATGGTCCTACAATGAAAACTGGAGTAGGAAAGTATTGTGTTACCTTTGACAAAGGTTCTAGTTCCAAAAATTCCATTGAGTTCACAATTATAGGCGATGAGAACTTCATCACATTTGTGATTGCGACTCTTACCTCCATCATCGCTGAGTCGGATTCTGTACCATTAATGCTCGTAGCGTTGAAGTCTGCAGAGCTTGAAGCTCGTGATTCAATTCCGGACATTAATTCGCAACACAAATTTAACCTGCACCAAAATTACGTATGATCATCATGTATACAACTTTGTTGCAACAAATATTAAAGTGGTATGTATACCTTTCTCACCAAGTTGAGGAAGTACCGGAAATAATAGCAATGTTGTAGCCGAGCTTGTACGCAAAGTTATCTCGGGTAGCCCCAGATCGTTGACTATAGTTTGAGCACAAAACATGAGTGTATCATAGATGACTGCAGCAATATGGTGATGAGAGTGCAAAATGTTTTCGAGGCATTTTTGTAATGGTGCTGCACAGTTTTTGTTGAGACTCTGTATTGGCTATAGCCCATCTTTGAAAAGTCAAAGATGGGGGCTATAGCAAGTTGGAAGCAAATTGGCAATAGTTAGGCACCGAAAGTTTTTTTGGCATGGGATAATTGCAATTTTGGTCCCCATTTGAATAGGTACTTTGCAAGTTTGATCCCTGAACTTCAACTATAAATAGGCCTAACCATTTCTCATTTTCTTCATCCCACAATTTGCCATTCTCTACTTAAGGCATTGTTCTCTCTCCCTATTTGTATATTTTCACTTGTAATTTTGGAGTGAAATATATTTGGTAGTGCCCGAGGACGTAGGCGAAATTTGCCGAACCTCGTTAAAATTCTGGTGTTCTTTATTATTTATTTTTCATATCTTGTGAGTGTGATTGTAGTTATTTATTGTGCTATTAAATTACGATAGAGGATATTCGGCTAGGAAAGATCTGGTACTTAAGCGATCCTTGTGATCCACCTCTCTTTCCCGGGAATTGAACTTCGGTGTGATTTTTCAAGTACAATAATTATACTCTTTACACGCTTCCGCACAACAATTGGTACGAGCTAGATTCGTATTTGGGAGTACGATCGTTTATGCACTATTCACGATATCACGATCGCTCACGTGATCGATGGTTGGGATTGAGGAGAAAAATGGCACAGGCATCGCCATCAGCAAGGACTACGGTGACCAATGCAAAATTTGAAGTAGAGAAATTTGATGGTACCAATAATTTTGGTATGTGGCAATGTGAGATCTTGGATGTCTTATGTCAGCAAGAGCTGGATATAGCCCTTGAAGTAAAACCTGACAATATGGATGACAAGGAGTGGGCCAAGATTAATAGACAAGCGTGTGGTACAATCCGTCTATGTTTGGCCAAAGAGCAGAAGTACTCT
Organism: Gossypium bickii; assembly: GCA_025503065.1. Lineage (NCBI taxonomy): Eukaryota > Viridiplantae > Streptophyta > Magnoliopsida > Malvales > Malvaceae > Gossypium > Gossypium bickii. The sequence goes on along the minus strand of CP106721.1, from coordinate 622,654 downwards.
GTCATGAGGGAGACATCAGCGAGGAAATTGTGGAACACATTGGAAGAAAAGTTTCTAACGAAAAGCCTTGAAAATAGGCTTTATATGAAAAAGAAACTTTTTCGATTCACGTATGCACCCGGTATGTCGATGAATGACCATGTGAACTCATTCAATAAAATTTTAGCAGACTTGCTAAATTTGGATGAGAAATTTGGAGACGAAGACAAGGCATTATTGTTGTTGAATTCCCTTCCTGATGAATATGATCATCTTACCACCACATTGCTTCATGGGAAGGACACAATCACATTTGATGCAGTCTGCAGTGCGTTGTATAGATCTGAGACTCGAAAGAAAGATAAAAGAGATCACGAGAGATACAACCTGCAGAAGTCTTAACGGCAAGAGGTCGTTCAAGCGCAGGAAGCTTTGGTAGAAGGGGAAGTCTAAAGGAGACCCGCCAAAGATGAGTGTGCCTTTTGTCGTGAAAAAGGGCATTGGAAAAAGAATTGTCCTAAGTTACAAAAGGGCAAGGCTATTTCTAATGCATGTGTAGCGGAGCATGATGAGGAGTCAGACTTTAGCTTGGTTGGCATGGCAATGGCATGTCATATCGATGAGTGGATTTTGGATTCGGGATGTACTTACCATATGTGTCCTAATAAGGACTGGTTTTCCATCTTACTGAACTAGAAGGTGGAGTTGTTCTTATGGGCAATGACAGTGCTTGTAAGACAATGGGAGTAGGTACAATCCAATTGAAGAATCACGACGGCTCAATCCAAGTCTTGACTGATGTTCGCTACGTACCCAGCTTGAAGAAAAATCTCATCTCATTAGGGGCCTTAGAATCTAAAGGGCTCAAAATCACTTTGAGAGATGGATTATTGAAGGTAGCGATTGGGAATTTGACGGTGATGAAAGGCACAAGAAGAAATAACTTGTACTTTTTAAATGGAAGTACGATTATTGGATCAACATCAACGATTTACGTGAAAGATGTAGATTCAGAGGCTACCAGTTATGGCATATGCGATTGGGACATCTTTGGTGAAAAAGCTTTGCAGACTTTGGCGAAGCAAGGCTTGTTGAAAGGTGCAAATTCTTGCAAATTGGAATTCTGTGAACATTGTGTTCGGGCAAGCGAGCGAGGGTAAAGTTTGGTTCAAAGAATTCACATTACGAAAGGAATTCGGACTACGTTCACGATGATGTGTGGGGACCTACCAAAGTGGCTTCTTTGGGAGGTATGCACTATTTTGTTACTTTTGTTGATGATTATTCAAGAAAAGTATGGGTGTATCTAATGAAAAGAAAAAGTGAAGTATTGGATGCATTTACGAAATGGAAGAAGATGTGTGGAAACTCGATCGTCGAAAGGTCAAACGACTTCGATCGGACAATGGTACTCGAGTACAAAAAATGATCCATTTCTACAAGTATGTCAAGATGAGGGCATTGTGCGTCACTTCATCGTTCGGGATACACCACGCCAGAATGGGGTGGCGAGCGCATGAATCGAACTATACCGAGAAAGTTCGATGTATGTTGTCCAATCTTTGGATTGGGCAAGGAATTTTGGGTGAGAGGTTACATATGCGTGCCATCTAATTAACCGTTTGCCATCAGCTGCAATAAATGGCAAAACTCCTATGGAGATGTGGACTGGTAAATCTGCTACTGACTATGATTCTTTACATGTTTTTGGTTCCACTGCATATTATCATGTAAAAGAATCAAAGTTAGACCCAAGAGCAAAGAAAGCACTATTCTTGGGTATAACTAGTGGAGTAAAAGGATATCGTCTCTGGTGTCCTGATACAAGGAAGATTGTCTTTAGCAGAGATGTGACTTTTGATGAATCAACCATGTTAAAGGATTCACAAAAGGATGACAAAACCAGTAGTACTTTGCAGCAGGTGGAGCTTGAAAAGGTTAATAATGATCCAGCTGATATTGGAACAACAAATGATGAAGAAGTTCCAACCCAAGAACTTCTACAAGGAACAAGATTCAATTGCATATAGGAGGCCAAGAAGAGAGATTCGAAAGCCTCGCTTCGCTTTGATGATATAGTGGCCTATGCACTTCCAATTGCAGATGATGATGCTCCTTCTACTTACACAGAAGCAATAAGTAACCCTGATGGTGTAAAGTGGAAGCAAGCCATGAATGAAGAAATGCAGTCTCTTCATCAAAATAAGACTTGGGAGTTGATGACACTACCCAAGGGAAAGAAGGCAATTGGATGCAAATGGGTATATGCAAAGAAGGAAGGATTTCCTGGTAAAAATGAAATTCGGTACAAGGCTAGATTGGTAGCAAAGGGTTATGCTCAGAAAGAAGGAATAGACTACAATGAAGTGTTTTCTCCAGTTGTGAAGCATTCGTCTATTCGGATTTTGCTAGCCTTGGTTGCGCAATATGATCTTGAACTAGTTCAGCTTGATGTGAAGACCGCATTTTTACACGGTGAGTTGGAAGAGGAAATCTATATGACTCAGCCAGATGGATTCAAGGTTGCTGGTAAAGAGAATTGGGTTTGCAAACTGACAAAGTCGCTTTATGGATTGAAGCAATCCCCGAGGCAGTGGTACAAGCGATTTGATCAGTTCATGAAAGGGCAAAGGTACACAAGAAGTAAATTTGACCATTGCGTGTATTTCCAGAAGCTACAAGAAGGATCTTTCATATACTTGCTCTTATATGTTGATGATATGCTAATAGCATCTAAGAGCAAAGTTGAGATTGAGAGATTGAAGACTCAACTCAATCTCGAGTTTGAAATGAAAGATCTTGGTGAAGCTAAGAAGATTCTTGGCATGGAAATATGTAGAGATAGAGCCTATGGCAGAGTTAGCTTGTCTCGTATGATATTTGAAGAAGGTACTACAGCGGCTTTGGCATGAACGAGCAGACAAAACCTATAAGTACCCCGTTGGCTTCTCATTTCAAGCTTTCGCACAACTATCTCCTTCGGCGAATACGGAACGAGAATACATGTTGCAAGTTCCGTACTCCAATGCAATGGGTAGCTTAATGTATGCTATGGTGTGTACAAGACCCGACATTTCACAGGCAGTTAGTATAGTGAGCAGGTATATGCATAATCCTGGAAAAGGACATTGGCAAGCTGTGAAATGGATTCTACGGTATATTCAAAAGACCGTGGATGTTGGATTACTGTCGAAAGCGGGATAATACACTTGGTGAAGGTGTTATTGGGTATGTTGATTCTGACTATGCCGGTGATTTGGATAAACGAAGATCAACCACCGGTTACGTGTTTACACTTGCTGGAGGACCAATCAGTTGGAAGTCTACTCTACACTCCACTGTTGCATTGTCAACCACGTAAGCCAGGAGTACATGGTCAGAATGTAGCAGGCTATAAAGGAAGCTATTTGGTTACAAGGTATGGTTAAAACCTTGGGATTGGTTCGGAGCATATTAACGTGTATTGTGATAGTCAAAGTGCTATTCATTTAGCAAAGAATCAAGTCTATCATGCACGCACAAAGCATATCGACGCATTTATTCCATTTTGTGCGGGAAATTATTGATGAAGGAAGATTCGCCTTGTAAGATTAAGATCGCAGATAATCCCGCAGATATGATGACCAAGGTGGTAATGAAGAACCAAGTTCGAACATTGTTTGAACTTGATCAATATCTGCGAGTTTAACAGCTTGAAGAAGGCACTATCAAGTATTGTTGGCAAAGGAAGAAAGAATTGTGTGAAGATAAGATTATCCTAATCAAATCTTCAAGGTGGAGATTATTGGTCATGTGTAGCCCATCTTTGAAAAGTCAAAGATGGGGGCTATAGCAAGTTGGAAGCAAATTGGCAATAGTTAGGCACCGAAAGTTTTTTTGACATGGGATAATTGCAATTTTGGTCCCCATTTGAATAGGTACTTTGCAAGTTTGATCCCTGAACTTCAACTATAAATAGGCCTAACCATTTCTCATTTTCTTCATCCCACAATTTGCCATTCTCTACTTAAGGCATTGTTCTCTCTCCCTATTTGTATATTTTCACTTGTAATTTTGGAGTGAAATATATTTGGTAGTGCCCGAGGACGTAGGCGAAATTTGCCGAACCTCGTTAAAATTCTGGTGTTCTTTATTATTTATTTTTCATATCTTGTGAGTGTGATTGTAGTTATTTATTGTGCTATTAAATTACGATAGAGGATATTCTGCTAGGAAAGATCCGTACTTAAGCGATCCTTGTGATCCACCTCTCTTCCCGGGAATTGAACTCAGTGTGATTTTTCAGTACAATAATTATACTCTTTTACACGCTTCCGCACAACACTCTGCAAGGGACCTACAACATCTACAGTTGACACAAGAGATTCCTTGAGCTTATCTGGAAGATCTTCATCTGAGAGTTGAGATTCCTTTATCTTATCTTGTATGGATACGAAGGTGAATTCGGGGTGGTTTGAAGGGTTAAGAGAGTTCAATTCAGGGTGAACTATAGTGATTGAGAAGCCCTTTGAGTGCAAGATAGTAGCCAGCTGAAGCATGGGAGTTAAGTGGCCTTGGAAGGGTGCCATAACAAGCACCAAATGACCGGATTTCTGTTGTTTCTCCATTTTTGTTCTCTCTTTCTCTGGACTTACTGGTGGAAGACTCGAAGGGTAATGGAGTCAATAAATAAAAAGAATTTAGATATTAAAATCTAATTTTTCCTACATTCGTTTGCTTCCGGAAAAGGTATCAATCAGCACATCAAATTTGACCTTACTCTTTCAAAAAAGGCCTGCTTTAGTCTTTGTCTGAGTGGAAAATAAACCCAACATTCATAAGATAAAATCAATCAACATCAATTCTATTAGGAAATTTATGAAAATATTTTTTTATATTCTTTTTGTTTTTGAAACTAAAACTTTATTTTAATATAATATTTATATTTTAAATTTTTTATGCATGCTTTATTACCTCCGATCTGTTGTATATATTGACAATATTGTTGATTGAGTTATTGTTACAAGTAGACCTGTTCATGGGTCAGGCCGAGTAGCCTGTCTGGAAAGTGGAAGGATTTAGTTCTAAACTAATTGTGGTGCAATTAGAATTTTTGATATGATATATTAATGTGTTTAAATTTTATTTTACTCACTATTTAATCTATTTTTTATTTTAATTCTGTACATATTTCATATGTTGTTATTAATTAGTTTAAAATTACACATTTCATTATTTATTGTATATTATTTTTAAACTAATATTTATATTTTAAATACGTTATTTTCATAGGTATACATATATAATAGAATTTCTAATGGATAATAATTTTTATTTAAATTTAATTATAAAATATATAAAAAATTATATTTAAATAATAGAATGAATGGTAAAGTTTAAACAATATCTAAGTTTTGAACTAATTCATTAACAAAGTCTTGTACATGCAATTTTACAAAAAAATTATAGATAAGATAAAACAAATATTGAAAATTTGTGTTATTTGAACTTTTTATTTTATTTAAATTATCTGTAATTTTATGTTGAATATATTTCTAGACATAATCGAGATATGATCTTCTAAATATATATTTAAAAAAAGTTAACATACACTCTTTAGGTTTATATTGAGTTCACGTACAAATCTGGACAACATAAATGTAACATACAATTACCAAACTAGACCAAGCCAAAACAAATGTTTATAATTTCCACCGTGAAAGAGAATGATGCCTACTCAGTTTTCCAAGCATATAAAATATAACAAAACTTTGGAACATTTATGTTGCAATCATCATCATTGTTTATGATAGAGTTTGAACCCGGTTCACCTGGTATGAAAATAAATAATAGTAATTATATGTTATTGTTTAGTATCATAAAAGATCAGAGCAAATTAAAAATGATTTAATTTAGTTAAGGTTTATCGAGCTTTAGTTATTAAATAAAATATAACCCAAATATAGATATTCTAATAACTAATTTTTAATTGATGATCGGATGATTAAAAATTAAGATTAATGTGCAAAAGTGACATATTAGGGTTATAATTCCTAAATTATATATATGCAACTTTTCTAATATTTAAAAAAAGAAGAAGAAGAGAGAGCCGCCTCTCTCTTAATTATTTTTGCGTTAATTTAGAAGATACAAGGATTTCAAGAAATCGATGGATTCAGCTACGCTTCCACATCTAATTTTATTCTTGATAATTTGACATGATAAATCCTGATTAATAAATTTTGTATTAAATCTTATTTTTAAAGTTATAATAAGTGGTATTCGAATCTCATCATCTTAAATAATTGAGAAGGAATTGATTGTGGAAGAAAAGAAATTAGGAGAATCCAACCTGCCAATTCTAGTGGGAAATTCATTGGGTATTTGTTTGTGGGGTAATTACAAGTAAAGTCATTCATTGTTTTGGAAGTTTATAATTGGGTCCTTGAAGTCCAGTTTTCAATTTTGATAATTTGTCTATTGGTACCAGTTTCGTTGAATCATGTTTTAAAGAGATAATTTACTATTAGAAAGGGATAGGGATGTCATGAAATCACAGTTTCATATAATCCCATCTCTAACCTGAACACAAATAGAGGACCTATAGTAATATATATTTGTAGTAAAACACTATATTGAAGCTACAAATGTTTATGCTTTTTCTAGATAGCATCTTATTTGTAAGATATAGAGATCACAGTGGCATACAATAAACTGAAAATAGAACTAGAAGGATGTTTAATGTCATGTCTCTGAAACTGTTATCTGCTTTATTAACCCATTGAAAGAACAACGTGTAGAACCGTCTTCCATAAGACAAAGAGCAGCTTTCTTCTTCAAATCCATAGTTCTCTTTCTGATATCCTTTCCTTCCATATCCACCATTAGTCTTTCTATTGTTCTTCCTATATTCCCTCTTTCTAGATTCTGCAATTCCAAGCCTATTTTCCAAACATTACATATGTAACTTGTGTTCAAGTGTTGGTCGCCAAAGAAAGGTCTGCATAGCATTGGTACCCCTTCACAAATGCTCTCAATGGTTGAATTCCACCCACAGTGGCTCCAAAATCCACCCACTGCAGCATGAGCCAACACTTCCTTTTGAGGTGCCCATTTCACAATGCAACCTCTTTCTCCCACACTCTCCTCAAACCCATTTGGCAAAGATTCAATCCATTCTAAGCCACAAACCATACCAGGTCTAACCACCCACAGGAAGGGTTGTTTACTGTTGGATAATCCCCAAGCTGTCTCAATTAGTTCTTGCTTATCAATGTTGGCAATGCTACCAAAGCTCACATAGATGACAGATTTGGGGGCTTGTTTGTTAAGCCAAGAGATGCATTTATCATCTTCAGTCAATAATGAGCTGCAAATGGCTGGAGCTAATTTGTGTAATGGTCCTACAATGAAAATTGGAGTAGGAAAGTATTGTCTTACCTTTGACAGTACTTCTAGTTCCAAAAATTCCATTGAGTTCACAATTATAGCTGATGAGAACTTCACCATATTTGTGAATGCAGCTCTCACCTCCATCATCATTTGAGTCGGACTCTGTACTATTAATGCTCGTAAGCGTTGAAGCTGCAGAGCTTGAAGCTCTGGTGATTCAATTCCAGACATTAATTCTGCAACACAAATTTAACCCAGACCAAAATTACGTATGATCATCATGTATACAACTTGTTGCAACCAAATATTAAAGTGGAATGTTTACCTTTCTCACCAAGTTCAGGAAGTACCGGAAATAATAGCATTGTTGTAGCCGAACTTGTACGCAAAGTTATCCCGGGTAGCCCCAGATAGTTGGCTATAGTTTGAGCACAAAACATGAGTGTATCATAGATGACTGCAGCAATATGGTGATGAGAGTGCAAAATGTTTTCGAGGCATTTTTGTAATGGTGCTGCACAGTTTTTGTTGAGACTCTGCAAGGGACCTACAACACCTACAGTTGACACTAGAGATTCCCTGAGCTTATCTGCAAGATCTTCATCTGAGAGTTGAGATTCCTTCATCTAATCTGCAAGATCTTCATCTGAGAGTTGAGATTCCTTCATCTTATATTGTATGGATACGAAGGTGAATTCGGGGTGGTTTGAAGGGTTAAGAGAGTTCAATTCAGGGTGAACTATAGTGATTGAGAAGCCCTTTGAGTGCAAGATAGTAGCCAGCTGGAGCATGGGAGTTAAGTGGCCTTGGAAGGGTGCCATAACAAGCACCAAATGACCGGATTTCTGTTGTTTCTCCATTTTTGTTCTCTCTTTCTCTGGACTTACTGGTGGAGGACTCGAAGGGTAATGGAGTCAATAAATAAAAAGAAATTAGATACTAAAAACTAATTTTTCCTATATTCGTTTGCTTCCGGAAAAGGTGTCAATCATGACCTTACTCTTTCAAAAAAGGCCTGTTTTAGTCTTTGTTTGAGTGGAAAATAAACCCAACATTCATAGGATACGGCCCAAATCAATCTAACATCTAACATCAATTCGATTAGGAAATTTATGAAAATATTTTTTTTTATTTTTGAAATCAAAACTTTATTTTAATATAATATTTATATTTTAATTTTTTTATGCATGATTTATTACCTCCATCTGTTGTAGATACTGATAATATTGTTGATTGAGTTACTATTACAAGTAGACCTGTTCATGAGTCGGGTCGAGTAGCCCGTTCGAAAAGTGGAAGAATTTAGTTTCAAACCAATTGTGGTGCAATTAGAATTCTTGATATGATATATTAATGTGTTTAAATTTCATTTTACTCACTATTTAATCTATTTTTTATTTTAATATTGTAATTATTTCATATGTTATTATTAATTAGTTCAAAACTAAACATCTCATTATTTATTGTATATTATTTTTAAACTAATATTTATGTTCTAAGCAGGGGCGAATCCAGGGAGGCTGGCATGGGCCCCGACCCCTTAAAATATAAAATTGTTATTTAGACCCTTAAAATTTTTTAAAAATTTTATATTAGTAAAAGTAAAATATAAAATTGTTATTTAGACTCTTAAAATTTTTTAAAAATTTTATATTAGTAAAGGTAAAATTTTATTGAATCCAAACATTAATTGGTGGATCACATGTCTTGGATTTTGTCAAGTTAAAGGAAGTGAATAGAGCACCATTTTCTTCTTCTGCCTGGAAAATAATTTAGATATCTTTGTTGTTTTTGTTTAGTTTTAGCACTTTATATTAATAAATTATTAGTGTGCATTTTGATTTTATTTTGAGACTTGAGATGGACAAATGGCATCGGGAAATCTAATGAGGTTGGTGAGTGATGCAGAGAGCCCATGGTGGCTTGGAAGGAGCGAAAATGTCACCTAGAAAGAGGGTATCGCGATATCAAAGTATGAAAGTCGTAATACCCATAACGATGTTAAAAACAAGGAAGATTGAGCCATCAATAGTGTTATCGTGATACCGGTCATAAGGTATCGCGATACCCAAAACTCCCAAGGATCCCCAAGGCTGTTTTAACTTTTGTCTTATAAGCTATATATGAACATATGGGATGTGAAAAATATTATTTTACCTTTTTCTTATGAAATATGTTGAAATAGTAAAGTTTATATTAATTCTAATTCATATCCTTGTTTGATTAAAATTCCTTAATTAATAAAAAGTGAGATGGAGATACTCAAACATCAATTTCCACTTTGAAATCTAATCCAAACATTAATTCGTGGATGACATGTCTTGTATTTTGCCAAGTTAAACGGAGTGAATAGAGCACCATTTTCTTCTTCTCCCTGGAAAATAATTTGGCATTATGCAAATTTCCACATTCATACATATAAAGGAAGCAAGACCAAGTCAATATACTTTGTAATCTCATCAATTCTAATTATTTCACTTCTTCATTCTTTAGAAAGTTCAAATGAAATACAAAATTTTGGTAAACCGACTATTCATTTTTATGAATAAAAATTATATGGTAAAAAGGAAGTGGTGTTAATAATAATAATAATAAAAAGATTAACAATAGAAAACTAATAAAGCAACTTAGTCTATGATCTGCACAATATATTACATCAAATGTACCATACAAAATGTCACCTAAGGATGGTTAGTGAGTGACGTAGAAAGCCCATGTTGGCCCGGAAAGAGCAAAAATGTCACCTAGAAGGAGGGTATCGCGATGTATCGCGATATCAAAGCATGAAAGTCGTAATACCCATAATAATGTTAAAGACAAGGAAGATTGAGCCAAAATTAGACGAGCAAGGACAATTTGGTCACTATTTTTGGACCTGTAATTTGCTAGAAAGGGCAAAAAATTGGCTGAACAAAAGGCACACTTAACATTTCATGTTTTTCAATTTTTCTCTTTATTTTTAGAGGTTTAGTTTTCTTCTCCATAACTCTAGTGTTTAATTCATGTTTTCTTGTAGTTTTTCTTGGTTCCAATAGTAGTTAGATAAGTTAATTATCACTGTAACTAGGGTTTATTTGCTTGTTTAGTACCTTCAAACCTTTGTATTTTCAGTTTAATGCTTGGTTTTAATATAAATAAATTCCCTTCATCATTAAAAATCTGATTTTTAAGTGTTTTTTTACATTTCCTTTGGTACCATTGTAATTGTTTTCAAGCTTTTCTCATTTTTCTCATGTTTTCTAGTTATGCCTATTTTGTGTGATTGTTGTGTTTTTGTTTGTTTAAATATGATTATGGGTAACTAAATCTAAAGTGAAATTTGGCATTATGAAAATGTCCAAACATTGCTTGTGGATTAATTAATTAATCCATGTGTATGTTTTATTTATTCAAATTATTAATAGCTAATTTGATCCTTGAATTATAGTTCAAAAATACTTTTATATTTTCAAATTTTCATAAAAAAAATTGTAACAAAATTTAAAAAAAATCTTAAAAATAAAAATATATATATATATATATATAAAACCAATTGGTGCAAGAAAAAAAATAATTTTCAAACTAATTTTTCCACATTCAATCTCATAAATAATCAGTCATTGAACTTTGACAAAAAAATATTAAATACCCATTCACTTTAATTCTACTCATTTTCATTTGCTTTGTTGATTTATACTCTCTTCATATTATCTTTCTTTGCCTTTTTTTCCCTCCTTTTTCATGTAGATCGACGTCGACTCTACTTTTCTTAGATCATTATAAATATAATATATGTTCTATTAATAGATGAAAGTAAAACCTTGAGTTCAAATTTGAAAGAAAAAATTGTGGGTTTGGAGAAGAAGAAGAGCACTTCGTATTTAAATTAAAAAAATCTAAAATTTCAAAACAAAAAGTTACTCAAAACCCTAAACAATCTAATAATTGGTGTTATAGAAAAGAAATATGGGTTTAGAAATAAATAAAACAAAATAAATTTGCAAAACAATTTCTAGGCAAAACAACATGAAGTTGTTGATGTGATTAAAGGTATTCTTCAACGTTGGAAAACAAATGGAATTTAATTTGAAAATTTTGATATTTTTTAAATAATAAAAATTTGCATTAGTTTAAAAAAATTTAGTTTTAATTTTAAGATATTTTTAGATTTATACATATTTAATTATTTTTAGATTTTTTAGATTTAAATGAAGTTGCATATTTATGCACGTTAGCAAAGTTAATAGATATTAATTTTTTCATCTATTTTGAGGTTATTTGATAAATAATGTAGATTTAAGGGCTAAAAAAGATGAAAAATTAAATTAAGGGCTAAAATAATTTTTATTTATAAAGTTAAGAAGACCAAATAAGTCATTATGTAAAGTGAATTGAATTCTTTGGGAAAATGAAACAGAAGTGAATTGGGAATGTTTGTACTAATACACATGACATTATGGGAAAGTGAATTGGAAAATTAAATTTTGGAATGATTTGATAAATAACGTAAATTTAAAAGCTCAAAGAGGAAATTAAATGGAGAGTTAAAATGAATTTTTTTTAAATAAAATTGAAGGACCAAGTGATTATGTCAATTTTTTTTACAAAATTTCATCTAAAGATAGTTTTGGTATAGTTAATAGAAAATGGCATATTTAATGCCAACATTAAAGTTTTGTGGAAAATATGCTTCTTGGATACAATTATTCAACATACATGCCTTGAATTTTATGCAATACAATAAATGAATATAGGCCACACATGCTTTGAATTTTTAAGAAGTGCACAATTTTGTTCTTTTGGGTGCAAATTTCTACATTGCTTCACAGCCATACATACTAAATGAACAGACACTCACATTCTTTACGTATTATAAGGAAGAAGGCTCAGTCAATTTACTTTGTAATCTCATCATTCTTAGTTTTCTCAGTTGTTTAGGGAGTTCAAATGAAATACAAAATTTTGGTAAAAAAATGAATCCAATTTTGTGAATGAAAAATTTATGGTAAAAAGCAAGTGGTTGTTGATGACTTGAGTACATGGTTTTCAATGGCATCATTTCAAACTCTTCTAATAACAATCTTTATACCATAAAAGAAAAAAACACTGTAACAGTGGTGTTGTGGTATTAATCAACAAATCTTTTGTTTAACATTGGATTTTATTTGGTGCCTATAAATACCATTCCTATCATTCGTCTTCCTCTACATATGTTATTGATAGTTTATATTAAAACTTGTCAACTTGATGTGTTTATGTTCCGTCAAACATATGTTACATTACATGAGGGCAACTTAGACATGATGTCAATTTGACTTTGGTAAATACATAAGATTTTAATGATTGGGCTGTTATTTTTTACAATAAAAAATGTAGGAGGAGCTAATTTTTTAACTTTGTAAAATACAAGGACTAAATAAAAATTTTGTCAAATTACAAGGAGTAAAAGCAGATTTTAGCCATAAATAAATGTTTTAATTTATTTTTCTCCGAAAAAAAAGAAAGTGCAATTAATATTTTCTTGAAAGGTTAGATATTACAAACCTAAAATGGTTAAAAAGGTATGATTTTCAATTTTAATTTTTAATTTTATAAGGAAAGTGCAATTCATGAGGAAGAAATTGAGAAATGGAGTATTATGTCACGGAGTTCGCTTGATACTACTAGCTAGTACCAGTCTCACTACCAGCTCGAGTGGCAAACTCGTTGAATTATGCAAATAGTGCTGCAACCAGTGGCGCAGCTGCAAATAATTCTGGTGATTCAGGAGAACCTGGTTTTGGTACGAAAACTTTGTTTCATGATTGCAGATGGAAGTTTTAAGATCTTTAGTTACAAAAGAGGCCCTTGTTTTAGTTGTCATAAACTTTCTCACAAGATCATGATACATTTCTAAATTTTTTGTTAATTTGCAAATTTAGGATCTGACTGACTTTCAGTTAATTTGCAAAGTTTTTTTTTTTTAAAAGAAGTCTAGCTAGGAAGTTCCAAGCGATAATTCGATGATCGGTATGGTAGATCAATACCCATAGACGAGTAGAAGAACATAGCTTAGATTTAAGTTATAATTTGCAATAAGATTCATCAAAATAAAAAAATTAAATAAAAAAATCTATATTGTTAAGATGGAAAAAAAATGAGGCCCTTAATTTAATTATAATGTAGGTAAAGATAAAAAATTAAATGAAGGGATAAAAAAATATATTAAATATATAATTGGGCTTAAACAATGTAGGTTTTGTCCAGTAAGATTCATCAGAATAATTTACAGTGTTAATATAATTCAGAAAGTGCATCCACCAAGGTAACTCGAACTTGAATGCATGAATGTGAAATTTCTCACCTAATGGTTGGAACAAACTTTACCTATTATAGTCTTTTGATATGGGATCATCTTTTTCTTCTTTTTTAAGTTTCTAGTTGGCTAAAACAGAAGAAGCAACTTTGAGTAAAGACTTGGGAAATTGAATTAGCAAAATTTCTTTCCATGTAGTTTTTTTCTCCTATTTCTTGTTTGAATTTAAAGCAATAGAAAATGACAGTCAATTCATTCCAAGCAATACAAAATTTGCAGTGGAATTCATCCTATCTTTTAGGTAGCTTCATTGAGGGTATAAACGAGGTAGAATTTGCAGTCTGGTGGAAAATATGTTTCTTAGATACTGTTATTCAACATATATAGCCCACACTGGTTTCAACTTTATACACCAATGCCTGTGGAATTGTACATTAAACCATTCGACACTTAATACACACAATTTGTAAGCATGGTCTCCAATTTGGTGTTATATATTTGTCGATTAAAAATGGAGCGGATGCTGCAAATTGTTTTTAATTTGTGTGGAATTATTGGACATTCTTCAGGAATTGTTAGAAGTTGGTGTTGTTATTATGGAGTTCAAAGGTTAACATTATATGCTTGCAGATTAGACGTGGAATGTAGATGAACTGAAGGCTGTTTTAACTTTTGTCTTATAAGCTGTATATGAAGTCAATATACTTTGTAATCTCATCAATTCTAATTATTTCACTTCTTCATTCTTTAGGGACTTCAAATGAAATTACAAAATTCTGGTAAACCGACTATTCAGTTCTATGAATAAAAATTATATGCTCAAAATGAAGTGGTGTTAATAAAAAGAAGACTAATAAAGCAATTTAGTCTATCATTTGCACAATATATTACTACAAATGTACCGTACAAAATATTGAAAGAAAACTAATAAAGAATACCGAAATTTTAACAAGATTCCGCAAATTATGTTTACCATCTGCTTTAAATTGATATATCAAATTTATTGATATGTAAAATTTAAAAAATTTAACTTCCAAAACCCTAAACAATCTAGTAATTGGAGTTATAGAAAAGAAATATGGGTTTAGAAATAAATAAAACAAAATAAATTTGTAGGCAAAACAACATGAAGTTGTTGATGTGATTGAAGATGTTCATTGACAATGAAAACTAAATGGAATTTAACTTGAAAATTTTAAGACTTTTTAAACAATAAAAAATTGCAAGAAATGCTAGTTTAAAATTTTTTAGTTTTAATTTTAAGAATTTTTTAGATCTATACATATTTAATTCTTTTTATGTATTTTTAGATTTAAATGAAGTTATTGACCTAATAAGTAATGCACATGTATGCACGTCCGCAAAATTAACCGATATTAACTTTTTATCTATTTTGGGGTTATTTGATAAACAATGTAGGTTTCAGGGTTAAAAAGGATAAAAAATTAAATTAAGGGCTAAACTAACTTCTTTTTTTTTTGTAAAGTTAAGATGACCAAAAAAGTCATTATGCCTTTAGTTTTTTTTAATAAAGTGAATTGAGTTTTTAATTCCTCTCTAGTATGATTGAAGAATTGTACTAATAAAGGTTTTTTTATAATAAAAAATTGTCTAAACTAACAGATATATTAAGCATCCAATGTAAAAGCGTAGACAATTCTAAAATGTTAGGTTTAAATTATTGTTAATTTTTGTGGAATTATTTGACATTCTTCTACAATTGTTCCACATTTCCTCATTTCTTTACGTATTATAGGGAAGAAGACAAAGTCAATCTACTTTGTAATCTCATGAATGTTAATTAGTTTAGGGAGCTGACATGAAATTCAAAATTTTGGTAAAAAAAAGTATCCAAATTTGTGAATGAAAAATATACGGTGAAAAAGAAGTGGTTGTTGATGACTAGGAAAAATATAGGTTTTGAATGTCTGCAATTCAAACTCTTCCAATAAAAATCTTTATACCATAAAAGAAAAAACACTGTTATCAAAGAATTCCAATCCAAATCACTAGAATTCATAAGGTTAAACAATAATAAACTCCAAGCTCCTCTTCCATCTTCAATATTCCAACTTCTTTTTATCCTCAAATAATCACAGTGATGTCATAGAGTTTAGCAAGTACGATTACATACATGGTGTGCAGGATGTTAATGGTAGTGGTGGCATTTATAGCTATTCCATTGGAATTGTGATGAAAGGACAAGATATAGCATTGAATAAAATTCCCGGCATGTGGGCGATCATTGATCTCTCAAATAATAAGTTTGATGGAGAGACTCCCTAGGTTATTGGAAAGCTTAGATCACTCAAAGGGCTAAACCTTTCTCATAATAACCTTAGTGGTAGCATTCCCACATCAATAGGGAGTTCGACCAACCTTGAATGGCTAGACCTCTCTTCAAACAAGCTGGTCGGAAGGATTCCAAGAGAACTGCTAAATTTGATGGCTCTTTCTATGTTAAACCTTTCAATGAATGAATTGGTTGGGTGCATCCCTCAAGGAAAACAATTGAATACCTTTGGAAATACTTCCTATGAAGGCAACAAAGGATTACATGGTTTTCCATTGTCAAGTGATTGCAACAATAATGAGCTACCACCGCCTGCAAACTTATCAGAAGAAGGTGGTTCAAAATCAAACATTGGTTTTAGGTGGAAAGTAGTGTTATTGGGTTATGGATGTGGAGTGGTGTTAGGATTGGGCGTGGGATATGTTGTTTTCCAAACTGGTAAGCCAAAGTGGATTGTGAGTTTGGTTGAAGATCATATTCAGAAGAGGCAGAGAAGAGAGCCAATGACCGGGAATCGCAGCAATGGAGGAAGAAGGATTAGGCAGAGCAAATGATGTTCAAACATTTCTGTTGTATTTTCATATATATATTTTTATGGTGTGTCTAACGTTTAGCTATATGTCTTTATCTTTAGTATGGTATTTCAATAGCGTGTAAGGATCTATTCTCAATGTTAAACTCTTGCATAGTTGCAGCTGTTTATGTCTTCTTGAATGACGTCAACTGCTTTCCTACTAAAAAATCTCCCCCATCAAAATATATCTAATGGTATTAATGATGGAATTAACAGGTTATGTTTATAGCTAACAAGACAATCAAGCTGCAGAGTTATATATTAATTACTGAAATTTAGTAATGCAAAAAAACAAAATAAGTTAGCAAGAAATGAAGATAAAAAATTTAGTAGTTACGAAAAATAGATAAACTATCCTTCCATGAAATACAATAATAAAATCCAAATCTATTGTATCAAACACTGAATACTTAATGGATTATTGAAAATACAATACTTCCACAACAAAAGATCAATTATGTGAAGAATGAATAAAATTAATTTTTACTTACAAAAATAGATTTAATTTTTAAGTCATTGTGTCGTGCCCAAAATTGGGACTAGAGATTAAAAAAAAGGCGGAGAAATGACTATCATGGTATCATTTAGAATGTACAAACCAAAACTATGAAATATACATACCTAATTGAGATGTGATATGATTACATCACGATGCCTAAGGACACAATCTAATAGATCATTGTATCGAGTAGTTGGATCACAGTCTCTTACCATAAAAATGGCTACATGCACAACGGCACCCACAATTAGAAGTCCACCAATCCACATGTGATGTGTGAACAATGACAATTGTGTACCATGGTCAGTAGCTAGATATGGATAAGGGGGCATGGCATATATATGGTGAGCTACAACAATGGTTAAAATTCCTAACATAGCTAAGTTAAGAGATAATTGAGAATGCCATGATGTTCTTATAGGATTTCATATAGTCTTTTATGCCCTTGGCCTCTAAATGGACCTTTATGAGCCTCTAAATTATCTTTTAGGTTATGCTAATGCCCTAGTTGGTCTTATACATGTGACCCGCTGTTAGGAAAAGAATGGTAGTAGATATCTCATAAGTGTTAATCTTAGGGTTATAACCGATTAAATAAAGTAATTTTTTTTGTCTCATAATCTCTGCTAATGGTCACCATAAATGTCTCATAAAAGATGGGGAAAAGAAAAAGAATGCCCTGAGAAATTAAACAGTCAATTGGAACACACTGCAAATTGTTGTTAGCTACTAAACAAAGCAAACCCACATATGAATAAAGTAGGATTCAATTTCACTATCTATTGAATCACAAATCGTCCGTCCTGTTTGAGCTCCAATGCCTTACCATAATCACTTGGGAACTACAAGCATATACTTAAACCTGCAGATAACAACTCAATGAGTTGCCCAACAAATACATTCATGTCTTTTAGGTAGCCTCATTGACCGTACAAACTACTTAAAATTTCCAGCATTCATGTCTTTGTTTTCCCTCAAGTAAACGTAGTCAATACTGCAAATGGTGTGGAGTTAATGTACATTGTACCGCAAATGTCCGAAATTTCCACATTGCTTGTAAATTAAGTTTGGGTGAGAGTGGTAGGAGGAAGCAACAGCAAGTGTGAAGTCAATAGACAATTGGTAGTCTTTGTCTTCTCACCTAATCACCGTTTTTGGTGGAGTAAAACTATAGTCAATACTGAAAATTTTCCATAATTTGAAATTCCATGGAAACAAGACCAAGCGGAATGTTTATGGTTGAGGACACTTAAACACATGCAATTTCTAGCATTTTAGTGTCATATGGAACTTAAAGTTTAAATTTTTTTTTTTTACCTGCATTTATATATTCATAATTTTGTCCCAAACCTATATATCTATCAACATATTTGAGTAACAATAATATATACAATAGCATTGCAGAGAGATGTATGTATATATATGGGTTAAAAAGAGAAATTGCGAAAGAACATTGATCCACAATTTCATCAAAAGAACAATTTCCAGTAAGATTCATCAGAATAATTTGCAGCGTTAATATAATTCAAAAAGTGAATCCACCGTAAAGATAATTCTGTAGGACAAAACACATTTGCGAACAAATATAAATATAAATATAATTATTAAATACAAGATTCGAACAAATAATATAAACAAAAGTTTATATTTATTTAAAAAATTAAATTTGAAAATAATTAAATAAACAAGATTTTGAAAAACTAGAAATCGAATAAGAGAATCGAGTTTTACTAGATGTTGAGGCTTGTTTTCATAATTTTCTTAAGACAAATTCGACCGCTCCTATGGCACTTGGAGAAACGTTGGTCGTCTGTCTCGCAGGATACAACAACAAAATAATCGCAGCAATAGTACCTATGCAATGACCAACGAACAAATCTTGCCTTAAATATGAAGCAATTTTCGAAAAAATTCTGAAGAATTCTTGAGGCTTTTATAGGCATTTAATATAAAGGAATTTCGGAAATTTTCATGAATAAAGATACAAATCTGCATTAAAGGTGCCTTTAAATCAATTTGAATAAAATCAAATCAAATCGATTAGAATTAAATCAAATTGAGGTATTTGTGCAACATCATTGAACCACTAACTCCAAATGTGCTTGAAAAAAGTTGTTCAAAATCAAACATCGATTTGGGTTGGAAAGTGGTGTTGATAGGAGTGTTTGGAATGGTCGTGGGATATGTTGTTTTCCAAATTGATAAGCCGAAATGGTTCGTAAATTTGGTTGAAAACCAACATGAGAAGAGGCGAAGAAAAAGTGAAAGAATGGAATTGGCAGCAATGGACGAAGAAGGATCCAGTTAGTGGAAATGATGTTCAAGTGCTTAAATTGTATCTTCATAATTTCCTGTTTTGAAGTCTGTCAATATCTTTTCCCATGGTGAAGGGTTGCATTGGCATGCACCCGTTTTTACTGTTAGCTTATCATATGTTATCTAGAATTTGTTTAACAAGGACTATTACTCATGGGACCGCTTAATTTGTTAGTTGATTTTGTTCGTCCTTTGCAGGGAAATCGGAAAAAATGTGAAAAAACTTCAACAAAGGGACCCCCAAAAGATTTTACAAATTAGCTGTTGTAAACCTCAGTGATGTGAATGTGATAGGCAGCCATGTCATGTTTAAAGCATGTGGAAGAAGAGTCTATGATCGGAGACTGAAACGCTTGGACGATGAGATTATCACATGCTTTCCTTTTTCTTCTTTTGAAAAATGTAGCCATATGACGCCTAATATTTCTGGCTAACAACTCTCGTACCATAAATATTAAAACTATACATAAATTTTAGTTAAATATGTAATTTGATGTACAAATTTTAATTTTAATTTAATTATACATATTTTAAAAAATAAATATATCAATTTATTATTATATTCAATTATTTATGTATGCAATATTTTAGCATAAAATGATGTTATATAGATAACTGTATTAATAATTTGTAAAAATTGAATTAAATTAAGATATAATATATAAAATTACATAAAATCAAAATTCATATATAATATTTACACATTCAACTTGAACATTGTCCCATATTTTATATCATACCATAATATTTTTGATAATTTATCTAGAAAGCAATTGGTGGATCAGATGTCCTTATTTCCTTTAGTTAGCTTATCATCTCATCATCCTTGTCTCGAGTTAAACATAGTCAATTCCATCTGATTTTAATATTTGTGGAGGATTGCCTGACTCAATGGGAAATCTTGTGTCCTTAAAGTTTTTAGATCTGTCCTATTCCAGCTTATCAGGACCGGTTCCAAGATCACTGAGAAACCTCTTGCAACTCATTCATTTAGACTTGTCGATGAACCAATTAAGTGGACAAATTCCAAGATCACTGGGAAACCTCTAGCAACTCACTTATTTAAGCTTGCATGGGAACCAATTGAGTGGACAAATTCCATTACCGCAGGAGTAGATCAAAACAGAAGGCTATGACTGTTCCATAATTTTTACTTTCAAAATTTCTTACTCATTAATCTTTGTTATTGTTTTGTAAGGGGTTGGTTGTTTAATATCCGCAAGCTCTTCGTAAGCTCAATCAATTTAAGCTTTAGTCATTGAATAATTATTAAGTTGGTTTATATATATACAAGTTCCACACTTGATTCCCAATCAATGCGGGATTAATGCTTTTCATTTTTCTCAACACAATTCACAAGTAATTTACTTTGAGTATCAATTTTTCATTTATCACTTAATCATTTTAAGCATATGATATACCTTCGTAAAGGTCTCATAGAGTAAATATAAAATCATAATTTTATAATTTAACTCTCCACATTTACCAGTCACCTCAAATTTTTCAAAAATTCCCATTTTTCCAACAAATTCTAAAGGTGTCTCGAACTTTAATGCGTGAACGTGAAATTTTCTCACCTAATTACCGTTTTCTTGAGTAAATGTATACAGTAAATATTGCAAAAATTTCATATTATTTGTGTAGAATTCTGCATTATGCAGATGTCCCACATTGCTTGTGGGTTATCTTTGGTTGACACAAACAGTAAAAGTAGTTGAAGTCAATACACACTAACAGTGTTAGACCAAACTTTACGTCTTATATTCTTTTGGTATGAGATTTTTTTTCTATTTATTGGCTATAGCCCATCTTTAAAAAGTCAAAGATGGGGGCTATAGCAAGTTGGAAGCAAATTGGCAATAGTTAGGCACCGAAAGTTTTTTTGGCATGGGATAATTGCAATTTTGGTCCCCATTTGAATAGGTACTTTGCAAGTTTGATCCCTGAACTTCAACTATAAATAGGCCTAACCATTTCTCATTTTCTTCATCCCACAATTTGCCATTCTCTACTTAAGGCATTGTTCTCTCTCCCTATTTGTATATTTTCACTTGTAATTTTGGAGTGAAATATATTTGGTAGTGCCCGAGGACGTAGGCGAAATTTGCCGAACCTCGTTAAAATTCTGGTGTTCTTTATTATTTATTTTTCATATCTTGTGAGTGTGATTGTAGTTATTTATTGTGCTATTAAATTACGATAGAGGGATATTCTGGCTAGGAAAGATCTGGTACTTAAGCGATCCTTGTGATCCACCTCTCTTTCCTGGGAATTGAACTCAGTGTGATTTTTCAGTACAATAATTATACTCTTTTACACGCTTCCGCACAACAATTGGTACCAGAGCTAGATTCGTACTTGGGGAGTACGATCGTTTGCAGCACTATTCACGTATACGATGCATCGTTCACGATATATCGATGAGTTGGGATTGAGGAGAAAAATGGCACAGGCATCGTCATCAGCAAGGACTACGGTGACCAATGCAAAATTTGAAGTAGAGAAATTTGATGGTACCAATAATTTTGGTATGTGGCAATGTGAGATCCTGGATGTCTTATGTCAGCAAGAGCTGGATATAGCCCTTGAAGTAAAACCTGACAATATGGATGACAAGGAGTGGGCCAAGATTAATAGACAAGCGTGTGGTACAATCCGTCTATGTTTGGCCAAAGAGCAGAAGTACTCTGTCATGAGGGAGACATCAGCGAGGAAATTGTGGAACACATTGGAAGAAAAGTTTCTAACGAAAAGCCTTGAAAATAGGCTTTATATGAAAAAGAAACTTTTTCGATTCACGTATGCACCCGGTATGTCGATGAATGACCATGTGAACTCATTCAATAAAATTTTAGCAGACTTGCTAAATTTGGATGAGAAATTTGGAGACGAAGACAAGGCATTATTGTTGTTGAATTCCCTTCCTGATGAATATGATCATCTTACCACCACATTGCTTCATGGGAAGGACACAATCACATTTGATGCAGTCTGCAGTGCGTTGTATAGATCTGAGACTCGAAAGAAAGATAAAAGAGATCACAGAGATACAACTGCAGAAGTCTTAACGGCAAGAGGTCGTTCAAGCAGCAGGAAGCCTGGTAGAAGGGGAAAGTCTAAAGGGAGACCCGCCAAAGATGAGTGTGCCTTTTGTCGTGAAAAAGGGCATTGGAAAAAGAATTGTCCTAAGTTACAAAAGGGCAAGGCTATTTCTAATGCATGTGTAGCGGAGCATGATGAGGAGTCAGACTTTAGCTTGGTTGGCATGGCAATGGCATGTCATACTGATGAGTGGATTTTGGATTCAGGATGTACTTACCATATGTGTCCTAATAAGGACTGGTTTTCTAGTCTTACAGAACTAGAAGGTGGAGTTGTTCTTATGGGCAATGACAGTGCTTGTAAGACAATGGGAGTAGGTACAATCCAATTGAAGAATCACGACGGCTCAATCCAAGTCTTGACCGATGTTCAAGCTCGTACCCAATTTGAAGAAAAATCTCATCTCATTAGGGGCCTTAGAATCTAAAGGGCTCAAAATCACTTTGAGAGATGGATTATTGAAGGTAGCGCTTGGGAATTTGACGGTGATGAAAGGCACAAGAAGAAATAACTTGTACTTTTTAAATGGAAATACGATTATTGGATCAACATCAACGATTTCGTGAAAGATGTAGATTCGAGGCTACCAAAGTTATGGCATATGCGATTGGGACATGCTTGGTGAAAAGCTTTGCAGACTTTGGCGAAGCAAGGCTTGTTGAAAGGTGCAAATTCTTGCAAATTGGAATTCTGTGAACATTGTGCTCAGGGCAAGCGGGCGAGGGTAAAGTTTGGTTCAAGAATTCACATTACGAAAGGAATTCGGACTACGTTCACGATGATGTGTGGGGACCTACCAAAGTGGCTTCTTTGGGAGGTATGCACTATTTTGTTACTTTTGTTGATGATTATTCAAGAAAAGTATGGGTGTATCTAATGAAAAGAAAAAGTGAAGTATTGGATGCATTTAAAATGGAAGAAGATGGTGGAAACTCGGTCGGTCGAAAGGTCAAACGACTTCGATCGGACAATGGTACTTGAGTACAAAATGATCCATTTCTACAAGTATGTCAAGATGAGGGCATTGTGCGTCACTTCATCGTTCGGGATACACCACAATGAGAATGGGGTGGCAGAGCGCATGAATCGAACTATCTTTGAGAAAGTTCGATGTATGTTGTCCAATCTTTGGATTGGGCAAGGAATTTTAATGAGGTTTATATACATATGCGTGCCATCTAATTAATCGTTTGCCATCACCGCAATAAATGGCAAAACTCCTATGGAGATGTGGATCTAAATCACTCTCGACTATGATTCTTTACATGTTTTTGGTTCCACTGCATATTATCATGTAAAAGAATCAAAGTTAGACCCAAGAGCAAAGAAAGCACTATTCTTGGGTATAACTAGTGGAGTAAAAGGATATCGTCTCTGGTGTCCTGATACAAGGAAGATTGTCTTTAGCAGAGATGTGACTTTTGATGAATCAACCATGTTAAAGGATTCACAAAAGGATGACAAAACCAGATAGTACTTTGCTGCGCAGTGGAGCTTGAAAAGGTTAATAATGATCCAGCTGATATTGGAACAACAAATGATGAAGAAGTTCCAACCCAAGAACTTCTACAGCAACAAGATTCAATTGCATATAGGAGGCCAAGAAGAGAGATTCGAAAGCCTGCTCGCTTTGATGATATAGTGGCCTATGCACTTCCAATTGCAGATGATGATGCTCCTTCTACTTACACAGAAGCAATAAGTAACCCTGATGGTGTAAAGTGGAAGCAAGCCATGAATGAAGAAATGCAGTCTCTTCATCAAAATAAGACTTGGGAGTTGATGACACTACCCAAGGGAAAGAAGGCAATTGGATGCAAATGGGTATATGCAAAGAAGGAAGGATTTCCTGGTAAAAATGAAATTCGGTACAAGGCTAGATTGGTAGCAAAGGGTTATGCTCAGAAAGAAGGAATAGACTACAATGAAGTGTTTTCTCCAGTTGTGAAGCATTCGTCTATTCGGATTTTGCTAGCCTTGGTTGCGCAATATGATCTTGAACTAGTTCAGCTTGATGTGAAGACCGCATTTTTACACGGTGAGTTGGAAGAGGAAATCTATATGACTCAGCCAGATGGATTCAAGGTTGCTGGTAAAGAGAATTGGGTTTGCAAACTGACAAAGTCGCTTTATGGATTGAAGCAATCCCCGAGGCAGTGGTAAAAGCGATTTGATCAGTTCATGAAAGGGCAAAGGTACACAAGAAGTAAATTTGACCATTGCGTGTATTTTCAGAAGCTACAAGAAGGATCTTTCATATACTTGCTCTTATATGTTGATGATATGCTAATAGCATCTAAGAGCAAAGTTGAGATTGAGAGATTGAAGACTCAACTCAATCTCGAGTTTGAAATGAAAGATCTTGGTGAAGCTAAGAAGATTCTTGGCATGGAAATATGTAGAGATAGAGCCTATGGCAGAGTTAGCTTGTCTCAGAAGCAGTATTTGAAGAAGGTACTACAGCAGTTTGGCATGAACGAGCAGACAAAACCTATAAGTACCCCGTTGGCTTCTCATTTCAAGCTTTCTGCACAACTATCTCCTTCGACGAATACGGAACGAGAATACATGTTGCAAGTTCCGTACTCCAATGCAGTGGGTAGCTTAATGTATGCTATGGTGTGTACAAGACCCGACATTTCACAGGCAGTTAGTATAGTGAGCAGGTATATGCATAATCACGAAAAGGACATTGGCAAGTCGTGAAATGGATTCTACGGTATATTCAAAAGACCGTGGATGTTGGATTACTTGTTCGAAAGGATAATACACTTGGTGAAGGTGTTATTGGGTATGTTGATTCTGACTATGCCGGTGATTTGGATAAACGAAGATCAACCACGGTTACGTGTTTACACTTGCTTGGAGGACCAATCAGTTGGAAGTCTACTCTACAGTCCACTGTTGCATTGTCAACCACGTGCCCAAGCGAGTACATGGCATAATGAGAGGCTATAAAGGAAGCTATTTGGTTACAAGGTATGGTTAAAACCTTGGGATTGGTTCAGAGCATATTAACGTGTATTGTGATAGTCAAAGTGCTATTCATTTAGCAAAGAATCAAGTCTATCATGCACGCATACAAAGCATATCGACGTCATTTATTCCATTTTGTGCGGGAAATTATTGATGAAGGGAAGATTCGCCTTGAAAGATTAAGATCGCAGATAATCCCGCAGATATGATGACCAAGGTGGTAACAGCAACCAAGTTCGAACATTGTTTGAACTTGATCAATATCCTGCGAGTTTAACAGTTGAAGAAGGCACTATCAAGTATTGTTGGCAAAGGAAGAAAGAATTGTGTGAAGATAAGATTATCTTAATCAAATCTTCAAGGTGGAGATTATTGGCTATAGCCCATCTTTGAAAAGTCAAAGATGGGGGCTATAGCAAGTTGGAAGCAAATTGGCAATAGTTAGGCACCGAAAGTTTTTTTGGCATGGGATAATTGCAATTTTGGTCCCCATTTGAATAGGTACTTTGCAAGTTTGATCCCTGAACTTCAACTATAAATAGGCCTAACCATTTCTCATTTTCTTCATCCCACAATTTGCCATTCTCTACTTAAGGCATTGTTCTCTCTCCCTATTTGTATATTTTCACTTGTAATTTTGGAGTGAAATATATTTGGTAGTGCCCGAGGACGTAGGCGAAATTTGCCGAACCTCGTTAAAATTCTGGTGTTCTTTATTATTTATTTTTCATATCTTGTGAGTGTGATTGTAGTTATTTATTGTGCTATTAAATTACGATAGAGGGATATTCTGGCTAGGAAAGATCTGGTACTTAAGCGATCCTTGTGATCCACCTCTCTTTCCTGGGAATTGAACTCAGTGTGATTTTTCAGTACAATAATTATACTCTTTTACACGCTTCCGCACAACACTGTTTTAATTTTCTAGTTAGCTAAAAGAGAAATAGTAATATGTGGCACTACCACGTCATCATAAAACTGCTGGCATGGCAGTGATATGCTCTTACTAAAAAAATGGTGTACTAAAAATATACATTAAACTAGTATGAATATTATCCACGTTTCGCATTGGGAAAAATATAATAGTTGTAACATGCTCAAATTTCTTGTACTCTTTGTATATTTGAAGTTTAATCTCTATGCTTTTATTTTTAGGGATTTAGTCCCTCTACTTTTCAAATCTAAAAAATTAATTGGTTAACGTTGGTTGACAGCCATACATACCAAGTGAATAAACACTCACATTCTTTACGTGTTATAGGGAAGAAGACTAAGCCAATCTACTTTCTAATCTCATCAATCTTAGTTTGTTTGGTGGAAGTGGCTCTTTTCACACTGCAAACTTGACCTTCAACACGTCAATGTAAAATGGGTACTTACATATGTTCCATTACGCTTTAAGCACAAATATCAAATGCTTCTAAGACAATGAAGAATCCAATAATAGAGAACATGGTCGATGATATGAAGTTGAGGTACAAAATTAAAGATAATTAGGTGGTTTTACTTTTTGAGTTTTTGCTGATGTGGCACTGCCATCTCAGTGATGGAGGACGACATGGCACTACCATGTCAGCGGTTAGTGATGATGTGGCAATAAACGATGTTGATGTGACATCTATTAATTGTATTTATAATTTGTGAAAATTGAATTAAATTAACATATAATATATAAAATTACATAAAATCAAAATTCATATATAATATTTACACATTCAACTTGAACATTGTCCCATACTTTATATCATATCATAATATTTTGGATAATTTATCCAGAAAGCAATTGGTGGATCATCTCATCATCCTTGTCTCGAGTTAAACATAGTCAATTCCATCTGATTTTAATATTTGTGGAGGATTGCCTGACTCAATGGGGAATCTTGTGTCCTTAAAGTTTTTAGATCTGTCCTATTCCAGCTTATCAAGATCGGTTCTAAGATCACCGGGAAACCTCTTACAACTCACTCATTTAGACTTGCCGATGAACCAATTGAGTGGACAAATTTCAAGATCATTAGGGAACCTCTTGCAACTCACTCATTTGGCCTTGAAATGGAACCAATTGAATGGACAAATTCCAAGATCACTAGGAAACCTCTTGCAACTCACTTATTTAAGCTTGCATGGGAACCAATTGAGTGGACAAATTCCATTATCAATGCTAAGTGTAACGCAACTTGAATACATGCAGGTGTTACCGCAGAAGCATATCTAAACAGAAGGCTATGATTGTTCCATAATTTTTACTTTCAAAATTTCTTACTCATTAATCTTTGTTATTATTTTGTAATGGGTTGGTTGTTTAATATCCGCAGGCTCTTCGTAAGCTCAATCAATTTAAGCTTTAGTCATTGAATAATTATTAAGTTGGTTTACATATATATACAAGTTCCACACTTGATTCCCAATCAAT
This sequence comes from Gossypium bickii, assembly GCA_025503065.1. Classification (NCBI taxonomy): domain Eukaryota; kingdom Viridiplantae; phylum Streptophyta; class Magnoliopsida; order Malvales; family Malvaceae; genus Gossypium; species Gossypium bickii. The sequence goes on along the minus strand of CP106721.1, from coordinate 594,857 downwards.
GTGGGATTAATGTTTTTCATTTTTTTCAACACAATTCACAAGTAATTTACTTTGAGTGTTAATTTTTCATTCATCACTTAATTATTTTAAGTATATGATATACCTTTGTAAAGGTCTCATAAAGTAAAATATAAAACCATAATTTTATGATTCAATTCTCCATATTTATCAATCACCTCAAATTTTCCAAAAATTACCATTTTTCCAACAAATTCTAAAAGTGTCTCGAACTTCAATGCGTGAATGTGAAATTTTCTCACCTAATCACCGTTTTCTCGAGTAAATGCATACAGTCAATATTGCAAAATTTTCATATTATTTGTGTAGAATTCTGCATTATGCAAATGTCCCACATCGCTTGTGGGTTATCTTTGGTTGACACAAAAAGTAAAAGCAGTTGAAGTAAATACACACTAACAGTGTTGGACCAAACGTTACGTCTTATATTCGTTTGATATGAGATCTTTTTTTCTATTTTAATTTTCTAGTTAGCTAAAAGAGAAATAATAATATGTGGCACTACCGCGTCATCATAACACTGCTGACATGGCAGTGATATGCTCTTACTAAAAAATGGTGTACTAAAAATATACATTAAACTAGTATGATTATTATCCACGTTTCACGTTGGGGTAATTATTTATTTTTTGACTAAATTATAGAGGAAAATTTTTATAGTTGTAACATGCTTAAATTTTTTGTACTCTTTGTAAATTTGAAGTTTAATCTCTACACTTTTATTTTTAGGGATTTAGTCCCTCTATTTTTCAAATCTAAAAAATTAATTGGTTAACGTTGATTGATAGCAATGGACAACGACATGACACTACCATGTCAGCGGTTAGTGATGATGTGGCAATAAACAATGTTGATGTGACATCTATTAACAACCACGTCGATATTGACGTTAACTATTAACGGTCAAAGTTAATCAAATTTTGGTCAGTTTTATTAGTTTAATGGTTGAATTGATCAAAATTTGGCATTATCAAATCTTTAATACGTTAACGTTCAATGTAACACTATTTAAACTCTGTTCTTGTGCTGACTTTAGATGCCTAGTTTTAGTTAGGCTCAAATATAAATTTGTTACCTGAATTTCTCCACTTCTTTTAAAGTGATATTCAAAGTCTTTTTTGTTCTAGATTAATACTCCTTCAATTGGATGCCATAATTCTGCAAGAACTGTCCTCATAGATGGGAAGTAAACTGCACTTTTTGTCAGAACTTTGCCTACTAGACATAATTTGAACTCTATCATCGATCTCCTTTCCATATTCTTGATCGCAAACTGGGTCATCTTCTCATCTGCAATTTTTAAATTAGCCAATTCATCCTCTGTTTTTCCAGCCATATATTGTTGCTTCTCAATACCTCTCTTATCCTTCTCTTTTTTCTTTCTTTTTTATAAAAAACCTAATAACAGTTTATTGATTTTGAGTGTAACATCTTTGTATGGTGCAACTATGTATGTATCCTAAATGGCTTTTAGGTAGCTTCATTGACCGTACAAACTAGTTAAAATTTGCAGCATTCATGTCTTTGTTTTCCCTCAAGTAAACGTAGTCAATACTGCAAATGGTGTGGAATTATTGTACATTGTGGCGCAAATGTCCGAAATTTCCACATTGCTTGTAAATTAAGTTTAGGTGAGAGAGATAGGAGGAAGCAACAGCAAGTATGAAGTCAATAGACAATTGTTAGTCTTTGTCTTTCTTTGTGGAGTTAAAGTACAGTTAATAAACAATTGATAGTCTTAGTCTTCCTCAAACGTAGTGAATAGAGCACAATTTTGTTCTTTTGTGTGGAAAAGTATTTCCACATTAATTAGCTTTGGTTTCTTTACGTGTTATAGGGAAGAAGACTAAGTGGTTGATGATGATTGTGAAAAATACAAAAATTTTGAAAATCTAATATCAATAGCTTTTCAATGTAAAAGCAAAAAAGACTGTAACACTAATGTTGTGCTATTATTTGTTGCCTATAAATACCATTCCTCTCCTTCATCTTCCTCTACAAACATAACATGGCCTCCTATCTCTTTCTCTGCCTATTCCTCCTCTTTCCCCATCTTTATGCTTCTTCTTCTTCAGGATCTCACTCCTGCTCTCAGCACGAAGCTGCTTCTCTAATCCAGTTCAAGAATTCCTTTTCCATCACTCAGACAGGGGATGGTGCTTTTTATTGCGATGAGCAAGCTGGCCTTAAACCTTATCCCAAGACAAATTCATGGAAGAAGGGTACAGATTGCTGCTCATGGGATGGGGTCACTTGTGACCACCTAAATGCTCATGTTATTGCCCTTGACTTGAGCTGCAGTTGGCTATATGGCAACTTCCCTTCCAATACCACTCTCTTCCTTCTTCCTCACCTTCAAAAACTCAACCTTGCCTACAATGATTTTAATCTTTCCAAAATTCCATCTGAGTTTGGTCGATTTACAAGCCTATTCTACCTCAACCTTTCTAACAAAGAATTTTCAGGAAAGGTCCCATCCCAAGTCTCCCACCTGTCAAAATTGGTTTCACTTGATCTCTCCTCTTGGATTTCTGAACTAACATTTGACAAACATGCTGTGGAGGGACTTGTTCACAACCTAACCGAGGTCAGACATCTGTTTTTGGATGGAATCAACATGTCTTCTGTTAATGCTCATGTCTTCATGAATCTATCCTCTTCTCTAAGGTCTCTCAGTCTTACTAGTTGTGATTTGCAAGGAAAATTCCCAAACATTTTTGATTTGCCAAACCTCAATCTCTTCAACTTGGGAGACAATCAAATGAGTGGACAAATTCCATTATCAATTCTAAACCTAACGCAGCTTGAATCCTTGGAAATAAGTGAAAATTCATTAGAAGGTTCCATTCCAGATGAGGTAACCGCTTTTCCTAATCTAATATATTTATATTTAGATAACAATTTACTCAATGGATCACTTCCGTCATGGTTGTATACTGCTCCCTCCTTAAAGATAATATATCTCTCTCAAAATCAATTCAGTGGGAATATAAAAGAATTCCAATCCAAATCACTAGAATATTTATATCTAAATAATAATAAACTCCAAGGTCCTCCTCCATCTTCAATATTCCAACTTCTCAATCTTACCCAACTTAGCTTATCCTCAAATAACCTTAGTGGTGTCATAGAGTTTAGCATGTTCTCAAACCTTCCAAATCTTCAATATCTTGACCTTTCAAATAACAGCCTATCCTTAACATCTAACCTTACTTCTAGTGTCATTCATATACTGCCTAATCTTACAAGCTTAATTTTGTCATCTTGCAATCTTGGTGAATTCCCCCAATTTTTAAAAGGGCATAAAAGTTTGGAAACTTTAGACCTCTCTTGCAACAGAATTGAAGGTAAGATTCCACAGTGGATGCAAGAGGTGGGGAATGACTCTTTGTGGTATTTAAACGTATCTCACAACTCTTTGACAGAAGTTGAGCACTTTCCATGGAAGACTATTGCAGTTCTTGACTTAAGCTCCAATTTGATCTGTGGAAATCTTCCAATTCCAACTTCGATGATCAATATCTTTCTGATCTCAAATAATAGTGTCAATGGAGAGGTCTCTTCTTTAATCTGCAATTTCACTTCTCTTCAAATTCTTGATTTGTCCCACAATAACTTGAGTGGAACAATTCCGCAATGTTTTGGAAATTTGAGCAACAGCCTTGAATTCTTGAATCTGAAGAAGAACAAGTTTTATGGGACGATTCCTCCAACATTTGCAAAGGGATGCCAATTGAGTAATTTGAACTTAAATGGAAATTTGTTAGAAGGGCCTTTGACGCCATCCATCCTTAATTGTAAAGGTCTGGAAGTGCTAGATCTTGGTAACAACAGGATCAATGATACATTTCCTCATTGGTTGGGAAGTCTTCCACAGCTACAAGTTCTTGTATTGAAGTCAAATCATATGCATGGTTCCTTGTGTGTCAATAGCTCCAAGTCTAGCCCTTTTTTCTCTAAAATCCAAATTTTTGATCTCTCAAGTAATTATTTTTCTGGACCCCTACCAGTGAAATACATCAACAGCTTCAAGGCTATCATAAATCAAGAGAAGATTGGTAGTACAGAGTCGTACATGGGGGTGTATGTTCGTGGAGGTGGTGGCTTCTATACCTATTCCATTGGAATTGTTATGGAAGGACAAAATTTGGAATTGGTGAAAATTTTCAACATGTGGATGATCATTGATCTATCAAACAATAAGTTTGAAGGGGGTATTCCAAAGGTTATTGGGAAGGTTAAATTACTGAAAGGGCTCAACCTTTCTCAGAATAACCTTAATGGTGGTATCCCTACCTCAATAGGGAATTTGACAAGTCTTGAATGGTTGGACCTATCTTCAAACAGGTTGTCTGGGACGATTCCAAATAGATTGGCAGATCTGCCATTTCTTTCGTCCCTAAATGTGTCTGAAAATCAACTCCATGGTCAGATTCCTCAAGGCAAGCAATTCAACACATTTGGAAATGTATCCCATAACTCTTTGACAGAAGTTCAGCAATTTCCAAAAAATTTAATCTGCAATGTCATTTCTCTTCGAATTCTTGATTTGTCCCACAATAACTTGAGCGGAACAATTCCGCAATGTTTTGGAAATTTTAGCAACAGCCTTGAATTCTTGAATCTGAAGAAGAACAAGTTTTATGGGACGATTCCTCCAACATTTGCAAAGGGATGCCAATTGCGTAATTTGAACTTAAATGGAAATCTGTTAGAAGGGCCTTTGACACCATCCATCCTGAATTGTAAAGGTCTGGAAGTGCTAGATCTTGGTAACAACAGGATCAATGATACATTTCCTCATTGGTTGGGAAGTCTTCCACAGCTACAAGTTCTTGTATTGAAGTCAAATCATATGCATGGTTCCTTGTGTGTCAATAGCTCCAAGTCTAGCCCTTTTTTCTCTAAAATCCAAATCCTTGATCTCTCAAGTAATTATTTTTCTGGACCCCTACCAGTGAGATACATCAACAGCTTCAAGGCTATCATAAATCTCGCTAAAGATGTAAGTACGATGACGTACATGGGTGTGGAAGATGTTAATGGTAGTGGTGGCTTCTATACCTATTCCATTGGAATTGTTATGAAAGGACAATATATGGAATTGATGAAAATTTTCAACATGTGGATGATCATTGATCTATCAAACAATCAGTTTGAAGGGTATTCCAAAGGTTATTGGGAAGCTTAAATTACTTGAAGGGCTCAACCTTTCTCATAATAACCTTAATGGTGGTATCCCCACCTCAATAGGGAATTTGACAAGTCTTGAATGGTTGGACCTATCTTCAAACAGGTTATGCGGGGCGATTCCAAATAGATTGGCGATCTGCCATTTCTTTTCGTGCTTAAATGTTTCGAAAATCAACTCCATGGTCGATTCCTCAAGGCAAGCAATTCAACACATTTGGAAATGATTCATATGAAGGAAATAAGGGACTATGTGGGTTTCCGGTGTCGAAAGGTTGCAACATCATTGAGCTTGCACCTCCAAATGTGCATGAAAAATATGGTTCAAAATCAAACATTGCTTTTGGTTGGAAAATGGTGTTGATAGGTTATGGATGCGGAGTAGTGTTCGGAATGTCGGTGGGATATGTTGTTTTCCAAACTGGTAAGCTGAAATGGTTGGTGAATTTGGTTGAAAACCAACATGAGAAGAGGCGTAGAAGAAAGTCAAAGAAAGGCAATCGCAGCAATAGGCGAAGAAGGATCTAATTACTGCAAATGATGTTCAAGCATTAGTGTTGTATTTTTTACAATTTCTTGTTTTGCAGACCATTTTGCCTATGGTTACAGGTTGCATTGGTATTTGTCTATCTTTAATATTGTGCCAATTCTTCTGTCTTTCATTGCATTTCGTACTGTCTATAATGGTTTGTTTGAGTGTAACATTTTGTATGGTGGTGTTGTTTATGTCTTCTTTCATGACTTTCAATTCAGTCTTAATAATCTTTGCTACTGCTAACTAAAGGAGAACAAAATGTCTCAATGATCTCTCTTGTATTTTCATAATTTTTTTTACAAATGTGTCTAATGTTTTGCCTTTACCAATTTAACTATATGTCTTTATCTTTAGCATTGTGCATGGTGTATTCCCAGTGATGGCTTGTTCATGAATCACTTGACAAGCTAATGAATTAACATGTTAAGTTTATGGCTAACATGGAAATCAAGATGTTGATGTTGCAGAAAAAGTTGGAATTTCAAGCATGCATGTCCCTTTTTTCCCTCCATTTCTAGAGTAAACTTGGTTCGCTAACAAAGTTGATGTGAATTGAGGTACAATTGGTGGATCCCATGTCCCTAATTTCCTTTACGTAGGCTTAATTCAAATTTAACTATTTTATAAACGATGGGGAAAAGAAAAAGAAAGCATGAGAAATTAAACAGTGAATTGGAACATAAATGTATGTCCTAACCTAAGTTTGGAACACCGTGTATGTCCTAATCTGCACAGCACATGCTACTAACAAACTTCAAACTCGGATATAAGAATCGAATACGGGTTATATCATATCTCATACCCGAACGAAAACGTCAAACATAAATGTCGGATATAAAGTCGAACATAAGTGGCGAGATAATTATACATTGAATATACATAGAAAAACAAAATAAGTGTCCCATAATGATATAATGCTCCAACCTGCAAAAGAATTATGATCCACAGATGTTAAAGATAATGCAGCTCCACTAGCAATGGCTACTGTCATTGTCTCAATATTTTGATGTTTTGTCTCAAGATTTCAAAAAACAACAAACAGACAGATGAAACACATCCGCTAATTGCTCAAATTCTTACAAGCCTTTTAATCAAGAATTCATCTATAAGCTAACGACACGGCTGTAAAGAAAATGGTCAATCTAATCAATGTCAAGACTCGAGATGGTTTCAACAGGTTAGAAATGCTCTATGTTAATCGGAAATGGGTGTCAGCATCAAATATGAGTATTCAAGCATGGATTTTTTTTTTTACAAGACATGGGTGTCAGACACAAGTACTCGGAGCAATATAGGTAATCACATCCGGACTAGAGTCTATGGGGCACTATGGTAAGGTTTATGTTAGGAGTTAAGATGAGCTGTTTATCAGGGTTGGCATTTCAAAGAAGTCATCCTATCTATATTTTCCCCAAGATACATTTCGAAATTCAAACAACGAGTATCAAAATCTAAAGTCAAAACCTGTGTGCTGAACCATAACTGAGTTGCTTTTGGTGTCTTTAGGAAGGATACTGAGATTCCAACTTCTTTAAAACAGAACCGCGATACTGAAGCCACCGAACAATCCATGACTTCCGTGTCTCTTTGGGAACATCTCGACCTCGAAGCCATTGCTTCGAGGCCTGAATTAATAGGTGATCCATTGAAAGCTTTGAAAAAACAAGTCGGGATTCCTGATCATCATTTGAGTCACCATCCCGACCCTCAAAAACTAGTTTTAACGTATTTTCTGCATCAGCTTCACTTATACCCTTCTTGAACAATGCCTGATTCAACAATTTCATGAGAAATCAAAATTTTTGCTTGAAAACATCAAATGCAAGAAATCAACAAGTCATTTTACTTCTTTTCCTTAGTTATTTCCGTTTCTTTTATTACAAATAAAACGGTGAATGTACCTGAGAGGTCCCTGTATTCTAGGGGCCTAATCAAATTAGTCCTTCTACTATTAAGTGGATCAATTTAGTCCCTGTAATATTAAAAAGAATCAACTAAGATCAAATTGGAATAGAGTTAATATTTATTGTTTAAAAGATATCATTTACTGTTTAATAGAGCAACTACCTTTTTAAAGTTTTTGTGGTTCTGTAAATGAAATCTTTTGTTTGGAATTGAACTGCGACTGAAACAAATAATTTTCAAGACATTTTTTTATACAGTAAATGTTAACTGTGTTACAATTTGGACTTATTTGATTCTTTTTAATAGTATAGGGACTAAATTGATCCATTTAATAATAGGACTAATTTGATCCAATCCCTATAATATAGGGACTTCCTAGGTACTTTAACCCAAATGAAACCTAGAGGCTAAGTATTATGATCAATTATAAAAACTGCAAGTTCATTGTACATATAGGACTAAAATGGTCAAATTATAGTTTTGGTCTCTCTACTATATTAAAATTTAAGATCTTGTCCCTTATACTTTAATTTTGCATAATTTTCTACTCTTACTATTGCAATATTATTTGTTAGTCCAAATTATGCAAAACAATTTTAGTACCAGGACTAAATCCCAAATTTTAGTATAGTAGAGGGATCAAAACCAACTTTCTGAGAAACTTAGTACTAGCAACCAAACAAAGCCTTATTTGTCAATATGGTTTTAACATAATTATGAAACAAAAGAAGTTACTCGAAAATTTTAATTTAAAAGAGGAGTGCTTACTTGCTTGATTCTCCTTGGTCCCCAGGTTGATGAAGACCATCTAGATCGAGAAAATGCTTCGGCATACAAACTATCATTGATCAACCCTCTACAATAAGCCAAAATAGTCGAATTAGTTGTTTAACATGCAATAAAATTGAAAGCAATATAATGTACTAATGTAGGAAAAGTTAACATAACAGAATAAATTACATATAGAACCAAATACGACACCCTCGAAAATGTCAACCTTATAATCCACACACCTATTTTGTAAATCAGTAATAAATGTCTCGACATATCCGGATCAAATCTCTTGCCAAGCAGTTTCTTTCTCAGTTCAACTGCAGTAAATGCTCTGCAGAAAATGAAGATTGCATTCAGTGAAGAACAAGTGAAAATGAATACAGTACATAGGGTAAAAGCACCACGGAGGCCCTTATACTAGGAGTTGGATTATATTTTGCCCCTTTGACTAAAAAAAATAGCAAATTAATTCCTGTACATTAAATCAAAGAGCAACTGGTCATTATTTTCATCCATTTCTATTGTTAAAAACTGGCTTGACTGATGAAATAACCAGACAGTTACACATGGCATGCCACGTATACCTTATGCTGACGTACAAGGACCAGTTTTCAACAGTAAAAATGCATGAAAGTTTTAATAGAAGGACCGGTTTGCTCCTTGATCTAACGTACAGGGACTAATTTGCCCATTTTTTTAATAGAGGGAGCAAAATGCAATATGACCTTTAGTAGAAGGGCCACCATACTTTTAGCGCTACATAGTGAAATAATTAGTGAATTTCATATCCAAGAAATTGCGTGTTAACCTTGCTGCAAGTAATTCAATTGCCGACTTCTCTACATCTGACATTCTCTTGCAAACTTGTAACGGATTCTTTCTGTTAATATTTTGTCCTTGAGGCACATCCTCAACCACCTCTACAGGTTTCTCCAGTATTTCATCACCTACAAATTGGAGCAATTTAATTATCTTAAATCTATGTGTAATAACGATTTAAGCCGTATGAATCTAAAAATACTAAGAAGACTAAACTTGGTAACATGTTGGTGTTTCCACCTTAAAGGCCATCACTAACCCAAACTAATATGTATTACCGTCTGAGCTTCTATAAATGGACACAAAAACAATTCGAGAAGAAAAAGAAAAATCATTACATCCACAATGATGTAAGTTTGAAACCCACACTTCTAGCGATGTTTGCATACACAAATCTCGTAAACCATCAATTTGCATGCAAGAAACTTGTAAACTATATTACCCGTATAAACTTCTATACATGGACATAAATACAATCCAAAAAGACCATTACATCCGTAATGCTGCAAGTTCAAAATCAACAATTTTATCAGTGTTCACAAACAAGAGTCTCATAAACCATCAATTCCCAATAGCAATCCACTAGGATTAGATACTAAAACATGTTCACTATCATTCATACCTTGTTGAACATCATCATACAATGCAATTTTCTTGAACATTCCGCTTCGTGTTTGCGACTTTTTATAATAACACTGCCTTCATTGTTTGTAAGCTTTCTTCCAAATACATTCGAAGCAGCGCTTTTACGAGATTCATTCTTACTCAAACCCTTTGAATGTGGAGAAGTTTCGGGCTCTTCAGTTTCCAAAGATTTCTTTGGTATATACCTTACTGGAACTGATGAACTATATTCCTTCTCTTTCAAACAAAATATTGCCTTGTTGCCATTCACCCTGAAAAGTCAAAGCTTTAGAACTAGGGAAGTCGGGTCAATCTAGATTGGGAAAAATCGAGTTTTAATATTTTCGGATCATTTCAGTTTGAGTAAGTTTAAGTTATTCGAGTTTTTGGGTTGGGCCATTACGGTGGGGATTATTTCGGGTTCAGGCGACTTCGGATTACATTGGCGTTTAATGATCAAATTGGATTAGGTCAACTTAGGGTTCGGATTGATCAAACGTGAAACAGGTGAATCAAAGTACCAATTTTGCTTCACTTACTTTCATTTTCCTAGGAAACAAACAGAGAATAGAAAAAGAAAAGAAAAGAAAAACCCAAAATTTGGAGTGGGAGAGCTTACCAGGGAAATGAAAGAACTCGAAACCGAAGTGTGGATGAGATTTTGAAGCAAAAATCGACATTTTGAGAATCTTCAATTTCAAGTTCAGAGATTTTAGTTCTGTTAAAACTTTAAAATCCCTAACCTGAAGTTTGTGTCGAACGACAGCGTACTGACTGGTAATTTAAAAGCGCCCTTTTTTATCAACTATTAGGTAAGTTTATAATTTGGTTACTCCATTTTTAAAAAGTTACAAAATAATCTTTAAATTATTTAAAATTTTTTATTTAAGTCACCGGACTATTATTCAAATAGTCTTTAAGATGCTCTTTTTTATTTGTATTGTCAGTAACAATCGAAAACTCTCATTTCCATTTTCTTCTACAATTCATTTTCTATCATGAAACAACTTTAAACGCTAAAAATCTTTGAACCAAAAGCCAAACAACTTTCTTCTTCTATCTCTGATACTAACCATCAAATCAATATAGATCTAAAATATGCTCTTCTACTAATCAATGAATATCGATCCATCATAACGATTGTTGAAGGATCGTGTGGAGCTCGCTAGCCAGACTTTAAAAAAAAAAAAAAACTTAACAACCTAGTCATTTAGATAAAAGCTTTTAAATAGTTTAATAACTATTTTATAATTTTTTAAAGTTGATTAATCAAAATACAAACTTTTTAGTAGTTTAGTGTCTTTATATATAATTTTTCTTCCTCTCATAACAATGCAAAAATATTTTTATTTTAAGGTTTATATCACAATTTGTTTTAGATTATTTTAAATTCTTTCAGGTTTTGCTATTACAATCTTATCATGAGATTGTGTCAACTTTGCCAAAAGTGACATCTTACGAGACAAAATATCTAGGAACACACATGTAAGACATTTAAAACTTTTTTGACCTATCTTGTCAAGGGTTAGTGTTAGGTCCTCTTTCGCATGACTTACATGGATATAGTTTAATTTATCATTATCTCTTTACAATTCACCTAAAAGTTATTGTGCCTCTCTAATGGCAATCATAATGTGATTTGCGTTATAAACGTATGAAGTGTTGAAAAATGTGGATATCACATATTTAATAATAGTAATTATATGTTATTGTTTAGTATCATAAAAGATCAGTGCAAATTAAAAATGATTTAATTTGGTTAAGGTTTATCGAGCCTTAGTTATTAAATAAAGTATGAGCTAAATATGTATAGATATTTTAATAACTAATTTCTAATTGATAATGGGATGATTAAAAATTAGGTTATGATTCCTAACTTTTCTAATATTTTTAAAAAAAGAGAGAGTACTTCCATTACTTTTGTGCTAATTTAGAAGATATAAAGATTTAAGAAATCGATGAATTCAGGTACGCTTCCATATCTAATTTTATTCTTGATTTATTATTAATAATTTGAACTGATAAATCCTGATTAATAAATTTTTATATTAAATCTTATTTTTAGAGTTATAACAAGTGGTATTCGAATCTCAACATCTTAAATAATTGAGAACGAATTGAGAAATTAGGAGAATCCAACCTGCCAATTCTAGTCGGAAATTCATTGGGTTTTTGTTTGTGGGGTAATTGTAAGTAAAGTCATTCATTGTTTTGGATGTTTATAATTGGGTCCTTGAAGTCCAGTTTTCAATTTTGATAATTTGTCTATTGGTACCAGTTTGTTCAATCATGTGGGATAAGGATGACATGAAATTACAGTTTCATACAATCCCTTTTCTCCTGAACACAAATTGAGGACCTATATGATATATGTTTGTAGTAAAACACTATATTGATGCTACAAATGTTTATGCTTTTTCTAGATAGCATCTTATTTGTAAGATATAGAGATCATAGTGGGATACAATAAACTGAAAAGAGAACTACAAGGATGTTTAATTTCATGTCTCTGAAACTGTTATCTGCTTTATTAACCCATTGAAAGAACAACTTGTAGAACCGTCTTCCATTAGACAAAGAGCAGCTTTCTTCTTCAAATCCATAGCTCTCTTTCTGATATCCTTTCCTTCCATATCCACCATTAGTCTTTCTATTGTTCTTCCTATATTCCCTCTTTCTAGATTCTGCAATTCCAAGCCTATTTTCCAAACATTACATATGTAACTTGTGTTCAAGAGTTGGTCGCCAAAGAAAGGTCTGCATAGCATTGGTACCCCTTCACAAATGCTCTCAATGGTTGAATTCCACCCACAGTGGCTCCAAAATCCACCCACTGCAGCATGAGCCAACACTTCCTTTTGAGGTGCCCATTTCACAATGCAACCTCTTTCTCCCACACTCTCCTCAAACCCATTTGGCAAAGATTCAATCCATTCTGAGCCACAAACCATACCAGGTCTAACCACCCACAGGAAGGGTTGTTTACTGTTGGATAATCCCCAAGCTGTCTCAATTAGTTCTTGCTTATCAATGTTGGCAATGCTACCAAAGCTCACATAGATGACAGATTTGGGGGCTTGTTTGTTAAGCCAAGAGATGCATTTATCATCTTCAGTCAATAATGAGCCGCAAATGGCTGGAGCTAATTTGTGTAATGGTCCTACAATGAAAATTGGAGTAGGAAAGTATTGTCTTACCTTTGACAGTGCTTCTAGTTCCAAGAATTCCATTGAGTTCACAATTATAGCTGATGAGAACTTCATCATATTTGTGAATGTAGCTCTCACCTCCATCATCGCTTGAGTCGGATTCTGTACCATTAATGCTCGTAAGCGTTGAAGCTGCAGAGCTTGAAGCTCTGGTGATTCAATTCCAGACATTAATTCTGCAACACAAATTTAACCCAGACCAAAATTACGTATGATCATCATGTATACAAGTTGTTGCAACCAAATATTAAAGTGGTATGTATACCTTTCTCACCAAGTTGAGGAAGTACCGGTAATAATAGCAATGTTGTAGCCGAACTTGTACGCAAAGTTATCCCGGGTAGCCCCAGATCGTTGACTATAGTTTGAGCACAAAACATGAGTGTATCATAGATGACTGCAGCAATATGGTGATGAGAGTGCAAAATGTTTTCGAGGCATTTTTGTAATGGTGCTGCACAGTTTTTGTTGAGACTCTGCAAGGGACCTACAACATCTACAGTTGACACTAGAGATTCCTTCATCTTATCTGCAAGATCTTCATCTGAGAGTTGAGATTCCTTCATCTTATATTGTATGGATACGAAGGTGAATTCGGGGTGGTTTGAAGGGTTAAGAGAGTTCAATTCAGGGTGAACTATAGTGATTGAGAAGCCCTTTGAGTGCATGATAGTAGCCAGCTGGAGCATGGGAGTTGAGTGGCCTTGGAAGGGTGCCATAACAAGCACCAAATGACCGGATTTCTGTTGTTTCTCCATTTTTGTTCTCTCTTTCTCTGGCCTTACTGGTGGAGGACTCGAGGGGTAATGGAGTCAATAAATAAAAAGAAATTAGATATTAAAAACTAATTTTTCCTATATTCGCTTGCTTCCGAAAAAGGTGTCAATCAGCACATCAAATTTGACCTTACTCTTTCAAAAAAGGCCTGCTTTAGTCTTTGTTTGAGTGGAAAGTAAACCCAACATTCATAGGATACGGCCAAATCAATAAACATCAATTCGATTAGAAAATTTACGAAAATATTTTTTTATAATCTTTTTATTTTTAAAACCAAAACTTTATTTTAATATAATATTTATATTTTAATTCTTTCATGTTTTATTACTTCCATCTGTTGTATATATTGATAATATTGTTGATTGAGTTACTGTTACAAGTAGATCTATTCATGAGTCGAGGCGGGTAGCCCGTCTGAAAAGTGGAAGGATTTAGATCCAAACTAATTGTGGTGCAATTAGAATTATTGATATGATATATTAACGTGTTTAAATTTCATTTTACTCACTATTTTATCTATTTTTTTATTTTAATATTATACATATTTCATATGTTATTATTAATTAGTTCAAAACTAAACATTTCATTATTTATTGTATATTATTTTTAAACTAATATTTATGTTCTAAGTACGTTGTTTTCACACGTATACACATATGATAGAATTTCTAATGGATAATAATTTTTAATTAAATTTAATTAGAAAATATATAAAAAATTATATTTAAATAATAGAATGAATGGTGAAATTGTTTTAAACAATATCTGAGTTTTGACCTAATTCATTAACAAAGTCTTGTGTATGCAATTTTACAAAAAAATTATAGATAAGATAAAACGATCATTGAAAATTTGTGTTACTTGGATTTTTTATTTTATTTAAATTATTCATGATTTTATGTTGAACATAATCGAGATATGATCTTCTAAATATATATTAAAAAAAGAGTTAACATACACTCTTTATGTTTATATTGAGTTCACGTACAAATCCGGACAACATAGATGTAACATACAATTACCAAACTAGACCAAACCAAAACAAATGTTTATAGTTTCCACCGTGAAAGAGAATGATGCCTACTCGGTTTTCCAAGCATATAAAACATAACAAAACTTTGGAACATTTATGTTGCAATCATCATCACTGTTTATGATAGAGTTTGAACCTGGTTCACCTGGTATGAAAATAAATAATAGTAATTATATGTTATTGCTTAGTATCATAAAAGATCAGAGCAAATTAAAAATGATTTAATTTAGTTAAGGTTTATCGAGCTTTAGATATTAAATAAAATATGAGCCAAATATGTATAGATATTCTAATAACTAATTTCTAATTGATGATGGGATGATTAAAAATTAGGATTAATGTGCAAAAGTGATATATTAGGGTTATGATTCCTAAATTATATATATATATATATATAAAGAGAGTCGCTTTCTCTCTTAATTATTTCTGTGCTAATTTAGAAGATACAAAGATTTCAAGAAATCGATGGATTCAGGTACGCTTCCACATCTAATTTTATTCTTGATTTATTCTTGATAATTTGACATGATAAATCCTGATTAATAAATTTTTGTATTAAATCTTATTTTTAAAGTTATAACAAGTGGTATTCGAATCTCATCATCTTTAATAATTGAGAACGAATTGTGTAACAGCCCGGTTTAGACACTAATCAGAACAGTGGTTTCGAGACCATAATTCCGAGGTCAAAATGATAATTTAATATTAATTTCTGTGTGAACAGTATGTGATTTAGCCTGTGTGATAATTTTATCGATTTTGTGCCGAATTATGAAAAAGGACTTAATCGCATAAATTATAAAAGCAATGTGCTGATTTATAAGTACCTGATTGTTGTTGTTTTTTATAATATAGAGGTCTCATGAGGCAATTAGCCATTATTAAAGATAGTGGATGGTTAAATGACATGTTAGCCTTAATATATATTTGTCTTATATGATTAATAAAAGGACAAATGAGTAAAATGTTTAATAAGGTAATATTAATAAAACAAAAACATGAAATTAGATGAGTATTCATCTTTCACCCACCGAAAATAGAAAAGAAAGAAGGGTTAGTGAGCTTTGAAGGTTTCGGCGAGCTTAGGCACAAATTGATATGTGATTTCAACTCAGTTTTTGATAATTTCTACATTTTCGTAATCATTGCTTCGAGCTCTAGCTAACCCATGCTTAAATTTTGTGAATTGATGATGTCTTTGTGATGAGCCATTGATGAACACTTGAGCTATGTATTAGTTGATGGTGAAATATGGAAACTTGGTGTTAAACTAACATAATTTGTATTGGAATTTCTAGTGAAATTGAGTATTTTGGACTTAATTGAGAAAATGAAAAAATTGAGGGTTATTTTGTAAAATGCCCTAAATAAGTATGTGTGGACTAAATTTAATGAAATTGTAATTGAATGGACTGAATTTGAATGTGTATAGACCAAGAGAAGAGAGGTTCAGATCGAGATCAGTGCAAAGATAAGGTGTTCGATTAATCGACCGTTTCAATAGTTCGACGTCCGAGGTAAGTTCGGACATAATACGTATATTTAGTTATGTTTAATGCTTTGAAATGAATGTTGTGATAAAATTGAAATGTGAATGCTATGTGAGAGCTTGAGTTATATGGCACTAAGTGTGCGTATTCGGAAATGTAAGCGATATGAATAGCACTGTGTGTGCGAAATAATATGAGCTCCGACTTGGTGATTGGCACTGTGTGTGCAATAATGATTTAAGATCGGTTTGATATATATGCACTATGTGTGCGATGCTAAATAAGTTTTGGCTAACTATTTGGTCACTAAGTGTGCGATTGAATTGAAGAAGAGATGGAAGTTGATCGAAAAGAAATAGTGAGTATTGAGTAGCAAATGTAATTGACAACTAAGTGTTGGCTAATGTACGTTCAGAACCTATGTGGTCGATGATTCTATGAATGAGATTTATGAAATGTTAAATGAGCACATAGGCTTTGGGATGGTACGTTATTAAAATATATAGTTGTGAAATAACCTATGTGATAGTTTATTTTGATTTTAATGTGTTATGTTACAAACTTACTAAGCTTTGAAAGCTTACTGTGTGATTTATTTCTCTACTTTACAGTGTCAGTAAAGCTAGCTCGGATTTGGGAATCGTCAGCATTTCTATCACACTATTGGCCATCTATTTTGGTACTTTTAGAAAAATGTACATAGTTGAAATATATGACATGTATAGGCTAGTTGTTTTGGAACATGTTTGAGATGTGTAAATAGCCAAGTGATGTGGCTAAATATATGTTGGCTATAAGTATGAATAGATTTGATATATCATGCATATCATGGTATGGCTTGTTAGTAATGAGAAAGTCTTATGAATGGTAATTTTAATGATGGTTTGATGCTAGTAGGATCTAGTGAACTTGAGGATGGATCATGTTTGGTATTGATTGTGTTCAAGTTGTGCAATTTAGTTTATAAGTTGATAAGTTTAGAAAAGAGATTGAATTGGAATGATATGATGACCATTTGATATGTTTTTTATTGTCATTTGTTTGGAGGATTATGCTTGTATATGCTTGTAGAGAATGACCCTAATGTGGGTGGCAATTTGGCTTTGCAAATGGCCTGTTTTGTCTACACGGTTGTGGCACATGGGCATTTCTAGTGACCGTGGGACTAAGTCAGTAGTTAACCTAAGTGTACACGGCCTTGGCACACGGACGTGCCTAATAGCCGTGTGGTTTAGTCTGTATATGGTTTAAGAGCACACGGCCATGGTATACGGGCGTGCCTAGTTGCCGTGTGGAGAAGTCAATATACATGCCCTGTTTTGGCACGATCAAGACATATGGGGGTGTTTGGTGCCCGTGGAAGGCACACGGCCTTCCCATACGGGCGTGTGTCCTGTATAACTTAGAAAAGTTTTAAATTTTTGAGAATTTTCGTAAAAGTTCGGTTTAGTCCCGACCCCTTTCTAGCATGTGTTTAAGGTCTCATAGACCTCGATAAGGGACGATATAATTGTAATTGAATGTGATTGTTTGATGATTTTGTATCGTGAATTAGATGTGAAATGTTCCGATTGATCGGTAATGCCTCTTAATCCAATTCCGGCGACGGTTTCGGGTTAATGGGTGTAACAAATTGATTGTGGAAGAAAATAAATTAGGAGAATCCGACCTGCCAATTCTAGTGGGAAATTCATTGGGTATTTGTTTGTGGGGTAATTACAAGTGAAGTCATTCATTGTTTTGGATGTTTATAATTGGGTCCTTGAAGCCTAGTTTTCAATTTTGATAATTTGTCTATTGGTACCAGTTTCGTTTAATTTATTATTAGAAAGAGATAGACATGAAATCACAGTTGCATAAACACTATATTGATGCTACAAATGTTTATGCTTTTTCTAGATAGCATCTTATTTGTAAGATATAGAGATCACAGTGGCATACAATAAACTGAAAATATAGAACTGCAAGGATGTTTAATGTCATGTCTCTGAAACTGTTATCTGCTTTATTAACCCATTGAAAGAACAACTAGTAGAACCGTCTTCCATAAGACAAAGAGCAGCTTGCTTCTTCAAATCCATAGCCCTCTTTCTGATATCCTTTCCTTCCATATCCACCATTAGTCTTTTTATTGTTCTTCCTATATTCCCTCTTTCTAGATTCTGCAATTCCAAGCCTATTTTCCAAACATTACATATGTAACTTGTGCTCAAGAGTTGGTCGCCAAAGAAAGGTCTGCATAGCATTGGTACCCCTTCACAAATGCTCTCAATGGTTGAATTCCACCCACAGTGGCTCCAAAATCCACCCACTGCAGCATGAGCCAACACTTCCTTTTGAGGTGCCCATTTCACAATGCAACCTCTTTCTCCCACACTCTCCTCAAACCCATTTGGCAAAGATTCAATCCATTCTCGAGCCACAAACCATACCAGTCTAACCACCCACAGGAAGGGTTGTTTATTGTTGGATAATCCCAAGCCGTCTCAATTAGTTCTTGCTTATCAATGTTGGCAATGCTACCAAAGCTCACATAGATGACAGATTTGGGGGCTTGTTTGTTAAGCCAAGAGATGCATTTATCATCTTGATCAATAATGAGCCGCAAATGGTTTGGAGCTAATTTGTGTAATGGTCCTACAATGAAAATTGGAGTAGGAAAGTATTGTCTTACCTTTGATGATTGCTTCTAGTTCCAAGAATTCCATTGAGTTCACAATTATAGTGATGAGAACTTCATCATATTTGTGAATGCAGCTCATCTCCATCATCATTTGAGTCGGATTCTGTACCATTAATGCTCGTAGCGTTGAAGTCTGCAGAGCTTGAAGCTCGGAGATTCAATTCCGGACATTAATTCTCGCAACACAAATTTAACCTGGACCAAAATTACGTATGATCATCATGTATACAACTTGTTGCAACCAAATATTAAAGTGGTATGTATACCTTTCTCACCAAGTTCAGAAGTACCGGAAATAATAGCAATGTTGTAGCCGAACTTGTACGCAGTTATCCTGGGTAGCCCTGCATCGTTGACTATAGTTTGAGCACAAAACATGAGTGTATCATAGATGATGCGCAGCAATATGGTGATGAGAGTGCAAAATGTTTTGAGGCATTTTTGTAATGGTGCTTTGCACGATTTTTGTTGAGACTCTGCAAGGGACCTACAACATCTACAGATTGACACTAGAGATTCCCGAGCTTATCTGCAAGATCTTCATCCGAGAGTTGAGATTCCTTCATCTTATCTGCAAGATCTTCATCCGAGAGTTGAGATTCCTTCATCTTATCTTGTATGGATACGAAGGTGAATTCGGGGTGGTTTGAAGGGTTAAGAGAGTTCAATTCGGGGTGAACTATAGTGATTGAGAAGCCCTTTGAGTGCAAGATAGTAGCCACCGGAGCATGGGAGTTAAGTGGCCTTGGAAGGGTGCCATAACAAGCACCAAATGACCGGATTTCTGTTGTTTCTCCATTTTTGTTCTCTCTTTCTCTGGACTTACTGGTGGAGGACTCGAAGGGTAATGGAGTCAATAAATAAAAAGAAATTAGATATTAAAAACTAATTTTTCCTATATTCGTTTGCTTCCGGAAAAGGTGTCAATCATGACCTTACTCTTTCAAAAAAGGCCTGTTTTAGTCTTTGTTTGCGTGGAAAATAAACCCAACATTCATAGGATACGGCCCAAATCAATCTAACATCAATTCGATTAGGAAATTTACGAAAATATTTTTTTATTTTGAAATCAAAACTTTATTTTAATATAATATTTGTATTTTAATACTTTTATGCATGCTTTATTACCTCCATCTATTGTAGATACTGATAATATTGTTGATTGAGTTACTATTACAAGTAGACCTGTTCGTGAGTCGGGTCGAGTAGCCCGTTCGAAAAGTGGAAGAATTTAGTTCCAAATCAATTGTGGTGCAATTAGAATTCTTGATATGATATATTAACGTGTTTAAATTTCATTTTACTCACTATTTAATCTATTTTTTATTTTAATATTGTAATTATTTCATATGTTATTATTAATTAGTTCAAAACTAAACATTTCATTATTTATTGTATATTATTTTTAAACTAATATTTATGTTCTAAGCAGGGGCGAATCCAGGGAGGCTGACATGGGCCCCGACCCCTTAAAATGTAAAATTGTTATTTAGACCCTTAAATTTTTTTAAAAATTTTATATTAGTAAAGGTAAAATTACACTTTGACACCCTAAAATTATAAAAATTCAATTTAATCCTTATAAAGATATAAACTATAAAAAATTAAAATTTCATCCTACTTCACTAAAAAGCTTACAAGCTTCCCCAGTTTCTAAGTACGTTATTTTCACACGTATACGCATATGATAGAATTTCTAATGGATAATAATTTTTATTTAAACTTAATTATAAAATATATATAAAAAATATATTTAAATAATAGAATGAATGGTGAAGTTGTTTTAAACAATATCTAAGTTTTAACCTAATTCATTAACAAAGTCTTGTGCATGCAATTTTACAAAAAATTATTGATAAGATAAAACGATCATTGAAAATTTGTGTTACTTGGACTTTTTATTTTATTTAAATTATCCATAATTTTATGTTCAACATATTTCTACACATAATCGAGATATGATCTTCTAAATATATATATATATAAAACTTAACATACACTCTTTAGGTTTATATTGAGTTCACGTATAAATCCGAACAACATAGATGTAACATACAATTACAAAACTAGACCAAACCAAAACAAATGTTTATAGGTTCCACCGTGAAAGAGAATGATGCCTACTCAGTTTTCCAAGCATATAAAACATAACAAAACTTTGGAACATTTATGTTGCAATCATCGTCACTGTTTATGATAGAGTTTGAACCCGGTTCACCTGGTATGAAAATAAATAATCCATGGCTTGAACCGGATTTATTATATAACCAGTCATGTACATCCCAAAAAACTTGTATGGGTGTTTTGTTAACTGTGACTATTTCATTTCCTCTGAACCTCCAATGAAGGTTCATAACTCGAATGATGGTTGTACCGTCTATGGTAACCCACATTTCGGGATCATCGGGATCGGATAGACAGTTCTCGATTATAATGTCATGTTCTTGTATCCCTTCGCCTAGTTTGGTCTTGGAACAAAAGAGTCTTTTCCCAGGAATATGCTCTTGCTTGCACAACAAGGTAGGGTCTATCAAGGAAAGTTTTTTCTTGGTTCTTTTTAAAGCATCTTTTTCCATGTCACCTATAACTAATACCACTTTTTCATCACACACCATTGCTACATAATAGTCTGAGCAAGGCTCGGGGCTAGCATTGAACTTTGTTTCTCGAAAATCCCAAAGAAATATCGACCACTTTCGCCATCTATTTTGATGTTTTTCGACCACTTTTTTCCCCAAAATTGCCATCCATTTAAATCAATCTTGCAGTATTATGGCTTTGATCATCACAAGGACTTTCTACACTTATAGTAAATGAATGGCTAACCGGCTTTTGCACCATGTAGCCAGTTACTTTGCGGTACAAGTCCCCAATATTGGCACCGTAGATAGAGGTGACCAACATTGTCAAAGATTATCCGTTTTACCGATTCTCCTTCTGCTTTCCCGTTGATGGCGGTGGCCTTGGAATATTAGGTAATGCAAATTCCCTCGAGATTTTTAACATTTTTGAGGCCCTTGGCACAATGGTGTTTCAAACTTGCATTTGTTACCAAATGCTCTGGCTATATCCGATATGATCCAAATCTACTTTCTTTTCTGCATGAAGTGGATGAGACATTTAGCCTCAAACTTTGCATGAATGTAAGATATGCATCTAAAATAGGCTATTCTGAGAAAATTTGAAAGCTCAAAACCGACCATATACTAGAAGATAATATATTGAAACCGATACGTATTAATGGATTGGAAATTTGCAGATATATGAGTTGAAGAAATGGTTCCATGCTAATGGTTTCGGAGTTAGTAACAATGGAAGTTTAACTTTGCAAATTTTACATCTAAACTGAGGTTGTCAATGTTTATCAATCTTAAACAGAAAATTTTCTGGTTTTTCTCTACCATTACTATTTATAGACCTTTGAACAAGTTTTTTAAAAGCCATCTAAATCAATGTCTATTTGACGTACTAAGCATGCAGTTCGAGACACGGTCAGATCGTAGACGAGAATTAGCCTCTCTATTTGTAAAGATTGAAGCCTTAGGTGTTAGAGCAAGGCCGTATTTGTAATCAATTTTATGTAAAGAGCTTTGTTTTCTAAATGAAGTTTCCTGTATGGAATTGAATCAGTGTTGACACCTCTGTGCATTCGTTTGCATTGCATCACATCACATCACGTTATATGCATTAAGGGTCATTAAAAGATTTTAATAATAAAATTATTTTAGCACCCTAGAAACCGACGAAAACCAACCCATTATACATTACTACAATACCCGTCGTAAGGCAAAGGCAATGGATCAGAGAATGAAAAGACTGGAACAAATGCAAAAGGATATGCAGGATCAGATGTAGGAACAATTGGCAAAGATACAGCAGGATATAAGGGATCAGATAGTCGAATCTCAAAGTAATATGATGGATCAGCTGGCCCGGCTATTGGCAGAAAGAGCCGACAAAGGAAAGAGTACTATTACCAACTCTGGTAACCACAATGAAGAATCTCCTCCCCCTCAGGGTCTCACCCCAACTCATACCCAAGTGCAGCCAGATGTAAACCCACAAAGGGTACATATTACCGTCAGACCTTAATATCAGGCTGATGCTTCGATACCAATAAATTTTCCAACTGGCTCGGGTTCAAATCCAGAAGATCATCCAATTAGCCTTGGGGTCCCCGACCTAGATGAGGTAATAGAAACAGAGAAGGCAAGAGTAAAGCTACCCAAACAGTTCGAGGAAAGGTGCAAGTGGCTAGAAGAAAAGTTCAGGGCCATGGGAAGTGCTGACTGCCCCCGCAGACTTGATGCTAAAAATCTGAGCTTGGTTCCAGATCTAGTGCTCCCTCCAAAGTTTAAAACTCTAGAATTCGAGAAATACAATGGGACCACTTGCTCTGAAGCCCAAATCATGATGTTTTGTAGACGGATGGCTGGATATGTGAACAATGATCGACTTTTGATTCATTGTTTTCAGGACAGTTTGGTGGGAGCAGCATTAAGATGGTATAAACAACTCAACCGTACTGATATTAGATCCTGGACAGACCTGGCCCAAGCCTTCATGAAGCAGTATAATCATGTCACGGATATGACGCCCGACCGAATCATACTGCAAAACATGGAGAAGAAATCGAATGAAATTTTTAGGCAATATGCACAGAGATGGAGAGAAGTTTCCATGCAAGTCCAACCACCCCTCCTGGAGAAGGAAACTGTCATGTTGTTTATCAATACTTTGAAGGCACCTTTTATCACTCACATGGTAGGGAGCACCACTAAAAGCTTCGTAGACATAGTGATGGCGGGAGAAATGATAGAAAATGCCATAAGAGGTGGAAAGATCGAAGCAGGAGAAACCGCTAGGAGGTCGGTTCCTAGGAAAAAAGATAACAAGGTGAATAATGTAAGTACGTATGATAAAGGGTACTCGAAAACAGTTACAATTAACTCACCAAAAGTTGTGACTGCCAAGCAACAAAGGTTGACAAGACAAGAACCAGGCCCAAGACAAAATTTCGAAAAGCTCTAATTTACGCCAATCCCAATGACGTACAAGGAGATGTACCAAACGTTATTCGACTCGCATGTTGTGTCTCCTCACCATCTTAAGCCAATGCAGCCTCCGTATCCGAAGTGGTATGACGCAAATGCGCAGTGTGAATACCATGCGGGGATCACTGGACACTCAATAAAAAATTGCCTCGCCTTCAAAAAATTGGTCGAAAAGCTCATCGATAGGGGTGTTGTGGAATAAAAGGACATGTCGTACACCACAAATCCATTACCCAACCATGTTAACAGTGGGGTCAATGCAGTCGGCGAAATTTTGGAGAAAAGAACCAAAACAAGTATCGCGGAGGTTAGGACGCCCTTAAGATTGGTCTGGAAGGGAATGGTTAAACAGGGGCTAATCACTGCGAAAAAGAGTCAGGAAGGGCAGGCAAATCATTGTGAGTACCTTCAAGAGTCGGGGCATGAGATTCAGGACTGTGAAGAATTCAGAACTTTGGTACAAATTTTAATGGATAATAAAGAGGTCGAGTTTTATAATAAAGGCACAGAAGAAGGGAGTATATGTGTAATAGCCCAAATTTCAGTGATGTCAAAATTAATGGTTCGAGATCACCAAATCTGACAAATGAACTTGTAGGCTATATTATTTAATATTTACGAGCCAAATGTAGCTTTTAAAATATTTTTAAAATAGTAAATTATGTTTTATAAAGATTTATTTGGTCAGGAAATCGAGAAAAAGAGGTATCGAGATCTCGGTGTTATAAACCGAGTCATAAATATTTTTATGAATGTTTACGGAATGTCAATAAGGTAGTATTAAAATTCCGTTAGAAAATTTTCACGTTTGGATATGCAATTAAATGAAAAAGACTAAATTGAAAAAGGTGTAAAAGTTTCATTATAGATTAAAGAAAGTATAAAGGACCAAAATGGCAATTAAGCCATTTTGTTTAGTTGAGGCGGTTTATTGTGAAGAAAATCTGAGATTTTTTATGTTTAATATATATTATTATATTATATTATTATATTATTATATTATATTATTACAAAAAAAAAAAAGGAGATAGAATAGAAAGAGAAACCCAAAACGAAGCAGAGAGCAGGGAAGGAAAGAAAGAAGAAGAGAAGAGAAAGAAGAAAAGGAGCAAAATTGGAAAATTTACAAATTAGCTAAATAAAAAGGGGATCAAATTAGAATATCTAGATTTCTCTTGATTTCTCTTCATTTTCTTCAGCTGAAAAACAGCCATGGGAGAGAGCTTCAAGCTGGTTTTCATACTCAAGCTTCATGTAAGTTTAATTCTTGCTTTCTCCTTGAAATTTCTATGTTTTTGGACTTTTACAATTGGATCCAACTTGCTATGTCATTAGTTTTTTATTCTATAGCTAATTTTTAAAGTTGATGTGGATTATTAATGGAAGAATATGATGAATAAATATTGATTTGGAGTTTTTAATTTTGTTATATGATGATATTATCAAGTGAAATTGATGAAAATTGATTTTAGGACCTAATTGTGAATTAGCTGAAATTATGGCCTAGTGTTAAAATTCTGATTTCAAAGGTTATGAAGTAGTTTAAAATGATAGAGAAAAGTATTAAATGAGAAAATTAACTCAATTTAGGGGTTAATTCAGCAAGGACTAAATTGTATGAATTGTGGAATTAGGGACAAAATAGAAATCAACATGTTACACTAAAGCAGTTTTGGACAACAGCAGTTGTCTAACTTTGAAAAATCACCAAAAATTGTAGAAATTGAATTAGAAGTTGAGATAGATATGGAATTAAAGCTTGTTGAGTCTATTTTCATATAAAAGAAACATAGCAAGCAAAGGAAGTCTACATTTTGAGATATTTAAAGTTTTGCAAGACTGGTTTAGAATAACTTCGTGATCCCCTGTTCTTACTTTAAAAATTCACTAAAAATTGTACAAAAAGAATTATGAGTTATAATTTATATGTTTAGAACCCTGAATGAGTCTATTTTTAATATAAATAAACGTGAACATCATCTGAATCTTGTATAAAGAGATAATTAATTTTTAGTGAAGAAGGGTCGGAACTGCCAGACAGCAGAACAGGGGTGACTTTGATGAATAAACTGTACTAATTGGCCACACCAAAAATTCTGGAAAAATTATGGTAAGAAGATATGTGAGTCTAGTTTCAAATAAAATTAACAGATCTTAATTTGGAGTTCTGTAGCTCAAGATAAAAATAATTTAGTGACTATGACACGGATAGACAGCTTGAATATTCACATGAGTAAATAGTGAAAATTATAGAAAATGTTACTTACAAGTGTGTTGTTTATACTAAGGATGTGGATGGAGAGGAGGAGGAGGGAAAATAATATATGAATGACTTGCGTATAAATTGATTACATGCTCAATTATAATTGATATAATGTTTTATTTGGAATATTTATTATGAAATTATGATTATCGTTATAATACAAAAAATTGAAGTTGTGAGTTTATATGGCTAAATTTTAGTGATCATTTGTTAATTTTATGAATTTCATTATGTGTTATTTCATATGTATTGATGATCAAATTGAGCATTTCATTTCAGTGACAACATGAATTGACAGAAAATACAATGGTTGAACCATGGCAACAAGTGATAAGTGATAGCTTCGGCTACACTTATCTGATCAAAGACAAGTGAAAGTGAAAAGTGGTAGCTCCGGCTACCTGATCTTAGTGAAAAGTGGTAGCTCCGGCTACCTGATCAGTGAAAAGTGGTAGCTCCTGCTACCTGATCAGTGAAAAGTGGTAGTTTCGACTACCTGATCAGTGAAAAGTGGTAGCTCTAGCTACCTGATCAGTGAAAAGTGGTAGCTCGGCTGCCGATCGATGAAAAGTGGTAGCTCTAGCTACCTGATCAGTGAAAAGTGGTAGTTTTGGCTACCTGATCAGTGAAAAGTGGTAGCCTCGGCTACCTGATCAGTGAATAGTGGTAGCTTCGGCTACAAGTGACAAGGGATTTCCGTGTAAGACCATATCTGGGATATGGCATCAGTGATTATCAGTGACATTCAAGGCATACCGATGCAGAACAATTTCGTAAGACGTTCACTAAATTGTCGAAGTTGGTAAGTGTTATATAGAATTATGTGATATAAGGAAATATGAGTTGATGATAAATGAATATAGAACTTGGTTGATGAATGAGCTCATTTGTGATTATATATTTGTACACCCTTGAGTGTATTATCCGTATGAAATGGTATTCGAATGAGTTAATGAGAAGAGTTCTAAAATGACATAATCTAAATTCGAAATGAAATATTATGAAAATGTACTTGGAATGTATTGGTATGTCTTGTGTATGTTATTTGAGTTCATAATATGGAAAGTAAATGTATGTGAAAATATGAGGTGATGATATCTGTACATGGAATTTATTGATGGATACATACATCCTAATGGATTTTAGAGAACATTGAAATTGGGCTCAATAAGTGAGTTGCCAATTTAAATTGTAATTGGCACGAAGAGTTAGTGAATTGCATGATTATGAGTTGTTACACGTATTTGTCAAAAATACGAGGAAATGATGCTAAATGATACATGGAAATATGAGACTATAATATATAAAAACATGGAATGTGTTGATAAATGTGTTTATTCATAATTATAGAATTTTTGCATCTCAAGTGCACTATATGTATAAAGATGATGTTTCAAATGATTGGGTAAGTAAAACTCAAATATGAAGTAGTTTGAAACCAAGACAAATTGTTATAAAAAAAATGTATATGAAAAACAGAGGTGCGATTGTTATAAGCTATATGAATACATAGGATGAAAAAGTACAAGTACAAGAGAAATTTAATAAGAATTGAGCCCATATACGTTTCTTGTTATTTATATGAAGTGTACGACTAACAAATCGTATTAAGTATAAGGCTCAGTTGAATATCTTAAATTAGTTTTTATATGTATTAAATGTGGTGAAGAATAAGGATCAAATGAGTGAGAAATATGGCTTGAAAAATAGCATAATTTGTGAAAATTAACTTTACCACACGGCCAAGCAACACGGGCGTGTACTAAGGCCGTGTGACCCAAGTTTCTCCACAGATGCAAGTCAGAGAGTTATACGCCCTAGAGGCTCGGCCATGTGAGCCACACGGGCGTGGGAACCTTGTAAATGAGATAAACTTAAGGATTTTGCGAAAAATTTTATACGATTTTGATTTAGTCCTGACCCAATCCCAATGCATGATTTGAACTTTAAGGGTCTGATAAATGAAACTTTTATAATAAATTTTAATATTTAAGCGATAAATGGTTTAAATAATCATAAGTGTTTCGTACTCTTGGTAATGCCTCATACTGCTTACGGCGTCGAACACGGGTAAGGGGTGTTACAATATGCACGGCAGGGTTAACAGCAGAGAGTTCGAAAGCCAACCTGCCAAATGTTATACAAGCAGGAACTCCGGTAGCACCAAAAGTAATAATACAAAGGCTCACGGCTAAACACAATGTAGTAGTCTTCGCGAAAGAGAACCTGACTAGCAGTGAAGCGAGAGCACAGGCAGCACCGAAGGTGATAATACGAAGGCCTACTATTGAATGCAATACAGCAGTCTCTGCAAAGAATAATCTGGTTAGCAATAAAGTGGAGATACGGGAAGCACCGAAAGTGATAATACGGAGGCCCTCAGCCTTCGCTTACAAGTGCAACAAAGAGGTTTCCTGGAATTATGAGTGTAATATAGTAGTCCCAGGAAAGGATAATTTGGTTAATACGTTAAAGGAAGGCCCAAACGTAGGCTTTCACACTCGTAGCGGGAGACGATATAATCTGATAAAAAGGAAAGCTCCAATGGTGGAACAAGAGAAGGAAAAGCTAATCCAGCCCGAGTTGACGATTAAAGAATTCGTGACGGAAGAAGAAGCTGAAGAGTTCCTAAAATTTCTAAAACATAGTGAATAATGCGCGGTGGAACAGTTGCATAAGCAACCAGCTCGCATATCTGTGTTGGCTCTGCTTCAGAATTCGAAGACACACAGGAACGTGTTGATGAAGATTTTAAACGAGACCTATGTCGCCAATGATATCTCGGTTAATAAATTAGATCGGTTGATTGGTAACATCAGTGCGGATAACTTCATCCATTTCAATGAAGATGAAATACCACCAGGTGGTAGAGGATCCACCAAGGTTCTGCATATTACCACTAGATGCAAGGGGTACGTGCTACCGGGAGTATTGATAGACAACGGGTCGGCATTAAATGTACTAGCTTTGACCACCTTAAATAGATTACCGGTGGATAGTTCATATATGAAGAAGTTCCTGAGCATATTAAAAGCGTTTGACGGCACACAAAGGAAAGTATTGGGAAGAATTGAGATACCTTTATTGATCGGCCTGATTACTTATGAAATAGATTTTCTGGTAATGGACATCAAGCCCTCCTATAACTGCTTATTAGGAAGGCCGTGGATACATTCGGCAGAGGCAGTGCCCTCATCATTACATCAGAAAGTGAAGTTGGTGGCAGATGGTCGACTAATAACGATAGCTGAGGAGGACATTATCGCGGCTGTGACTAGTGAGACGCCGTATTTGGAAGCGAACAAGGAGACAACTGAATGCTCTTTTTGATCGCTCGAGTTTGTGAACGCGACTTTCGTCATGGAAGGAAATAGGGTCCCGGTACCAAGAATCTCGAGACCACCCGCATGGGACTAAAAATGACCGTGGAAAAGGGAGCTTTGCCAGGAAGAGAGTTAGGAAGGTACCTTCAGGAGAGAATGGTAGCTCCAATGTTGAAAGAGAAACAAGATCGCTTTGGCCTGGGATTCAGGCCAAATACAAGACAAAAGAAGGAAGAGTTAGGAAGGAGGCAAGAAAGGAGACGCTCACGATTGAGCAGTGGGGAAACCATGTGGGAATCTATGATAATTCCACACATATCCGAAAGTTTCGTGTCAGGAGGGATAATCCATGCTGGGCCAGAGGTACTAAAAGGGGAAAATATCATAATAACAAGAGGAAATGTCTGCATTAACGCCATATTTAAGGAGAAGGCTAAAGAGGGAACCATGGCAAATATTCAACCTTATGAGCCGGGGAGCGCTCTGGATAACTAGACTGTAGAGGAAATTCTTGTAGTATTTAGATTCTATTCAAAGTAATGTTCAGAACGCACTTATTGCTTAAAGGCCTAGAAACGATAAAATTTCTTTTGAGAAATAGGCATTTGTTTAAACGTTATTATATTAATGACATGCAACTTTGTTATCACTTGAAGCCAGCATTTTTCTATCTTTTCATTCTTTATTATTGCGATTACCTCAAATCATTTTCTCATAATGCAAACAGCCATTCATAAATTCATTCATCCTTGTCCTAATGCCAATAGGTCCCTGGGTATCAATGTTATGAGCGACGCTGCTGCCAGAGATTCAGAATATTCTTTTAAGCAAGGCATGTATTTAGAAGAATCACAGGATTTTGAAGATGACATGGACCATGACGTATCTCCTGACCTGTTAAGAATGTGGAGCAAGAGGAGAAACAAATTTTACCACATGAGGAAATCGTAGGGACTGTGACATTAGAGGAAGGAAAAGTAGTAAAGATTGGAACATGTATAGCTTAAAAAACAAGGCAGAGTTTTTCTCCCACACTCTCCTCAAACCCATTTGGCAAAGATTCAATCCATTCTAAGCCACAAACCATACCAGGTCTAACCACCCACAGGAAGGGTTGTTTCTTGTTGGATAATCCCAAGTTTGTCTCAATTAGTTTTGCTTATCAATGTTGGCAATGCTACCAAAGCTCACATAGATGACAGATTTGGGGGCTTGTTTGTTAAGCCAAGAGATGCATTTATCATCTTGATCAATAATGAGCCGCAAATGGTGGAGCTAATTTGTGTAATGGTCCTACAATGAAAATTGGAGTAGGAAAGCATTGTCTTACCTTTGACATGACTTCTAGTTCCAAAATTCCATTGAGTTCACAATTATAGCTGATGAGAACTTCACCATATTTGTGAATGCAGCTCTCACCTCCATCATCATTTGAGTCGGACTCTGTGACTATTAATGCTCGTAAGCGTTGAAGTCTGCAGAGCTTGAAGCTCTGTGATTCAATTCCGGACATTAATTACGCAACACAAATTTAACCCAGACCAAAATTACGCATGATCATCATGTATACAACTTGTTGCAACCAAATATTAAAGTGGAATGTATACCTTTCTCAAGTTCAGGAAGTACCGGAAATAATAGCATTGTTGTAGCCGAACTTGTACGCAAAGTTATCCCGGGTAGCCCCAGATCGTTGGCTATAGTTTGAGCACAAAACATGAGTGTATCATAGATGACTTGTATCATAGATGACTGCAGCAATATGGTGATGAGAGTGCACAATGTTTTCGAGGCATTTTTGTAATGGTGCTGCACAGGTTTTGTTGAGACTCTGCAAGGGACCTACAACATCTACAGTTGACACTAGAGATTCATTGAGCTTATCTGCAAGATCTTCATCTGAGAGTTGAGAGTCCTTCATCTTATCTGCAAGATCTTCATCTGAGAGTTGAGATTCCTTCATCTTATCTTGTATGGATACGAAGGTGAATTCGGGGTGGTTTGAAGGGTTAAGAGAGTTCAATTCAGGGTGAACTATAGTGATTGAGAAGCCCTTTGAGTGCAAGATAGTAGCCAGCTGGAGCATGGGAGTTAAGTGGTCTTGGAAGGGTGCCATAACAAGCACCAAATGACCAGATTTCTGTTGTTTCTCCATTCTCTTTCTCTGGACTTACTGGGGAGGACTCGAAGGGTAGTGGAGTCAATAAATAAAAAGAAATTAGATATTAAAAACTAATTTTTCCTATATTCGTTTGCTCCCGGAAAAGGTGTCAATCATGACCTTACTCTTTCAAAAAAGGCCTGCTTTAGTCTTTGTTTGAGTGGAAAATAAACCCAACATTCATAGGATACGGCCCAAATCAATCTAACATCAATTCGATTAAGAAATTTACGAAAATATTTTTTTTATTTTTGAAATCAAAACTTTATTTTAATATAATATTTATATTTTAATTCTTTTATACATGCTTTATTACCTCCATCTGTTGTAGATATTGATAATATTGTTGATTGAGTTATTGTTACAAGTAGACCTGTTCATGGGTCGGGCCGAGTAGCCCGTTCGAAAAGTAGAAGAATTTAGTTCCAAACCAATTGTGGAGCAATTAGAATTCTTGATATGATATATTAACGTGTTTAAATTTCATTTTACTCATTATTTAATCTATTTTTTTATTTTAATATTGTAATTATTTCATATGTTATTATTAATTAGTTCAAAACTAAACATTTCATTATTTATTGTATATTATTTTTAAACTAATATTTATGTTCTAAGCAAGAGCGAAGCCAGGGGGCTGGCGTGAGCCTCAGCCCTCCTAAAATGTAAAGATATTATTTAGACTCTTAAAAGTTTTTAAAAATTTTAAATTAGTAAAGGTAAAATTGCACTTTGGCCCCCCTTAAAATTATAAAAATTCAATTTAATCGTTATAAAGATATAAATTATAAAAAATTAAAATTTCAACCCCCCTTAAAAAATTGTTCTAGCTTCGCCCCGGTTCTAAATACGTTGTTTTCACACGTATACGCATATGATAGAATTTCTAATGGATAATAATTTTTATTTAAATTTAATTATAAAATATATAAAAAACTATATTTAAATAATAGAATGAATGGTGAAGTTGTTTTAAACAATATCTAAGTTTTGACCTAATTCATTAACAAAGTCTTGTGCATGCAATTTTACAAAAATTATAGATAAGATAAAACAATCATTGAAAATTTGTGTTATTTAGACTTTTTATTTTATTTAAATTATCCATAATTTTATGTGCAACATATTTCTAGACATAATCGAGATATGATCTTCTAAATATATATATATATAAACTTAACATACACTTTTTAGGTTTATATTGAGTTTACGTACAAATCCGGACAACGTAGATGTAACATACAATTACCAAACTAGACCAAACCAAAACAAATGTTTATAGTTTCCACCGTGAAAGAGAATGATGCCTACTCAGTTTTCCAAGCATATAAAACATAACAAAACTTTGGAACATTTATGTTGCAATCATCGTCACTGTTTATGATAGAGTTTGAACCCGGTTCACCTGGTATGAAAATAAATAATCCATGGCTTGAACCGGATTTA
Organism: Gossypium bickii; assembly: GCA_025503065.1. Classification (NCBI taxonomy): domain Eukaryota; kingdom Viridiplantae; phylum Streptophyta; class Magnoliopsida; order Malvales; family Malvaceae; genus Gossypium; species Gossypium bickii. The sequence continues at coordinate 561,553 of CP106721.1, read as the reverse complement.
TTATATAACCAGTCATGTACATCCCAGAAGACTTGTATGGGTGTTTTGTTAACTGTGACTATTTCATTTCCTCTGAACCTCCAATGAAGGTTCATAACTCGAATGATGGTTGTACCGTCTATGGTAACCCACATTTCGGGATCATCGGGATCGGATAGACAATTCTCGATTATAATGTCATGTTCTTGTATCCCTTCACCTAGTTTGGTCTTGGAACAAAAGAGTCTTTTCCCAGGAATATGCTCTTGCTTGCACAACAAGGTAGGGTCTATCAAGGAAAGTTTTTTCTTGGTTCTTTTTAAAGCATCTTTTTCCATGTCACCTATAACTAATACCACTTTTTCATCACACACCATTGCTACATAATAGTCTGAGCAAGGCTCGGGGCTAGCATTGAACTTCGTTTCTCGAAAATCCCAGTAAATATCGACCCTTTCGCCATCTATTTCGATGTTTTTCAGACCCTTTTTTCCCCAAAATTGCCATCCATTTAAATCAATCTTGCAGGCATTATGGCTTTGATCATCACAAGGACTTTCTACACTTATAGTAAACGAATGGCTAACCGGGCTTTTGCACCATGTAGCCGTTACTTTGCGGTACAAGTCCCCAATATTGGCACCGTAGATAGAGGTGACTGAACATTGTGCAGCATTATCCGTTGTTACCTGATTCTCCTTCTGTTTCGCCGTTGATGGCGGTGGCCTTGGAATATTAGGTAATGCAGCTCCCTCGAGATTTTTTAACATTGTTGAGGCCCTCGGCACAATGGTGTTTCAAACTTGCAGCTGTTACCAAATGCTCTGGCTATATCCGATTTGATCCAAATTATCTACTTTCTTTTCTGCATGAAGCGGATGAGACATTTAGCCTCAAATGTTGCATGAATGTAAGATATGCATCTAAAATAGGCTATTCTGAGAAAGCTGAAAGCCTGAAACTGACCATATACTAGAAGATAATATATTGAAACCGATACGTATTAATGGATTGAAAATTTGCAGATATATGAGTTGAAGAAATGGTTCCATGCTAATGGTTTCGGAGTTAGTAACAATGGAAGTTTAACTTTGCAAATTTTATATCTAAACTGAGGTTGTCAATGTTTATCAATCTTAAACAGAAAATTTTCTGGTTTTTCTCCACCATTACTATTTATAGACCTTTGAACAAGTTTTTTAAAAGCCATCTAAATCAATGTCTAAATTTAGGCAATACTTAAAAGCAGTAGTGTACAAGATTGTCTGCAAAAAAACAATGGATGAAAAATAAGTTATCTGGTATTTGGTTCGAAAAATATATGGATGCAATTATTCACTCATAACCGAGTCTGATTAACATTTTATTCATATAACTTGTGTTTGAAGGTATCCTTGATTATATTTAATGAAATATAGACCTTCTCTCAAGTAAAACAAATCATATATATATATGTATGTTTTTAAGTGTACATATAATCAGCTTCAATGACATATCTTGATCAGCAAATGCAACCTGGAACTTGGAAACACCAACCTCAGTACTTACTGTACAAAACCTTTAAAAATATATCGAATTCCAAGAATTTAATTCCCCTATATACTGTAGTATCATCAAGGCAAAACCAAAAATTTCCCACGAGGTGATGACCGGCTCCTTCGAAATTCAGGCATCAAAGTTTTACTTCCATCCTTTGCTTGTCGGTTTTTCTCTCCCAAAAAGGGTTCTACTGCTTGCACTGAGCCCCTGCACATGGTAATACAATGTACGTTACGACTAAATTGATGGTATATCATAACTTACAAATGGAAATTGGTAAAAGAAAGCATTGAAAGTACACCTTGGTTCAACATTCTGTGAATTCCTGGTGATGTTCTGTCGAAACCTCTTCGTCTTCAACGCGCTGGATGTAAGAGAGCCAATGAGTGTATTCTCGTTTTCTGTTTCGGAGAAGTCGCTTTTTCGAGGGTCCTCTATTTTCTCACCGGCATCTATTTCAGAAAGCAATGTGACTGCTGCATCGGTTTTTTGAAGTCTTGTAGGCAGTTGGTGCTTCATTTTAGCTTTGCTCTCAGCCTTGCTTTTCCTAATTCCACCTTGTCTAACATTAAGGGCTTGCCTAAACTGCTCTTCTTCGTGTTCCGGATGCAGTTTCCTCATGCTAAGTTTATCAGAGACGCTATCTTGTTTGGAAATCTCTTGAGAACTTACATGAACCCTGGAGGAGTTGCTATCTGCTGATGGGATCACGGTTGTATTGGCTAAGGATTTGTTAACCGGTACTCTAGCCGGAAATTGTACTTTTGAGACTGGTTGATTGTCAATTGTGTCAGCCTTGATCCTGCTTCTAATTAAGGCTCCTCTATCAGTGGATAAGGACCTCCGAACAGGAGGAGACGGTGACCTTGCATTTATTGCACTCGGTAATCTCTCTTCAGCTAGAATAGGCATCTTAGGAAACGTCTCCTTGTCTGCAAACACGGATGGAAATCTTGACCTCCTTTGCTTACCCGAAGAGCAGCTTCTTGCCTGAAAAGGATCCAATATAGCCATAAAATAGATGTAAACAGCTTCATTATTCAAAAACTACTGTCGAACTTTGAATGTCCAATATTTCTTCAGTTACCTCTGTGATTCTATTATCATCACCACGTCTCGGAGATGATTCAGGCTTACGTCTTGGAATATGGGGTGAAACCGCTCTAGCTCGTTGAGATTCATTCGCGCTTCGAGCATTTCCACCTTTCAGTTGTTCTACTTCTGCTTCTTTCTTTTCCAATGCGAGTTTAAGATTTGATATCTATAATAATGATTAAATAAGGTATAAGACAATTTTGCATCCAAACTATATATAACAATGGCACTTAAAAATTTTAATAACTTACCTCTTCTTTAAGTTCTCGGATTTCACCAGTTTCCTTGTTCGATTTAGCTGCCCCGAGTTCTATGGAAGCAACCCTCTCAGCAAACTTCAGTGTGCTTACTGTCTCTCCAATGGAATTGACTTCAGGACTTATATGTACAAACATTAGTGTTTTAGCTTGACCACCTATCACACAAAAAGAAGTAAGATATGAACAACTAAAGAACATAAATTCAAACATATGTATATACATGTGTGTATATATATACCTAAAGAATCTTGTAATACTTGAGTAAGCTTGCTATTTCTGTAAGGAATATGTGCACTCTTTTGTGCAAGTGCTGAGACGACATCTCCTAGTGCCGAGAGTGATTTATTTATGTGTTGAGCTTCCTTCAATCTGTCACCTACTGCCTCGGACTTATCCACTCTCTCGCTCCCAGCCAAATCCACCAAATGCAGGCAACCTTTGAGAATAGATCCAGAAACCAACTCTTTACCATACACATGAATAGTCAAAACACTGTGAGAACGGCTACTTCGCTCGTTTAAAGCCGTAGCACCTACAGCACGATTCTTTTGACCTGTTCTCATCAGTTCAAGAACATCTTGAGTACTTGAAACTGGAACCCAACTTGCATCAGGCACATTTAGGCCATTCAACTGAGAATTGTTCCGAATATCCAATGTATGGGTTGTTAAGGTGAACCGTATGCCAGATTCAATAGAGTTATACAGTTCAACTATATAAACAAGAAAGTAAATGTGAAAGGATATCTTCTATTAGAGCCATCCATGACTAATAAATCTCTCACTTGTTCATTGTATATTTCAATCATTTGCACACCAACTTCATACTTAACAAAATCTGCTCTCTCCTTGGATATTTGAAACAGGTCACTTAGAGCACGGTAGTTTACACCCCACGTTTGCTCGGTAGTCAAATCTGGTCCACTCTACAAAGAACAAAGAAAACGAATTGCAATTAAAGCTAGATGAAAGAAAAGAAGACTGTCTGCAGTTGTATACACAAGTACGGTTGACGAATATACCATTGTATATGTCTTTCCTGAGCCAGTTTGTCCGTATGCAAAGATGCAAACGTTAAAGCCATCTAATACAGATCTGACCAGCGGTTGAGTATCAACATATATTTGTTCTGAGAATAATGGTATCACGATATGAATGTAAGAAGAAAGACGTGATGGATAACAAAGACTTAACCATATTGTATAGGAAAATACCTTGTGAGGCGGTTGGTCCAAACACTTTGTTAAAAGAGAATACTTTTCTTGCATCTTTGCCCTGCTTTAAAGGATTGACAATCATGATGTTTCCATTTTCTCCTATGTAATCCACAGTTGATTGTCCGTTTGTTTGGCCTTGCAAAAAGGGCCTCACTCGACAGTAAACTCGTATCGTTCCTGTTTGAACATAAAAGGATTTAAGTCAATAACCATTCATAACAAGCATAGATTCATCTCATGTATCCAACATAGATGCAAACCTTTGAGGTCTTGGACTTGATTGTAAAGCATACGATTTTCTTCTAATACCTTGTGATAAGAAGAGGATGCCACTTCGAGACCCTTGATATGATGCACTAAAAAAGGAAGAATATGCAGTTTCATTATTTTATTCAAAAACATGTTAAAATGAATATGTAATGTCTTTGGTCGTAAGATTCTTACCTAGTCTATTAAGTTCTTCCTCCCAATTTGAATGAATCTGTTTGACTTCAAGCTTTGTTTGTTGAAAATCTAATTTGATGTCCTAAAATGATATAAAACATAAGACAACAGGATGTCAGTTGTCTAAGGTATGTTTAGAAGTATTCACGAGCTAATGAATGATAGCAGATTACTAAGGGAAAAAAGTTTCTAACCTGTATTTCTCTCTGCTGAAGATCAAGAAGGTCTGCATTAGCGGCAGAATGACTAACGCTGCGGCGAACAATGTCTCGTTTCCCACCACAGATGCAGAACCTGGAGACATCATTTGATGCCAGGCTAGTCTTTTGACCGAGATATAGTGAGATGGCTTCTATAAAATTGGATTTCGATAGAGAATTCATGTCAGCTTTCAGGAGTTTCTTCAGAAACAGCCCAAGCTGGAAAAGAAGCAACAAAAGAAACTATTAGATCATTTCAGCTCAGGGAGAATGACAATAAGGTATTTGTCTTGAAACTAAAAGCATAGTTACTTGCTTTCCAAGGCAAAATACTAATCGGGACAGTGGCATGCTGGCAGTTTGAAGTTTGTATTACCTGTGTTCCTTGGTAAACAAGCAATGTTGAGAAGTCCTTCACGATCTTACTGATTAATGTATCTACTAACTGCAAATTTGATCAATAAATCATACCGGACTACATGATAAAACAAAGAACCGACTCGGTTTAGACAGATTGATAATTTGGCAAGGATCTTACCTACCATTGCATTCAAGGGGAATTCTTCAATCCCATTGCTGTCTCTAAGGTAAGCTTGTAGAAGCCAAAGACCGAAGCGATCAAAAAGAAAAGCTAGAGCATTGGCAGTTTTGGACTCCTCAATTGTGACTTCATTAGAGAGATGGAGAAACTCCAATAATTGTTCATATTGCGATGAATCTGACCCATCCAGAGAATCATCGGCACTTTCACTTCCAATCAAGGAAGGTAGTGACCCTTTTGGGAACGCCGTAATCTTTACAGTTCCTCCATATCTCCAAACTCCAATTCCTCCTGCTTGCTTCCATTCATAATATCCTTTCAGACATAGAATGCAGTCCACAACTTTAGTCATTGAACCACCCTGAAGATTCAAGTTTTTTGTATTCATTAAGCAGCATACTTGAAGCAAATAGAACCATCAAGATACCAATGCAGACAGCCGGGAAATTTCGAATCCATCGGCAAAAACATGCTTCTTAAAGAAATAATTGATGGAGAAACTTGAACTACTTGGATTTCAAAGTAGACCAGGTAGAGAAGTATGCTACGAAGGCTGAAGGACTGAAAACAGTACATAAGTTTAATACATATCTAAGTTCTAATTTCAAACCTTTTCAACATCAGAAGCTTCAAAGGTCAAGAGCTGCATATCTTTCACAGCTACCAAGAAATTCCTCATGTTTTCAAAATACTGAATAGCAGATTGTGCTGCCCCTTCTGTTGACTGGTCTGGGATTATTGGATTTTCCACTATCTGTATACAAACAAGTTTCATAATCAGAAGCAGTTCAATTTTTTATTTCGAACAATGATAGAACATAATAAAGTTTGTGAAAGAAATGCGACAGCATTCCATTTGAGAACCTTAAGAACAGCTCCAGGATTGACTTTGTTAAGGACATTGCAAAGAATGAGCCCATTTCGAAGTGCAAGGCAAAATTCTTCTTCAGAGGGTTCTTTGGGCAGGGTTTCTGATGCACCTTGGTCCATCTGTCTCAACCATTCTGCTGCTTGGTACCTCCTTGAAGCTGATTGACATAAAGGATTAATGCAGTTAGTTTTTTCTCTATGTAACTGGGTCTCAGGTTTGAGTACCCGATACTGATATGTGTCTAACAAGGGTATGTCAGTTTTTTCTATGTGTTTGGAGGATCTTTAAAGCTCATATCCTCATATGTATGTGTTAGACAGGAATATCAGGTATGGATACTAAAAAAACAATGAAGAGCCAGAGAACATAAGTTTTTAGACTCCAAATTTCATTAATCTCCCCCAAGCAATATGATCCTAAACCCTAATCACAATTTGGAACAAGAACTAAAATTCTTTGAGCTATTGCTCCTTTGTTATAGCCTTAAAATTATTAGAACAATGTGATCCTATGTTACCCGGTCTCGAGAGTATGTGCCCGAACATGGATATGTTTAGAATTTTCCAAGTTTTTTCCATGTATTTAGAGGATCATGAAGACTCATATTTCAAAAACTTATTTGAAAGCATTACAAATACAATCAAAGTAGCAAAATAAATATATGTCCGAAGAACCATAAGTATCAAACTATTACAACACGGATTGTCTAACAAATCACAAAGTAGAACCAAACCATTACAACACAACTAGAATAAGAACTGGTACAGTTCAGATTAAAGCCAACAAACTAGACTAACTAGACTAGAACTCGCATATGAAAACTGCACATGATGAGACTTGGAGACCCACTCATATAATTGCACATGACAGATCTCGAACCTAAATGCACAAGACCCAAAGCCTCCGCCTTTGCCAACCGAGCCATGTCCTCATTGGCAAGATCTTAAAAACTAAACTTTACTCATCTATCATCTCTAAAATATCATATTAGTAACATCAAATACTTCACATGCACTTCTCAATTTACCCTTTGTTCCTTTTTTCTACCATCATAATTTTTATTAACTGCTTAATTGATGCTCATCATCTATTTAGCCCCAAAAATAAGGAAAAGAAAAAGATGAAAAAGAGAAAGAGACACATTGATAATAATGAGTTGGAATGTCCCAATATCCTACACCAAAACTAAAGTAACATGCAGCAGTGGGTCTTCCTCTTTTTTTTTTTTTTACAAAAGATTTTTACAAAACGGGATCGTAGTTCAAGGATAAGGAAAGGGTTACAACTATTGAAAATTCTAACTTCAAACATGTTAGAATGTCACTATTGAAACCTAAAACTTTAAGACAATACCTTCATGCAGCCCCTTTTGTACTTAAAAATTAAATATACACCTAACAATCCAATTGATGTGGGTCTAAATCAGCAATCTATGATGGTATCAACAAGTAATAATACTAATGATAATACCAGAAGCAACTTTCTCAGAGAAAGATATATATATTATATATATGGATGGATGGATGGATGGATGGATGTGTGTGTATGTAGAATATACCTGCTTCTTCAGCTTTTCTTTGAGCTAATTCATTTTCATTGAAGACATCATCAGTGTTTGAAGGCTCAACATTGTTAGAGAGTAAAGCCTTTAAACCTTTGAGATTCTTGGAAGGAGAAGTGAAAATTGAATTAGAGTTGATTAGCTGAGGCATTTTATCAGTCACTTTTTCCCCCAAGAAGAGTTCTTGTGAAAGATTTTGATCACTGGACCCCAAAAAAAAAAACATGAAACAACAATGTTGGTAAACAACTTAAAAGATGGTAAGAAAAAAACATGGAAAGAAACCATTTTTCTTAAGTTCTGCTAACAATATATGCTTCAAAGAAAACAAGCAGTTTCAGACAAGAAACTTAAGAAAGAACACTAAACCTTTGGGAGGTACTGAAACAATGGCAGAAACCCAGAAATCTTGGAGAGAAGAGCAAGTTGAAGGGTTGAAGCTAATCAGTTTAATTACTTTGAACGATCCAATATATAATATTATAGATATAGATATAGATATAGATATCTGACAACTGATATATGTATGTATGTGAGGGAGAGTGGAAAAGAACAGAGAGAACAAAGAAAAGGACTCCTCAAATTCAAAGTTCAAACGTTGGTGTCTTCATTTTATTAAAGACGACAAAAAGAAGATTGAATATATATATATATATATATGGTGTTTGTTTAATGTTTTGTGATTATTTAAGCATGTATCAACACCGTTGATTACATTTCTTGATTAATGTTTTGTGATGATTAAGTTTGCCATTGATTTCAAAGCATGCAACAGTAATCAATACAGATGCCAACGTGCATTCAACAAACATAGCTATATGTATTGGATTCAGAAATATCACAAATATTGGACCCTTTAATTTTCTGTATCAAAGGATTATATTTATTTTTGTGAACCAAAAATGTATCCCATAATTTAATTTGGTCATGATATCTCACCACTATTATTTACATTTTCAAAATTTCTAGTCGACAATATAGGGACATCCATAGGGTTTTGGTGAAGAATAACTGAGAGTAGTTGAGAAATGTGAGAAGATTCACCTGAGAATATTAAAATCACCACCACTCCTTTCATTTAAGGATAAATTACACCCATTGTCTCTAATTATTATTAAGTTTTCGTTTTAGTCACTCAATTTTAAAAAGTTACAAAATGGTCATTGAAGTATGACCAATCGAAAGCTCTCTTCCTCCTCCTCTTTTATAGTTCAGCTTTTTTTCATGAAACTGTTTTGAACATTTAGGATTTTTCTTCTGTCTTCGATACTAACTATCAAATACCCTTTATTTAAAAAGTTACAAAATGATAATTAAACTATTTAAAAGTTTTCATTTAAATTATTAGTCTATTGAAATTGCCAATGCATGACTAATCGAAAGCTCTTTTCCCCCTTCTCTTTTATAATTCTTTTTTTTTTCATGAAACTGTTTTAAACTATTTGGGTTTTCTTCTCCGATCTCAAACACTAACTGTCAAATACCCTTTATTTACAAAGTTACAAGATGGTCATTAAATCATTCAAAAGTTTTCATTTAAGTTACTGGACTATTGAAATTGCTAATGTAGGACCAATCGAAAGTTCTCTCCCCCTTTCTCTTTTATAAATCAATTTTTTTTATGAAACTGTTTTGAAAAATTGGGTTTTCTTCACTGAAGTCAGATTCTACCAGTCAAATACCCAGTGTGCTTTTTTAACTTTTTGAATAGTTTAGAATATTGTATACTGTTGGCCCCAATCTCAAGTATACGTTGGGATATGAATTTTTAATTTAATTTTATGGTATGCTTTTGGTTGGTTTGAAATGAAGAAGAGGCAAATAAAAATATAAAAAGTAGGGTAAGGTACAATTTGGAACGTTGGATCCCTCAATTCAAATGATTGCAGAGGGATTAGCTTTTGTACATTTTGTATCCCCCATTAAAACGTTGGGTCCCTTTGCTTCTCTCATTACCTCTTTACTTTCTGTTTTTTTTTTTCTTTGTTTTTGGCTTTATATATAGTTAAAGAAGATCAAAGGTGGGGATGAAATTGAATACAACGAAAACTTGTTTTATAAGCAAGTACAATCAACCCAAAGGAATAAGGGGTTAAAATTTTATGTTGGTATTTAAGGGTGAGGTTAGAATGAAATTTTTTGAAGGTCGGGATTAGATTATATATTTTTATGAAAGCTAAAATATAATTTTGTTATTGTATTGATTTATATTTTTAGAGTTTTTAGAAGGATTAAATCAAAATTTTATTATTTTTAGGATCAAACTATAATTTTATTATGGACTAACTTATAAATTTATAAATTTTGAGGGATTGGCTCCTCAAAGTCTAAGGTTTGAATACTGATTTTAACATTCCGTTAACTTTAATTGTACCAAAAAAATATTTTCAAAATGGTCAAAATAAAAATAAATGCAGTTGAGGTAGGTTGATTGGATCAATTTGAATAATTTTAGGTTTGGATTTGAACTATTTTGAGTTCAAAATATTTGCGTTTGTTAGTTGAGTTTTTCATGTCAAGTTATTTCGTGTTTAGGCAACAATTTTGAGTTCAGATTTAACGGATTTAGAATATTATTTTTCTATGATTAAATTGAGTTGAATCGAACTTAAATTAGAGTTGATTAAATTAAATTTTTGAGTTTTAATATAAAAATATGAAATAATGATGATCGAAACTTTGTGCTTCAAACATGAATGACACAATAGCCGGTTGACCCGGTTCTCCAATCAACCGTTCTATTCTTTGTGATTCATAGACAATAACCCAACATTATTACAACATTTGATAACCCAAAGAAGTGGATTATCTCTGTAGCATTTTCGTATTACTTTTTATATAATTACAAATTCATAGTTTTCATTGAGTATTAGTTCGATTAGTATAGATACTGTTGTCAATATAAGAAGACGTAGGTTCGAGTGCGTTGAAATGCATTATTCTCCTATTTATGAGTTGGGGAAGAGTTATGGGTAGTTTTAGGCATTGTGCCAAGAAGAGTAGATATGATTAGAATCTATGTCCCTTTTTACTCAAAAAATGGGCAAATTAGTCTATGTACGTTAGATCAAAGAACAAACTGATCATTTCTGTTAAATATTTCATCAATTTCTACTATTAAAAATTGGCGTGGCTAACTGAATAACCAGACAATTACACGAGGTGTGCCACGTGTACCTTATTATAGCGTATATCGACTAGTTTTAAACAGTAGAAATGGATGAAATTGTTAATAGAATAATCAATTTATCTTTTGATCTAACATATAGGGACTAATTTGTCAATTTTTTTAGTAAATGGTGTAAAATACAATCTGACTTATAGTAGAAAGACGTCTACAATATTTTTACCGTTGTTCACCTCGCAATTCAATTCATGAATTTGAATAATAGGAATTGTCCATTTGTAATATATGTACGTGACAGTAATTTGCTACTGCTAAATGTAGGGGTGTTCAAACGGTCGGTTCAGTTATCAACCGAATTGTATAATCCTTTAATTGTTAACTGAACACAATTTAAAAAAAAAATTAACCGAATCGAAATATTTTGGTTAATTCGGTCGGTTAACCGAATTAGCCGAAATTAATATGTTTTTGTCTTTTGGTTAAAACAAGTATAAAACATATAAAAAGAATACATTGAAATTAACCAAAATATCTGTTTTGTCTTGAAAGTTAATCGAATTAACTGAAATGTTATGTCTTGAAACACTACATAATTAAAAATACTAATAAGTCTTGAAATTAACATATAATATTAATAATTAAGTTTGATTAATTCAATTAATTACCCGATTTCAAACTGAATTAACCGATAACCGAAATTTTAAAAAATTATTAACCGATCACCGATCAATTAACCAAATTAAACTAGTTGGATGAATTAATTCAGTTGAACACTCCTAGCTAAGTGTTGCATTAATTTTCATATGAAAGCAAAAAGCATGATGGTTTTGGTCCTCCATTATTCACGCATGCATACATTCTTTTCTATTGTTATCAATAACATTAATGTTTGGATTAGGTTTAGGGTTTATTGATTAACATAGTTATTGTTGTAATAACAGGAAGAATATAAGTTTAAATATATTTAAATACGTATTATTTTTTAATTTAAATTTTTTTTAAAATTTATGTGTAGTAATAAAAATTGTATAAAAAATATAATTACACAAAACTCTATAAATATATAAAATATTTTAAAATAATTAAATATAACTATATTAATATATATTCATATTCAATACTCACGTTTTATTATTATTTTTAATGGATTAATGTTGAAACAAACCAAAGCTTTGCGTCTCACTTTATGCTTACATCAAAACTTAGCAGGAGAATAATTTTTGTTTGGTTATTTTCAGTTTATATATAAAATTTTAATCCTGATTAAAATGGTATCGGTTAAATTTATTAAGTTATTTTATTTTTAGAATATGATGTAGCAAATCGCTATTTTTACTTGTTAATTTCAAAAAGAAAAAAGTCAGTTAAAGGATTTATCGGCTATCATTAATGTTAATATTGAAAATTCCAAATTTGGAAAGTACAGGGGCTAAGAATGATCCAATTAAAAAGTATGAACTAATCTAAAACTTTACATATAGAATAAGACTAATAGCAAAATTTAACCAAGCATATTTAACTACTACCATTCGAGTCAAGACTGAAATTACAAAATTTAAAAAATATAGAATTTAAAATTAACCAAATTAAAGTACATGGACTAAATCCATAATTTATATAAAGTGTAAGGACCAATAGCAAAATTTAACCCAAAATTTCACGTTTTCCAACTTGATATAAAACTGTGGAGAAAAGTTGTTTTAAAAAATTGACCAAAACTAGAAAGTTCCATTATAAACTAGAAAGATATTCAAACTCGACTTGCTTAATAGCTCAAGCTGCTTAAGCTTGAGAATGACTAAATCGAATTTGCATTTTGATATATATATATATACACAAAACCTCAAAAGATGAAATCTAATAAATTTCAGCTTCGAATCTACAACTATTCGCCTACCTCAATACAATCTCTTGTAAAAAAAATAGACTTAATTCATGATTTGACCTCCGAACTATACTCGTTTTTCACATTGGTATTTGAACTTTTCTTAGTCTCACTTTGATATTTGAACTATCATTTCCGTCCCAATTTAGCTAAAAAATAAAAAAAGGGTTTCTAATAAGAATATGACATGTGGCACATTCTTATTAGACATCTGTAATATTTATGGTAAAATGAGATGAAAATGATAGTTTAAGTACTAAAGTGAGATAACAAAAAAAATTTACGTACCGAATTGGAGAAGGGATATAACTCAAAAGCCAAATAGTAAATAAATCCACAAAAAATATAATAATGTCTGTTTCCTTATACTTTGGGCAATTTATAGTGAGGAGCTTAGCCCAATCAACACTAAAAAACGGGCTTAAATAAAATCATAGCTTAATGTAATGGTTCCAAAGTGGGCTAATTCTTTTGCCAATGAACAAGATCTATAGATTTAGATCTCCCCATTCGGATATTTGTAATTCTTTTTGTAATTCTTTTTTATCCTTTATATACGTTGTTTTACGGTTTATATTCGAGATTTATAGTTATCTTTCTTGAGAATGATCTTCAAAATTCAAAAATACTTTCAAGAGTGAAGCCAGAAATTTTCTTTGAAGGAGGCAAATTTGAACTAAATTTTCAAGAGAGCTAAAATGTAATTTCGTCATTGTATCAATGTAAAATTTTACAACTTCAAGGGATTAAACTATAATTTTTTTTGGAGAGGACATAATTTAATTTTATATTTTAAGAGAGGCTAAAATATAATTTTACCATTAAATTAATTTAAAATTTTACAAATACTCAAAGGACTAAAGGGGTAAGTTATTATTTTTGGGAGCTAAGGTCACTGCCTAACCCTCTAGCTTCACCCTGCATGCGTTCTCTCCTTGAAAGTATAATTTGTTGGTTTATAATATATATTTTTTATATTAATATTTAAAGAGTTGTATATATGTATAAATTTTGATATATTCATTGTCACATATCAAAAATTGGGTTAAAAGAAATTGGATTAGTAGATCAAGAGTTATCATGCTATAAATTTTAATTTAAAATTCAAAAAATTATTACAAGAATGAGTTTTTGGCTTAATGGTTAAGGGAAAGTAAAGAGATGGTGTAATTGGCTTAGAAACCCGAGTTTGATTTTCCTCACTCACAATTCTTCTTTCATTCTAGCTTTTTTCCATTCACTCTTAATCAAATTGTCATATTTCGATCTGATTCAAACATAAAAATCTGATTAATTTGGTTAATTAACAGAGTTATCTTAATTATCAAAAAAGGGTTATCGGTTTTTTTTAAATAATCAAACAAACAAAGCCTATTTTTATTGAATTTTCTTTCATTTTTTTCTCTTCTTCCCTGGTCATCCCACTCCCTCTCTACTTTCTCTCATATTTTTCTTCCTTTTCCTCTTTGTGTGGTGTCGTTTTGCTTATTTTTCTCCTTTTCTCCTCTCCATTTGTTGTCGATTTTTGTTGCTATTTTTACAGCCAATTTATTGCTATTTCCAGCCTCCAAAATCATTCTTTTGTTGCCAAAAACTCCTTTTCTATGCCGCCCAATCAGCTCTTTTTTGCCATCGCCTGTGGTGGTGTGCCGCCTTTGATCACCACTTTTGGGCTGCCATTTTTTTCCTTCTTTTGCTGCACTATTTGATACCTTATTCCATCACTTATTCCTTGTTTAGAACAACTCCGAAATTTGTCAATTGAGTGTGCATTCGATCTCTTTCTCTTTTAGGTTGTTGATTTAGATCTAGGAAACAGAAAGTGTAAGTGCGGATTAGTTCATTTAAAATTTGCTATTTTGGGTCGATCATTCTAGGGCCTTAGATTGATTTTTACCTACTGACTTTAACGCTCCAATTCAGCAATGAAGTCAGATCTTATTCGCACTCTCGCTAGGTGTTGTTTCAGCGTAAGGTTGATTGTTTTTACGAATCTGAATGTACGTATCCTAAAATATTGACGGAGTGTTTAGGCCCCTCATCGGGATTGTTTGTATACAAAATTTCCTATTTATGATTGTTTGTTTGGATGCCATGGTTTGGATTATTGAATGTTGGTTGTGACATATTTTGAAATGATAATATATCGTGAATATTGATTAATGGATGCATGAGTAATGCTTGATATTCTATAACACTATTCAATTGTATACTAGTATGACTTGATTGTATTGTATGTCACGTATCGGTGAGATTGTTAAATGGGTTGATAAACTATATGCAAATTTGAAATTGAATATGTCACTAAAAGCATGTATGAATGCCAATGTTACTGTTAAATGAAAAGTATGCAAAGCATACATCGACACTGATTATTGATAAGCATGTTAAGCACGTCATTGTACCGAGATTGATTTTGGTAGCATGAATTGCTCCATGAGTGTATGTCATTTTGCATCCGATTGACTTTAGGGATTACAATTATGGTAAATCTGATTGACTTTAGGAATATCAATAAGGCTCCCTGAGTGTAATATATTTGATTTTGATATGGTAAATCTGACAAGTGCGTCCGTAAATATTATTATGTTATTCATTCAAATAACATAATTTATCATATCAAAATCAAATATATTATAATATTTGACTTACAAATATTAAATAATAATATTTACGAACTCACTCTTCAGATTTGTGGCCCCGAAACCACTGTTTTCGACACCATTGAGAAACGAGTTGTGACAACATTAACTTTTCTAGAAAAGTAAATCATTTTCTAGAAATTATTTTCCAAAAATTATTTTGAGTAAAACAAATGGAGCCTTATTGATATGAAATTAGAGGTGATCATGGGCCAGGCTAGGCCCAAACAAAATTTTAGGCCCGTTTTCTAGGCTCGAGCCCGGCCCGGCCCAGAATATGGGCCTAAAAATTTGTCCAAGCCCGGCCCGAAATAAAATTGATAAACTCGAGCCCGGCTCGGCCCGGCCCATAATAAATTTTTTTAAGCTATTTTTATTAAATAAAAAATTTTAAAACAAATATTAAAACAAAAAACAAATAAAAAATGTAAATTTAAAAAGTATATTTGATTAAAAATAAAATATATATTTAATATATAATTCAGGCCTATATTTTTACCCGAACCCTCTCATTTTTCGGTCGGACCGTCGGGCCGGGCCGAGTAGCCTAGCCCATAATCACCTCTATATGAAATCCATGAGATGGCTTTATAGTCTTTGGTTAATGCATATATGCACTGATTGATAAATTGTTCTATTCATTATGGTCGTTGTGTTGATGTCTCTATGTCTTAATGTATAGTTATATGTTTGCTTAAACAACTCTTAGACTCATACTAAGCTTTCATAAGCTTACTCCCCCACGATGATTAACTTTTTTAGTAAACCTCAAAACTAAGATCAGACTCGGCATATGGAGCATCACCTCAGAAATCAGACTATTTTTAAATAAGTATCATTAATAAGTCTATATTGGTTTTGATTTGTAATTTTTAATTATTTCTAGTCTTTGGCTTGGTAACTTTTCATTTAGAGATTTTTATATGCATGGATTACTTAAGCATGATGACCGATAAATGCATGATATCTGGCTTATGTAAAATTTGACATTGTTCTCCAATTTTTGTTGCATTGCAAAGAAACTATTTTTGAAAAATAAATTGATAAGGCAACTAGATTTCTAAAATGACATGAATAATGGTCTTTCTGTTGCATTAGTTAATATCGAGTTTTTACAAAGTAGAGCGACAAACAAATCGTTTTTCTAAAACAACACTATCAACAATAAAATATATCTCAAGTATAAATGACCCAATAAATGAATGGTTTTAAACTAACTCAAAGTACAACCGTGATTTTTCTCTAAAATGAGTCGATTTAAGGTCTTCAAAAGTATCGTAAGTTAGTTTAGCCATTTCAATTGCTAATATAGCTTTCTGAATCTAGCCATAATGTCTAGATCGGGTAAGGGAGGTTGACTCATTCTTCATATTAGATTATGGTATACTCATGACTTTGACTTGTTTATAGATCAAGCTATTCTCCCAAGCTTGAAAGCCTACCTGATACGTCGTTGAAAGCACCAAATATATCCTATTCCCTGCAAAATAATGAAAATAACAGTAAAGGAGAAGTAGGGTTGAATCCTCAGGGACTGGATTATACGAATGCTTGTTTCTCGAAATCCTGGGCAGAATCGTGCCTAAGAAAACTTGCGTTCCTGGAAAAATAAGAAAAAACAGAATTAATAATTTTGATCTAGAAACGAAAATAAAATAAAATAAAAACAGAATTGAGAAGTCAAATTGAAATTGTGAAAATTAAAAATAGAAAATAAACTGAGTTCCGATTGCCTTGATCCGCCTTGGGTTCAATCTTTGGCTTTTAGGTAACCCTTCTCGATCAGGATAAGCCAGTTATAGTGGAAGAGGACGTCTACGACCACCGGCTCCAAGGATTTAGACTTCGATTTAGTGGAACCTGACTCTAGCCAACAATCACTCTTGTGGGATCATCTTATGCTAGATCAACGTTTCTCAATGGCGAATCCCACGCCATTTTGTCTCTTGGGCTCGCCAACCTCTGACGCAGTAAGCTAACGAACCGACTGTGCAACCTTCTCAAAATATACAAAGCGGCCGTTCCTTGCACACGTTGCAAAGATCACTTCTTAAGAGACATGGACGGAAGCGTCAGCCCCGTAATGCAGAGAAACGATAAATACCTTGTTAAGAAGGCTAAGTACGGATTCTAAGCCTCAAGAACCTTTTTGGGAAATTCGACAACCTTCAGCTAGATGGATTTTAGTGGCTCATGGATGGGATGTAAAGAAAAATAAATGTATAATAAAAGTGGAGGTTTTATTAAGACAGAAAGTGGAAAGAACAAAATAATTGTGGGGAGAAAGTTTTCAAAAAAAAGATGAACAACCAACTAAGTCACTTCATCCCTTATTTACCGTGCTAAGATAGATAGACTAGTCCTACTTAAATTCCTAAAGATAATTACAAATAATCAAAGATAAATAAAGATAAATTAAATAAATCCTAAATTAAATAATCCTTAATAATTATCTTAATATTAATTATCCTAATATAAACAAAATAGAGTCTAATAGAATAAAAACTCTTCTTTTTGCATTTCAACCCTTGTGTCCTCCGTGCTTGCACTTTTGGCACCAACTTTTCCCTTTTTCGCACATTGGCCCATTTTATCTTTAATTTCACGCTTTTGGCCCTTAATTTCGCTTTTGCCTCCAATTTAATCCCTACAAGATAAAAGATCATAAATAGCCCAAATTAGTAGAATCATACTCAAAATAGATATGCAATTGGCACATAAAAATATGACATTCTAGAGTATTATCAAATTCCCCCTACTTAGCTCATGCTTGCCCTCAAGTATGGTTCTTGCTTGCTGTAAATTTTAGATCCTGAAAGAAATTCTACTCCAAAGTTTTATAAAAATTAGTCAAAAATTCATATGAAAAATAAAGAGAACTTCTAAGCTTGCTTTAAGTAAAACAGAAAAAGTTTTCTAATTAACACACACAAAAATTAAAATAGTCTTGAATTATTTCACACTATTTAGGTAAATTACCAAACCTACCAAGACACTTTATTTATTTCATCCTTTAGTCCCTAACTGTGATTTTATTAGTTCTATTTTTTTCTTTTCTTTTCTCTTTTTTTTTCTTTTTTTCTTTTTTTTATTTACTTAGGAATATATTTCTGCTTAGCGGAGTTTTACCCATCACATCACACAATCTTTCCCTACCCCGGTTACTCAATCAGTCACGTTCTGAGCCGCACTCATAACCTTGGTTTGCGGAGTTTTACCTATCACGTCACACAACCTTTTGACGCGAAGTAGAATGACAACCCAAGCACCCTACCCCAGTTACTCAGTCAGTCACGTTCTAAGCTGCACTCATAACTTTGGAAATATTTATTAAACAAAATTTACACGAAATTTTAATTTTAAGAGGACCTAAGAGAAATAATCAAGTGTCGGAAATAAGTTTTAGTAACCACCTAATAGACATGAACATAATTTAGGCATGCAATTGTATTAAGTGTCCACTTGATATTAAACTTGATCAATTTTATGAAAAGCAACATAGAGTTAACTTATTAATCATAATTATTTTTAGCCTAATAAAAATAAAACAGTGGAGATAAAATCAAACAGACAGAATCATAACTAACTCAGTAGCTAAGAATCATGCATATAGGTCAAACAGTGGCAAGTCGTGATCAAATTCTTGGGCATGAAAAGCGACAGAATATTCCTAAAAAAAATATTGACAAAATGGAGCCTCAAGCAGCAAACACAAATCACAGCAGAATACGATAGTAATACAAAGAGGACCTCCCCCTACTTAAAACACATTGTCCTCAATGTGGACGCAAAAGAAATGAATAGGTAGAAAAGTTTAGAAAAACTCCCCGTGTAGCTACTGTCGAATGCGGAGGATAGCAATGAGTTCGGTGAGTTGCTGGCCAAAAGTGTCGAGTCGAGCCTCAATGCGCTCCATTTTAGCTACGCAAAGAAGAGAAATTTATTAATATAAAAGAAATTAAAAAGAAAAGAAAAGAAAACAATAAATAATAAATAATAATAAATGAAAATAAATCATAAAAGAAAAATAAAGATCGGGTTGTCTCCCAACAAGCGCTTGTTTAACGTCATTAGCTCGACGACTTAAATGGTTCTACGGTGGCTCAAAATAAATCTTTTTAGTCATGTGAGCTTGGAAATTCTCATTTTTTATCACATCCACCATATTTGGGTTTAATCGTCTTTGCGCCTTTTTCATTGGTTTCATATTTTCCTCCAAAGGGTTAATCCCTTTTAAGTCGGCAATGGTCTCATCATTCTCCGAAAATGTGAGTTTGAGATGATCGAGAAATGGTTTTAATTTTAGATCTGATTCCTGCACAACAGAAGGTAGAAGTTCAGTATCCATAGGAACCAATAATTTATTAACAGATTCAAAATCATCAAACATCATTTTAGATTTACCTCCATAAATTGACTCAAAATTTTCTTCCACTAAAGAGTCAATTATGTCGACACAATTTACGCTCAAGATTTCACTGGGATGGCTAATGGCGTCGTAGACATTAAAGTTTACGATCTCCCCATCAAACTCCATCGTGAGAGTTCCACTTCGAACGTCGATTTTAGTACTAGCCGTACTAAGGAAGGGTCGCCCCAACAAGATGTCTGAAGACCCGGGAGTGTTATCCTCCTCCATTTTTATCACATAAAAGTCTGCAAGAAAGATAAGTCCATTGACTTTGACTAATACATCCTCGAGGACTCCTTCGGGGTACACAATGGACCTGTCTGCCAATTGAATGCTAACACCTGTTTTTGTCAAAAAACCTGCGTTAAGTGATTCATAAATAGAATATGGCATTACATTTATGGAGGCTCTTAGATCACACATAGCCTTTTTAATTCCCAAATGACCTATTTTGCATGTTATTGCAAACATGCCCCTATCCTTACATTTTGCCGGCATTTTTCGCTGTAACACTGCGGACACATTTTCACCAACATTCACCCTTTCATTACCTGTTAACTTCCGTTTGTTGGTGCAAAGCTCTTTAAGAAAATTAGCATACCTCGGAATTTTCTTGATGGCATCCAACAGTGAAATATTAATCTCAACATTCCTAAATGTTTCAAGGATTTCCTTGTCCTCCTTACCTCTTCGACACTGATTGAATCGTTTTGGAAATAGAGGTTGAATTTTAGGCAATAGAGGTTTCGGTCGGACCTGTTCGTCTTTCTCGGGTTTTTCTTGGGCGATTTCTTGGCCAAGATTCCTATCTGGAATCGATTCCAGTACCTTTCCACTTCGCAATGTCACTGCATTTGCGTGTTGTCTTGGATTCGGTTCTGTTTGTGATGGCAGCTTCCCTTGAGAGTTCAATTTCTCAACTGATATGGTCAATTCTCTTATAGATGCCTCGGTTTTCTGTTGAAAATTAAGCATATTAGCTGTTAATTTATTGACCAAAGTTTCTAGAGAATTACCTGAATCTTGTGGCTGCTGTGGAATTCAATTCTGGTATGGCTGGTTATATCGTGGGTTGGCCCCATAACTTAAGTTAGGGTGATCCCTCCATCTTGAGTTGTAGGTATTAGCGTAAGGGTCGTATCGCCTCTGTGGTGGGCCAGGAAAATTTCCCACTGCATCTAAATGAGCCATAGAGTCATCATACAAACTGGGACATGCATCAGTTGTGTGCTCAGGTGTAGCACATATTCCACATAACCGAGCTGGTTTAGCTTTTTTTACAAGAAGAGTATTCATCATATTAGTAAGTTTATCAAGTCTATCTTCTATTGTAGAATTACTTAGTTGGGAACCCTTCTAGGGGGTTCAGGATTAGCTCGGAATTGCTGAGAATTTGCAGCCATTGTAGAGATTAAGTCCCTTGCTTGCCGGGGGTCATGTTGACCAACGCTCCTCTACTAGCGGCGTCTACCATATTCATCTCCATTGGTTTCAAACCTTCATAAAAGTACTGGAGGAAAGATTGTTCTGTTATATCGTGTTATGGGCAACTCGCACACAACTTCTTAAACCGCTCCCAATAATTGTAAAGAGTCTCTACTTCTTTTTGCCTTATCCCCATGATCTCCCTTCTTAGCTCAGCTGCTCCTGATGCTGGAAAAAACTGTTGAGAAATAAACGAGATAAATCAGCCTAAGTAGTAATAGATCCAGGAGGTAAATAAAATAACCATTCCCTAGCTGAATCTGCTAGGGAAAAAGGGAAAGCGCGCAATTTAATCTGATCCTCAGTTACGCCTTGAGGTTTCATACTCAAACAAACCATATAAAACTCATTCAAATGTTTATGGGGGTTTTTATTTTGTAACCCAGGAAAAGTTGGCAGCAACTGAATTAACCTTGATTTTAGTTCAAAATCGATATCCATAGTAGGATATGCGATGCACAATGACGGTTGTTCTGTCGGAGCTTTGGCTAGTTGCCGAATTGTTTGAGCCATTGGTTGAGGTACTAAATTAGGGTTTCAGTCAACCCTAGCGTTAAACACTCCTTTTGGGGAATCAACTTCTACTTTTTCGCCTTCAAAAGTTTGAGTAGGGTTTTCGTTAACCCTAGACTCTGCTTCGTCGTCGATTCTGATTTCTGGCGGTGGATTACTTTGAGTCTCAACCACCGCTGACTGCTTTTTCCTAAGCTTTGTTTCCTTGCAATTAGCTTTCGCAGTCTTTTCAATCTCCAAGTCAAACGCAAGAGTGCCTGGAGCAGATCTGGTCATGGAAAACAAAAAATAAGATTAGTATGTTACCGATCCCCAGCAACGGCGCCAAAATTTGATGCGTCGTTGAAAGCACCAAATATATCATATTTCCTGCAAAATAATGAAAATAACAGTAAAGGGAAAGTAGGGTCGAATCCTCAGGGACCGGATTATACGAATGCTTGTTTCTCGAAATCCTGGGTAGAATCGCGCCCAAGAAAATTTGCGTTCCTAGAAAAATAAAAAAATAGAAGTAATAATTTTGATCTGGAAATGAAAATAAAATAAAATAAAAATAGAATTGAGAAGTCAAATTGAAATTGTGAAAATTAAAAATAGAAAATAGAGTGAGATAAAGAAATTTTTATGGGGAGATTCCAGCCTCCGGTTGCCTCGATCCGCCTTGGGTTCAATCCTTGGCTTTTAGGTAACCCTTCTCGATCAGGATAAGCCAGTTATAGTGGAAGAGGACGCCTACGACCACCAGCTCCAAGGATTTAGACTTCGAGTTAGTGGAACCTGACTCTAGCCAACAATCGCACTTGTGGGATCATCTTATGCTAGATCAACGTTTCTCAATGGCGAATCCCACGCCATTTTGTCTCTTAGGCTCGCCAACCTTTGACGCAGTAAGCTAACGAACCGACTGTACAACCTTCTCAAAATATACAAAGCGGCCGTTCTTTGCACATGTTGAAAAGATCACTTTTTAAGGGACGTGGACGGAAGCGTCAGCCCCGTAATGCGGAGAAACGATGAATACCCTGTTGAGAAGGCTAAGTACGGATTCTAAGCCTCAAGAACCTTTTTGGGAAATTCGACAACCTTCAGCTAGATGGATTTTAGTGGCTCGTGGATGGGATGTAAAGAAAAATAAATGTATAATAAAAGCGGAGGTTTTATTAAGAAAGAAAGTGGAAAGAACATAATAATTGTGGGGGGGAAGTTTTCAGAAAAAGATGAATAACCAACTAAGTCACTTCATCCCCTATTTATAGTGCTAAGATAGATAGACTAGTCCTACTTAAATTCCTAAAGATAATTACAAATAATCAAAGATAAATAAAGATAAATAAAATAAATCCTAAATTAAATAATCCTTAATAAGTGTCTTAATATTAATTATCCTAATATAAACAAAATAGAGTCTAATAGAATAAAAACTCTTCTTTTTGCATTTCAACCCTTGTGTCCTCCATGCTTGCACTTTTGGCACCTACTTTTCCCTTTTTCGCACATTGGCCCATTTTATCTTTAATTTCACGCTTTTGGCCCTTAATTTCGCTTTTGCCTCCAATTTAGTCCCTACAAGATAAAAGATCATAAATTGCGCAAATTAGTAGAACCATAATCAAAATAAATATGCAATTAGCACATAAAAATATGACATTCTAGAGTATTATCACTACCCAAAATTTGGGAAGGTTGGGCTTGAAAACAAGTTTGAGAAATAGTCTAGTTTAAAACATGGGTTAAGCTTGGGCTCAAATGTTCAAGCTTGGCCTAACTTGTTTTTTTATATATATATATATTTATAATTATATTATATATTATGTTGTTATATATGATATAATTTATAACACACAAAACTAAATTTGCAGTAATATATAATACTATAATGTAAATACACCAAAATGTTAAGATCCCTATATATAAAATTTTAATAAATAAAAATATATATTAAATTATTAAATATTAAATTAAAATATTATAAATATTTTTCAAAAAATAAAAAAACCATATGAGTAGGCCTAAAATGGAATTGGGTCAGTCATTTACAAATATGAGTAGGAAAGTAAAAAATATATATATGGATAGGCAAGAGCATAAATTGTGTTAATATAATGCTTAAGCTCTGCCTAACCCATGAAAACCTCTATACATGATGTGGGTTAAAAAAATTTAACAAATATATTTACAAAAAATAAATGAAATTTAGGACGAAATGGTAAAGTTAATATATTGAAAATCATGGCTATAAAGTTCAAATACTATCACATGCATTGTTTTAAAGATTTTACATCAAATATAAAATTAAAAAAATACCCTCATTGTAGAGCCTAATTTATGCCCGAGCCCATACCAAAAACCAGAATAAACCAAAAAAATAAATAATAAAGTCCTTTTAATAAAAAAATAGTCCAAGTTTACAAAAAGGCCCTAAATTAAACTACCCAAGCCCAAACACTAAACCCAAACAGACCCAAACCTAGACCTAGCCTGTTTAGCCCACAACCGTAACACTTTTCAGCCACCAAACCTAAACAAAAAAGATGAAACCCTAACCACCAGCAGCCCCATGCCCAACGCCACGTCACCTCGCGCCGAACCACCTCCGAACCCTCCGCGACGTGCCCTCCTCCACACTCGATCACACACTTGCAGAAAAGGAGGACAAAGCAACAGCAAACAGAATAGATTTTATTGTAAAATCTGGCTATAAAAAGCCAAATCAAAATTTGTAATGGGGGGATTTTTTTTTTTTTCACACGACTTACACAAGAAATACACAAAGCGTTTTCACGAGTCAATACTAAAGAATCAGTAGAGGTTTTTTTGCTTTTCTATTTCTTTTTCGAATCTAAGTATTGTTGTTTTCTTCTTCTTTTTTTAGTTCTTGATTTCTGTTTTGGGTTTCTCCATTTCCCATTTTTTCAAAAAACCTACAGTATATATATATATATCAAAGCGTTAAAGTTTTTTTAAAAAAAAGGAAGAAACTTACCAGGCCATTGGTCTTGCGTGCGCATGATCGGCCACCAGACTAGTGGTGATACGGCGGCGTAGGGGAGGTTGGGTGGCTCAAAACCTAAAGAACAAAGCAAAGGAGGAGGAGGGGTTCTGTGTTTTGTAATTTTTGAAGTCAGGAAGAAGAATTGAAGGGATTTGTTTTTTTCCCTTTAGTTTTAAAGCCAAGAACGGTGGTGTAAAAGGGGGTGGGCCTCACACATGTGCCATTTTACCCTAAAGGGGTAAATTGCATAGTAGGCCCCTTTCCCTTGAGCCTAGTTTTAATCGTGTCCCCGTCCATTTTTTAAAATTTAGCCCTAAGCTTTCGACTTTGATCCAATTCAGTCCTTTTTTTTTATTGTTTTGTTATTTTGCCATTAGATTCATTGTTTTTTTATGTTTTTTGTTACCTTTTTATTATTATTGTCATAATTATATTCTTTATATTTTATATTATTATATATTATTGTTTTAATCATATATTATTGTTTTTACTACTATTACTTTAATTATTATTATAGCTACTATTAATATCACGATTATTTTCACTGTTGTTTTTTAAAAGTATTGTTATTATTGTTTTATTTATAAATGTTATTTTTAATTTACTAGTACTATTATTATTATAATTATATACTTTCTATTATATGGACTATGATTTTATATATTATTTTGTTTACTTCTTTTTGTATTATTGTTATATTTATATTTTTATTATCAATATTTTTTACTACTATTATTTTTTTCGAATACTATTATTCTAATATTATTACTATTATTTTCTTATTGATATATGTTTTTTGCTTTTTGTTGTTCCTATTCTATTATCATATCTATATTTTAGTGTAATATTTATCTTTTTTGTTTTACTATATCTATTAGTTTCTTTAGTAGTATTATTATTATTACCATTTGTTTTATTTGTCACATATTTTTTTTTACTGTAATATTGTTGTTTTTCCCTTTTTTTGTATCTATTATTCTCCCTTATTATTATCGTGTTTACATTTTAATATTCTTATTTTTACTTTTTTGAAATTCATAAAAAAGAGTTTCACAAAGGTCTGGAATTTTGGGAAATCGTGCCCAATCGTGCTGGGTTTCGATTCTTCGTTCGTCTAGATGACTAAATCTCCTTTGAAAATTATAAATCGTGTTTTCTTAAATGAGGCAATATTTCGTGTTTGGAAGTCCAAGGGATCGTGCCCAATCGTGCTGGGTTTTGGTTTTAGTTTGGCCAAATAGTGGAATGCCCTTTTTAAATTGCAAGACATGAATTTTGGAAATCATGAAATGATCTTGGTATCGATAGTTTGAAACATTGTGTCCTATCGTGCTGGATGTGGTATTTCAACTTTTCGAAACAGGAGAGTTTCGATATCCAATTCGGGTTATCCAAACATTTTTTTTTAAAAGATTCATATTTTAAAATCTGTTCTAATTTTCGAAATCAAAGGACATTAATCAATCAATAATGTACCAATTTTGGGCGTTGCGAGGGTGTTAATCCTTCCTCGTGCGTAACCGACTCCCGAGCCCGTTTTCTTAAAATTCGTAGACCAAAATGTTTGCTAAAGTGACCCAATCGCACTTAAAAAATGATTGGTGGAGACTCCATTTTTCCTCTTAAAGTCGGCCCGTTTTCCAACAAAAAATGGTTTCGACAGCTTGGCGACTCCACTGGGGACCAATAAGAGAGTCAAGCCATAGAATTGATTGATTAATGTCCTTTTATCGAAAATAATTTTTTTTAATTTCGTTTCTTTCATTACATGAGTTGGCGTTGTGTCATATGTTTGTTGTGGTTTGAGACACATAGGATATTTCTGCATTCATATTGCATGACCATTGTGTTTACACCCTTAAGTGGGAGCGAGAAGCTATGTATTCGTGAGGTTTTCACCTCCTCATGGGCTAGGGGATTGCTTCTGGGATACATCCGTACCTATGGTTCCGTGAGGTTTTCACCTCTATATGGCCATAGGGAAATGTATTCCCCTGAACTGAACTCAATCCATATGAGCCTATAATGGGTGAGGATTGGGGAATCTGTTGGTTCAGGTACCCTTCCTTTAGAACTAAACTGCATGTAGAAAACCTAAGGGCCTACCCTAGGTAGAACCATGTCAAATCCTAGTGGTCACCCTGATAGGTTCTATGTTACTTATGTTTCTTGTGCTAACGGGTTTTCTTTTGTTTTGATTGCATTGCATTCACGTCATAGAAAAGAGGTGTTGATTTCAAATTCGATTACTAAAGAGAAAAGTTGGTCATAAGAAAATGGATTTTTTGATAAAGTGGATTATAATACGGTCGTCTGAATATAGTCAAAGTGAATACAACGAGGGAAGACTGATAGTCCATGAGGGAATACAAGACCTTATCACCCAAGGATTCAAGTTTACAAGACTATTCGAAGATTACTACGTCTCGGCATTCTTGAATAAGCTAACAAGTGAACAGGAGTAGCGGTCCAGATCAAGCAAAAGGAGCTAGAGGAGGCATCTATTAGAAGTTTGCAAGACTTGACTTTTGCAAAGAAAGGATTCATGTTTTCACTTGGACTATGAGGACAAGGCCGTGTATGCGATCCGTTTTGTGTAAAGAAATTTATTTTCTAGTAAAGTTTTTCTAATGTAACTGAATTCAGAGTCAATGCCTCTGTTTCTTTGCATTCATGCATTTGCATTACATTGCATCATTTGCAT
Organism: Gossypium bickii; assembly: GCA_025503065.1. Taxonomy (NCBI): domain Eukaryota; kingdom Viridiplantae; phylum Streptophyta; class Magnoliopsida; order Malvales; family Malvaceae; genus Gossypium; species Gossypium bickii. The sequence goes on along the minus strand of CP106721.1, from coordinate 534,088 downwards.
TAGATTTTTACAAAATGGCCCTAATTAGGTCAAATGTTTCAGTTAACTTGGAAAACATGGAACAAAGATTAGAAAGAATAGAGCAAACAAATACAGATGCAGAGGCAATTGACTGAAATTCAACAAGAAATGCGGGAGTTTCAAAGGAATATCATAGGCCAGCTAACCCAGTTACTAGCTGGAGGAATTGGAAAAACGTGAGCCCTAATAGTCAACAACGTGGATGATAAGGAATACATCGTTTATGCCTCAAAAGGTGTCCCGACTCAACTAGATATGCATTCGCATAGGGGACCCGTCATTATTGAACCCCAATGTCAAACTGATACTTCGGCCTTGTTGAAGTTCCCAATGAGTTCAAAATTTTGACCTAAATAATGATCAAGCCAAACCGGTTGTTCTGGTAGAAACAAGCGAAAGAGGAAAATAGACCTTAAATGCCTTGAGGAAGAAGGAAAAGAGAACCGGTAGGTATAACAAAAGCCATTCGGAGCCAATTACAATGAATAAGCCAAGGATGGTAACTACCAACGATCAGGTTTCTCCAAAGCAAAACTCTGAAAAACTCCAATTCACACCAATCCCGATGACGTATAAGGAGCTGTATCAAAGTTTATTTGACGCGCATGTGGTGTCTCCTTTTTATCTAAAACCGTTGCAACCCCTATATCCTAAATGGTACGATGCAAGCACTCAATGTGAATACCATGTGGGGATAATGAGGCACCCGATAGAGAATTGTTTCCCTTTCAAAAAGCTAGTCGAAAGGCTTATTAAGGCGGGTGTTGTGAAATTCGATAATGCACCGAATCCAAGGCCCTAGTACAAGGGTTAATGGATAACAAAGAGCTGGAGTTCTTTGACTCTCCCGAAGGAGAAAACATGTGCATCATAGGAGGAGCGTCGGTAGAGAAAGACGCCGAGGTCAAATGGGGATCAATGACTTTTCTCTATATATCCAATGCATTCGTATAAGCAGAAATTGTCCATTTGGAACCGGTGAATATGAATAAAAAACGGCTGAAGACATGATGAAAACCTTGAGCATCGATGCCTTGTTCGAAGAGGGATTGAATGAAGGAAACTTAGGGGGCATTCACCCCTATAAGCCTGGAAGTGTTCTGAACAACTGGACTGTGAAGGAAATTCCTGTAGTCTTTAGAGCTAGCACAAAGTAATGTTCAAAACACGCTTGTTGTTTTAAGCCTAGAAACAATAAGAATCTTTTGTGAAATAGGCTCATGTTCAAACATCTTTATTTTTAATAAAAAATACATTCTTGTGTTTCATGCCGAGCAAATATTTTTCATTTTTTCCATGTCATACTATACATTCCTTTATTTATTATTATTATTATTATTTTTAGATGTCTTTCATTCTTCATCATCCTAAGAATCGTTTATTCTTTGGAATTTGCCTTCTTACCTACAATAGGTACCCAGATATCAATGAAATGAGCAACTCTGTTACTGACTCCCTTTTGAGTGAGATATGGGTCTAAAGGGATCTGAGGATTTTGAAAATGATGGAGATTGTAACTTATCTTTTGATTTGTTAAGGATGGTAGAACAAAATGAAAATAGACTCTACTGTACGAATGGTCAAGGGACATTGCGAGTCTAGGAAAGGAGTGAAGATCGAGGCCTTGCCCACCACAAAAACAAAGCGAGGCGTCATTGAGTTATTCCAAGAATTCAAAGAGGTCTTTGCATGATCGCATCAAGATATGCCTAGGCACGAGGAGGCTATGGAGTGTTCGAAAAGACACATGCTAAGAGTTTCCCGATAGCCAGGTTGATTATAAGGTTCGGGTACTACTGGTCTACCACGAAAGGGAGATTGCAGCAGTTATGCCGTAAATGCCAAATTGAGGAAGACAAGACTTTATGTGATTCCTCCTTATTTTCCCTATACGGGGGCATAGATGTTATGGGGACGATCTCGTCAAAGGTATCTAGTCGGCACCAATTCATCTTCATGATTGTTTGTTACTCTGCTAAGAGGGTGAAGGTCGGTTCCTATGGCAAAGTTACAAAGTCAACCGTCATCAAATTCAACTTTGATTTCAAATTCAAGTTCGAATTCAAAAAAAAAAAAAAAAAAGAAACCATCCAAAAAAATTTTGAAAGATGATTGAAACTTGTAAAGATTGGCATATACTAGTTACCATTTACCCTCTATACTTCTCGAATGTTGGCCAGAACCTCCACCGGGGCAACATCTTTCTCGTTGGTTTATGGGATGGATACAGTCTTGCCCATCGAAGTTAAAATTCCTTATCTTCGAATTTTATCAGAGCTGAAGTTGGATGAAGCGGAATGGGTTCAATCTCGGTATGATCAACTGAATCTGATCGAGGAAACAAATTAGGAGTCATCCGTCATGGTCAAATATACCAGAAGCGAATGATGCGGGCTTACAACAAAAAGTCCACCCCAGAGTGGTTCATGAAGGAGACTTGGTATTGAAAAGATCATCCCTATGCAAAAGTGCTTTAGAGGAAAGTGGATGCCTAATTGGGAAGGATCTTATGTTGAAAATAAGGCATTTTCTAGAGAAGCATTGATACTAGTCGAGATAGATAGCAAGAGTTAGCCAAACTCAATTAATACAGACTCAGCCAAGAAACACGGTGTTAAGGAGGAAATAGGCCAAGGTGAAAACCTGCAAAGGGCGCTTTGAGGTTTTTCCAAAAAAAAAAAGAAGAACGGAGAGGCCAAGGTGAAAGCCCACAAAGGGCGCTTTGAGACCAAAGGGGCTTTGAGTTGAAAACCTGAAAAGGGCGGCTCAAATTATGATCAAATCGTGATGGGGCATACAGTAGTTTCGCAATACTTGAATTAACAATGAAAGAGTATGTTACATCTTGGGGCATCGACAAAGTACTCCAGATCCCTTAAACAAATATTGAGCTTAAATGGTCCTCAAGAAGTTTCAACAGAAAAGTTCAGGCTGCGATATCTGGGGCACCTAGTTTCCATCTTCCCCATTCTGAATTTACTCGTTTCAAAATACACTACCAATAAATTTTCTTCTGGATTGTATTTGCTATCTTATTTGTTTCGAGCTATGCTCCCAATCAACTTCTTTCTTGTCCATTATGTATGATTTTTTCCAAGCATTTCATATTGAAATAATGATTACTGAACTAATAATGCTTTCACAAAGGACTGAAAGTCTCTAAATAATATGAGAATCTGAAACAGGACAATTATTTAGAACTCATCAGGCTTAAGGGGCTTGGAACCCCTGAAATACGAGTCTAAACAGTGACGACACCTTTAGATTCTGTGTTAGAAATATCAACGGAACAAGAAGGCATACAACGGGGTATTGCCCTAACAAGCAGCGAGCAATGATAACCCAAAGGGTTAAAAAAAATTGGACCATACTCATGACATTTTGCATGCATCCATACATTCATAATACATATGGTTAAGAGCATTTTCATGACATCCTAATCGTTCGACATAAGCATAGACCCCATGAAATAAATTCTACAGGTAGGTTTCCCAGAGGACAATGTAGCAAAGTTGATGGGAGTTACAGAAGATTACAGATCTTATCTCTACTGAGCAGGAGTAGAGCAGATCGAAAGACTAAAGTCTTATCTCTACTGAGCAGGAGTAGAGCAGGTTAAAGATAGTAGATCCTATCTCCACTGAGCAGGAGTGGAGCAGATCGAAGATTACAGATCTTATCTCTACTGAGCAGGAGTAGAGTAGATCGAAAGACTGAAGCCTTATCTCTACTGAGCAGGAGTAAAGCAGGCTAAAGATAGTAGATCCTATCTCCACTGAGCAGGAGTGGAGCGGATCAAAGACAACAGATCTTATCTCCACTGAGCAGGAGTGGAGCAGATTGAAGATTATAGCCTTATCTCCACTGAGCAGGAGTGGAACAGGCTGAAAGAAAGTAGATCTTATCTTCACTGAGCAGGAGTGGAGTAGATCATAGCGGATCCTATCTCTACTGAGCAGGAGTGGAACGGATCAAAAATTACAGATCTTATCCCCACTGAGAAGGAGTGGGGTAAATCAAAAAGGGCGAATCTTATCTCCATGTATCGGCAATGGAGTAGATTTAAACCACTAGCTTTATCTCCACTGAGCAGGAGTGGAGCAGGTTAAAAGAAAGCAGATCTTATCTTCACTGAACAGGAGTGGAGCAGATCGAAGATTATAGCCTTATCTTCACTGAGCAGGAGTGGAGCAGGCTGAAAAAAAGTAGATCTTATCTTCACTGAGTAGGAGTAGAGCAGATCATAGCAGATTCTATCTCCACTGAGCAGGAGTGGAGCGGATCGAAAATTACAGATCTTATCCCCACTGAGCAGGGATGGGGCAGATCAAAAATGGCGAATCTTATCTCCATGTATCGGCAATGGAGTAGATTTAAACCACTAGCCTTATCTCCACTGAGCAAGAGTGGAGCAGGCTGAAAGAAAACAGATCTTATCTTCACTGAGCAGGAGTGGAGCAGATCATAGCGGATCCTATCTCCACTGAGCAAGAGTGGAGCGGATCAAAAATTACAGATCTTATCTCCACTGAGCAGGAGTGGAGCAGATCGAAGATTATAACCTTATCTTCACTGAGCAGAAGTGGAGCAGGTTAAAGATATAGATCCTATCTCCACCGGCGCGAGTGGAGCGGATTGAAGACAAAGAGATCTTATCTCTACTGGCGGGAGTAGAGTAGATCGAAAAGATCGAAGCCTTATCTCTACCGAGCGGGAGTAGAGCAAAGCTAAAGATAGTAGATCCTATCTCCACTGAGCAGGAGTGGGGCGGATCGAAGACAACAGATCTTATCTCCACTGAGCAGGAGTGGGGCAGATCGAAGTAATGAGCCTTATCTCCACTGAGCGCGGAGTGGAGCGGGCCAAATATCTGAGATCTTATCTCTCTTGAGAGTAGAGTAGAGCAGATTGAAAAAGCAAGCCTTATCTCCACCTGGCGGGAGTGGAGCGGGCTAAAGATAAACCCTATCTCCACCGAGCGGGAGTGGGTAGGTGAAGAAAGCGAGATTATCTCCACCGAGCGGGAGTAGAGCGGATCGGAGAGACAACGGATCTTATCTCTACCGCGGGCAGAGTAGAGCGGTCGAAGATCAAGCCCTATCTCCACCGAAAGCGGAGTGGAGCGGTGAAGATAGCAGAGATCTTATCTCCACTGAGCAGGAGTGGAGTAGGTCGAAGATAACAGATCTTATCTCTACTGAGCAGGAGTAGAAGCGGTCGGAAGATCAAGCCCTATCTTCACCGGCGAGGTGGGAGCAGTGAAGATAGCAGATCTTATCTCCACTGAGCAGGAGTGGAACAGATCAAAGACAAAAAATTTTATCTCTACTGAGCAGGAGTAGATCAGATCGGAAGACTAAAGCCTTATCTCCACTGAGCAGGAGTGGAGCAGGCTAAAGATAGAAGATCTTATCTCCGCTGAACAGGAGTGGAGCAGATCGAAGATTACAGATCTTATCTCTATTGAGCAGGAGTAGAGCAGATCGAAGACGATAAGCCTTAATTCCCTAAGCAGTAGGGTAACAGGCTAAAAATTACAAATCATAAGCAGTAGTAGGGCAGGTTGAAACAAAACTCCTATCCCCTTGGAGATGCGGTGGGTTAAAGTGAGGCTACCTGAAGAAATTAGGGCTCAGCAAGACCTGGCAAAATTGGTCCTATCAAAGTCTTTGCTCCATTCTCGTTACACGACAACGAGCAAAGAGGGGCAGCTTTAGAGCCCAATTTATGCCTGAGCCCATACCAAAAACCAGAATAAACCAAAAAAATAAATAATAAAGTCCTTTTAATAAAAAAATAGTCCAAGTTTACAAAAAGGCCCAAAATTAAATTGCCCAAGCCCAAACACTAAACCCAAACAGACCCAAACCTAGACCTAGCCTGTTTAGCCCACAACCTTAACACTTTTCAGCCACCAAACCTAAACAAAAAAGATGAAACCCTAGCCACCAGCAGCCCCATGCCCAACGCCACGTCACCCCGCACCGAACCACCTCCGAACCCTCCGCGACGTGCCCTCCTCCACCACTCGATCACACACCTGCGGAAAAGGAGGACAAAGCAACAGCAAACAGAATAGATTTTATTGTAAAATCTGGCTATAAAAAGCCAAATCAAAATTTGTAATGGGGGGATTTTTTTTTTCACACGACTTACACAAGAAATACACAAAGCGTTTTCACGAGTCAATACTAAAGAATCAGTAGAGGTTTTTTTGCTTTTCTATTTCTTTTTTGAATCTAAGTATTGTTGTTTTCTTCTTCTTTTTTTCATTCTTGATTTCTGTTTTGGGTTTCTCCATTTCCCATTTTTTCAAAAAACCTACAGTATATATATATATATATATATATATATATATATATATATCAAAGCGTTAAAGTTTTTTTAAAAAAAGGAAGAAACTTACCAGGCCATTGGACTTGCGTGCGCGTGGTCGGCCACCAGACTAGTGGTGATACGGTGGCGTAGGGGAGGTTGGGTGGCTCAAAACCTAAAGAACAAAGCAAAGGAGAAGGGGGGTTCTGTGTTTTGTAATTTTTGAAGTCAGGAAGAAGAATTGAAGGGATTTGTTTTTTTCCCTTTAGTTTTAAAGCCAAGAACGGTGGTGTAAAAGGGGGTGGGCCTCACGCATGTGCCATTTTACCCTAAAAGGGTAAATTGCACAGTAGGCCCCTTTCCCTTGAGCCTAGTTTTAATCGTGTCCTCCTCCATTTTTTTAAAATTTAGCCCTAAGCTTTCGACTTTGATCCAATTCAGTCCTTTTTTTTTATTGTTTTGTTATTTTGCCATTAGATTCATTGTTTTTTATGTTTTTTTGTTACCTTTTTATTATTATTGTCATAATTATATTCTTTATATTTAATATTATTATATATTATTATTTTAATCATATATTATTGTTTTTACTACTATTACTTTAATTATTATAGCTACTATTAATATCACGATTATTTTCACTGTTGTTTTTTAAAAGTATTGTTATTATTGTTTTATTTATAAATGTTATTTTTAATTTACTAGTACTATTATTATTATAATTATATACTTTCTATTATATGGACTATGATTTTATATATTATTTTGTTTACTTCTTTTTGTATTATTGTTATATTTATATTTTTATTATCAATATTTTTTACTACTATTATTTTTTTCGAATACTATTATTCTAATATTATTACTATTATTTTCTTATTGATATATGTTTTTTGCTTTTTGTTGTTCCTATTCTATTATCATATCTATATTTTAGTGTTATATTTATCTTTTTTGTTTTACTATATCTATTAGTTTCTTTAGTAGTATTATTATTATTACCATTTGTTTTATTTGTCACATTTTTTTTACTGTAATATTGTTGTTTTTCCCTTTTTTTTTGTATTTATTATTCTCCCTTATTATTATCGTGTTTACATTTTAATATTCTTATTTTTACTTTTTTGAAATTCATAAAAAAGAGTTTCACAAAGGTCTGAAATTTCGGGAAATCGTGCCCAATCGTGCTGGGTTTCGATTCTTCGTTCGTCTAGATGACTAAATCTCCTTTGAAAATTATAAATCGTGTTTTCTTAAATGAGGTAATATTTCGTGTTTGGAAGTTTGAGAGATTCGTGCCCAATCGTGCTTGGTCTCGATTTTCTATTCGTCCAAATGACCAAATATCCTTCAGATGTTTTGACCGGAGTTTTTTAAATAAAGGCAATGTTTCATGATTGGAAATTCAAGGGATCGTGCCCAATCGTGCTGGGTTTCGGTTTTAGTTTGGCCAAATAGTGGAATGCCCTTTTTAAATTGCAAGACATGAATTTTGGAAATCATGAAATGATCTTGGTATCGATAGTTTGAAACATTGTGTCCTATCGTGCTGGAAGTGGTATTTCAACTTTTCGAAACAGGAGAGTTTCGATATCCAATTCGGGTTATCCAAACATTTTTTTTTAAAAGATTCATATTTTAAAATCTGTTCTAATTTTCGAAATTAAAAGACATTAATCAATCAATAAGGTACCAATTTTGGGCGTTGCGAGGGTGCTATTCCTTCCTCGCGCGTAACTGACTCCCGAGCCCGTTTTCTTAAAATTCGTAGACCAAAACGTTTTCTAAAGTGACCCAATCGCACTTAAAAAATGATTGGTGGCGACTCCGTTTTTCCTCTTAAAGTTGGCCCGTTTTCCAACAAAAAATGGTTTCGACACTCATAATAATGTTTGTTATTTTAAAAAAAGAAATGAGTTTTCAATAATTTCTTAACTGAGTCGGGTCCCGATTGATGGGTGACACCTAAAAGTATTCATGGCATGGGCTTAGGCATGGATTAACACATTTTATGTTTGACCAAGCCCGATCCAACCCGAAATATGGATCTAAAATTGTAACATCTCAAAACGGGCCTAGACGTTATGGCCGTATCTGGAGGTGTCGCATAAAATCGGTTGGAAAAAAACCATTATCGTTAATTTAAAACCTTTCCAGTTCATAAGCCTTTGTCGCTCTTATTAATGTCAAAGCTCTCTTTCATTTAGTCATTAGAGATATAACGTGTATTTAGCGGAAGCTTGCAAAATCATTAAGGTTAAGAAAAACCATTCATTCTTTTTTTATTATTTAGAAAACATGTCTTTAGGTAAAACCGACAAAGTAAAAACAAAAATCAAAAACCAAAGCCAAACAGTTAAAACAGTTAAAACAGTCCAGAGAGTCCTAGAATATACAAACTCTCAAATCTTAGCACCAAACTTAAATAAAAACTAAAAACAAGTAAAACAATTTTGGCGAGTGGTCATCGTCGAGTCCTCCGCTGCACTGATCCTCCTAACTCTATGGATTACCTATACAGTGGATTACCTGTACAGTATAAACAGAGAAGGGTGAATTTACGAAAACTCAGTGTGTAACCTTACATAATTAAGTATGTACACAGAAAACAAAAAACAGAATCAGTTAAATACAGTCTCGGCTTAAGCTTATAATGGATACAGATACAAAGTTGGGCCTAAGCCCGTTTCAGATACAGATACAGATATGTAGATCAGAATCAGAAATCAGATATCCTACCCCCATTCTCTACACACCATCTCTGACTATCCTTACATACCATGTGGGGTTTAAAACACCCACCCAACCCTACGCACCACATTGTGCCAGTGCGGCACATATAAGATATAATGCAGTTGTGCTGCTAGATATTAGGCATAATTTGCCTTTCAGTACACTTCCTTCAATATACATCATCCCACCCCAATCAAACTAACAGAACATGCATACAGAATTAATAGATAAATCATGCTTAACATGCTTTCATAAATAGATAACAGATAAACAAATATAGGCATGCTCATAACAGTACATCAGTCTAACAAAACACATAGGTTTAGGGTTTAGTAAGCCTTTACTGACCCTACGGGAGGTCCACAGTCGATTAGGACGTCTTGTGCTACCCTACGAAAAATTCCAATATAATGGGCCCACATGCCCGTATGGGCCCACACGTCCAATTTGACGTAGCCCGTGTGGCCCACACGGCTACACCCCAGCTATCACAGGGCCATGTCTTGTGCACGGCCTGGCCTTTGTCGATCACACGACTGTGTCGTCACACACGCCCTACCATATGGCCTACTACATGGCCGTGTGGCATCGACAGAGCAGTTTTTTAGCTTTCGCTGAATCCCATTTTTCTGCGTTTTGGGTGCACATCTGGTAACAATTTGATACTAAAACACTCTTGAGATGATTAGCATCTACAATCAGAATATCTAACCCCTTTAGCAACCAAAAATCGAGCCTAACACAACTTATCCAAGTACACATGAACTGACTTACGGCAACCAAAAACGAACACAATCTTGAATCAACCTGATAGAACGTGGTTCTCTGCCTCAAAACCTTCCCCTAAAAGTAGAATTCACCACTTAGTCCATAATCTAGCGTTACTAATCCCAAACCAAAAAGTTAAAGGTTGGAAAAGAATACTTACCAGATGAACAAAGGATTAAGCACAATTAGTGAAGAATCACCACACAAAACTGAATGAGGAACACCAAATGAGAGAAAAAATGAAAAACGAATCGTTAGAAATTTTGAGAAGGAGAGAGAGGGGAACGAAATTTTGAAAAAGAAGAAGAATAAAACTGATAATTCCAATACCTCAATCCCCCCACTAACCTCTCCATCTCAACTACTTCAAACTTCAACTTCCATTGAAACTCTTGCGCAAAGCTGAGCAAAAATTAAATACCCAAGCTTGAGCAAGGATTCGAACACAAGACCTCTAGCAAACCCACACTCCTCCCAACCACCAGACCAGTAGGCCCACTCTGATAAGTTTTTACAATTATCTCAATATAAGCCCACTGATCAAGTAAAAGGGCTTAAGTCAAAAAAATTCCAAAATTTACCAAATACAATACTTGAACCTGGAACCTCTCACACATACCTAGAACACTTAACCACTGAAGCAGATACACAGCTTGTGTCACATTTATTTAGAAATAGGAATAGAAATTTCAGGGCACTACAACTCCACCCCCTAAAAGAAATTTCGACCTTGAAATTTACCTTATCAGAATAGATGAGGATACTGTTGACGGATCGAGTCCTCAGGTTCCCACGTGGCCTCCTCAGTGCTATAATTTGGCCATAGCACCTTTACTAACGGAATGGACTTCCTCTTTGGAACCATAACATCTTAATCTAGGATCTAAACCGGCTCCTCCTCAAAGGCCAATTATGGCCTAACCTCGATCTCTTCAACCGAGACAACATGGCATGGATCAGAACGGTACCGCCTCAACATCGAGACATGAAACACATCATGAATATGATCCAGTTCAGAGGGTAACTCCAAATGATAGGCAACTGGTCCCACACACTTTAGAATCCGGTACGGTCCAATAAACCTAGGGCTCAGCTTGCCCTTCCGACCGAACCTCAGAACTTTCTTCCACGGATAAACCTTAAGAAACACGAATCCTCCACAGAATACTCAATCTCCCGCCTCTTCAGATCTGCATATGATTTTTGTCTATCAGAAACCACTTTCAGACGATCCCGGATCAGTCGAACCTTATCCTCAGTCTCAAAAACCAACTGAGGACCCAAAACTCGACGTTCACCCAACTCAGTCCAACACAACAGAGTACGATACTTACAACCATACAGAGCCTCGTAAGGTGCCATTTAGATACTAGACTGAAAACTATTATTGTAGGCCAACTCGGCTAAAGGCAGATAATCCTCCCAACTACTTCGAAAATCAATCACGCAACTCCGAAGCACATCCTCCAGTATCTGAATCACTCTCTCGGACTGACTATCGGTCTGAGGATGGGACGTAGTACTGAAGTCTAACCTTAAACCTAGAGCCTCATGTAATTTCTTTCAGAATTGAGAAGTGAAGCGAGGATCTCTATCAGAAATGATCAACATTGGAACCCCATGCAGTTTAACTATCTCGGAGATATACAACTTCGCCAACTTTCGAAGAGAAAAGTCTGTCCGAACCGGAATGAAGTGCGTAGACTTGGTCAATCAATCCACAATAACTCAAATAAAATCCTTCTTAGTGGGTGTCAAGGGCAACCTACTAACAAAATCTATAGTCACTCGTTCCCATTTCTATAAGGGAATCTTGACTGACTGCAATAAACCCGAAGGTAACTGGTGCTTAGCCTTAACTTACTGGTACATCAGATATCGAGCCACAAAGTCAGTAACCTCACGCTTTAAACCCGACCACCAGTATAACTCACGAAGGTCGCGATACATCTTATTACTTCAGGGATGAATAGCATAAAGGCAACTATGTGCCTCCCTTAGAACCGACTGCCTCAAATCCACATATTTCGGTACATAAATCTGACCACAGAAATAGAGTACCCTGTAATTATTCAGTCCAAAATTCGAAGTGCTGCCACTCTCAACCTATCAGAATTGTAAACTCAGTGACTCATCCCTCAACTGCTTATCCCGAATCTGATCAATCCAAGTTGGCTTAACTTGTAATTCAGCCAACAGACTCCCATCATCAAACAGACTAAGGCGAGCAAACATCACCCTTAAATCAGACATCTCTCTTCAGCTTAGAGTGTCGGCCATCACATTGGCCTTACCAAGATGGTACTCGATGGTGCAATCATAATATTTGAGTAGCTCAATCCATCAACGCTGTCTAAGATTGAACTCTTTCTGGGTAAGGATATACTTGAGGCTCTTGTGATCGGTGTAGATGATACACCTCTCACCATACAAATAGTGCCTCCAAATTTTCAGTGTAAAGACTGTAGCTGCCAACTCAAAGTCATGCATCGGATAGTTGGCCTCATGCGTCTTAAGCTGACGGGACACATAAGCCACAACCTTACCACCCTACATCAAAACACAACCCAATCCAACATGCGACGCATCACTATATACTATAAACTTCCTTTCAGATTCTGGCTATATCAGAACAGGAGCCTGAGTCAGAATAGATTTGAGCTTCTCAAAGCTCGATTGCTGCACATCTGTCCAGACAAGCGATACACCCTTACGCAAAAGCTTAGTTAAAGGCATAGCAATAAAAAAGAACACCTCAACAAAACGTCGATAGTAACCCGCTAAACCCAGAAAGCTACGGACCTCAGATACGTTCTTAAGCTATTTCCAGTCCAGCACTGTAACATCCCAAAATAGGGCCTAAACGGAATAGTGGTTTCGAGACCACAAATCCCAAGTCAGAAAAATATTTTAATATTTTATTTGATATCTATGTTATGTGTTTGTGCATGTGCTAAAATATTATAGGTTAATTTGTTTGTTTGGGTGTTTAATTTAAGTGAAAGCACTAAACTGAGTAAGTGGGAAAAATAGCCATTATGAAATTAAGTGGTTGAATTGATGTGTTTATCTATAAGGGAGGACTTAAGTTATAAATTGTTCATTTGATAGCATAGTGAACGGCATCATGGCTTTAATTTTACATTATTTTGTTTTTATAAGCATAAAACATATGCTAAAGTTATATATATTATAATATAAGATAATAATAAAGATATGACATAAAAAAAAAAGCCATTATCTTCCTCCTTGGCCGAAATTAAGAAAAAAGGAAGAAACTTGAGCTCTCTCTCACATTCGGTCACTAGTTAGTGGGTGGAAATAATGTTATAATAAGTAAAGTTATAATATAAGTAATAATATGTATATATTATATCATAGATTAAAAAAAAAAGAAAAAAGAAAAACCATGCATGTTCTTTGTTTCTGCCGAAACTAAAGAACATACGAAAGAAAAGAAAGCTTTAAAAGTTTGGCAACTTATTAAGCTCAATCAAGGTATGTAATCAGCTCGGTTTTCGATAATATTTATATTTTTGAGATCGTTGCTTTGAGAGCTACAAAACCCATGTTTGAATTTTGAATTTTGATGAATATTTTGAGTTATGCCATTGATGAGAACTTGTGATTTTTATTGTTTGATGGTAGAAAATAAAAGATATGTGTTAGATTAACAAGTTTTGTCTTTGAATTTTTGATGAATTTAAGTAGTTTGGACTAAATTAGTAAAAGTTGTTATTGTTCATAAGTATGTGTTATAGTAAGAATTTGAAGTTGCTATAGAAGGGAAAAATGTTCAGCATGTTATAAAACATAAGAATAAGGACTGAAATTTAATTTTCGAGCCTAGGGGCAAAATCATAATTATGTAAAAGTTTAGGGGCAAAATTGTAATTTTTCCAAAGTTAGAGTTAAGGACTGTTTTAGTAAATGTGGGTATTAAATAAGCTAAATTTTCTATTATAGATCAAGAAGAACGAAATCTAGAGTTAGATCGGGGAAAGAAAAAGATAGTGGACTAAATCGATATAGTTTATCGTAATTTGTTTTGAGTAAGTTTATGGTAAATAAATGCAATATTCTATTATTTTACATTTAATATTATTAAATTCCAGCATTTACATATTTATTCTGTAAATTTATTATTTAAAGACTCAAGTATGAATTGGCAGAAAAGCTATCTCAGAAAGTTCCGGTTGAACCTTAAGAATGTGTAGGATACAAATGTCATGACATTAGGGTTTAAAGAAATCATGTAAGACCATATCAAGACATGGCATTGATATGTTACTATAAGGCAAAGGTCCCATGTAAGACCATGCCAAGGCATGGCATTGGTGAGTTCATAAGGCAAGGATACCACGTAAGACCATGTCAAGACATGGCAATGGTTAAGTTTCATAAGGAAAGGTACCCGACTATCCTTATTATTCCAAGTGGTTCAATGAAAAATTCAAAGAGTATACCAAAGTAAAGGTAAGACAAGTTCAAGCTAAAAAGGTAAGGTAAGACAAGTTCATGTTAAAAGGTAAGGTAAGAATACAAGTTTAAGTATATTGAATTAAAAGCTTAAGTGATTCTTGATAAGAAAAGAATAAGATAATTCATTAAGAATGTTGTTATCTATTTACATGTAAACTTACTAAGCTTTATGCTTACTCCCATTCTTTATTTTTTTTTATAGTATTACAAGCCAACTCGGGGATCGAAAGGACGTCAGAGATCGTTACACACTATCAAAAGAATTATATTGGTATTTTGTGACTCGAACGTTTTAAGTTATGGCATGTATAGGGAACTTAGCCATTTTGTGTGTATGAACTTATGATATGGCTTAATTTTGGCTTATAAATGCTTGGTAATGATTATCCATTAAAATGGTTAATTAAGAACATGATTTGGATGTTATGAAATGCCTAGTTGATAGTTATTTTAAAGAAATTATTTCATTATATGCAGGGGAATAGTTGGACAGCAGCAGTGACGTGATTTTGAAAACTCACCAAAAATAGTAGAAATGGAATTAGGTTGTGCATGAGATACATAATTAAAGCTTATTGAGTCTATTTTTATATAAAAAAAACCGGTATAGGATAAAGAGTTGTATATTATGAGATAATTTATTTTTAGTGAAGAGAGGTCGGAACTGTCAAACTGTGTAATAGGGGAGAATTTAACTAATAAACTGTACTAATTGGTCACACCAAAAATTCTGGAAAAACTATAGTAAGAAGATATATGAGTCTAATTTCAAGGAAAATTTACAGATCTAGATTTTCAGTTTCGTAACTCAAGTTATAATTCATTTAGTGAACATGACGCAGATGGACAATTTCAATTTTTATGCCCCGAACTAGTAAGTTAAGTCTAGTAATGCCTCGTGCTCGACTCCGGCAACGGTATCGGGTAAGGGGTGCTACAAGCACAGCCTCAATCTTTCGAGGATCAACTTGAATCCCCTCAGCAGAAACCACGTGTAACACCCCTTACCCGAGACCGTTGCCGGAGTCGAGCACGAGGCATTACTAGACTTAACTTACTAGTTCGGAGCATAAAAATTAAAACTGTCCATCTGCATCATGTTCACTAAATCAATATATATCTTCTTGAAACTCAAAATCTAGATCCGTAAATTTTTCTTGAAACTAGACTCATATATCTTCTTACTATAATTTTTCCAGAATTTTTGGTGCGGCCAATTAGTACAGTTTATTAGTTAAATCTCACCTATTACACAGTTTGACAGTTCTGACCTCTCTTCACTAAAAATAAATTATCTCATAATATACAATCTTTATCCAATACCGGTTTTTTTTATATAAAAATAGACTTAATAAGCTTTAATTATGTATCTCATGCACAATCTAATTCCATTTCTACTATTTTTGGTGAGTTTTCAAAATCACGTCACTGCTGCTGTCCAACTATTCCCCTGCATATAATTAAATAATTTCTTTAAAATAACTATCAACTAGGCATTTCATAACATTCAAATCATGTTCTTAATTAACCATTTTAATGGCTAATCATTACCAAGCATTTACAAGCCAATATTAAGCCATATCATAAGGTCATACACACAAAATGGCTAAGTCCCTATACATGCCATAACTTAAAACGTTCGAATCACAAAATACCAATACAATCTTTTGATAGTGTGTAACGATCTCCGATGTCCTTGCGATCCCCGAATTGGCTTGTAATACTATAAAAAAAATTAAAGAATGGGAGTAAGCATAAAGCTTAGTAAGTTTACATGTAAATAGATAACAACATTCTTAATGAATTATCTTATTCTTTTCTTATCAAGGTCACTTAAGCTTTTAATTCAATATGCTTAACTTGTATTCTTACCTTACCTTTTAACATGAACTTGTCTTACCTTACCTTTTTAGCTTGAACTTGTCTTACCTTTACTTTGGTATACTCTTTGAATTTTCCCGTTGAACCACTTGGAATACTAAGGATGGTATCTTTCCTTATGAAACTTAACCATTGCCATGTCTTGACATGGTCTTACGTGGTATCCTTGCCTTATGAACTCACCAATGCCATGCCTTGGCATGGTCTTACATGGGACCTTTGCCTTATAGTAACACATCAATGCCATGTCTTGACATGGTCTTACATGATTTCTTAAACCCTAATGTCATGACATTTATATCCTACACATTCTAAGGTTCAACCTAACTTTCTCGAGATAGCTTTTCCGTCAATTCATACTTGAGTCTTTAAATAGTAAATTTACAGAATAAATATGTAAATGCTGGAATTTAATAATATTAAATGTAAAATAATAGAATATTGCATTTATTTACCGCAAACTTACCTCGAAACAAATTACGATAAACTATATCGATTTAATCCACTATCTTTTTCTTTCCCCGATCTAACTCTGGATTTTGTTCTTCTTGATCTATAATAGCAAATTTAGCTTATTTAACATTCACATTTACTAAAACAGTCCTTAACTCTAACTTTGGAAAAATTACAATTTTGCCCCTAAACTTTTACAAAATTACAATTTTGCCCCTAGGCTCGAAAATTAAACTTCAACCCTTATTCTTATGTTTTCTAACATGCTGAACATTTTTCCCTTCTATAGAAACTTCAAATTCTTACTATAACACATACTTATGAACAATAACAACTTTTACTAATTAGCTTGTTTTTCGTTCCTCTACTCATTAACATGCATAATCTACCATCAAACATCAAAATACACAAGCTTTCAACAATGGCATAATTCAAAATATTCACCAAAATAAAAAATTCAACATGGGTTTTGTAAATCTCATAGCAACGATCTCAAAAACGTAAAAATTATCAAAAACCGAACAAAGGACATACCCGAATTAAGCCTCCTAGATGCTGAAACTTAAAGCTTCAAAAATGGTGTTTTTCTTTCTGACATTCAGCTAAGAAGATGAACTTTTGCATCTTCTCTTTCTTTCCATTATGTTTTGTTATTATAAGATTATAATATTATTATAATATATTATAACATAGCCTATAATTTAAACATATAATTTCATTATTAAAAATGCATGTTTGTCATTCCACTATCCCATTAAAAATGGATAATTTTCAACATAAGTCCTCCCTTATAAAAAGACACATTAATTTAACCACTCAATCAAGCTATAAGGATACTTTTACCACTTATGCGATTTAGTCCTTTTCTTTAAATTAAGCACACTAACAATAAAATTAATTCACGAAACTTTCACACATGTAAATTCACATATTATAAGCATTGAAAATAATATTACAATATTTTGCTGACTCGGATTTGTCGTTTCGCAACCACTATTCCGTTTAGGCCCTATTTCGGGATGTTACATTTCTCCCCCCTTTAGTGATTTTCGTCCCCGAAAATCTTTCCTGTAAAGAGATTTGGGTACTGTTTTCCCATAGTCTCTTCAGGCTCCCATGTAGCCATTTCTATTCTATGTCTATTCCATAATACTTTCATAAGTGCAATACTTTTATTCCTTAATTGCTTAACCCCTCGAGCTAGAATTTTTATTGGTTCCTCACCGTAAGTCATATCTGGTTGAATCTCAACCTCAGTTTGCGAAATCACATGCGATGGATCTGAACGATAACGACGTAGCATAGACACATGAAACACATTATGAATCTTCTCTAACTCAGTCGGCAACGCCAATCGATATGCCAATGGCCCAACTCTCTCGATCACCTCAAACGGTCTAATAGAACGGGGACTTAATTTGCCTTTCTTGCCAAATCTGAGAACTTTCTTCCACGGGGATACTTTCAAGAATACCCTATCACCAACTTGAAATTCAATGCCTTTTCTTTTCAAATCTACATAGGATTTCTGTCTATCTGAAGCTGCTTTCAAGCAATCTCTGATGACTTTTACTTTCTCTTCTGTTTCTTTGACTAGATCAACCCCGTAAATCTGATTTTCCTTAAGCTCTGTCCAATACAAAGATGTGCGACATTTACGTCCATACAAAGCTTCATAAGGTGCCATCTTCAAACTCGATTGATAACTATTATTATAGGCAAACTCTACTAACGGTAAATATTTCTCCCAATTACCTTGAAATTCCAATACACAACATCTAAGCATATCTTCAAGTACCTGAATAACTCTCTCTAATTGACCATCAATCTGAGGATGGAAAGCTGTACTAAAACTCAACTTTGTACCTAAAGCTTCCTGCAATTTCTTCCAAAATCGTGAGGTAAATTTCGGATCTCTATCTGAGATAATCGATAATGGTACTCCATGTAGTCTCACAATCTCTGTAATATATAACTCGACCAACTTTTCAAGTGAATAATCCATACGAACTGGGATAAAATGAGCCGACTTTGTTAACTTATCAATCATAACCCATACTGCATCTTTCTTTCTCAGTGTCGAAGGCAATCCTGTCACAAAATCCATAGTAACTCGATCCTATTTCCACTCTGGAACTAATACAGGCTGCAATAAACCTGAAGGTACCTAATGTTCGGCTTTTACCTGCTGACAAATCAAACATCTAGAAACAAACTCTAAAATATCTCTTTTCATTCTTGTCCACTAATACATTTTCTTCAAATCATTATACATCTTTATATCACCTGGGTGAATAGACAAAGAACTGCTATGTGCTTCCTATAAGATTTTCCTAATAAGCTCATCATTCTTTGGTACACATACTCTGTCTCTGAACAACAAACAACCGCTCGAACCGATCCAAAATCGGACTCTACACACACGACTACAGACCGAACTCTTTTTTGGCTTGCAACTCACTGTCATTTTTCTGAGCTTCACAAATTTCTTCAAGAAATGTCGATTTAGCTCTCAACTCAGCTAAGATAGAACCATCATCTTAAACGATTTTCTACTCAAAGCATCAGCAACAACATTTGGCTTACCCGGGTGATAATCGATCACTAGCTCATAATCTTTAATCAACTCTAGCCATCTTCTTTGCCTCAAGTTCGGATCTTTACGAGTCATCATCAAGTACTTCAAACTTTTGTGATCAGTGAATATTCGACATTTCTCACCATATAAGTGATGTCTCCAGATTTTCAATGCAAATACAATAGCAGCTAGCTCTAAATCATGTGTCGGATAGTTTTTCTCATGTGGCTTTAACTGTCTAGAGGCATAAGCAACTACCTTTCCTTCCTGCATAAGTACACAGCCTAGTCCATTCAAGGATGCATCACTGTAAATCACAAACTCTTTTCCCAGTTCTGGTTGTACTAAAACAGGAGCTTTAGTCAACAATACTTTTAACTTGTCGAAACTCTGTTGACACTTCTCAGTCCATTCAAACTTGACAGCCTTCTGTAACAATCTTGTCAATGGAGTAGCTATCTTGGAAAATCCCTCTACAAATTGTCTATAATAACCGGCAAGACCAAGAAAACTTCTGACCTCTGATACATTTCTAGGAGGCTTCCAATCAACAATTGCTGAAATCTTACTCGGATCAACTCTAATACCTTCACCTGAGACAATATGTCCAAGAAAACAAACTTCCTGTAACCAAAACTCACTTTTGCTAAACTTGGCATAAAGCTGATTATCTCTCAAAATCTGTAAAACTGTTCTCAAATGCTCTGCATGCTCAGTCTCATCATGAGAATAAATCAAGATGTCATCAATGAACACGACTACAAACTTGTCCAAATAAGGCCTAAAAATTCGGTTCATTAAATCCATGAAAATAGCAGGAGCATTAGTTAAGCCAAATGGCATCACAAGAAACTCATAGTGACCATACCTAGTTTGGAAAGCAGTCTTTGGAACATCTGACTCTTTAATTCGCAACTGATAGTATCCGGATCTCAAATCTATCTTAGAGAACACAGTGTCTCCCTTCAATTGATCAAACAAATCATCTATTCTAGGTAATGGATATTTGTTCTTGATGGTTACCTTGTTAAGTTGCCGATAGTCTATGCACAATCTCATAGAACCATCCTTCTTTTTCACAAATAACACTGGCGCGCCCCATGGTGAATAACTAGGTCTTACAAAGCCTTTATCAGTTAATTCCTATAGCTGAGCTTTCAATTCTTTCAATTCTATTGAATCCATTCTATAAGGAGCAATAAAAATAGGTGTGGTGCCTAGAATCAATTCAATACCAAACTCAACTTCTCTGATAGGAGGCAAACCTGGTAGTTCTTCTGGAAACACATCAGGAAACTCATTTACCATTGGTACTGATTCAATTTTCAACTCGGGGTCTTTAGTATTCAACACAAAAGCAAGATAAGCTTCACATCCTTTCCTTAAACATTTCTGAGCAGACATAACAGAAATCATGGAAATTGAACTATCTGACTCATCTGAATTAACCCGAAGGAACTCACCATTTTCACATTTCAACTCAATGAATCTCTTTCCACAATTCACTATCACATCATGTGCAGTTAATCAATCCATACCAAGAATCACATCAAACTCATCAAATGGCAATAGCATGAGATCAGCCGGAAAATAGTAACCTCTAATCATCAAAGGGCATTTTTTACATACTTTGTTTACTAACACATGCTGACCTAATGGGTTCGATACTTTAATCACAAACTCTATGGGCATGTTCATACTAGGCATTAATTTCATGCAAACATAGGAATGGGTTGAACCCGAATCAATCAAAGCAATAACATTAATATCATAAAGAGAAAATGTACCCGTAATTACGTCAGGGGAAGATGCCTCTTCACGAGCATGGGTAGCATAAGTCCTTGTGGGTGCTCTAACATCTGATCTTGTTGCTGTATCTCTAAATGTACCTCTACCTGCTCCTACTCCCAAATTTCTCTGAGATCTACCTCTAACGGGGGCATTACCTGATCTTGCACTTGGTATTACTTCTTTTTTAACCATTTCGGGACACTCCCGAATGAAATGATCCGGTGCACCACATCGGAAACAACCAACTCAGTTGCTCGACATTGACCTGGATGACGTCGACCACATTGAGGACACTCGGGCCTATCAGGCTGAATACTGCCAACACTCGCAATCGAAGTGGTTTGAGCTTTTGAATCCATAAATCTTTCACCTCTGTTTCGGCTAGAATACCCGGTTGAAAAATTAGATCTCGTAGAATACTCTCTAGGCCTCTTGGATGTAGACTGAAATGACTTGCTCATCTGTCTTTCCTTTGTGCCTTGCATATCAATTTCAGCTTTACCCTTTCTTTTTAATAACTCTTCTACCTTACAGGCTCGTTCAACTAAAACAACAAACTCTTTTATCTCTAAAACACCAACTGACAGTGGGATATCATCATTGAGCCCATCCTCAAACCTTTTGCACGTGATAGCCTCTGTAGACACACACTCTCGAGCATAATTGCTGAGTCGAATAAATTCACGTTCATAGTCGATCACAGTCATCTTACCCTGTTTTAACTCAAGGAACTCTTTTCTTTCTACGTTAATAAACCTCTCATGATGTACTTCTTACTTTAACTCCTCCCGAAAGAAATCCCAAGTAACTCTTTCCTTCTTCCTACTCATCGACACAAGTGTATTCCACCACCGGTAGGTGAATCTCTAAGAAGTGACACCACACATTTAATACATTCTTCCTGGTGTGCAGGATAACTCATCAAAGACTTTGATAGTGTTCTCGAGCCAAAATTCAGCTTTCTCTGCATCATCATCTTTAGTAGCCCAAAACTCTTCAGCCCTTTGTTTTCTGATCTTGTCAACGGGTGGTTTTTCACTTCTAACTGTATTTATAATTGGGGGAGCTACATGGGTGGTCTGTGGATCATGAGGGGGTGGAGGTCTAACGACCGGGTTATTTGCTGAGCGAACTCGTGAACCATTCATTCATAGCTTGGAAGAAGGCTTCTCGAGCCCCTCCCTGACTAACTGTAACGGGCCTTTCATGACTATCTGGTGGCACCGTCTCTTCAGTGGGAGCGAGTGTATTACTCTCTACATCATCTGTACCATCTCGTTCGGGATCCATAACTATAAAAGAAAAACATTTTTAAAATTGTCAGGAGTCGTCACACTATCAAAATATAAGTATGGCATGTATAGTTAGACTCTTACTCATACTGAATATTTTGAGAATCGACTAAACTCTTGCTCTGATACCAACAAATGTAACACCCCTTGTCCGAGACCGTTGCTGGAGTCGAGCACGAGGCATTACTAGACTTAACTTACTAGTTCGGAGCATAAAAATTAAAACTGTCCATCTGCATCATGTTCACTAAATCAATTATAACATGAGTTACGAAACTCAAAATATAGATCCGTAAATTTTCCTTGAAACTAGACTTATATATCTTCTTACTGTAATTTTTTCAGAATTTTTGGTGTGGCCAATTAGTACAGTTTATTAGTTAAAGTCTCACCTATTACACAGTTCGATAGTTCTGACCTCTCTTCACTAAAAATAAATTATCTCATAATATACAACTCTTTTTCCAACACCATTTTTTTATATGAAAATAGACTCAATAAGATTTAATTATATATCTCATGCACAACCTAATTCCATTTCTTCTATTTTTGGTGATTTTTCAAAATTACATCACTGCTGCTGTCCAACTATTCCCCTGCATATAATTACATAATTTCTTTAAAATAACTATCAACTAGGCATTTCATAACATCCAAATCATGTTCTTAATTAACCATTTTAATGGCTAATCATTACCAAACATTTACAAGCCAATATTAAGCCATATCATAAGGTCATACACACAAAATAGCTAAGTCCCTATACATGCCATAACTTAAAACGTTCGAATCACAAAATACCAATATAATCTTTTGATAGTGTGTAACGATCTCCGACGTCCTTGCGATCCCCGAATTGGCTTGTAATACTATAAAAAAATTAAAAAATGGGAGTAAGCATAAGGCTTAGTAAGTTTACATGTAAATAGATAACAACATTCTTAATGAATTATCTTATTCTTTTCTTATCAAGATCACTTAAGCTTTTAATTCAATATGCTTAACTTGTATTCTTACCTTACCTTTTAACATGAACTTGTCTTACCTTACCTTTTTAGCTTGAACTTGTCTTACCTTTACTTTGGTATACTCTTTGAATTTTCCTGTTGAACCACTTGGAATACTAAGGATACGCGGGTACCTTTCCTTATGAAACTTAACCATTGCCATGTCTTGACATGGTCTTACGTGGTATCCTTGCCTTATGAACTCACCAATGCCATGCCTTGGCATGGTCTTACATGGGACCTTTGCCTTATAGTAACACATCAATGCCATGTCTTGACATGGTCTTACATGATTTCCTTAAACCCTAATGTCATGACATTTGTATCCAACACATTCCTAAGGTTCAACCGGAACTTTCTGAGATAGATTTTCCGTCAATTCATACTTGAGTCTTTAAATAGTAAATTTACAGAATAAATATGTAAATGCTGGAATTTAATAATATTAAATGTAAAATAATAGAATATTGCATTTATTTACCGCAAACTTACCTCGAAACAAATTACGATAAACTATATCGATTTAGTCCACTATCTTTTTCTTTCCCCGATCTAGCCCTGGATTTCGTTCTTCTTGATCTATAATAGCAAATTTAGCTTATTTAATATTCACATTTACTAAAACAGTCCTTAACTCTAACTTTGGAAAAATTATAATTTTGCCCCTAAATTTTTACATAATTACAATTTTGCCCCTAGGCTCGAAAATTAAACTTCAACCCTTATTCTCATGTTTTCTAACATGCTGAACATTTTTCCCTTCTATAGCAACTTCAAATTCTTACTATAACACATACTTATGAACAATAATAACTTTTACTAATTAGCTTGTTTTCACCGAAGATCACTTAATAAAAATCGTTCCTCTACTCATTAACATGCATAATCTACCATCAGACATCAAAATACACAAGCTTTCAACAATGGCATAATTCAAAATATTCACCAAAATCAAAAATTCAACATGGGTTTTGTAAATCTCATAGCAACGATCTCAAAAACGTAAAAATTATCAAAAACCGAACAAAGGACATACCCGAATTAAGCCTCCTAGATGCTGAAACTTAAAGCTTCAAAAATGGTGTTTTTCTTTCTGACATTCAGCTAAGAAGATGAACTTTTGCATCTTCTCTTTCTTTCCATTATGTTTTGTTATTATAAGATTATAATATTATTATAATATATTATAACATAGCCTATAATTTAAACATATAATTTCATTATGAAAAATGCATGCTGCCGTCCACTATCCCATTAAAAATGGACAATTTTCAACATAAGTCCTCCCTTTTTAAAAGACACATTAATTTAACCACTCAATCAAGCTATAAGGCTACTTTTACCACTTATGCGATTTAGTCCTTTTCTTTAAATTAAGCACACTAACAATAAAATTAATTCACGAAACTTTCACACATGTAAATTCACATATTATAAGCATTGAAAATAATATTACAATATTTTACTAACTCAGATTTGTGGTTTCGCAACCACTATTCCGTTTAGGCCCTATTTCGGGATGTTACACCACGTGCCCTAGAAAAGTTACTTCACGTAGCCATAACTCACACTTACTCAGCTTAGCATAAAGTTGCTTCTCACGAAGAATCTAAAGCACTACTCTAAGATGCTCATCATGATCATCCTCAGTTTTAAATTATACCAGGATATCATCGATAAAAACTACAACAAACTGATCTAGATAAGGCTGGAACACTCAGTTTATCAGATCCATAAATACAGCCGATGCATTCGTCAAACCAAAAGGCATAACTACGAACTCGTAGTGTCCATAACGAGTCCTAAATGCAGTCTTATGTACATCAACTTCCTTAACCCTCAACTGATGGTATCCAGGACGAATACCAATATTCGAAAACACCAAAACCTCTCTGAACTGATCAAACAAGTCGTCAATCCTTGAAAGCAGATACTTATTCTTTACAGTTAAATTGTTCAACTGCAAATAGTTAAGTCACATCCTCATAGTCCCATCCTTTTTCTAACAAACAGAACTGATGCTTCCCACGAAAACACACTCGGATAGATGAAGCCATGGTCCAACAACTCTTGCAGTTGAGCCTTAAGTTCAACAAGCTCTTTCGGTGCCGTTCGATAGGGAGCGATAGACACTTGAGCTGTACCCGGAAGAAAATTAATCCCAAACTCAACCTCTCGGTCCAGAAGCAATCCAGTAACTCCTCAGGAAAAACATCCGAAAAATCCCTCACAATTATGATATCCCCAATCGAAGAGTTCCTCGAAGCAGTAGTACTAACGTAAGCCAAATACGCCTCGCACACTTTTCGGACCAGTTTCTCAGCTATCAGTACAGAGATCACATACAACAGATAGTCTCGACTCTCACCAATCATAACCACCTCCACATTAGAACGACCCTCTTAGATGCGTAGTCTAAACTAACTCGATGCTCCACCAACTAGTCCATACCTAAAGTCAGGTCGAACTCTCCAAACAGAAGCTCCATCTAGTTAGCCAGAAATATCTCCTCTTGCACCTTTAACGGGACATCCTTATACAGTTTACTAACTTGAACCGACTGCCCAAATGGACTTATCAAAGTAACCTCACTATAAGTACTCTCTACTCATAACCACAAATTTTTAGAAACATAACAGGCTATATAGGAATGAGTAGATCCTATGTCTATCAAAACAAACTAAGGTATATCAAAAATAAAGAACGTACCGGTGATGACTCCAGGAGCATCTCTATCTTCTCGGTGACGTGCAACATAAACTAGAGTAGTTTGTCTTGTCTCAGTCTGCAGCACCCCTGTCCGTTGCTATTTGCCCTCGGCCCAAACCATTACCATCTCAAGCCTAACCACGGTCTCTAGATGGCTGCTGAACAGCTCTCTGAGGCTGTATAATAACCAGAGCTAAAGTTTGCATCTGATCTGTACGCTGTAGACACTCCCTAATATGGTGCTCAAGAGACCCACACCTCAAACACACCCCAATCCTCCTCAAGCACTCGCCCAGATGATGTCTCCCAGAATCTCCACAAGGTTGCAACCTAGCTGAAGCAGCAGGAGCCCCCGCTCTAACTGGCACATCAGATCTGGCCTTTTTTTAAGCCTCTGCACAGATTTCGAGAGCTTCAAATCCCTCTTGTTCTTACATCTCTCCTATCTCTCTTTTGGCGTTCCGCACGTTTAACATCCTCGGCAATCTTTGCCTTCTCTACCAGAACAGAAAACTTACTCTCCCTCTGCAGAGCAATCAAAACCCTCAGATTATCCATTAGGCCGTCTTCAAACCTAACATACCTCTCATTCTTAGATGCCACCATGCCTCCAGCGTAGCGGCTCAACCTTAGGAATTCAGCCTCATACTCTGCCACAGATTGATCACCCTATGTAAGGTTCAAGAACTCACGCCTGCGAGTATTGACGTAGCTAGCTCCCACATACTTATTCTGGAATGAAGTCTTAAAAAATTCCCAACTCAGACGGTCAGGCTGAGTGCCCTTCTTAACTGTTAACTACTACTGATATGCTTCATCGCGAAGCAAAGAGACTACACCTTTTAATTTCTAATCAAAAGTACAGTTCAAATCATCCATAATCTTCTCGGTGGCCTCCAACCAGTACTCAGCCACATTAGGGGTGACTTCTGTGATACCCCTAAACAACTCTGCTCCATTAGACCAGAGTCGCTCAGTTACTGACCCTCGGCCCCCAAATCCAAAATTGGGTCCATCGACCCTCTCCAATATCCTCAGCATGGTTTGGGATAGTGTATCATCCCCAGCCGAACGATTCTGAGACCCAGTCTCAGTAACAGGTGACACTAGTGTCTCACTAGTGTCCAGATTCGACATGCTGCCCAGAGATGAGGACTTAGCTCGAGCCCCCTACGGCCTCTACCTTGGTCTCGAATACCACGTCCACGGATACCTTGTGCGCTCATTGTGACTTAGAAGTTTTATCTACATTAAAAATTTTATGCATCAGTTTTGATATTTATTAACAGATATTTTATGCATAAAAAAATCAAAAGTTCATAGTTGTTTTCGAAAGTTTTAGTCAATATCAGTTTCACTACAGTTTCAGAGTGTACTAACTATAGTATTTTCAAGTAGACTATCAACTATGTTTTCAGAATTTTCTATCAAAAATCAGAAAAAACTTACCGGATCGGCGTCGGAGACTCGGTGTACTACATCCTTAATCAAAATGTTTAAAATCATTTGAAAACCAATTCTTAAAACCAAATTTTGGAACCCAAAATCCACAGTCAAGTTTTGCAACATGGCTCTGATATCACTAAATGTAACACCTCAAATTGGCCTAGATGTTATGGCCGTATCCGGAAGTGTCACATGAAATCGGTTGGAAAAAAACTATTATCGTTAATTTAAAACCTTTCCAATTCATAAGGCTTTATCGCTCTTATTAATTCAAAGTTCTCTTTCATTTAGTCATTAGAGATATAATGCGTATTTAGTGGAAGCTTGCAAAATCGTTAAGTTTAAGGAAAACCATTCATTCATTTTTTTTAGAAAACATATATTTAGGTAAAACTGACAAAGTAAAAACAAAAATCCAAAACCAAATCCAAATAGTTAAAACAGTCTAGAGAGTCCCAAAAAATACAAACTCTCAAATCTTAGCACCAAACTTAAATAAAAACTAAAAACAAGTAAAACAGTTTTGGCGAGTTGTCACCGTTGAGTCCTTTACTGCACCGATCTGCCTAACTCTGTAGATTACCTGTATAGTATAAATAGAGAAGGGTGAGTTTACTTAAACTCAGTGTGTAACCCCACAGGATTAAGCATGTACACAAAAAAAGAAATCAAAATCAGTTAAATACAGACTCAGTTTAAGCCTATTACGGATACAGATGCAAAGTTGGGCCTAAGCCCATTTCAGATACAAATACAGATATACAGATCAGAATCAGAAATCAGATATCCTACCCCAATCCTCTACACACCATCTCCGACCATCTCTACATACCATGTGGGGTTTAAAACACCCACCCAGCCCTACACACCACATTGTGCCGGTGCGGTACATATCAGATATAATGCAACCGTGCCAGATATTAGGCATAATCTGTCTTTCAGAACACTTCTTCCAATATACATCATCCCACCCCAGTCAAACTAACAGAACATGCATACAGAATTAATGGATAAATCATGCTTAACATGCTTTTATAAACAGATAACAGATAAACAAATATAGGCATGCTCATAATAGTATATTAGTCTAATAGAACACATAGGTTTAGGGTTTAATAAGCTTTTACCCACCCTATGGGAGGTCCACAGTCGATTAGGGCAACCCGTGTGACCCTACAAAAAATTCCAGTATAATGGGCCCACACGCCCAGATTGGCCTTGCTCGTGTGGCCCACACGACCATACCTCTGCCATCACATGATCGTGTCTTGCGCACAGCCTGGCCTTTGTCGATCACATGACTGTTTCATCGTACACGGCCTACCACATGGCCGTCTGGCATCGACAGAGGGTTTTTTTGGCTTTCACCAAATCTCATTTTTCTACGTTTCGAGTACACACCAGGTGATGATTCGATATTAAAACACTCAGCACCTACAATCAGAATATCCAACCCCTTTAGCAACCAAAAATCGAGCCTAACACAACTTATCCAAGTACGTATGAACTGACTTACCATAACCAAGAACAAACATAATCTTGAGTCAACCTGATGGAACACGGTTCTCTGCCTCAAAACTTTCCCCCAAACGCAGAATTCACCACTTAGTCCATAATCTAGCGTTACTAATCCCAAACCAAATAGTTAAATGTTGGAAAAGAATGCTTACCAGACGAACAAAAGATTAAGCACGATCAACGAAGAATCACCACACAAAACCGAAGGAGGAACAATAAAGGAGAGGAAAAATGGAAGATGAATCATCAGAAATTTTGAGATGAAAAGAGAGGGTAACGAAATTTTGAAAAAAATAAAAGAATAAAACTGATAATTCCAATATCTCAATCCCCCACTAACCTCTCCATCTCAACTACTTCAGACTTCAACTTCCTCTGAAACTTTTGCGCAAAGTTGAGCAAAAATTAAATACCCAAGCTTGCACAAGTATTCGAACACAAAACATCTAGCAAATACACACTCCACCAAACCAACAAACCCATTCTGATAAGTTTTTACAATTATCTCAATATAAGCCTACTGAGCAAGTAAAATGGCTTAAGTCAGAAAAATTCCAAAATTTACCAAATACAAAACTTGAACCTAGGACCTCACACACACTCAGAACACTTAACCACTAAAGCAGATACATAGCTTATGTTACATTTATGTAGAAATAGGAATAGAAATTTTGGGGCGTTACAAAAATTTTGTCCAAATTCACCTATATTTGTGAATCTCTAACCTAAACCTATTTTAAGTCCGCATATATATATTTAAAAATTTAAAAAATAAATTTATATATATATATTTAATTTAATAATTTTGCATATAGTCATCTAACATTTTTTATTGTTTACATTTTATAGATTTAATTTTTATGTGTTATAAATTATATAATATATAAAAATAACATAATATAAAACATTAGAAACTTAAAAAAGAAAGGATCAGACATTGAATGTTCAAGCTCGAGCTTGTCTCATATTTTAAACGGGGCTAATTTTTTGTCCAAATCCATTTTTTGGCATAATATATTTATCCAAACCCTCCCAAATTTCAATCGAGCCTTTGGGCTTAGGTGGATAACTTGACCCATGAACAGATCTAGTAACATCAACTCCGTCAACCCTTAAAAAATGTATAAAT
Organism: Gossypium bickii; assembly: GCA_025503065.1. Classification (NCBI taxonomy): domain Eukaryota; kingdom Viridiplantae; phylum Streptophyta; class Magnoliopsida; order Malvales; family Malvaceae; genus Gossypium; species Gossypium bickii. Next base: position 503,965 of record CP106721.1, on the reverse strand, counting down.
TATATATATATATACATATATATTTTACAATAACTACTACTAGTACCCAAACTCACCCATAACTGCTAAAACCTTAATTTGGAGGAAAATGTCAGTTTAAGTATTATTATGGTAACCACAACACTAATTGAATTAAGACTTAGTTCATATAGTTTATATCTTTTATTTTCGTGTCATACCCAAAATTATGGTGGTCCATACATTTTTTTTCTAAATGATATCGATAAAATACCAATACAGAATGAAATTAGATTAGATATATCTACAAGTTTTAAAGTACTAATCTTTAATACGAATTGGGTAAAGTGATAAATTATATTATACTCTAAGATTATATAAATTTAAATTTTAAAAATGACATTTATCGAACACCATAAAAAAAAGAGAAATTAAAAAGCTGATGCAAGCATTAAAAATGGGGAGACAGAAATGGACAGCACAACCAGTTCATCCACCCACAAAATCAAAAGCAGGTGGCTGAGTCTTCAAATAAAAATTTTAGGCAAACGGTCCCTACACCAAGATTTGCCACTCTACTTGAAACTTTGAAAGGGACCCCCTTTCTTCCCTTTAATTAATTTCTTTATATTATGCATATACGCTGTATGATTTATATTTGGGATTTGTGATAGAGGTTTATATTTGAGTTCGAGATTCGTGATTATTTTTTTAATAATATTATTTTTAAGATTCGAACTTACATTTTCTTTTTGAAAATGTAATGTGTCTTATCATTGCATCTAATACTTATTAGCTTTAATTAATTTATAACATTAAAACTTTTTAAAATTTTAAAAATAATATGTATTTTTACATTATAAAAATACAGAAAAAAACATAGAAAATTTATAAATTTTCATAAAATTCTAAAAAGATACTCAAAATTTTGAATGATATTCCTATCTTGTTTTCATATTAATTTTTCTCAAAGGGATTGAAATGCTAACCCTTTTAGGAGCAAATCCAGGTATTTGCAAAAGAGAGAGAAAAATGTTAAAATATGTATGAAGTATCTCTAATTTTTAAAATGTAGGAATTTAGTTCTTATATTTGTATTTTTAGGAATTTAGTTTATTTGCTTTTTCAGATTTTAAAATTCAGATGTAACTGTTAAATTTTTGGTTAAATTTAAGTTAATTACAATTTTTTTAATTACATGATTAACAAGTGAGTAATTTTTATTATTATTTCAAAACATCATAATAAAAAAGTTAACAAAATATAATTAACAGTATTAACAGTTAGAACTTAAATTTTGAAATTTGAAAAATAGAGAAACTAAATTCCTAACAATACAAGTACAATAATTAAATTCCTAGCATTTGAAAACTTAGAGGAACAAGATTTTGAGGCTTATATATATATATATATATATATATATATATATATGTATGTATGTATGTATTTCAAAGATGTAAATCTGAATGCATAATGTTAAATTCTGACTTTGTTAAGAAAAATGTGGGAGGAGGGGGATTCCATGTAGACCATGAAAATGTATTTTTTTTATGAATATATATATATAAGATTAAAATATGTATGCAAAAGTTTTTATAATTTTCGTGAGTTCGTGAGACGATATGAATTAAGGTGGTTTGACAAGGTAATGAAAGGGAGTCCACCAAAAAATTGCTTACCACATTAGCACAACTGCCACTATCAATAATAAGTGAACATAGTTTCCCTTTGTTCAGACATCAAGAGTGGAAGATGTTAGTTCGTTGCTCATCAGAATCATCCTTTGCTTGGATATTAAGGGTGCATCGCACAATTAGGCAATTGGACCCTAAAAGATCCTTACCATCAGTAGGAGGTTCCAACATCTCCTCTTCATAATCTTCAACCAAAGCGAGCACATTAAGATCTTCAAAATCAGAATTGAAAGTGTATTCTCCATCATCTCGAACACGCATAATTCCTTTATTTGGACACTCGTTGTGATAGTGCTCTCTCCTATTACACTTAAAGCGTTTAATCTTATGATCTCATTTATTATCTTATGGAGAAAAAATGGCATTCTGCTTAGAAGGGGCATCCTTAAAAGAGATGTCTTATTTCCACTCAAACGGCTTTAGCTCGTATATTTTCAGCAATATACGATTCCCATGAGTTTGGGAATGTGTCGAACTCCTATAATGAGGAGTAGAGTTTGAACCTCTCCAATTTGATGAAAAACCTGAAAATTGTGCCATAAATTACCTTTGAATCTATTGTTCAATCTGAATGGTCTTTTGAAGTGCTTCCTCAAGATCCACACATGTTTGAAGCTCAAGGATATTAAATATGAGAAAATTCAACCTATTCACAAATCGAGCTATGTTAGTCTCCTATTCTTAAGAGATATTTGTTCAAATCATGAGCAATTACATTACCTTTAAGTATTCATTAACGGACTTTGTGCCTTGAAAAAGATGTTGAAGTTTCTGTTGATTCTCTCTATGATAAAATGACGGAACAAATCTCTTTCTCATTTCATCTCATCCCAAGACTTAATCGATCTTTCACAGTTCATTCGTTGATTCAACAACAATTGAGTCCACAAACTCAAGCATAATCAGAAAATTCTAAGGTTGCCAATTGTACCTTTTGCTCTTCTAGACACTTGTAATAGGCAAACATGAGCTTTGATATTGCTTTCTCAATCATAATATGCATTTAGATAATTCTTCCCTTTAAAGGAGGGAATCGAAAACTTTGGTTTAACCAATAAAGGCTATTCACAATCACTATAACCCGAAGCATAATCATACTTATGAGGTCCATGCCTACCTTGATAATGGTCATGTTGAGTTTGTTCATCTCTCACATTGCAACTTTTATCATATGATTGGGCATCCAACCTCTAACGTCTTACTTATGATAGCTATCATGAGATCTCATCGATCGTTTCATTCCCTTTGTTGGGCCTCAAATTTAATAAACAATGCCTCAAATTTGATAGTTATCAGTCAAACTAGCCACATTGCACATTGCAACTTATTAGTTATCAATCAAACTAGCGACATTATTAACTTGTGGCCTATCATCATCATCATCATCATCATCATCATCATCTCCACGACAGGTACAAACCATTTTGCAACTTGAAAGCACAAACACTCAACAAAAAAAATGTTATAGAAATTTCTCACTATTAATACTCACAAGAAATAATACTCTAAGAGGCAAAGGAACAAATTTTAAAAAATAATAATAAAATATTGTAAATTTTAAAGTGAATTCAACAATAAACTTCTGTAAGGATATATTGGTGTTCATTCGCTAACAACACAATCCTAAGGCGCAAGGAGGCCAAGAAAAAGCTTGACACCAAATATTTGAAGTTGCACGGAGGAAGGAAACTACAACAATCATTGTACCTACTAACAAAAGAAACAAGAAAGTGTTAGATAATGTAATAGAAGCAAAGAAAACTAAAACAAATGAAAACTTAAGACTAAGAGTAAAATGAAATAAGATTTAGCTCAAAAAATTCAAATTTATGAAGCAACTTTGTGTTCCCAGTGTGCTAAAATCACAAAAAATTACGAGATACCTCCTCATATGGTGAAAACCAACTCTGGAAATTTTGGGCTTGAAATGTGTTATGAATTTTTTTTTTGTTTTTCGAATTTTTTTGAGGATTTTTTTATTTTTTTGTGCAATTTTTTTTTCCAATGTAATAAAACTAAAAACTACTGAGAAAAATTTGGGTTCAAAAGAATAAGTTTACCCCCACTTTTGGAATAAAACGAACCAAATTTTGGTATAAAACAATTTATTTGGAAGGCACCCAAGTAACAAAAATTAAGAATATAGTTTTAGCATACTAAGAACGTCCCAGAATCTAATGCCAACTGATATCTATTCTAATTAACAATGCTAGCTTCATCATCCAATTACTAAATTACGGAATAATAAAAATCTTATAATTTTTTTAATGGTTTGATGACTAAAATAAAAAATTAATAACGTAATCTTATTAATAGAAAATTTAAAAAAAGACTAAAAATTCCTTTAACTAGACTATGTATTTAATTGTAATTAATGTAAAAACAGCGGTCACGACGAAATTAAATATCACACTCAAAATAAATTCCATCCAGGGGAGCCATATAGAGAAGGCGATGAAAATGGGAAAGACAGCTGTGAGAATAATAATTGAAGATTCGATAGGGAGTAGGGACCCACCTTTGAAAGGAAACACCCAGCCGTTGAAGAATGGGCCATACACCTGCCACTGGGGCCCACTGCTAACTCAAATAAAATCTACACCAATCAAATCCTTCATGTTTTCCACGTGTACTTCCCTCTCAAGGGGTCGGTGCTTTTATCGGGATGGTAAATGAGTTGTCTGAATTTTGAATAATATGTCGGATTTGAAATGGTAAAATTTTATAGAGGCCCATGTATTAGAAGTTTAATTACAATTTACTCCTTATACTTAAAAAATTGAGTAAATTAATTAAATTTTTTTTTTGTTAAAAACCAATCAATAGACTAATTTAAATATATAGATATAACTGACCTTTTGAATAAATTACTTGAAATTGATAAAAACTCAAAAATCAAAAAATATAACAACTTATGATATATTTTAATCTAAACTAATTTACTTGGTGAAATGGAGGAGTTAAAGCAAATGTTCTTTTGCATATGGAAAATGAGTGACTTTGAATGTAATTGATTGTATATATCCAACAGGATTGATCTACATAAATAAAAGGGTAAATTATAAAAATAGTCACTTTTTGTTTGCTTAAGATTACATTTTAGTTATTTATATTTGAAATATTATGTTTTAGCTACTTACGTTGTCGTTTTGCTACGAAGTTACGAAGTAGTTATTCTGCCGTTAAGCTTCGTTACCTTCCTAACAACAATCTTATGTGGCAGTCTAAATGAGTTTTAAATGCCAACTTGGATGTCCAACTAAAATGAGAATAGTTTTTTAGTCAAAATGGAAAAGAAAATTAAAAGAAAAAAGAGACGAACGATTTTTATTTTCCAGTTCGAGTTGTAATTAATTTAAAATTTTCAATTAATTAAAAACCTATTCTCGTCCCAATTGGACATCCAAGTTGGCATTTAAAACCCATTTGGATTGCCGTTAGGGAGGTAACAGAGCTTAACGGCAGAGTGACCACTATGTAACAAAGTGATAACGTAAGTGACTAAAACATAACATTTCAAATATAAATAACTAAAATGTAATCTGAGTCAAACAAAAATGAATATTTTTTCTGTTTACCCGAAATAAAAATATGATTTTGATTAAAAATTAAAACTTTAGGGTCCAAAATGCAAATGCAAATTCAAATACAAATTTCTTACACAAAAACTCTCACTCACTCTTAAACTGTATATATACCTTGAACTAAAATCAATTTCCCCATACATCTCACCACCACTCTCTAAAAAAGAACATTTTTTCCCCTCTCCCTCCCTCTAATAATCCATTGAATCAGGTAATTTCAATTCATTAATCCTCATTTTACTAGTTAATCTTTTTTTTTTTTTTTTACTTGGTTTTTTTCTTTGTTCTGCTTTAAGTGATCTAGTAAATATATAACCTTTGCTTGAAATCCACTCTTTTCTCTTTTGTTTTTGCTTGCGTTTAGTGTGTTGATTTTGATCTGGGTATTTTTAATTCTTTCAAAAAGGGTTACGGTTTATGAAGAGATTATATAGATGCTAGATTCACATGATTGAAGCTAAGATTCTTGTTTTTTGGTGGTGGATTTTACTTGAATGTTGTTAAGTATAACTCTGTTTTGTTGTATTAGAGATTTGATTCATGTGTGGTGCTTGTGTTTGAATGTTTGTGAGTGATCTTTATTGGGGTTGTTTCTATGATGATTCAGCTTCTTAATGAATTTACTGTAATGTTTGCAGTATGAATGGACTAAGATTCAATTCAATCAAGCAAGATAGTCCATGTTGGATTTAGCTTCTATAATATTCTATCTCATATATTTGTTTTCTCTTATATTATGTGTAGGTTTAAGGATATGGGTTCTGCAGCAGTTGAGGATATGATAGAGGCTTCTTCTGGAGTTCATTTTTCTGGGTTCCACATGGATGGTTTGGATTCTAGACATATCAAGAAGCCTATGATTTCACCGGCTACTGAAAATATGCATAATCAACCTTTTCTTATCGGTAAGTTCAAAAATATTGTTCTCGTATTACTTATGTTGTTTTTTAGATGCAATAATGATCAAAAGTTGTTTAAGATTGATGAAAAAAACTCTATGGACATCCAAGCACCTCTTTAATTTTTATTTTTTGAAGAAACGATTACCCTAATAGTATATAGTATTTGTTGAGGGTGGATTGGCTCCTTTGGGAGAAGTCTTCGAAGAGTCGTTCTCTAGAACCCCGAACCCCCAACAATCAAAGGTATTGTCCCCGTGTTGGGGTTTTGTCCTCAGCTTCTGTGAAGAGCTGGTTCGCAGATGGGAATGCCTAAGTTGGTGAAGATAGGTACGTGCAAGACTCGGGAAATGTGTCAATATAGGGCGTGAGAATAATAATGGAGGGACCTGGGCGCGGGCAGGATGGCATGAACCACCAACCAAGGCTTAATGGCAACATGTTTGCAAACATGGTACAACTTGCCTAGAGGACGACACTTTGAAGACTTCTCTCGAAGAGTCGATATCCCCTCAACAATATTCTACAAAATATCACCTCTTTTCGTTTTCATTGCGCCCAAGATGCAAACCTTGTTGATTATACTACGTGGTATTTGGTTAATGAATTGGTTTCTTTCAATTACTTAGAGCTTTTTTCCTTTAGATTTCTATCTTATTTAACTTTGGCTATTATTTTTTGGTTCAGGAGTTGCTGGTGGAGCAGCGTCCGGTAAGACTACAGTCTGTGATATGATTATTCAGCAACTTCATGATCAACGTGTGGTATTAGTTAATCAGGTATTTTCTCCAAAGTTCCAAATGTAGCTTTACTAAGAGTTATTGAATAACTTAAGCTCTCTAAAGTGTCAGATGTTGTCACGCATTCCCTTAGCCACTTGTTTCGATATTTATTTTCCTCTTAAATTCATTTTAAAATTAGATGCTTTTTATCTGTCGCGAATCGCATTTGGTCAATCGAATACATTTTTAACATAAGCAATGTGCCAGGATTCCTTTTATCACAAACTCACTGAAGAGGAACTTGCAAGAGTTCATGAATACAACTTTGACCATCCTGGTGAGACTTTTTCTGTAACAGATATCCAAAGCATTCAGAAAAGAAAACAATGACCTGCTGATATATTTTTTATGCTTATAAACCTACAAAAGCTCGTACTTTATCTCTTTCATCAGTTGGTCTTTAGGAAATGTGACTGTTTACGTGTGCATGTTGTTTGGTCTCTGTTTGTTTCGGATTTTATTGATGTCGTATTGGCTCTTTCCTGCAGATGCATTTGACACAGAGAAATTATTAGATTCTATAGATAACTTAAGGCATGGCCGAGCAGTAGATATTCCAAAATATGATTTCAAAAGTTATAAGCATGATGTTTTTCCTGTAAGAAGGGTAAGGTCTCACAATGTTCAAAATGTATGTCTTGGCCACTGTCTTAATATGGCCGGCATCTTTGTTGTTTTTGGAAGTATACGAACACTTTTGATGATAAAATTTTTCTGCAGGTTAATCCTTCAGATGTTATAATTTTGGAAGGGATACTTATTTTCCATGATCCTCGCGTCAGAGAGTTGATGAACATGAAAATATTTGTTGATACAGGTTAATCTATTAAACTTTAACAACACTAAGAGAACTCATTTGTATGCTTTGTTTGATGTAAAATAACTATCGATAACTTATATAGAAGTATATTGCCGAAATCTTTAAATGGAATAACTTGCATGTATTAGGGAACATACCAATCGCGTTACTTTGTTGGCGTTACTGAGTTTGGGCTATTACTTCACATTGAAAAAATTTCAGTGCAGATGCTGATGTGCGACTGGCAAGAAGAATAAGGCGTGATACTGTTGGGAAGAGCAGAGATATTGGTGCTGTCCTTGATCAGGTCTAAATGTGTTTCCCTATATATTTTGGCATATATAAGATTGTTTCTATCTCATTTACTAATGTGTCGGATTTGTATTCTTTTGATGGTGCTACTCTTTTCAGCTGATATTTACATGCAATTAATTTTTAATGCAGTATTCAAAATTTGTGAAGCCAGCTTTCGACGACTTTATACTTCCAACAAAGAAATATGCAGATATCATCATTCCCCGAGGAGGAGATAACCATGTAGCAATTGATTTGATTGTACAACATATTAGGACGAAGCTTGGCCAGCATGATCTCTGTAAAATCTACCCGAATCTATATGTCATTCAATCAACCTTTCAGGTATGTTTTCTTCGATTAACTAAGGTTGTAAATTTTTTACTGCATGCATTGAGCTCCAAATGTTAAAAGCTAATGATTATTTATTTATTTATGCAGATACGAGGCATGCATACCCTTATTCGTGACTCTCAAACAACGAAACATGACTTTGTTTTTTACGCTGATCGATTGATTCGTCTGGTGGGTGATGTAATTAATTAGTCTTCCGGTTTCTTCAAATGGTTTTGATTCTCACTCATATAAGGCTCCTCCTTTTCTAGGTTGTTGAACATGGGCTGGGACATCTGCCATTTACAGAGAAGCAGGTGATCACTCCTACAGGTAAGCTGAAGTTACTTCATCTAGTACTCGGCCTCCTATAAAGTACTTTTCGGTTTATAGGAACTTTGACTACCATTTTTCTCGTTGTAATGTTCTCTGAAATTGAGTTTTGCACAAACAAATAGATTTTATGCTATGGACTATAGCAAGTTCGAAGCAATCATAAATTATTATATTGGTGTTATTGTGCATGCAGGGTCTGTATATACAGGTGTGGATTTCTGTAAGAGATTATGTGGAGTCTCTATTATTCGGAGGTACAATTCTGGTCTAATATCTTAAAGCACTTCGTAAATAACTCCATTGCTTGTGTGATTTATAACTTGCTTGGAATATTTCAAGGAAATGGGAATGTTTTTGAAAGAGCAAAAATAATAGGGAGTAATGGTTAGAAATTAAGGTGTTGGTCTTTCCTTTTGCTGTAGACAAACTTAAATTAAAACAAATACAATTGTAGTTTACTGTGATTGAGTGTCGGGAGTTGGAAAAATATTTCAGATAGCTCTTAGGAGAGGTGTAAGTGGGTGGTGTGTATCAATGTTGTTAACTTATACGAATGTACTTTGTTTAAACCATTAACTACTTACCGTTTGACATTTAATGATAGTGGTGAGAGTATGGAGAATGCTTTGCGAGCATGTTGCAAAGGTATCAAGATTGGTAAGATTCTTATTCATAGGGAAGGTGACAACGGTCAACAGGTTCGTAAACTTGATATATCTTCTTCCACAAGCAAAAAATTTTGTTCTATTGCCTACTTTCTTTCTCACTCTTTCTTTCGTGCTTCTATGTTTGATTAGCTTATCTATGAAAAATTACCACAAGACATCTCCAAAAGGCATGTGCTACTACTGGATCCTATTCTAGGCACAGGTTCGTTCTTGTGCTAACTGGGAACTAAAATCCCGTAAAGGACACCATTAAGCTAGAAGTTTATTTCGATAATCATGCGGTTTTAACATATTGCAAACTATTCTACACAGGCAATTCAGCTGTCCAAGCTATTTCATTGCTTATAAAAAAGGGTGTACCAGAGTCCAACATCATATTTCTCAATCTCATATCTGTAAGTTATCTCTTACGATCACTATCTCATGGCTGTCATGTTATATTTTCATATCATCTATGCGCTATAACCATATCACTCGATTCCACAGGCACCGCAAGGTGTACATATGGTCTGCAAAAGCTTCCCAAGACTAAAGATCGTGACATCCGAGATTGATATTGGTTTAAACAAAGATTTCTCTGTTATCCCCGGAATGGGTGAGTTTGGAGATCGATATTTCGGAACAGATGATGATGATGACCAGAAAGTGGTGGCCCCTATGCAACAGTCATGTTGAGCTTCACATTTATCAGTTTTGAAACAATTTTGACTTCATTAGACCAAAGAGTTGCCATTGTTGAATTCATTTTCTTTTTCTTTCTTGAATCGTTGAGTCACACTAGGTGGTGCCATTTACATTTATTTATATATATACATATCATTTGATGATAATACATGAAAAAGGGTCAAACTTGTTAGGGTTATGGAATAACCTGGTCATAGTCAACCCCCTCATACACAGAGAAAACAACTTTATGAATGATTAGCATCATATGTGTATTTACAAAACCCAGTTGTTTTCTTTAATAAAAAAAAAAAATTTGAGATTTCATTATATATGTATATTGTATTGTACTTGAGAGTATCCTTTCCAATCTTACACAAAGAGTTTTAACAATAATTACAATTGTTGGGCATAAAATAGTATGATTTAAACTTGAAAAATAAATAAAAACTCTTGTAAAAAATGCGAACTCTTCAAAATAAACGAAAAATTTTCCTTCTCTTTGCTAAAAACAAGTCATAGGAGTCGTTAAATATTACCAATTGAATCAATTTATTATTAACTCGTATACTAAAACATCCGAGAAAAAAAAAGTGTTATAACTTTTTTTCTTTATTGGGACCATATTATTGTTATGAAGCTGTACAAATTTACTTTTATATATATATATATATTAATCAATGAGATGAACAAGAGAGGAAGATAAAGAAAGAATAAAAGAGAATACGATGAGAGTTGGGGAAGAGGTCTTTATTTTTGGGAGTTTAAAAGGAGAAAGAAAAAAGATGAGAAGGGGAAGTCCAATTTACATGATATTATTGTGGGGGACAAGTTTAGTTATATATCTTAAGATTGTTGACATGAAAGTTTGATTTGATACTTTTGATAGCGATAATGATGTGACGTTTTAGAATGAATCATGTTAAGACAACTAGCAATCAATTACTCTAAATTTCCACGTGGCCCTCACATGGTCTTAGTAAAGTTATTCCTTTTCAAAGTTAACCGAGTTGGGTTTTGTAAACTAGCTTAGGTTCGCAATGTGGTTGGTTCCATTAGGAGGCACATGTTTAGCTCTCTATGAATACACGGTTAAGTTCGTGAAGAACACTATAAGGTCTGCGAAACCCACTACACAAGGTATAACAATATATATATATTCAGTATTGCCCTAAAACGTAAAAGTGGATTGTTTTATAAGGGGCTCGTAATTGGGGGAAAGTGATGAATTTAGATTAGGGTCCGATGTGAAAATGAGACCAATAATTTATTTATCACGACCATCTAAAGTTCAAATCCGAAAGATCTGAATCCAAAATAATTTAAATTTAAAATTATTAAAACATAAAATTAATTAGAATAAACTAATTTTAAAATTTTAAAAATCTAATAAACTAATCCAAATTAATCCGATTTAAAACCATAGTATTATTGGTATCAAAGCATTACAGTTGTAGAAATTTGCTTATACCTATTTTGAGAATTTCACAAAAAAGAGAAAATCAACTATTTTATTATAAATTCTTATAGAAACCTAGGCACATGTGATATGGGAGGGGTGTACTTTGAAGATGGGTTTAAAAAAATTATATAAAATTTTAAGTGATTACGTGATCCAATTTTAGAATATCGGGTTAATGATTGAACTGGTTAGATTACTAGTTATTTATTCAATCAGTTTGATTGATTTAACTGATATACCAACAATAAATAAATAATTAAAAATTCATAGAAATTAAAAAATAAAAAAATATTAAACCTGTTCAACTATTGATTTTTGTCTCAAATTTTGATTTTTACTGGTTTTCAATTCAATCGGTTCAATCCCTTTGTTTGGACTAGTATTGTAATGGCCTAAATTCGAGATTATCAGAATAATGGTTTCGCAACCATAAATCCGATTTAAATAGAAATTTATTTCAATATGTTTGCATGAGTCTTTATATGATAGGAAATATTTTTATAAATATTTATAAAATGTTAGTAATGTGGTATTAAACTTTCGTTAGAAAATTTTAACGTTTGGGTAGGTAATTAAATGAAAAGGACTAAATTGAAATGAAAGTAAAAGTTTAATTATAGATTAAAAGAAAGTATAAAGGACCAAAATGGCAATTAAGCCATTTTGTCTAGATTGAGGCGGTTAATTGAAGAAAAATCTGAGATTTTTAGTTTATTATTATATTATTATATTATTATATTATTATAAATATATATATATATAAAGAAAAGAGAAAAGAAACAAAAGAGATAGAAACAGAAAACAAACAGAAAGCAAACGTGAAAGAAGAAAGAAAAAGAGAAAAGAAAGAAGAAAAGGGAAAATTAAAAGTTTGAAGCTTGGAGTTTAATTTGGTAAGCTAATTTAGTCCTTTTCTTTTAATTTTGATGCTTTATAAGTTTTAGAACAAAGTTTTGATGAATTTAAGTTGAAATTTTTGAAGTTTCAGAGTTTTTGAATATAGCATATGATGAATAAAATGATGAATTAGTGGTTTAATTGAAAGAATTTGAAGTTAGAATTGGGTAAAGGATTTAATTGTAAAAAAATAAGCTATAACAAAACTGTTTTGGACAGCAGCAGTAGAGTAAGTTTGAAAAATCACTAAAATTCGTAGAAGTGGAATTAGAAGTTGAATGAGATATGAAATTAAAGCTTATTGAGTCTATTTTCATATGAAAGAAACATGGAAAGAAAGGAATTCTGTAATTTGAGATATTTATATTTTTGTAAGACTGGTTCAGAGGGATTTCGGGATCCCCTGTTCTGACTTTGAAAAATCATAAAAAATTGGAGAAAAATAATTAGGGGATTAACTTTATATTTTTAGAATCCTGAATGAGTCTATTTTCAAATTAAATAAATAAGAAGTTCATATGAATTCTGTACAAAGAGTAATTTGATTCGTAGTGAAGAGAGGTCAGAACAGTCAAACAGTAAAACAGGGGAAAATTAAGAATAATCTGGTATTGATTGGACATACCAAAAATTCTGAAAATTTTATGGGAAGAAGATATGTGAGTCTAGTTTCAGGTAAAATTAACGGTTCTTCATTTGGAGCTCTGTAGCTCGAGAAATAAATAATTTAGTGACTGTGACTCAAGTAGACAGCTTTGAATAAGCTAAAAATAATAATAGAATTATAGAAAATGCTACATGTGAACATGAAATGTACTGAATTGATGATTGACTTTATTTATTTAGATCCGGAAAACTCAAATACAAAGCTAGATCGAGGAAAGGAAAAAGTCCCGGATTAGTAGATTTTATAAACGAACTAGTATCGAGGTAAGTTCATGTAACTTGAATTATATTCTTAAATGTTTGAAATGTATGTTATTGATGTAAATATAATTTGAATGTCCATTGTATGAAATTTGATGAAACATTGGTATATTTGATAAAAAGGGAAAAAATCGTTGAATGAAAGGAAAATTCGATGGATCTCTGAAAAGGAATTGACGGTAAAAAAGGATCTAGCCCGACGGGTGATCCTATCCCGATATAGCCCTCCCGAAGAATATGTGGAAAATGGATTTAGCCCGACGGGTAATCCGAATTAGGGTCTGAATTTAGCTTTGGACTGTAATTCGATCCAAGCTCATTAGAGTAATTGTCGCTTGTGATTTAGCTCGACTGTAATCCCGACAATACTCTATGAGTTTATATTACAGTGATTTAGCTCGACCGTAATCCTGCTTGTAAAGATGAGGTTCGCGGGATCGTGTTTCTCTCAAAATGAAAATGTGCGCATATGAATATGAATTGACGGACCGGATTTGTACACAAAAGTGTACCTCTGAAAATCCATCAAATTTCGAGTAATTCAACGGGATAAATATGGAAAAATAACAAGGAAATGAAAATCATAGTATTGATGAGCTCATCAATCATGGTGTGTATATTATTGATATATGGAAATTAATGAACTAACTTGAATGTTGAGCTTGTGCATGTTAGGGTATTAATGCATTGAATGGATATATGAATGCTTATTACATTGTATTGAAAATATTAGGTAAGTATAATTCTTGTTACATGGGCTTACTAAGCACAAAGTGCTTACTCTGCTTTCCTTTCCTTGTTTTGTAGTGTTAAGAGCTCGGAGGTAGAATCGGTGGGAGACTCATCACACTATCAACCCCAATATTCTGGTATTTAAAGAAATTTTAGTTTGGAAATGAATGGCATGTATAAGCTAATAAAATAAATGTTAATATGAAATGAATATAAGGTTAGCCACTGATATGGCTTATGTGTTGAAGTTATTTTATAAATATGCATGAATTTTATTTTGAAAATATGTTGAATTAGAATGGTTTCGGTTAAAAAAAAAAAATTTGTAAACTCGTAAATGCCTCGCACCTTATTCCGATAACGAATACGGTAGGGGTGTTACAAGTATACCGGCTGCTTACCGATCCAATCAATCTGACCAACCAATTCAATCATGTTCCAAGAGCACTAGTCACATTATCAAATCTTGACAGAATCAAAGTTCAGGGATTAAATTGGATCTAATTGTCGAGTTAAGGTACTAAAATGAATAAAGCAAAAGTATAAATACCAAGATGGACCTAGTTTTCGAGTTCAGTGGCCATAAATTATATTATCCCTTAAATTTATTATGACTACAGTTAAAAATTGAGGTATAAATTAAAGGTGCCAAATGATTTGTGCTCGTTCTTGATTGAATTACACCAACGAAAGAAGGAATGAATGCATGAATTTAAGCAAATTGTATGTACTACAGCTTCCATTAGCCTCTCTCTTCGCTATAATTCTTCTTCATGAAATACCCACAGGACACAAACTCAGTGCCTCAAGTGTACATGCATGCATGCATGTGTATATGTATGTATGGAGTGAATGTAGGTATGAATATCACCTTTTTTTTTTTGGTATAATAATTATGTTTGGTGTTTTAGTTATATTTTTCATGTATGTAATTGAACATAATTTCCTTTATTTTCTTTTGGGAGATTCCTTTGTTATGTTCAATTTTTCTCTTTTTCATTTCATTTCATTTTGTTATATATATATATATATATCACGAAAATTATGAGGTAAAAGTACCACAAGACCCTTTTTATTATGGATTACATTTTTCCCCTCTACTAAAAAAGAGAGAGGGTAAATTAGTCCCTCTATATTGGATCAGTGAGCAAAACAAACTTTCTATTAAAATTGCACTGTTAAATGTTTGTTTTTTATGTTTATATAAGGTATAATAACAAATTTAGCCCTAAACCTTTGCACATTTATTTAATTTGATCCCTACTCTTTTATAATAAGACTATATGTAGGGTTAAAAAGGCCTTAGTAACAAATTTTAAAAGAAACCAATTAAACCCTTTCAAAATTTAAAAATTATTAAAAATATTATAAAAATTATAAACAAAATTTATTAAAAAAAGTTATAAAATTTTTGAAATTTTATTAAAATAACAATACTGACCCAATAAAAGAGTAATCTTTTTTTTTTTAAAATCTTATAACCATTAGATTTTAATGGGTTGGGATTGTTATTTTTCAATATTTTTTTATAATTTTTATAACTTCTTTTTATAAATTTTGTTTATAATTTTTATTATTTTTTAATAATTTTTAAATTTTAAAAGGGCTTAATTGATTTTTTTTTTAAATTTGTTACTAAGGCCTTTTTGACCCTTTAGCCTTATAAGTTTCAAAAAATTCTAATTACTTCTAATAAAAGAGTAGGGGTTAAATTGAATAAATGTGTAAAGTTACAATAATTTCAATATAATCAATTATTAGAAGTAAACAACCAACTAACTCAACTCTAATTAAATAACCAACTAACAAAAAATAAATGATTAAAATATGTCATAAATCCATGTACTTATCGCAAATTTAAACATTTTATTAGGAAGACAATGTTGTATCATTGTTAGAATCAAATAAATATTTATGATGGTACACTCATAATAGATTTTAACTGCTAAAATGCATCAAAAATGACCTCAAACTTTTCTAAAAAATAAAAATTAAGCCATCTTTTTTTTTTTTGCATTCAATTGGGTACATTAACAGTTAACCATTAAAGTTAACTGCCCCTAATTTTTCAGTTAAAGCCATCTCATTTCACAACCACTGCATGATATGCAGGAAAAGAAATTATAAAAATAAAAATCAATAAAAGTTATTAAATTTTAATAAAAATATATAAAAATTGTAAAAATATATACAAAATTGTAAATTTTTATAAAAATCATAAAAAATATAAAATGCATCAAAAATTCTATTTAACCATTAACTTTAACTGTTGACCATTAAAACCTTAGTTTTTTTTCAGTTAAAGTCATCACGTGTCGCAACACAGTGTGACATGTAGCGAAGAATGATAAAAAATAAAAATCAATAAAAATTATAGAAAAAATTATAAAATGTTTCTTTTGGTACGATGACTTTTATAATTTTTTACAAACTTTATATTTTTTTTTACATTTTTTATAATTTTCTTATGATTTTATAAAATTTTATAAATTTGTTTCTATATTTCTATATATTTTATAATTTTTACAAAATTTTACACATCTTTATTTTTTTACGATTTTTTTTTGTAATTTTTAATATTTTTATTAAAATTTAATAATTTTTATAATTTTGTTGTCACATGTCACGCCGTGGTTATAACATGGGGTGGCTTTAGTTGAAAAAAATTAGGGGCAATTAACTTTAACAGTTAACTGTTAAAGTACCCAATTGAGTACAAAAGAAAGCAGGGACTTAATTGTCTTTTTTTGAAAAAGTTTGAGGACCTTTTTGATGTATTTTAGCAATTTAAGTACCCAATTGAGTAAAAAAAAAAAGAAACAACTTAACTGTGTTTTTAAGTTTGAGGGCCTTTTTGATGTATTTTAAATCTTTAAATACCTAATTAAATGTAAAAAAAATAGAGACTTAATTATTTTTTTGAAAAAAATTGAACTTTTTTTACACCTTAAACCTAATATAAAAACTATTTGATTATGTAAGTAAAAAATCCCAAGACATTCAACGAAGCCGAAACTAAATTTCGTACTCTAAAACATTGAAAATGAGATCACGAAGGAGCTTCTACAACTAGATGATTAAAGAAGAGGACAACAAGAGGGCCTATAGTTTTTGAAAATTAGGAATTTAGTCCTTGTAGTTGTATTTTTAAGATTTTAGTCTCTCTACTTTTTAGATTTTTAAATTCATTCAACTATTTACATTGTTTTTAGAACTTTGAAAAATGGAGACGGGTGGTATCGTCAACGGTGTTAGTGCCAGCGAAGAACATATTTTATAATTTTTTAAATTCTTATATATTTGATCAAAAAATTTAACTTTTAAATAATTTTTATATTTTAAAGTATTTCGATTTTTTATTTTTTAGAATGAGGATTAAATTGACAAAATGTGTAAAGTTGAAGGGCTAAATTTATTAAATTTTTTAGAATTAAGACGAAATTGGTAGAATCTATAAACATTGAAGAGTTAAATTTGTTATTATACCAATAAAAAAAGATCACGTCAACATTCTGTTAATGATTTAATAGAGTAACGAAGAAAATATCAAATGTCAATAACGTTAATGATTAAAATAGAATTTTTTTAAATCAGGGTGACCAAAACAGAAATACGCTAATAATTGGGTGACTATTAATATAGTTTACCAATTCTTTTTATATCATGATTACTTTTACTCATAAGTCTCTGAACCGATAAATAAAAAACACAACTAAACATATTCGAATTCACATTTATCTTAGAAAATACGAGATTTATATAAATTATAGTTTCAAAGACTTGTACTGTTCTCACAAGTACTCACAGAGGCGATTCTAGGGGGGGTTGGCATGTGCCCCGGCACCCCCTAAAATGAAAATTTGACATTTAGGCACTTTAATTTTTTTTAAAATTTTAAATTAGTAAATGTAAAATTACACTTTGGCCCCCTAAAATTATAAAAATTCAATTTAATACTTTAAAAATTATAAGGATATAGATTACAAAAAATTAAAATTTCATTCGGCCCCCTAAAAAATTATTCTGACTTTGCCCCTCAGTACTCAATTGGGTGACTAATGCAACTACATATTAATATCATATTTGATATTAAAAACTTGAGCATCAAATCCGAATAATTCGAACTTAAAATTAACCCAAATACATAAAAAAAAAATCGAATCAAAATTATCAAAAAAGGTAAGCAATGAAGGAAAAATAAAGAAATAGTTGTAATTCTTGTTTTTGTGAAAGTTTACAAGGATTTTCTTTACATAAAAATTGACTAATTCTATATTCAAACACAAGAAATGTATTATTATTATTATTATTATTATTATTATTTCATCTTTTAGTTTTGCAAATATGTGCAACTAAAACACCAGTTGGTGGACTAGACATCAACAATTCACATCTAGCATGTAACCAATAAGAAAAATGGATCAAACCCATATGAGCTCTCACTCTGAATGTTCCTCTTATGAAATAAGTAACCCTATTACTCAACACTTGTTTCTGCAATTCCACACCCAAATTCTGTGGCAAATACACTAAGCTTGATATAAAATGAACTGCTTCAACCCTAACTTCACCACTCCTTTGATAAAATGGTTGAACAGCTTGTGTTGATATCAGCCTATCATGAAAATAAAGCTCTATAACCAAATATTCAAACCTCACATCGATTCTCTTGTTTGGGTTTGAAAAATTGGCTAAGAAAGTGAGATCACCATTGAAATATTCTGGGGTATCGAAGTATATACCATTAAGAACCGCATTTGGTGTGTCGAATAATGGGATTCTTGGTCTCATTGATAAGAAGATGATTAAAGTTGCTACACCGAATAAGATGAGGATGACGCTGAAGATCAAACATATGATTGCACAACACCATATTAATGGATTTGTTCGTCGTGGATGAGGTTGTCGGAGGAGTGATTTTCGTACAAGTGTCGTTGTGCTGTCGTTGTCGGTGTCGTTGTTGGGGTTTGTTTTGTTCGAAGGTGGAGCTTCTTGTTGTTGGGTTATTGTTGGTTTTGATATTACGATTTGGGATAGGGAGATTGGAGTCGAATATTTTGTTGACGGTGGTGCTGGAGATGGTGACGGAGATTGCGGTGGTGGTGGAGGAGTAGGTGAAGGTAAGGGGGAAAGCATGGTTCAAGGAAGATGGGTAAAAGACAAACTTGTTTAATGAAATAAAAAAAAGAGGGCATGTATGTTTGCTTAAATATATTGAGAATTATAGTGGAAAATGATTGACATAATATGATAATGGTGATAAAAAAGTTAAAAGTATTAGATAATATTACTTAAGAAGGTAAATTTTAACATGTTTATGATTATATCTGTATTTTCTATAAAATATTAGAGATATTTATAGTCTTTTCTTAACTCATAAATAGGAGAATAATGCACTTTAGCACACTCAAATATACGGCCTCTTACATTGACAACAATATTCATGTCAATCGAATTTTGACTAATCTATTAATTAATGAACAAAGTTAGGCTCTGGGTATGAGTTATTATAAGTTTTAAAAGCGTTGTGTTGTTTCTGTTTAAGTTAATTTTGAGTTTGAATCATTTCAAGTTTTCGGGTTAAGATGATTTCAAGTTCAAATCAATATTGAGTTTGGGTTTATCTTTCATTTTCATTTTACGATTCATATTAAGAGTTTGAAGCTATCCCATTTAATAATATCGATGCGTCTTATTACTTGTCAGTAATTTTTATAATTTAGTTGAATTGGATCGAATTTATCGTATCGGGGTTGGTATAATTATGATAAAAAAGTAATACATTAGAAAAGCATGAAAATAATTTCTAGAAAAAAACCTTGATTAAGGAAAGCAAAGAGAAGGGAAAAAAAGGAAAAGAAAGAAGCTTTTGAAAATATGAGTGGATGTAGGGACCAATGTAGCATAAAATAATGTATAGAGATTGGGAAAAGCAAGAGATTAGATTTAAAGAAATAAAAACAGCAGGGAATTGTGTTTGAATTTGCTTTTGCTTTTCAAATTGGCAGCAATCTTTGGACTGTTCATATATTATATTATTTTCAAACAAAGTGTTGTGCTTAGTGGTTAAGGTTGCTACTATGAGCATGGGGCAGCGCAAGCAGTGACTCAATGATGTTATTGTCTGCTAAATCAATGGCTATGGTTCTACTTTTGTCACACTTTATGCCTTCAATTCAATCCCATTTTCATATCAATGGATTGGTATTAATTAGGAGTGACACAACAGGTACAGATCGACAAACATGATATCAATTCGACGATTCGGATTCTTGTCAAACAGGTATATATTTAACAAAATTATTAAAAGAAATTAAGAAATTTCTAGTGGGCATTTTCTTCTTGTGGGATTTACTGAGCAAGACTGTATGAACCTTTAACATTAAGGATTTAGGGTTGATAGTCATAGACATAACAAAAGTGGTACCACTTAAAAAGGGATTTGTCAAAGAAGTTGTTATATGCTTTTAAGGCTTGAGAAAAGAAGAAAATGGAATTACAATCAATTTATCATCAAAAGGTTCTTGTTTGGTGGTAAGAACGAAGTCAGAAAATCTTTTTAGGGGTAAAAATTAAATTGTAATTTTTACGATAGTAAAAATGTAATTTTACTATTTTAATAGTCTATATATTTATAATTTTTAAATGATTAAATTATAATTTTATCATTTTTAGAGGGTAAAGTATAATTTTACCTTTACTAGCCTGTTTGAGAGAAAAAAAGAGTTCTCCTCCTTGTGTTTTTGTCTTAGTTAAATTTTGTTATTATTTTTTGTACTTTGTAAAATTTATGGATTTAATCCCTATATTTTAATTTGATATTTTTAATCTTTGTATTTTTTTTAAAATTAATTAAATAAATTATCTTTTTATCTTCAAAAAAAAAAGATAATTGGAATTCTTTTTTGTTGTGATATAAATCTTAATTTTATATTATTGAAATACTAATAAATTTATAACTCAAAATTGAATAATTTAAATAATTGTGAAAGTGTAATTTATATGGATATAAAATGTAATTTTAGCCTTAATAAAATATTTCTCTAATATTTAAAATATAAGAACAAAATATTGTTTTAATATTTAAAATATAAGAACAATTATCTTAATTAGAGTGACTAAATTGAAAAAAAGAAATAGATAGATCAGTACAAGACAAACTCTATTGTAGAGTAGCCTTAAATGTAGCTTACCTTATTATTTGTTAATTTTATTCAATTAATCAACCCTAACTAAATTAAAATATTGTTAAAAGAAAATAAATATTGGAATGTTTACAGTTGTAAATCGAATGGTAATTTGATTGTAGTTATTCCTATAACAAATGTGACACCTTATAACTCAGATCCAATGATTGGAACGAATATAGGGTGTTTAACGTTATTTTTATTCAATTAATCAACCCTAACTAAAATTAAATAATTGTTAAAAGAAAATTAATCTAGTATTAAAAAAACATGAAATTAATTAATCTTTAGGTCACTTTTTAAAATAATCCTAATATAAATTAACCTTTTTATATAAACTAAACATATCGAATAAGAGATTGTATGAAATAGGGGCACCACGTCATTCCATATCTCATTCTAATTTTTTAAGCCTAAAGCTTGAACTCGAACCTGAACCTTAACCTAAACTCAAACCTTGAACCCTAGATTCTAAACGTTGAATCCTAAACTTGGTCTTTTGGTTTAGGGTTTGGGTTCAAAGTTCAACTTCAGGGTTCAAGGCTAAGGTTCTAGGTTCGGGGTTCAAGTTAAATTTTTTTTCAAAATTGGAAAAATACTATAATAAAAAAGGTTCGAGTTCAAGGTTCAAGGTTCAGGTTTCAAGTCCGGGGTTCAATGAGATTGGAAAACAAATGTTGAATCGTCATTAAATAATTGGAAAGGGATACAAGATGATGTGACGCTCTTATTTCATACAATCCTTTCTCACATATTCAAATAAAAGATTTACTCATAATAAAACTCAACAATACATAAAAAAGCATGAAATTAATTAACTTTAATATTCTTTTATAATAATCCTAATAGGGAAGTTGAGTTCGCAATTGAAGTCTTTCCCGGTATGATTTCGGTATCGATCTCCCCGTATCAAATGGCTCCAATAAAGTTGAAAGAATTAAAAGTACAATTGCAAGATTTGCTGGACCACGACTTTATACGCCCCACTACATTGCCCTAGGGAGATCCAGTCCTCTTTGTTAAAAAGAAAGATGATTCAATGCAACTTTGTATTGATTTCCGACAACTGAATAAGTTTACAGTTAAGTACCGATACCCTTTACCTCGTATTGATTATCTATTTGACCAGTTAAAAGAAGCTTCAATTTTTTTTTAAGATCGATCTGAGGTCGGAATATTCTAGTTAAAGGTGAAAGACAATGATGTCCCGAAGGCAGTGTTCCGTACACGATATGACCGTTATGAATTGCTGGTGATGTCGTTTGGATTGACTAATGCTCTTGCGACATTTATGGATCTTATGAGTCGCATATTCTAACCCTATCTGGATCAATTAATCGTAGTATTCATTGATGACACTTAATTTATTCGAGATCTGAAGCCGAGCATGAGAATCACCTTAGAATTGTTTCACAAGCCTTGCAAGAGAAGCAACTATATGAGAAGTTAAGCAACTATGCGAGATCTGGGACATATTGTTTCAGCAAAAGGGGTCTGTATTGATTTGAAGAAAATTGAAGCTATTGTGCAATGAAAAGTCCCGAAAAATGTGTCAGAGATCCGTAACTTCCTTGGTTTGGCCGGTTATTACCGAATATTTGTGAATGGTTTTTTAAAGGAAAGCTATGCCAATGACAAAATTGTTACAAAAGAACACATCATTCGTATGGAACTGTAACATCCCGAAATAGGGTCTAGGAGTTTGGGCCAGCGAACTGTTTTTGTCTATTAAGGGCTGAGATTGATTGGTTAACAATTAGGGAATGGATTGTGAAAAGAGTAAAAGTAAGAGTAGTTGGATAGCTATTTGACCAAAGAGTTGAGGAAACAATTTCCTTTCTTAATTGTAACAGAGTCATGCACGTAAGACTTATTTTGTCATTAGGAGAACCTTACGTTCTAAAATACCTTGGTTGCATATGAATTAAAAACTTTACGATCGAATGAAAGTTTTAAACCTTTGTAGATACCAAAGCCCTTCTATTAGCCAAACCTTCATTGAATTCTTTCTCTCTATTTTCTGTCGAGTTCCTGCAAATAAAAAACCAAGTCTTTCTTTCTTAAAGATTCAAGGTAAGACTCTATTTCTTTATTGGGCTAGATGTTTAGAAGTAATTTTAGAACTTTTAAGTAAGTTCGCAATAAAGGAAACTAGGTTTGCCAAAAGACCAATTTATGCAAACCTTGGTTCGCTTGTGTTTACAATTGAGTTTTAGTGTGCTTTGACTGTTAGTGACCTGTGTGTAATGTGTTTGTGAAGTTGAGAACTTGATAGAGCCGTCTACAAATAAAGACAAGGGAAAGGCGAAGCTTGTTTAAAGCTTTCAGTGAATGGATTTCTCCAATTATAGAACTCAGAAATCTTTTCTCGATCTTTGGTGGATACTTTCGTAACTCCTGGAATACATGTCCCGGGTACACCTCTACGCCCATTTCCACACTTAACCATGGTATACACATTTCGTCCCTTTTTGGGTAATTATAGATAATGCCACTCATTACGGATTTTGTCTCGCAACTTCTTTAGAGTTGGGAATTAAAACATTCAACAGCGTATATACATTGGCGCCTCTTGGCGGATTCTTTATACAGACAGATATCAAGTATTTTTCTCTACTGATGTCACTTTTGGCAGATTCTTAGGATGACAGGTTTTGTAATTTGATCTTCTTACCTATTTTACCTTCGTTGATTACCCAAATCCCAACAAATACCACCTTTGGCGGATTCTCAACATATTCAGACGGCTCACAACTCCCAGGCAGATTGAATCCTTTGATTCGCTCAAATCACAAGTACACACTGATGGTTGCTATACTTCGTAGTACCTTAGAACTCCAATTTCCAGTACAACGGGTTGTCTGATCTGCTAGACTTTTATTACGATTGCGTAACTCACAAAGCCGTAGAGTAACTCCTCCAGAAGAATATCCAGGCTATGCCACAAAGACGACTGAGTAGAGTACGCCTTAAAGGCCGTACTGAACAAATATAAACCTTAGACAATTAGTCATGCGTCAATGCAGGAAAAAGAACATTACTATCAAAGTTATGCTTTGATTCACAGAAGAAGTATGAATACAAGGTATTGTGTTAAATACCACATCACTCGTTGAAGTAAATATTCGTATCCAAGCTCAAATTTCTGACATTTCAACTGGACTTAATACTTTTTTCAAGCTGCTCCAATCAAAGGGATTTTTCATTTCTTAGACTTGAGAATTAATGTTTTGGGTTGAGGATTATTTTAGCAACACTAAGATGGCACATGCCACTTCGTCTCATTGAGGATTGTGATAAGATTCTTCAACCACCTTGATCTTTGTTGTTGGCATTCTTT
The DNA here is from genome assembly GCA_025503065.1 of Gossypium bickii. NCBI lineage: Eukaryota > Viridiplantae > Streptophyta > Magnoliopsida > Malvales > Malvaceae > Gossypium > Gossypium bickii. The sequence continues at coordinate 479,410 of CP106721.1, read as the reverse complement.
CTTTTCTTTAGTAATATTACTAGTTTTATTATCCCTCATTTAAAATTCAAATATATTATTGTTAAATAGTTTGTTATTCCTCTATATATATTTAGGTTGGTAGTGTTTGTCAAAGGTGATATGAATAAAACCTTCTTCTCTAAATTACTTTTTATTTTTTTCATTCCATATGGTATTAGAGCCTATCTCAAATGAAGTTAGGTTTCGATTCCAATGGCTATTAAAAATTCCCTTGCCAACCCTCTCGAATCTAACAATCCCTTCACCATAGTCACAGTCCAGAACTCTATCAAACTCAACTCCACCAATTATCTTTCCTGGAAAACCTAAATTGAATCTATCCTCATAGGCTATGACCTCTTCAAACTCATTGATGGCACACATCCCTCTCCACCAAAAACTATCACTACCAATAACACAACCTCCATCAATCCAGTATATCAGACATGACTACGACAAGACAAACTCTTGTTTGGTGCATTAGTTGGCACCATCTCCCAAAACCTTGTACCTCTAGTCTTACGATGCACAACCTCAGCTGAAACTTGGACGGTCCTCGCCAACACTTATGCTCGTCCATCTCGTGGTCATATCAAACAAATCAAAAATAATCGCAAAAACATTTCCAAAGGCTCCCAAACTATCACCAACTATATGCAAGCTATTAAAATCAAAGCCGATGAGCTTGCTACTCTTGGTAAACCATTAGATGCAGAGGGTCTTATTGAAAAAGTCCTAGAATGGCTTGATGACACCTTCCAACTAGTTATTGATGCTGTCAATAGTCGCGATACTGTCATCACCTTTGATGAGTTACATGAGAAACTGATCAACAGAGAGCTCGCCTTACACAACTCCTCCTCAAGTGTATCAGTCACCGCGTACTCAACTCACACTTAATGCTCCAAGCAGCGGTCTCACCGATCTCCTACACCATCTACATCTCAATAGTATAATAGACCTATGCGTCCTTTTTTGGGTAAATGTCAGTGATGTCGAACTTAGGGGCACGTTGTCACTCAGTGCTCTCTTTCGTCAATAGTTCCCGAATGCAGCCGCACCTCAATGTCAGGTCAATTCATTTATATCTCCTACACCTCCACCATGGCGACCTCAAGCTCATGTAGCTACCTCCAATTCCTTATCCTCTAATCCTTGGCTATTAGACAGTGGTGCTACACACCACATCACTATCGATCTCCAAAATTTGTCTATTCACAATCCCTACACTGGCTCGGATGAAGTAATGATTGGTGATGGATCTGGCATTGCTATTACTCACTCTGGTTCTACCATTCTTCCCACTCCTTCCCACTCATTTACTCTATCTAATGTCCTTTGTGCTCCTAATATGAAACGCAATTTAATTTCTGTGTCTCAATTTTACAAATCGAACAATTCTTCTATTGAATTCTTACCTTCTTCTTTTCTCGTCAAGGATCTATAGACCGAGACAGTTCTTTTTCGAGGTCAACCTAAACATGGTGTCTATGAGTGGCCTGTACAATCCACCCCTTTACTTGCTTTCTCTACAATAAAGACAACACCTCCTGTCTGGCATCATCGACTTGGTCACCCGTCTCTTTCGACATTCAAGTACATGATTTCCTTTTTTTATTTAGATGTTAACACATCTTCTCTGTCAGATACATATTGTAATGCCTGTCACTCTAATAAAAGTCACAAACTTCCTTTTTCTGCTTCCACTTTATTATATTCATCCCTCTTGAAATAGTTTTTACTGATGCATGGACCTCTCCAATACACTCTGTCGCCAGATTTAAATATTATATAATCTTTGTTGATCACTTCACCAAATACATATGGTTGTATCCTTTAAAGCGCAAGTCTGAGGCTCGTGATACCTTCATCCCTTTCAAAGCCGTTGTTGAAAAGTTCTTCAACATTGAAATTAAAACAATCTATTCAGATAATGGCGGTGAATACCAAGCCTTACTGTCGTTTTTCAACATCAATAGAATTTCCCATCTTACATCTACTTGGCATCTACTTGGCTTTCCAAACACAGGGAGATAAGGTCCTTGCTAATGATGTTGATTAGACCAGTCAAATAACGAGGTCTGACCTCTAAGTATGAATGAAATTTCAAAAATGGAACAACCTAAACAACAAAGGAATTTAAAGAAAATAGAGAAAGGATTGTATGAAACATAGATATTATCTTTTTCCAATAATTTTATACCACATCATTATTCTTATCCTGAATTTCAGGATTTTAATTTAGATTTAATTTTTTTCAGGATGAAAATGTTGATGTGGCATAAAACTATTGGAAAAGGGATACAGATAACGTGGCGTAACTGTTTCATATAATCCTTTCCCGAAAATAAGTATTATACTTTTTTTTATTTGTCCTACTATCATGCTGAAACAAAAAACAAAAAAAAAGCTTCCTCCTAGTCAACTGGTGCTATCTGCAAGGCCAAAATCCATTAAAACTAACATCTTATTAAAAATAGGGGTAAGAAAGATAACCTGTTCCCTTAATATCAAAAGATGCTTTATAAGGAAGAGTTGCCCATCCATTGGTGTGGACGTCTTTGCAATTAGTTTGCTTGCTTTCCATGTACAATTGAAAGATGAAAGAGGGAGAAAAGCAAATAGCTAGAAAACCAACCAAGCCCATGGCATGTTAAAGAGGGAATAAGCCTTCAAATTCATCATAGAAGTGAAAACATGATATCGTTAAAAAAACACTCTCATAAAAGATATGGTTTTCTCCAATCAAGTTTTGAATACATCTGGGTTTGCATCAATGCAATTAGTAGGGAGAGAGAATTTCAAGCAGACATGAGCGATGTACTACTAATGTTGCCAATGTCAATATCCAGATATGTCGAAGATGCAGTAATTGACACAACATACTTCACTAAGTTGCAGGATAATCCAAGTCTTCGTGAATCGGGAAATAATTTGCAATCTGAGTAAGAAAGAATATGTTCAGTGTTGAGATGTGTGACATTAACAACAGAGAAAAAGGAAAAAATAAAGGAGCGGATGATGTCTTGACAAAGAGCCGAGAAGAAGAAGAAGATAAATGGAAAATGGAGTACCGTCCCTTCAAATTCCGGGCTAAGGGTTGAGTTATTATATATTTTATTATAATTATATAACAATTTGTCTCCCACCTTGTTGAAGACAATTTATAAAGTGAGTCTTATAAGATAAACTTAGACGCGTGAAATGTGTACTTGAGGGCTTCTTACGTAAGTTTTAACTCAAAACTTTACTTAGTAGAGTAGTTTTGGTTGTTTGACAGTGTGGTATAGAAGTTAAAAGGCTATTTGAGAAATGGTTTTAAGGAAACAAACTATGTTGTAGAATATTGCAAACTGTATTTTCCATAAGTAAAAATCTGTACCTCACCTTGTTGAAGAAATTAGCTAGCTTTAAAACCGACAGTTGTGATCTTAAATAAGTGAACTATTAGAAAATTGAATATCATGATATTAAATAAGTGGACCGTAAAAATGACAGCCACAATATTAAATTAAATGAACTGCTAGAATATTGAAGGTCGCGATCTTAAATCGAGCGAACCGTAAAAATGACAACCGCGATATTAAATTGAGCGAACTGTTAGAATATCGAAGATCGCGATCTTAAATCGAGCGAACCGTAAAAATAAAAGTCGCGATATTAAATCAAGCGAACTTTTAAAATATTGAAGGTCGCTATCTTATATCGAGCAAACCATAAAAATGACAATTGCGACTGTAAATCAAGCAAACTATTAGAAAACTGAAAGTTGCCATCTTAAATTAGTGGACCGTGAAAATGACAGTCGAACTAAATCCCAACGCATCGCGCCTAAAAAGTTATTAGGTAGCCTATCTCCTTCATCTCTCCAAAATGTGACAGAATAGGACCTCGCAATCTGTTTCCACCGAGGTTAAGCTTAAGCACAGAAACCATGTCAGTGAATGATGTAGGAATTGAGCCGACAAATTCATCGCTCGCTTAACTCAATTTTTCCAAGCATTTGTAAGTGTGACCCATGTTTAAAGGAGTTCTCCTACGATTTTGTTGTTGCTAGCATCAAAGATCAAACCATCTAACCTTAGACAAGGATCAAAAGAATATACAGAAAGATTATCTTCAAAATTGTTCCCATTCAACCAGAAAACATAATTAAGCTTAGGAGACAAAGTATATAAAGAAATGATAAAAGGGAGGAACTGAGCCAGTGAACTGATTCCTACCGAAATCATGTAATAGAACAAATTCAGGAGAAGGACCGGAACCAACATTTATGAGAGCATTCCTATAAAAGAAAGAAGAGTACAATCCAACCAGATCCATATATGACATTGACAACCCAGTTACCCAAGTTGGACGAAATTGAATCTGAAAGTCCACTACTTGCAAGATGGAGATGCATTAGACTCCCACAATTTTCGCCTAACTCATTTGGAATTTCACCATTGAACTTATTGAAAGAAAACTCAACAAGTTGCAAACTTGTAATCGGCCCAAAGTTGCAGAAATGGTTCCATTCAATTGAATCCTCGAACTTTATCACTTTCCACTGTTGTTTCCGATGTAGAGAGTTGAAGTACAGAACATGTAGAATTGAGGTTAGGAACACTTTTCACTATTGCTTTTCACAGCTGTTTTTGATGCATTGATGCCTCTTTCAAAGCTAAAATCGCTTTCACTTTACAAGCATCGAACAGTGGAAATATCAAAAGCTGAAACCATGATATTTTCCCAGGAAAGTATCACCAGAGGTAAAGATGACATTTTCCCAAATTTGGAATTGAAGTGATCAAGAAAATTGTACACAGCATTTGCGAAGCATGAAAAAAGGGATTGGCAAGCAGAACAGAAATACAAAAAGAAATGATTGAATTCCAATCTCAGTAACTAAAATCTAACATTACCCACTAAAAAACGAAGCAAGAAACGGAATTAATGGAGAAAATTGAATCAAGAAAAAAAAAAAGAATCAATTGAAGTAATATAAAACATATCCGATCCAAAATACAAGCTTGGGACACTAAACTAGTGGTTTACACCTTTCTTGTTTCACAATATGCGAGTGAGCAAGGCCACATTAGATCCGGAACCGAGTAAACAAAAGATAATTGAGCCATGAGGTTGTTGGAGTGCCCCATACTCTAAAAGTCTGAAGTAGAAGTTAAACCCTTAAAAAACTAAGTAGAATGTTCTAGGAGCTCTAAAAGAATCCATCATTGTATGGCAATTAATAGGGTGAGGTGGAAATGTTCTAAAATTTGATCTAGACCATCCATTTAGATAATTTGTAACCGTTGGATTAAAAGGGGCTTGGCTATATAAGTAGAGTAGAGGTAGAACAAAAAATGTACAAGAGTAAGAAGAAAAACAAATGGGAAGGGAGAAGAGAGAAAAAGAAATTGAAGTTTGACTAAGTTGCTGCTTGAATCATAACTTTTTTCCATTGGTAATAACTTTTTTCCATTGGTAATCACTAAACCTTTTGACTCCTAACAAAATTTCATTTCATTAATCTCCTTAAAACTTTTCATTTTACTAATTTGTTTCTAATTAATTCTTAACTAACTTTTCAATTCTGTAACAATTCATACATAACCAGAAAATGTATATACGGAAGTTAATCGGGTTGGACTTCAGGTTGAGTTATTATAAATTTCATTATAATTTTATAATAAAACCCAAAATCCAGGGGCGTAGCCAGGAGGGCTGGCATGGGCCCCGACCCCCCCTAAAATGTAAAATTACTTAAAAGGCCCTTAGAAATTTTTAAAAATTTTAAATTAATAAAAGTAAAATTGCACTTTAGCCCCCTCTAAAATTATAAAAATGCAATTTAATCCTTTACAAATTATAAAGATATAAACTATAAAAAATTAAAATTTTATCCGGCCCCCCTAAAAAATTGTTCTGGCTTCGCCCCTGATGCCGACAGTCTAACACGTTGAACTGAAGCATTAATAGTATTCCATATGTAATATTAGAAATTTAATTGTAAGAACTGAACATACCGATATCACATTCAGTTCCAATACAAAGGACAGTAGCCGAGTACTTAGTATCAGACCAACGTGTCTGAACTCTAACCCAAGCTTAATAATCGATTGAATGTGCACTTGTTAAAACCCTTCTCACGCTGATCAGGAGCCCACTACTAGTGGAACCATACTATGCTTTTCTCCGCCAAGGCAACGAGAAGTTGGGCTCGGCGTGAATGCAAAACACTTCACCACTGCATCCATTCCCGGCACCACTTGAGCAGCAATAGTATCCCCGGCCAACTCTCCTCCTCCACTTCCTCGTCCAACTCCAATGGCGGTGCCGTCGGAAACAATCTTCTAAGGGATCAATGTAGGGAAATATCCAAGAAGATCAAGAAGAAAGAAGTTGAGTTTTCTTTCCTTCTAACGAAATTAGTATGGAAGGAGGAGGAAATAACTAACGGGCAGGGGCAAAGCCAGGGGGGGCTGGCATGTGCCCTGCCCCCTAAAATGTAAAATTGCTATTTAAGCTCTTAGAATTTTTTAAAAATTTTAAATTAATAAAGGTAAAGTTACACTTAGGCCCCCCTAAAATTATAAAAAATTCAATTTAATCATTTACAAATTATATTAAAGTTTTATCTGGCCCCCCTAAAAAATTGTTCTGGCTTTGCCCCTGCCAAAACCCATCAACAAACAAAAGTAAACCAATCCTTTCTAACAAAAAAAAAGGAAAAAATAAAGATGGCCCTCCAATTCATCATCCCATGTTTTTTTTTTTTTTTTTCACTAAAATAACTTTCAAGATTTCAACATTCAACTCGTGTTAGCATAACACCATGCATCCACACATGCAAGAACTGTGGCTCAATGTTTAAAGCCACACAATGGATTGCAAAGAAGATTACAATCTGGAGTTCGATTCTAACAGAAATATTCTTGAGTCTTTGACCCTTAATCTGAAATATGAAGGTGAGATGGTCTTTGAGCACAGTAGCATGCAGTGCTTGGTCAAGCTCGGCTGGGATGCGTTCAGTCAAAGTGTGAGTCAAAGACCAAGCACTACATGCTAATGTGATCAAAGACCATCTAACTCTCATATTTCAGATTTAAGGTCAAAGGTTCAAGAATATTTCTGCTAAAATCAAACCCCAGATTGCAAACTTTATTACAATCCATTGAGGCTTTAAACACTGAGCCGCAGTTCTTGCATGTGTAGATGCATGGTGTTATGCTAGCACAGATAGTGAGAGTTCCTTCATCTGGACTTCCAGGAATAAAATAGCATCGGACAGTACCTACTATCCAAATATTTTCCCAATCTACTGCTGGTTTTATCGATCCATCAGGAAAGATTGCTGCTGTTGCAATCAGCTTATAGCAGAAGTAATGCATCATGGATATATATTATTGTTGGTTTGAAAGAAGTAATCCTTCTTATTCAAATAGTTGAATTTGCTTAAACTCCTAAATACAAACACCCTTGCTGATGAGTAAGAAATTCACTCTTCAAAAGTACTTACAGCATGAGCACCAGTAAGCATCTTCTGACAACATTGTGTATGTCTTTTGTATTTGGAAATTGGGATGTGTTCCACTTATATGCTGCGATTGCAGGAACACAGATAACGATTTTCAGTCTGAGCTTTACTTAGGAAAACTAGAAAGGACTGCATTTGTTAATGTGCTGCTGAGGCTAATTGATCGTGGCCAGTATAGCAAAAGCGAACATCTTTCTAAGATTGATGCTACATTAAAAAACAAAATTCGATAATTATCTTAGAGGGAATAAATTGAAAAATAGAATTCGATAAATTAAAATAAGATAAACTCTATTTTAAAGTGATCTTAAATTTAGTTTATCTTATTATTATTCATTAATTTTATTCAATTAATCAATCCTAACTAAAATTAAAATATTGTTAAATAAAAATTAATCCATTTATTAAAAAAAGTAAAATAAATTAATCTTTAGCTCACTCCTTATAGTAATCCTAACATAAATCAGCTTCCTTATCAGCTTCTTTATATAAATTAAACATATCCGAATAAGAAATTTACTCAAAATAAAACTTAGCAATACATAAAAAAAAATGAAATTAATTAAAAATTCTTTAGGTAAATTTTGATAATAATCCTAATATAAGTCAACCTCTTTATATAAACTAAACATATTTAAGTAAGAGATTTACCAAAAACCCAATTTACTCTTCTTCTTTTTTTGTTCTTTTATCATCATAGGGTATTCTCGTTTTATAGCTCCATAAACTTGTATACGTAGAGATGAAGAAGAGACAAGAAGATGAAGAAAGCAGCATCTTGTCGGAGCTTTCCGACGATATCATGGTTGAAATCCTTGCTAAAATCCCGCCAAAGTTCCTCTACAAGACATTCAGGTGTGTATTTAAATCATGGTATCGATTGATAAGTAGCACCGAGTTCATGAACAAGACTGCCATTCATCATAAACCAGGAATATTCATCCAATCCGTCCGGTACTTCCGTAGTACTACCAACACAAGTTTCTTGCAGATGGATGGTCTTAACTTCAACTTAACTAATCTCGGCTCTTCAATGGGAATTATTAGGTCCAGTTGCAATGGTCTGGTTCTAGTATACGAGCCAATATCAAAGGAAGTTAATAATCTGTGTGTTAAGAACTTGTTGACAGGCCCCACTAGTTTAACTCTTCCAAACTGCCTTTCTGGTTGTACGCACAAGCATGGATATCATGGCCGAGAACCAGGGCGCATCCTGCATACCTATTGTGGCTCAGCATTAGGGTTCGACCCACTTACAAAGGTATACAAAGTGGTGCACATTAATAATGATGGATATGGAATCGAAGTGTTCACCATTGGTTCCGATAAGACATGGAGAAAGGTTCCATTTCCATGGCCTGTTAAAAAACCACGTCGTGGAGATTTAGATAAGTTTGAAGATATGAAGTTGTTTTGGAGGGATCCTGTATCAATAAAGGGTCAAGTATTTCACTGGTTTGTTGATTCAGAAAAGTATATATTCTCCATGGATATAAGCAATGAAAAGGTGAGTAAAACCAAACTTCCATACATTGGGAAAACAATAATGAAGGACCATTATGATTTAGTAGCCATGGATGAGAAGCTTGCTTTTGTGTATAAAGGTTCCGAGTCCAAAATCGATGTATGGGTTTTGAATGATTTTGGGAGGCAGGTTTGGTCAATGGAACATTCCATCGTTGCTAATTGGGAGGAAGAAAAGAAGTTGCCCCAATTTATGAAACTAGTTGCAGTTGCTACCTGGAGAAATGGTGAGGTGATAATGTTCAAGGCCATAGAGAACTTCGTTTGGGACCATCATGATTTCATTTATTTGTATGATACGAAGAGCAAGGAGATGAAGGAATTCAAGATGAAATTGCAATATGTAACAAAGTTCATACCCCATAGAAGCAGCCTTGTTAGTTGGAGGACTGAGATGGATTGATTTATCTGCAAAAATAAGCAAAATTTCCCTCTAGATCCTGTTTTGGGTTACTTTAATTTAGGCAATTTGGTTGTTTCTATTGGAATTTAAATTTGGTGATTAGGTTTACTTTAGTATTTTACATTTTTTTATCTACTTTATTATTTGAACTTGATAATTGATCCATTTTGATCCAAAACTTAAAATAAATAAAAATTTTCAACCACAGGTCTGGTTCGGTTATTGGTCTTTCACAGGCCACCATAAACCTACTCCGGACTAGCTAGTAGATGAGACTATTGTTAGTGACCAAATAAATGGGCTCAAACCCATACTTAATAGCACAGGCCAACACCCTAATAACACAAATATTCTCAACAAACTGAGCATACCGGCTATTAGCCCAAAGCATAATGGGACAGGCCCAAGAGCATCACATGGAATTTTCATCCCCACTAGCGTAGAATGCTTATACACATCACCCTCCTTGCTCCTTCATGAAATAACAAGTCAAGCTTCTGCCAACTCAAATCATTTAGCAGAATGAAACATGACTTAATGCCCTTGAAGATGCAGAGGGATCCGGGTGCAAGCCAGAGCAACCTCAAGCAAGCATTAAAAAGATTTTTAAATACCAATATCACGACATTGACCAGGTATGGCCACAGACCAGAGTTCTCACCATTTTACTATTTTGTTCGAGCTTTATTAACTTAAGCATCAGAAGGTGCCTTGGAGTATAGACTATGGTGCCCTCTAATTTGTTTCCTATCTTGCAAATCATCTAGTAAAAACCTTAAGTACATAAAAGTAAAAAGCAATACAAAGAAGAAACAACAAAATCAAGCTTTGTTAACGTAGTTCAGACACAATGATCTTATGTTTGCCAATGAGTACTTGAGTAAGATTATTCGCTTTCCTAGCATACAAAGTCACACACTTCACAAAGGAAACGAACCTCCTATATATAGTGTCGATCAACAAGATAAAACCAACTTGATAAGCCTTGATAAATAGATGATAAGTAAAATCAAATGCAATCAATAATGATAAAGCATCAATGCTTATTCAATAAGCTGCTCATGATCATCTTGTCAAAAAATTAGTGCATCTTACATAAAATTATTTTTCTGGTTTGTTTTTAATTTTTACTCAAATCAAATAATCACAACGGAAAATTAAAATTTTAAAATTCATGGTTGACCACTCAAATGCTATGTGTCGATATGTTATGAAACGATACATATATAATAGATTTTGATATTTAAGCTCACCTTATTGTTGTGATTTGCCATGCTACGTAATTTTTATAAAGTTATTTAGTTTGAATTGTTAATTAGTAAATTGAGGTAAGTTTTTGTTTTATTACCTATGAACTTGCTAAGCATTTGAAACACTTTCCTAGTTGTTTTTCCTTCTTTGTAGATAGTTGATTTGAGGAACTCATCGATCGAATCACCACGAAGCTCACACCATCCCTTTATCAACCTGGTAGCATTTTGATCATTTTGTAGGAGGATATTGTGGCATGTACATAGGTGTTATATTATGTGGTATCTTACGAACGGATGGTTTTGGTCTAAACTTTGGTTAATGTTGATTTAGGATGATAATATCCACATATGCACAATTGTATGATTTTGCTATATGATAAGCCTTATATGTGAATCATTATGAATGGTTCATTTGATAGTGTAAATAGTATGTTTTGAACATGGAAATGACATAGTGAATGATGATTTGAATGGCTTGAAAGCATGGGAGATTTGCTTGTATTTTAGCAAGCGGTTTGATGTGTTTTAGTGTCAAATTAAGACATGTTGGAATTAATTGAATTTAGAAATGGTTAAATGATTGTTTTGGATGGTATTTTGGTTGGTTTTGTGTAGGAATTAGGTGCAATTTTGCACCCAATGGGTCATTGGTATAGATGGCCTGAAATAGGTATCAAGTGACCTAGTTTGTGTCAAAAATAGTCCTTACCCCGACGATCACATCTCCTCGTCGCAACGTCAACCGACAATATGTGATGTCACACTGTCAAGTGACATGACATCTTGACATGATAAACTGTTCGATGATGTCACGACATGGAGAAAATGATGTCACGATGTCGGACCTAAATTTTTAAATTTTTACAATTTGGTCCTATTTCATACTTGGGCCATCAAAAGAGCTTTTGTAAGCTCGATTAAGGCTCGGATTTAGTTTTGAACCATATTATGAAAGTGTTTAAGTTATAAATGTTTGTTTGATTGGTATATTTATTGTGTTTTGACAAAAGTTGCTCTGACAACTGTTGTGACATCCTGTAGTTCGGACCCAGCAATCGGGTCGGGCAAGTATGTTACAATTTAATACCGCTTAGTACTAGTTAAATATTAGATAACCAGTGAGCTAATATTTTCTTTCATTTTGCTTTGCGTGCAAAAACCATTGATGACAATATACAAAAGGTATTAATGTAATTCATGGGTAATTTTATTAAACTAATCTGTTTGAAAAAAATACAAGTGTACATAAACAAAATTACTACACTTAGGGCACCAGATCCAACATTTTGTCCAATATGGTACATGTATTTCACAAAATTTATAGATTTTGGTACCTAAAAGTAACAATATTAACTTTTTAGTGTTTAATTCAGGTTTTAGAGTTGATTCGATAAAAATTCATAAAGAGCTAATAATATTAGAAATTAACTTGAACTAAATTAATTTAAACTCGAAATGATCCAAATTTGAAGTGATTAGAACCCAAAATGAGCCAAACCCGTAATGAACCAATGCATGGAACCCGATCCACAAACATGAATGTCCAAAACTCAAAACAAATTGAAACTTAAATGGCTTAAACTTGAAATTGATTTGAACTAAAAAGATTTAGATATTTTCAAAACCCTAAACTCTAAATTATTATATTAACATTTTAGCAAAAAAAATGAAATCTAATAATTTTTTTCATTAAATCTATTAATTGACCGAATCAATCAACTTAAGTCGGTCCGATTATTTCGATTTTTATTTAAAACTAGTTAATTATTAAAATTTTATTTTCAGAAAGTCTCATTTTTTTTATTGAATGACTCAACCGATTTGACAAAATGTGGGCACTACTTGGAGTTCTTGATTGATGGATCCACCATTATTGCAGTTGTCACAATATGCTGGTTGGTGAAGGTGATTTATCATTATCTGCTATCGTTTGGCTAAAGCACAGTTGCATGCACAGCTCATTTTGGACCCCTTATTGACTTTCATTTTTCAAGGTCATCCACCATTTTTTAATTCGACACAAATTCACATTAATTTAAATTTTGATTTGATAAATTTGAATCTTAACTCGAACCACTCAATTTGACCATAACATCTAGTTATAATAGAATTAACTTGGACCAAAATTGATTTAAACTTGAAGTGATTAGAACCTGTAATAGCCCAAATTTCAGCGATTTCGGAATAGTGGTTCGAGACTACTAAATTCGACAAATGAACTTGTAGATTATATTATTTAATATTTACAAGCCAAATGTAGCTTTTAAGAGATTTTTGAAATAGTAAATTGTGTTTTATAAAGATTTATTTGGTCAAGAAATTGAGAAAAAGAGATATCGAGATATCAGTGTTATAAATCGAGTCATAAATATTTTTATAAATATTTACGGAATGTCAATAAGGTAATATTAAAATTTTGTTAGAAAATTTTGACGTTTGGGTGGTTAATTAAACAAAAAGGACTAAATTGAAATAGGTATAAAAGTTACTAGAAGGATTAAATAGCTTAATTGTCAAATGAGGAAGGACCTAAAGTGAAAATAAGCCCAAAGGAGATATTTGGGGCGGCAATAGCTGAGAAAAATCAGGAAATAGGTGAAATAAGGGCAAAATTGGAAAAATTGTCAAAATTAACTAAATAAAAATGGGGCCAAATTGGAATATCTAGAATTCTCTTCATTTCTCTTCATTTTCATCAGCTGAAAAATAGCCATGGAAGAGGGTTCAAGCTGGTTTTCATAATCTAGATTCATTTAAGTTTAATTCTTGCTTTCTCCTTGAAAATTTTATGTTTATGGACTTTTACAATTGGGTCCAACTTATTAATTCATTAGTTTTTGATTCTATGGCTAATTTTTAAAGTTGATGTGGATTATTTCTGGAATAATATGATGAATAAATATTGAATTGAAGCTTTAATTTTGTTATATGATGATTTTATCAAGTAAAATTGATGGAAATTGGTTTTAGGACCTAATTGTGAAAGAGTTGAAATTAAGGCCTAGTGTTAAAATTTTGATTTTCAAATGTTATGAAGTAGTTTAAAATGATAGAGAAAAGTATTAAATGAGAAAATTAGCTCAATTGAGGGGTTAATTGTGCAAGGACTGAATTGTATGAATTGTGGAATTTGGGACAAAATAGAAATCAACATGTTACACTAAAGCAGTTTTGGACAGCAGCAGTTGTCTAACTTTGAAAAATCACCAATAATGATAGAAATTGAATTAGAAGTTTAGTGAGATATAAAATTAAAGCTTTTTGAGTCTATTTTCATATAAAAGAAACAAAGCAAGCAAAGGAAGTGTATATATTGAGATATTTAAATTTTTGTAAGACTGGTTTAGAATAACTTCGTGATCCCCTGTTCTTACTTTAGAAATTCACTAAAAATTGTACAAAAATAATTATGAGTTATAATTTATATGTTTGTATTCCCTAGTGAGCCTATTTTCATTATAAATAATTGGAAACACTATATGAAAATCGTACTATCAGATAATTGAATTTTAGTGAAGAGAGGTTAGAGCCGTCAGACTGTGTAACAGGGGAGAACTTAAATAATAAACTGTACTAATTTGCAACACCAAAAATTCTGAAAAAATTATAGTAAGAAGATATGTGAGTCTAGTTTCAAATAAAATTAATGGATCTTAATTTAGAGTTCTGTAGCTCAATATAAAAATAATTTAGCGACTGTGACACGGATGGACAGCTTGAATATCCATATAAGTAAATAGTGAAAATTATAGATAATGTTACTTACAAGTGTGTTATTTATACTAAGGATGCGGAATGGAGAGGAGGAGGAGGAAAATGTATGAATAAATTATGCATAAATTGATCACATGCCCGATTATAATCGATAAACATTGAATTAGAAATGATATAATATTTTATTTCAAATATTTATTATGAAACTAAGATTATCGTTATGGTATAAGAATCGAATTGTAAGTTCATGTTACTTGAATTATATTCTTAAATGCTTGAAATGTATATTATTGATGTGAATATTATTTGAATGTTCATTGTATGAAAATTGTTGAAACATTGATATATTTGATAAAAAGGGAAAGAAATCTCGGTTGAATGAAAGGAAAATTCGATGGATCTCTGAAAAGGAATTGACGGTAAAAAGGATCTAGCCCGGACGGGTGATCCTATCCTGATATAAGCCCTCCCAAAGAATATGTGTGAAAAGGATCTAGCCCGGACGGGTGATCCTGATATAGCCCTCCCGAAGAATATGTGGAAAATGGATTTATCCCGGACGGATAATCAAAATTAGGGTCTGAATTTAGCCTGGACTGGTAATTCAGATCCAAGCTCATTAGATTAATTGTCGTTCCAGGGGATTTAGCCTGGACTAGTAATCCCGCTGTAAGGATGAGGTTCATAGGTTCTAGGCATTGTGTAAAAAAAAAAAAAAAAACATATATGAACAGAACCTATGAGATTGTTCAAAAAAAATCTGAATCATAGTTTGTAACTTGATTGTAAAAGTTGAACTACTTGATTGATTAAATCATTTAATTTGATGGTTCAATCATGTATATCGAATGAAAAAAAAGAGAATCGATCAAAACAAAAAATTGAGAATAAAAAAATTAATTAATGAAAAAATTTTGAGTTTTTATTGATAATAAATATTTTTTATTTTTTAACAAAAAAAATTGTGTTTTAATAGAAGTTTTTCATTAATTTTTGTTCATTTTCATCATTGATTTTTTGGAAATATAATTTTTCCTTTTCTTATTTTTCTTTTGGCATAATATAACATTCGGTATCTAAACTTGATATTTTTTTTTCTAATTTGGTACTAAAGCTTTTTGTAGGTTTATTTTGGTACTCAAACTTGTTAAATGATATACAAATTATACTAGAACACTAACAGTGTTAAAAAATTTGTGTTATGTTACAAAAATATCGTCAATTTAGAGGAAATCCATGTTTAAAAAAAACCATGCATTGAGCTACACTTGACGGATTAATAATGAATAAGAATTTTCAATTCAATTGCTACATGTCAATCATACATTGAATTTTTTTGCTACCTCATAAAAAAAACATTGTTAGTATATTGGAGTATTTTGTATAATGTTTGACAAGTTCAGGTACCAAATTAGACATGCACAAAAAAAAAACAGGGATTAAGTACCAAATTAGGAAAAACAGTCTAATTCAGGTACGAAATTGAACTAAAAAAAAAAAACTAAATATTTTTTTTGCCACTAATTTGTACCATTTTTTTTTAAATTCCACTTACACATGTTTATATATATATATTGGTAAATGAAACATCGTTACAGAAAAACTATTCAGAGATACAGCCAAATCCCCCATTGGGGTATTACGAAAAATTGAGTACTACCATTATTACTAGCCAAACTATCAGACTCTTTATTAAAAATTCTAGAAACATGTTGAATCGATCATTGTGACAAATTAGCCAATTGTGAATTAATTCTTCTTACTGAAGCGGAATTCGACACCTTAGTGGCAATTTCTTGTACAGCTTCTATGCCCCACATGTTCTTATATTTTCTTTTCCTTTTAATTGTCTTAATCTTCCCATTAATTAGAGAATGGGGTTATGCAAACAAAAAAGAAATTTCCTCTCCACTTTCCAAAAAAAGAACAAATTTTTTTAATGACCCAATATTTGAATTTATTAATATAATTTTACTTGTATGTAAAATTTTGAACCGATCCGATATCTTTATCGTATCGATCTAATATACATTCTATATATTAATGTATATTTAACTGTTGAATATATTTTAAATTTACAACATTCTAAGTTTTGTTTTAATTTTTTTTTGTGAATTATGAGAGGAGAGTAAAGTCTTAACAGCAACAACTAGTGTAACTCGAACCCATGCTACACCTAAAAATGTAACCTCAAAAAACAAAAGATATTACAACCTCAAAAAGAGGTTACAACATTAACAATATCAAAGACAAAAGATATTAGAACCTCAAAAAACACATACAACATCAGATGAATCACACAACACGCTAATCAAAACACAACATCCCAAGTAAATACCATGTCTTACCACTCGAAAAACTATCACTGTAACGACCCAAAATCCATAGGCACCGGAAGTGTATTATCGGGCCTCCGTCTCAGTAAACCGAATTAGTAATAATTATTACGAGTAATTATGAGTCTAATAGTGTGTTTAATTAGATTTTTATTTAGTGAATTTAGCTTAATTTAAAGTAATTAAGAAAAAAGATCGAATTGAATAAAAAGTGAAAGTCTAATTATAGATTAAAAGAAAGTAAAAAGGGCCAAAATGGAAAATATGCCATTTAGCATAAGTTGAGGCGGCATATGAAATAAAAATACAAGATTTTTACTTAGATTTTAATTATAAAAAATATATATGTATTAGTAATAATTATATTAAATTAATTGAAAATAATTATATTATAAGATATTTATATGATAAATAAATTAAAATAAAGAAAAATGTATGGTGATTAAATTATACATGTGTAATGCATATTTTTGTACACTTGTAAAATAAATATATAATTACTTAAAATTTAAGCTAAAAGATATTTTTTATTAAATAGTTATTATATATTATATTATTATAACATAAAGTAAATAAAACTAAGAAGAAGTAAAAGCAAAAGCGAAAACAAAGAAGAAAGTTAATTAGGGAATCTAATCATATTATATTATATTATTATGCTAAAATTTAATTATCTTTTTGTACAGAATTCAAATGATGTTCTAGTTTATTTCTTCTAAAAATAGACTCATTAAGGAATCTAATCATATAAATTATGTCCCAAAATTATTTTTTAAAAATTTTTAATGATTTTTCCAAGTCAGAACAGGAGATCCCGAAATCACTCTAAACCAGTCTCACAAAAATCTAAATATCTCAAAATACAGAATTTCTTTGCTTTCTCTGTTTCTTTCATATGAAAATAGACTCAATAAGCTTTAATTTCATATCTCACTCAACTTCTAATTCCATTTCTATCATTTTTGGTGATTTTTCAAAGTTACTCTACTTCTGCTGTCCCAAAACTATTTCTTATAACTTATTTTACAATTTAATCCTTTTACTAATTCTAACTTAAATTTCATTCAATTTAATCCCTAATTTATCTTTTTCTTCAACATCAACTATACTTGAAAACCTATAAACTCTCAAAATATCAACTTAGTTTCATCAAAATCTTGCTTTAAAGCTTCTAAAACATCAAAATTAAGAGAATAGGACTTGATTGACTTACCTAATTAAGTTCCAAGCTTTAAAATCCCTATGTCTTTATGTTGCTTTTACTTCTTCTTAGTTTTATTTACTTTATGTTATAATAATATAATATATAATAATTATTTAATAAATAATAGAGTAAAGTCCTAACAGCAACATGATTCTAGTGTAACTCGAACCCATGCTAAACCTGAAATGTAACCTCAAAAAACAAAAGATATTACAACCTCAAAAAGAGGTTACAACATTAACAAAATCAAAGACAAAACCACACAACACTATAGAAAACACAACATCCCAAGTAAATAACATGTCTTACCATTCGAAAAACAATCACCAATTAGCAATTAACCCTTAAAAAAACAAAACAAGGAATTGTTTCCGACAGAGACTAGGTGACTTGAATTGTCAAACAAGTTAAATTTTTTTTTTTTTAAATATTTTTCCATCTCTAAATTGATGTGAAGCAAGAAGAAGACTTGGTTCAAGTCAAGCCGAAACATCAAAGAAAAAAACCTATTCCTCACGCTATATTGACTCAAATGTAGATGCCAAATATATATGAATGATGACCAGAAGTCCAATTAGCCTTATCCGGTTCGGTTTTTAAGCATAGTTTCTCACTATTTTGCCTTATTAATAAGCAGGTTTAGTGTCTCTTTTTTTATTCAAAGTCATACATATTTCATAGCATTTCTTCATTGGAAAGCTGCTTCTTAGATACTTATACTCAGATATGAAGGTGAGCTTTTCTTTATTTTTCTCCCATAACTCAATGGAACATATATATATATATACATATAATATTGTTACAACTTATATAGACATATAATATAAGATTGTTGGAACTGATATATACATATATGTTTGTGTTATATGTAATTATAATACAGCAAAAGCTGGTTCTGAAGGTGCAAATGAACTGTGAGAAATGTCGAGCAAAGGCTTTGAGGATTGCTGCTGCTACACGAGGTTGGCAATGGCGTCTAAATTCTGACTTCATTTTATGCTTATATATATATATGGGTTAATTCCCTCCAAAGTCCCCAAACTATATGTTAAATTTTAAATTAGTCCCTAAACTTAAACACATTATCGTTCTAATCAAGTCTTTCAGTCAATCTAGTAGGTAGAATAAGTTGATGAATAAGTAGATAGAAGGACTTGATTGGAACGATATTATAATTTGAAGATTCAATTGGGACATCTTGAAGTTCAGGATCAATTAGAATTGGTATAATGTAAAATTAAGCCCTTAGTGTTTACATCTTTAGTCAATTTGGCCCTTATTCTGTTTTTTTAGTTAAATTAGGTCATCAACATTTTAAAATAAGTCAAATTTGACCATCAGCAGTTTCAAAAAGAATCAAATTTTTGTTTTTTTAAAAACTTAAATACTAACTAAAACGTTAATTCTTTAAACATGGAAACTCACATGGCAATCTACGTGTATTTCAAGCTTTTTCTTTTATGAATTTTTGCAAATTTTTATAATATTTTTATATTCTGAATATTTTTATAATTTTTAAATAAGACAAATAGTGTCATGGCAGCATGAAGTACATGTAGACAGCCATGCAATTTGTTATGCTAACACCGTTAAAAAAATTAATGTTATAATCAACATTTCCATTAAAAAAAAGCGATTGACTGTTTTTGAAAGGTTAATGGTCAATTTTAGCTTTAAAAAAAATAAGGGTCAAATTGATAAAAGAGATAAACGTTGAAAAATTTATCATTAAAACTTGACCCAACTTCTAATCTAGGGCCAATTCAAATGGCAGGTAGAGGAATTTGCCCTTTGAATAAAATGGTGGAATTTTGTTTTTAGTCCCTTTATAAATTTACTAATTCAAATTATGCCATTTTGGTTTTGAGGATGAACAGGTGTGACTCAGATGGCAATACAAGGGCAAGAAAAAGATGAACTAATGGTAACTGGAGACGAAGTGGATTCAGTTAAGTTGACTCGTTGTTTAAGAAAGAAGCTTCACTATGCTACCATATTGACCATAGAAGAAATAAAAGAGGAGAAGAAAGAAGAGAAGAAAGATGATGAACAATATACCGGGCTTTATGTATGTTATCCCCCATATCCCATGCCTCCACAAATTGTGGTTCAAGATCCATGCCAATGCCCAGCATGTTCCATCATGTGATGCATCACTTATCCATCAAGTTTATGTTACTCCATTCCCGACCTAAACAGGATTATACTCAGACTGTAAAATAGATGAAAAAAAAAATTAAATCTATGTTACTCGAGATATGATGAATGGAGGATACAAATATGTATTTGATATGATTATAAATTGGAATAAAGGTCAATCAAGTCTTTACTCGATTGACATCCGTATTATTGTCATATAGGGAAGGCTTTAGGGACTTGCTTTTATATATAGTAATATACAGATAACAACAAATTAGTAGTAATATAATGACTAAACGACAACAAAAAGTAGCAGTTTTTTTTTGGCAAAATCGAGTCGGCCAAAAAATCTTACCCGACGCCCGTCCCATGTAGAAAAAATCTCAATTTTTTTGCTCAAACCGTCTCACTTTTCGGACAGAGGCTTGACCCACTATAAGTCTAACTAAAAAGTTGAATGGTACAAGGAGGTTGGAAAATAATAATAATAATTTGAGTGGAAGAAGGAAGAAAAATTAAAAAGAACGATATTTTTCAAGGTATATTAGTCATTTTATTATTTTTTAAATTTTAAATTAGAAAAATAAATAATAAATAAGATATTTTGATTGGATTAATAGTAGTCTTTGTAACAGCCTACTTTTCAGTGGTGTCGGAAATGGTGATTGGAGATAACTAAATCTGACAAGCAAGATTGAATAAGATAGTAATTTAATATTTATGAGTCAAGTAAGAATTTAGAAGAATTTGTGATTTGGTGAATTTGGTGAATTAAAAGAATTTATTAGGTCAAATAGGTTAAAATAATAAAAAAATAAAATAAAATAAAAAATGAGGTATCGAGACCTCGAATTTGAAAATCGAGCCATAAACATTTCTAGAAATATTTATGGAGTGTTATTAAGTTGGTATTAAAGTTTGGTTGAGAAATTTAAACGTTTGGGTAGTACATTAAATAAAAAGGACTAAACTGTAACAAATGCAAAATTTACTAGAAGGCTTAAATAGCTCAAGTGTTAAAAGAAAGAGGATTTAAAGGTCAATTAAGCCTAAAAGTGAGTAGGTTGGACGGTAAGGGTAAGAAAATCATCAGAAAAATAAGGGAAATAAGGGCAAAATTGGAAATTTTACAATTTTAACATATAAGATAAAGACAAAATTGAAAAGTCTAGAGATCTCTTCATATTTTCTCACTCAAAACGCCATAGGAGGTCTGAGTAACACATTATGATCAATTATGTAAGGGATTATGATCAATTCTAATTTCACATTATGATCAATTTTGGGTGAAATTGGAAGTTACCTTGGCTGAGTAAGGGATTATGATCAATTATTATGAAATTTAAATTCTAATTTCATATTAAGGTGGTTTTATTAAGTGATTTTGATTAAAAAAATGGTATTTAGGACCTAATTGTGAAAAAAGTTGTGAATTAGAAGTTGGTGTTGGAATTCAGAATATCAAAGGATGTGAATTAGTTTAGAATGATAAAATAAAGTGTTAATTGAGAAAAAATAGTTCAATTGGTTGGTGAATTGAGCAGGGACTAAATTGTAAAAATTGTAAATTTTGGGGTAAAAGTGCAATTTCAAAAATTGAAGAGCATAAATTATGAAGTGAAATAGAAATGAAATAAATGCTAATGAGTGAAAATATTTTACATTATAGATCAAGAATCCAAAGAAGAACGAGGAAAAGAAAAAGTTACGAAATAGTCTCTAAATTTCAATATCTTCTACAAATCAGTCGGGTAAGTTTATATGGTTGAATTTACATGTTTTTTTGTGAATGATTGAATGATATAATGTGTTATTGAATATGGACTTGCTGTGGAATTGTGAAAGTTATGATAAAATGAAAGAACAAATGTGATAATTCAAATTAGGAAAAACGCAGGATTGAGTACGTTCGTATCGTGACATGTGATGAATTGACGGAAAAGACCATGGTTGATCCATGGCAAATTGTGAAATGTAGGTATGGTATTAACCATGTTGTGAAACGTAGGTATGGTATCATCCATACTGAGTTGTGAAATGTAGGTATGGTATTAACCGTACTAAGTTAAGAAATGTAGGTATGGCATTTCCCATACCGAGTTGTGAAATGTAGGTATGGTATTTCAATGAGGAAAACCATACTGAGTTGTGAAACATGGCACTGAGCAACGACGTACTTAAATTCGTAAGACGTTTCCTAATTTGATAATAAGTAATACAAGAGGAGTGAACCAAAATGAAAGAAATTGAGTAGTTGTTAATATTGAGCTCAACTATGTGAAGTATTATAATAGTGGTTGTGAATGGCAGGAAACTATAGTAAATGTTTTGTTATTGTTTGGAAATATTATGTTTGGTAAGCATTACTTTTAAACCTATGAACTTACTAAGCTTAAATAAGCTTATTTGTGTGTGTTTGATATTTTTATGTAGATTGAATTAAAAGGAAGTCGGTAGATCGGATCATCACAACAAAGCTCACTATCCAAATCAATTCCGGTAGCTTTTGTTTTATGTTTAAATATTTATATGGCATGTATAGAATATAAATGAAATGGAGTAAATATGTTATAAACTAGTTAACCATATTTTACAATGAAACAGTTTTTAGTTAACAGCAGTGATGTGATTTTGAAAAATCACCAAAAATAGGGGAAATGAAATTAGAAAGTGAATGAGATATAAAATTAAAGCTTATTGTGTCTATTTTTATGTGAAAGAAACAGAATAGGCAAGGAATTTTATATTCTGTGATATTTGAATTTTAGTGAGACAGGGTTAAAATGGTATTTGAAGTCCCTTGTTTTGACTTTAGAAAATCATTAAAAATTTTACAAAATGAATTATGCGTTATAATTTACATTTATAGATTCCCTATTGAGTCTATTTTCAATAGAAACAAGTGTGAACAACATATGAAAACTGTACAATGAGATATTTGAATTTAGGCTAAGAGAGGTCAGAACCGTTGGTCAGTGAAATAGGGGAAACTTTAATGAATAAACTGTACTAATTGGACACATGACAAATTCTGGAAAAATTATAGTAAGAAGATATATGAGTCTAGTTTCAAGAAAAATTTACGGATCTAAATTTGAGTTTCTTAACTCGAGTTATAGTCAATTTAGCCAACATGACGTAGATGGATAGTTTCAATTTTTATGCCCTAAACTAAAAGTTAAGTCTAGTAATGCCTTGTGCTCAACTCCGGCAACGGTCTCAGGTAAGGGGTGTTACAGTCTTAGGTAAAAGTTTCAATGGTTAAATCCTAGCCATTGATTAAATAATAAAATGAATAAATAAATAAGGAAACAACTAGAAGATAGAAGATAGATCATTCTCTTCTCTAGAAGGACCAATTTGTAAAATTTTAAATTCTAAAAATTGAGTAGCGAAACCTGAAAATTTGAATTATCACTAAATTATATGATTATGAAAGAAAATTGGAAAGTTAAGCATAAAATAGTAAATTTTTAAATTATAGGGATTAAATTATAAAGATTTCAGAACATGAGTTTAGAACTAATTTATATGGTTTTAAGAGTTTACAATTCTGAAAATAGAATATTAAAGTTTAATGGTTCAAAAATCAGGGACTAATTTGTGGAAATTTTGATAAGATTTTAACGGTAGGGATTAAATTATAAAATCTAGAAATTTTGAAAAAAAAAAGAATGTAAAAGACTGTTTTGCAAAATTGTGCAAACCAGGACTTAAGACTAAACTGAAAATATGATTTCCAAGGATTGAACTGTAAAATAGTGTAAATTTGGGGCTACGGGGACTAAATCGTAAATCATAAATTCACCTGAAAATACTCTGGAGATAGGATTTAGGATTCTCTAATTAAAATTTTAATAATATAAAATTTTAGAAAGAGATTTAATATCATATGAAATCTAAATAATGTCAGAAAAGTAAATAAAAGTTACGGATTGAAATTGAAAATTTTAATGTGACATTCATTGTTCGTATTTGTTAATGAATCGGAGTACAAGATGTTACAAAAACACTATTTTGCAAGTTGCATCGATGAGATGAAAAACATGCAAAGCCAGGGTAAAAATACAAAAGATCTTTGTGCTGTATCAAATTGTTTGATAATTAAAGGTATTTATGGGTCGGGTCGGGTTGGGTCTAAGGATGATATTAATATATTTTATACTTGTTCATGTTTGGTCCGGCCTAAAATTTGGGCCTAAAACTTTACCAAAACTTACCAATATTTGCAAAAGGCTAATCGAAGCCCATTTTAGGTCAGCCCATATTTTAAACAGGCCTAATATTTTTACCTGAACTCTCCCAAAATTTGGGCAGGTCTTCGAGTCTAAGTGAGTAACCTGATCCATGAATAGTTCTATCAATAATAGCTCAATATTTATCATAAAAAATATAATAAAATGTATACATTCAAACATTGTGCAGAGCTTACAAGTAAATTTCATAGTCCAAATGGGTTTGGGCCTTATTTGGGCCAAACTTTTAAAAAATAAAAATAAAACTAAAGGACAATAATAATAAATAAATAAAATTATAAAATGATATTTTTTCTTTTTTATCATCGGTAGTTAAGTAGATAATAGAAAGATGATGTGTCAGCTTTTAAAATTGGCATAATAACAACTTTAACCCTTAAACACTTATATATTGTGTCAATTCATTTTTAATTCAAAAAAAATTAACTCTCAATATTTACACATTATGTAATTTAATCTTTTTTGCAGTTTTATTTTTTTTTTAAAACCCTTTCACCGATAAAGATAAATATATATATATAAATTTATTAGTTAAATATGATCAAAAGTATTCCAAAAATAAAAACACTCAAAAATTCAATATCATAATTTTTATCTTTTTATTTTATTTTATTTTGTTTTTGTTTCTAATTTAGTCATTGTCTATTGAATTAATCGAGCTTAAAGTTGAATGCATAATTTAAGTTAATTTTCTACTAAACATTGGAGTCAAATTGAATAATGGTTTTGTTAGATGAGCGACACGTTTAACTATTGTTAGTGTAAAAATAACGATAATGGTGAGATTAAATACTATAACGATACTATAACGTGAAATAATAATAAAAATTAAACGCGCCACACTAAAAATAAACGTTCATCTAAAGGGACTCGACTTGCCTAGTTTTTTACATTAACACATGTAATGAAATGTCATCAGTTGGTGCATCATTGATATGGCCTCTTATGGAGCAGTGATTGCAATCTCCTTTTAATAAAGAAACCAATCAGTTGATATAAAATTTGGCAAAAGAAATAGTAACAAAAAGGGCTTTAAAAAATTAATGGCAAAAGAAACGCAAAACTAAACGAATTCACAATCAACATTAAATTTATTCTATATTAAAAAATCATGAAAAATTCAAAACCTAATAGTATTAGCAATTAACTTTCATTAAATCAACCTCAAACCCAAATTAAGCACTAAAAAATTAACATTGCTACCTTTGAGTACCAAAATATATAACTTTTGTCAAATACAAGTACCAAATTGGACCAAAAAAACAACACAGATACCGCATTAGAAAAAAAGTCAAAATGAGGTAATGAATGATATATTAAGGGTTTATATATATATATTATGATATTAGCTGATGACATGATTTTGCTACTTATATGAAATGTAAACTTACTATATTATTGTTAAAAATACATAAAAATCTCTAAAAATATTATCTTCTTGTATGTAATAGGCCAATTTTATCCAGCCCGAATAAAAATAAACCGAATAAAATATAAAATATAATAACAGTTGCTAGTCCAATATGGCCCAAATGAAGAAACCCTAGCCCATAACATAAACAAAAATAGAAAAAACGCCCCTTCTTCGCCTCTGTCAACGCCTGCAAACAAGCAAAAAGAATGACAAAGCATAAACGAAGCATATGAATAGTAAAAGCAGTAGCAATCAAAAGCAATAAACAAAGGCTATAAAATCCAGAAAAGGATCAATGTAATTTTTCACACGCGATATCAAACAAAAAAAAAAATAGAGAAATCAATCAAAAGAACAAAAGCTTCAAAAGGTGCCTCTTTTATTTATTTTTATTTTTATTTGAAATAAATATATAGATAAATAATAAAAGTTACCTGGGACGTTTCGTCTCCCTCCGTCGTCGGAAGCCCTTTTCAGCGTCGAAAACCTAAGACCCTTTCAGGTTCGACGCAACGGTTTTCTTAGGGATATCGGAAGTTTTTTTTTATTCTTTTTTACAAAGCGGTCAAAAGGGGGTTTTAAAACAAATTTTTTGGTTTTTTCAGCCACTGTGTACGATGGCGCCGTCGCCGGTAACGAGCAGTAGCCACGGTGGCCGACAGCCGAAGCTATGGCCGGAGAAAGGGAGAGGGTGAGAGAGTTTGAGAGAGTATCTAGCTTTTTTTTTTTTTTAGAGCTCGAAGAGAATGAAACTTTAAAAAAAAAATTAACTTTTATAGGCCCATTAAACGGCGTCATTTAGGGCTGGCCATATTAGCCCTAAAACGACGTCGTTTCGCCCCTAGGATCGCACATTGAACCGACCCGCTTAGAGGAACCGTGCGTTTTGGACGAATGGGTTATTTACCCTTTTAGTCCTTCCGCTTTTTCGGCCTGCTTCAATTTAATACCTTTCTGTTTTTTAAATGTTATCACTAAATTTTACTTTGTTTTTATTTTGGTCCTCCAACCCTTTGACCTCTTGGAAGGCTGCGTTTAGGGAGGGTCTGGGAATAATTTCCCATTTGGTCCCCTCCCTTTTACAAGCGTTATATTTTGGTCCTTCATTTAGGGATAATTCCCTATTCAACCCCTATTCTTTCTCGCGTGTTACATTTTAGTCTTTATTAACCTATTTCTTTGTTCTATTGCGATTTATACCCTCAATTTTGTTTAAATTTTGATTTAGTCCTCCATTTTTAATCGTTTATATTTATTTATTGATTATTTCTTAACTCTTTCTTATATTTAAAAATTATTGTTTACATTTCGTCTTATTTGTACATGTTTGCCTCTTTACCATTATTGTCATTATTATTAGTTTCCTATTTTTATTTTTATCCTGCTTGTTTTATTACTTTTTTGGTTGCTTTCGACACTTTCACATTATTTAATTTAGCATATTTCGTTTTATTTAAAATCAAGGCAAATGTTTCTTATTTGGGGATTCGAGAAGTCGTGCCTTAACTTATGAGGTTCGACCTTCTCTTTGAACCTAGATAGTCGAACATCCATTTCAAAATTAAATCACGTGAGATTTAAATAATAATTAAATAAAGAGCAAGCTTATTTTCGAGGATTCGAGATAGCATCTCCTAACTTACGGGATATGGCCTTTTTGTTACCTCAAGATAAGAGGACTTTTTACACATGTTTCTATTTATTCAAGGGGTTTTACTAAAAAATACGTTAATGTAAAGAGGGATCATATTTTAAACTCTTTTTAAAATTTCCACTTTCGACATTAAGACACAAATTAATCAACTAGGTAACAATTTTGGGCGTTACGAGGATGCTAATCCTTCTTCATGCGTAACTGACTCACAAACTAATTTATTTGATTTTGTAGACCCAAAATTATTGTTTTGTTAAATCATACTTCTTATTAAAACAATCAAATTACGAGGTGACCCGATCACACCTCATAAAAAAGATTGGCGACGACTCCCATTTTCATTTTAAAATAAAAAGTCGATTAAAAAATGGTTTCGACATTGTATATGATATAATCATCAATGCCAAAAAGAGAATAGGACGACATTATTGGGAGGAGTAACCTCGAACTCCAAATATAAATTGTAAAATAGATAAAAAAATTACTAATAAATTATTAATTCAATTTATTTTATTTTAACATAAAAGTTCTTACATTGTCTCCTAAACGAAAGCTAGTTCTTGTTGCATAACATTTATACTTATTATAAAGTCTTTAATTGAGTTGATATTACCGGTTAACCAGTTACCAACTCAGTTAGAAAAAGACGAAAATATTCTCACTTTACAAAGTAAATAGTATTATTTAATGAATGTTTTTATCATATAAAAAAAATGTTCACAATAAAATTTAAACCTATATATTTTTAATTTTTTATATTTATATTTTAATTATATAATTTTTTTTATAACTATATTTTTTACATAATGTTATCTTTCTCCTTAGCATGACATCAAAGGGGGAAAATGGGTAGATATTCCTTGAAATACAGTTGACAAGTAGACCATACCATTGGTATGGTTAAGCCATGTGATGATATGGACTAACTGTCATAATCATGAATTAGTCAAATGTCTTATAATATTCAAATAAATACTACTGGTTGATAAATTAAAGTGGAATTTAGGAATTATGTGTGAACATGGACTAATAGAATCAACCCAAAAACATTTAAGAATTAATATTTCTTTGATATTATTACATAGAGAAATGTAAAATATGTGTATTGACATTCATCATTCATTTAAAAAGATATATCTTTAATCATCGATTAAATCTTAACTCGGTTAGCATGAGCATTGTTGTCAATGTAGAAGGACGTGTGTTCTAGTGCGCTGAAGTACATCATCCTCCTATTTATGGGTTGGGATGGGGTATGAAGAGGGATGAGTAAAACTCGATTCCATTTGAATATCGAGTTAACCGAATTGAGTTATTCAAATTTGAAATAAGTAATTCGAGTTTTGAGTTTAAATCGAGTTGAATTTTACAATCCGGATAACAGATTGGTGTAAATACCCTTTTGGTCTCTGTCAAGTTTGAAAATGAGTAAATTGATCTCTCTCTCAACAAAAATTATAAAATAATTCAAAATAATTTTCAAAATTTCAAAATAATTTTCAAAAATTAAAATATTTATAAAAATTCCAAATTTTATATTTTTTAAAAAATTATAAAAATTTCAAAAAAATCTAAAAAATATATATAAAAAAGTTAAAAAATTAAAAATTAAAAATTTTCTAGAATAATAATTTTGGGGAACTAAATAAGTTAATTAATAATTCAAGTTTTTCATACCAAAGTATTTTTTTTATTTTGCTTTGAAAAAGTTTTCAATATATGTGTTATGTTACAAAAATATCGTCAATTTAGAGGAAATCCATGTTTAAAAAAACCATGCATTGAGCTACACTTGACGGATTAATATTGAATAAGAATTTTCAATTCATTTGCTACATGTCAATCATACATTGAATTTTTTTGCTATCTTATAAAAAAATAACATTGTTAGTATATTGGAGTATTTTGTATAATGTTTGACAAGTTCAAGCACCAAATTAGACACACACACAAAAAAAAAGGATTAAGTACCAAATTAGGAAAAACAGTCTAATTCAGGTATCAAATTGAACTAAAAAAAAGATTAAATTTTTTTTTTGCCGCTAATTTGTACCATTTTTTTTTAAATTCCACTTACACATGTATTTATATATATATATTGGTGAATGAAACATCGTTACAGAAAAACTATTTAGAGATACAACCAAATCCCCCATGTGGGTATTACGAAAAACTGAGTACTACCATTGTTACTAGCCAAACAATCAGACTCTTTATTATAAATTCTAAAAACATGTGTGACAAATTAGCCAATTGTGAATTAATTCTTCTTACTGAAGCGGAATTTGACACCTTAGTAGCAATCTCTTGTACAGCTTGTATTGCCTCTAGACTAACAATAATTATTCTGTTGGACACCCCCTCAATAGCAATGACCAAGCTTTCCGATGCCCCACATGTTCTTATATTTTCTTTTCCTTTTAATTGTCTTAATCTTCCCATTAATTAGAGATTGGCCTTATGTAGAAAAAAAAGAAATTTCCTCTCCACTTTCCAAAAAAAGAACAAATTTTTTTAATGACCCAATATTTAAATTTATTAATATAATTTTACTTGTATATAAAATTTTGAACCGATCCGATATCTTTATCGTATCGATCTAATACATTCTGTATATTAATGTATATGTAATTGTTGAATATATTTTTATATAAAATAAATAGTTAACATTCTAAGTTTTGTTTTAATTTTTTTATGAATTACGAGAGAAGAATAAAGTCCTAACAGCAACATGATTCTAGTGTAACTCGAACCCATGCTAGACCTGAAATGTAACCTCAAAAAACAAAAGATATTACAACCTCAAAAAGAGGTTACAACATTAACAAAATCAAAGACAAAACCACACAACACTATAATGAAAACACAATATCCCAAGTAAATAACATGTCTTACCACTCGAAAAACAATCACCAATTAGCAATTAACCCTAAAAAAAAAAACAAAACAAGGAATTGTTTCCGACAAAGACCAGGTTGCTTGAATTGTCAAACAAGTTAAAAATTTTTTTTAAATATTTTTCCATCTCTAAATTGATGTGAAGCAAGAAGATGACTTGGTTCAAGTCAAGCCGAAACATCAAAGAAAAAAACCTATTCCTCACGCTATATTGACGGCTCAAATGTAGATGCCAAATATATGACTTATAATTTTTCTATTACATAACTGAATAAGAACCAGAAGTCCAATGAGTCTTAGCCGGTTCGGTTTTTAAGCATAGTTTCTCACTACTTTGCCTTATAAATAAGCAGGTTTAGTGTCTCTTTTTTTATTCATTCTAAGTCATACGTATTTCATAGCATTTCTTCATTGGAAAGCTGCTTCTTAGGTACTTATAATCAGATATGAAGGTGAGCTTTTCTTTATTTTTCTCCCATAACTCAATGCTATATCTATAATGGAACATATATATATATACATATAATATTGTTACAACTTATATATATAGACATATACATATAATATAAGATTGTCGGAACTGATATATATGTGTGTGTGTGTGTGTGTGTGTGTGTGTGTTTTATATGTAATAGATAATACAGCAAAAGATGGTTCTGAAGGTGCAAATGAACTGTGAGAAAAGTCGAACACAGGCTTTGAGGATTGCTGCTGGTACACGAGGTTGGTAATGGCGTCGAAATTCTGATTTCACTTTATGCTTATATATATATATGGGTTAATTCCCCACAAAGTCCCCAAACTATATGTTAAATTTTAAATTAGTCCCTAAACTTCAACACGTTATCGTTCCAATCAAGTCTTTCAGTCAATCTAGTATGTAACTTTGGCGTTAAATATCATTTTTGATCAAATTATGTGGTTAAAACTGTTTATTAATGCATGTGTTTTTTGAGAAAAAAGGAAGCATGTTAGCTGCAATCTAACACTTAACGCCAAAGTTGATGAATAAGTAGATAGAAGGACTTGATTGGAACGATATTATATTTTGAAGATTCAATTGGGACATTTTGAAGTTCAGGATCAATTAGAATTGGTATAATGTAAAATTAAGCCCTTAGTGTTTACATCTTTAGTCATTTTGACCCTTATTCTGTTCTTTTTAGTTAAATTTGGTCCTCAACATTTTAAAATAAGTCAAATCTAGCCATCAACAGTTTCAAAAAGAATCAAATTTTTGTTTTTTTTAAAATTAAATACTAACTAAAACGTTAATTCTTTAAACATGGAAACTCACATGGCAATCTACATATATTTCAAGCTTTTTCTTTTATGAATTTTTGTGAATTTTTATAATATTTTTATATTTTGAATATTTTTATAATTTTTAAATTATTTATTGAAGTGGCATATAAGACAAATAGTGTCACGACAGCATGACAGCCATGCAATTTGTCATGCTAACATCGTTAAAAAAAGCGATTGACTGTTTTTGAAAGGTTAATGGCCAATTTTAGCTTTAAAAAAAATAAGGTTCAAATCGATAAAAGATGTAAACGTTGAAAGTTAAATTTACCATTAAAACTTGACCCAACTTCTAATCTGGGGCCAATTCAAAGGGTAGGTAGAGGCCTTTGCCCTTTGAACAAAATGGTGGAATTTTGTTTTTAGTCCCTTTATAAATTTACTAATTCAAATTATGCCATTTTAGTGTGCAATTTTGTACTTCAACCCCAACAAACATGGAATTTTGGTTTTGAGGATGAACAGGTGTGACTCACACGGAAATACAAGGGAAAGAAAAAGATGAACTAATGGTAATTGGAGACGAAGTGGACTCAGTTAAGTTGACTCGTTGTTTAAGAAAGAAGCTTCACCATGCTACCATATTGACCATAGAAGAAATAAAAGAGGAGAAGAATGAGGAGAAGAAAGAAGAGAAAAAAGATGATGAAAAATATACCTGGCCTTATGTATGTTATCCCCCATATCCCATGCCTCCACAAATTATGGTTCAAGATCCATGCCAATCCCCAGCATGTTCCATCATGTGATGCATCACTTATCCATCAAGTTTATGTTACTCCATTCCCGACCTAAACAGGATTATACTCAGACTGTAAAATAGATGAAAAAAAAAAAATTAAATATATGTTACTCGAGATATGATGAATGGAGGATACAAATATGTATTTGATATGATTACAAATTGGAATAAAGGTCAATCGAGTCTTTACTCAATTGGCATCCGTATTATTTTCATAGAAGGAAGGCTTTAGGTACTTGCTTTTATATATAGTAGTATACAGATAACAACAAAATAGTAACAATATAATGGCTAAACAACAACAAAAAGTAGCAGGTTTTTTTTGGGCAAAATTGAGGCCCATCCCATTTAGAAAAAATCTCAATTTTTTTGCCCAAACTCTCTTACTTTTCGAATAGAGGCTTGACCCATTATCAGATCTAACTAAAAAGTTGAACGGTACAAGGAGGTTGAAAAATAATAATAATAATAATTTGAGTGAAAGAAGGAAGAAAAATTAAAAAGAATGATATTTTTCAAGGTATATTAGTCATTTTATTATTTTTTTAATTTTAAATTAGAAAAATAAATAATAAATAAGATATTTTGATTGGATTAATAGTAGTCTTAGATAAAAGTTTCAATGGTTAAATCCTAGCCATTGATTAAATAATAAAATGAATAAATAAATAAAGAAACAACTAGAAGATAGAAGATAGTTCATTCTCTTCTCTATAAGGACCAATTTGTAAAATTTTAAATTCTAAAAATTGAGTAGCGAAATTTGAAAATTTGAATTAGCACTAAATTATATGATTATGAAAGAAAATTGGAAAGTTAAGTATAAAATAGTAAAGCTTGAAATTATAGGGATTAAATTATAAAGATTTCAGAACATGAGTTTAGAACTAATTTATATGGTTTTAAGAGTTTACAATTCTGAAAATAGAATATTAAAGTTTTATGGTTCAAAAATCAGGGACTAATTTGTGGAAATTTTGATAAGATTTTAACGGTAGGGATTAAATTATAAAATCTAGAAATTTTGAAAAAAAAAGAATATAAAAGGTTGTTTTGCAAAATTGTGCAAACTGGGACTTAAGACTAAACTGAAAATAAAAATAAGAAAATATGATTTCCAAGGACTGAAGTTTAAAATAGTGTAAATTTGGGGATACGGGGACTAAATCGTAAATGTAATGGCCTAAATTCAAGGTTATCTGTAACATCCTGAAGTTTTGGGCCTATGCATTTAATGGGTGAATATGTTTAATATGTTAATTTAAGTAATAGGGTCCAAATTGGGCTCAGAATTAGGCAAAGGCCTTGATTAAAATTATCTGTTTGGGTATTATAGGGTTTAAAAAGTAGTATCTATGTTTAAAATACCAAAGTGGGCTTGTGACCCAATCTTAGGAGGTGACGCCACACAAGGGAGTAAGGGGCCCAAATTTAAGTTTCATGGAGCCCAATTCTTTTAATTTAAGTTAGCTAAATTTTGGGCATTAGGATTAGGTGGAGTGGATGGCAACAAGGCTAAAACTTAGGGGTTTTAATGTTTAAAATATGTGGATAATAAGCAGATAAAGGCTATTATTTAGGAATTTATTTTATGTGGATAATAAGCGAGATAAAGGCTAAAATTTAGGGATTTTAATGATTAAAATATGTGGATAATATCTTGATAAAGGAGGAGGAGTTAGAGATAATTAAGTCTCTTTTAGATGAGCTAGTAGATTAAGATAAAGGAGAAAAGATAGGATTTATCTACAAGGTTAGTTAAGTGCCAAAATTTCTATAAATAGGGAATATCTCTTCAATTTCGGCATTTGGATTTTTCTCTCATTCTTTTCTCTTCTTCTCTCGAGTAAAAGCCAAAACTCCTAAAGTTCCATCTTCTTCTTCATTCTCTCTGCAAAGCAGCCGAAATCTCTAAGCCTAATCCTCATCTTCACTTTGATTCAAAAGTCGAAACTCTTTCCATTCTTTTTCTTCTTAGCCAAATCTTCAAGTCACTTCCTTGTTTTCTTTTCTTCTTCTCTTTTCTCCGTCGAAACCAAAAACTCTTCACTCAAGTATTTTAAAAGCCAAAGACACATCACCTTCTCTTGTTCATACTTTTTTCTGGGATTTTCCTAAAGCCAAAATCCTAGATCTCATCTCCGTGATTGCCGAATTGCTTCATGGTGCCTACTTGTGTCGAAATCAAGGGAACTTTAGTGGAGTCAATCGCATAGATCTCTAAATTATAGATCGGTAGCACTCGAATCGTGTTACTTTCGATATTTCAAGGTAAGAAGATCTATTAGTTTCAACGTGTAAATTTGGGATTTACTAACCCTTGGTGAATATAGGAGAGGCCCTATTTTCACATCCATCCGGCTTTTGAGCAAAGTTGTAGATCGGTCTAGCAAGGGTATCGACATTAATCAGGTGTGTAACTCTCCACACCCTCTAGATCTGTTTGATTAATATATGATTATAAGTCTTATATGTTTTGATAAATGCCGAAATCCCAAGATAATGACGGAAACCCAAAGAGGGTAAAAGCAAATCACCGGGTTAGTGAATGTTACGATTAAATGATATAAGAATAATGATTTTATGTGATTGCATGGGTTGGGTTTGATGAAAGGAGGAAGTTCTATGTTGTAGCGCTTTTTGTGATCTCATTGTAGCGCCCTTACCGTGATGATCGTTGTAGCGGCTTTTGCCGTGATCTGTTGTAGTGGTTATGGCCATGATATGATGATGAGCAGCACGACTGCCATCAAGGCGTGTAGCGGTGTGGGTCGATTGTATAAATCCCCAATGGTGTGAATGGCTGGTACGGGAGCGTGTACGGATGGAAACCTAGGATTTGGGTTGGGCTTTGCATATTATTTTTGTGCTATGTATATTAGTTATTCTGTTTTATGGGGCTAAAGCCCAAATCTAATGGTGCATGAGGGTCGCACACTGAGTCTCGCGACTCACCCTTTGAAGTTAACACTTTCAGGTGACACCTAGTGCATCGGACCAGGCTGAAGAGGAACGCGAGGTGGCCATGCAAAAGAGAGCAATTGGATTCAGCTAAAAGGCTTTAGTCTGTTATTTTATATTTTGTAGATTTTAAGTATGGTTGTAATAAGGCCACGGGCAGCTAGACTATTATTTTTGATTGGGTTATGTTGGGTTTTTAAGTTTTATGTTTTCAATTAAGTTAAGACATGTATGAAATTTTGGTTTTTATTTAAAAATCCATCAAGATAATTTATAACTTAATATTTTATACTTTAATAAATTCTTAAGCTTTCGGAATAAAGGTTTAAACCTAGTAATTGTTTTCCAAAACGCGACATGTTTGTGAACTCCCTTAAGTGACATACCAGATCCGGTCGTAGCGTTTGGGCCGGGTTTGGGGTGTTACATTATCAGAACAATGATTTCGTAACCACAAATCTGATTTAAAGAGAAATTTATTTTAATATTTTTGCATTAATATTTATATGATAGGAAAATCGTATTAAAATATCGATAGAAAAATTTTACCGATTTAGTGGTTAGTTAGAAAAAGGAATTATTGAAGGAATTGGGTAAAAACAAGGTAACGAGACATTGATCTCATAAAATTGAGTAGGAAATATT
Organism: Gossypium bickii; assembly: GCA_025503065.1. NCBI lineage: Eukaryota > Viridiplantae > Streptophyta > Magnoliopsida > Malvales > Malvaceae > Gossypium > Gossypium bickii. The sequence goes on along the minus strand of CP106721.1, from coordinate 443,443 downwards.
TTTATAAATATTTATAAAATGTTAGTAATGTGGTATTAAAATTTCATTAGAAAATTTTAACGTTTGGGTAGGTAATTAAATGAAAATGACTAAATTGAAAAGGGTATAAAAGTTACTAGAAGAATTAAATAGCTCAATTGTCAAATGAGGAGGGATCTAAAGAGCAAATAAGCCCAAAGGAGATATTTTGGGCGGCATAAGCTGAGAAAAATCAGGAGAATTACTGAAATAAGGGCAAAAAGGAAAAATAACAAAATTTACTAAAATAAAGTAGGACTAATTTGGAATATCTAGAAATCTCTTCATTTTTCTTCGTTCTCATCAGCCAAAAATGCCATATGAGGGTTTTCTAAGCTGGTGTTTCATAATTTTTGCACCAAGTGAGTTAATCCTTGCCTATTTCTTGTAATTTTTGTGTTTTAAGACTTTTACAACTAGGTCCTACTATTAAATTCATTAGTCTTTGATTTCATGGATGAAATTGAAAGTCACCATGGTTGAGTGTTGTAAGTTTATGATGAAAAAGAATCAAATTTAATCTTTAATTTGTTTATGAGATGATTTTATTAGGTAGTTTCAATAGAAATTGATTTTTAGGACTTAATTGTGAAAATGTTTGGAATTAAAGTTTATTACTAAAATTGTGATTCCTAAAGGTTATAAAGTAATTTAAAGTGATAGAATAAAGTGTTAATTGTGAAAAATCAGCTCAATTGAGAGGCTAATTGAGTTGGGACGAAATTATTATTTATTAAAAGTTTAGGGGAAAATGGTAATAAACAGCTTGCACTAAAAATAGTTTTGGACAGCAGCAGTAGACTAACTTTGAAAAATCACCATAAATTTTATAAATAGAATAAAAATATGAAAAAAAATTAAATTAAATCTTATTGAGTCTAGTTTCTCATAGAAGAAACGTTGTAAGTAATGGATTTGTAAATCATGAGATATAATGAATTTTGTGAGATGAGGTCAGAATGAATTCGAGTTCCCCTATTTTGAATTTGAAAAATCATAAAAAATTTAATAAAAATAATTATGGGCTTAAATTTACATTTTTATAATTTTGAATGAGTCTATTTTCAAGAGAAACAAACGGAAACATCATCCGAATCCTGTATGAAGCGATAATTAATTTTTAGTGAAGAAGGGTCAGAACTGTCAGACAGCAGAACAGGGGTGACTTTAAAGAATAAACTGTACTTATTGAATAAACCAAAAATTCTGAAAATTTTATGGTAAGAATATATGTGAGTCTAGTTTTAGGGAAAATTATCGGATCCTAATTTGGAGTTCTATAGCTCAGGATAAAAATAATTTAGTGATTATGAATCAAGTAGACAACTTTGAATGAACTATAAATAATAATGAAATTATAGAGAATGTTGCATATGAACATGAAATATATTAAATTGATAATAAAATTTATTTATTTAGATCCAGAAGATTCAAATACGAAGCTAGATCGAGAAAAGGAAAAAGTTCGGGATTAATAGATTTTGTATATGAACTAGTATCGAGGTAAATTCATGTAACTTGAATTATATTCTTAAATGCTTGAAATGTATGTTATTGATGCGAATATAATTTGAATGTTCATTGTATAAAAATTGATGAAACATTGATATATTTGATAAAAATGGGAAGAAATCTCGGTTGAATGAAAGGAAAATTTGATGGATCTTTGAAAAGGAATTGACGGTAAAAAGGATTTAGCCGGGACGGGTGATCCTATCCTGATATAGCCCTCCTGAAGAATATGTGTAAAATGAATTTAGCCCAGACGGATAATCCGAATTAGGGTCTAAATTTAGCCTGGACTGGTAATTCAGATCCAAGCTCATTAGAGTAATTGTCGCTGCGAGGATTTAACTCGGTAGTAATCCCGACAATACTCTAAGAGTTTATATTACTGAGGATTTAGCTTTGGATCGTAATCCCATTTGTAAGGATGAGGTTCATGAGTGTGCTCTCTGGAAAAAGGGTATACCCATATGTGTACGAATTGACGGACCCAGAATTGTACACAAAAGTATATTACTAAATATCCATCGAAATTTCAAGAAATTCAACGGGATAAATATGAGAAATGGAAGAACATAAAAATTATGGAATTGATGAGCTCATCAATCATTTATCTTTGTATTGAATTTATATGATGTTACTTAACTAATGCAAAAGTTGAGTTTGTATGTGATAGGTATATGTTTATGTGAATTAGATGTGTGCTTGTGTTGTTAAATGATGGATGTATAAGTATGATAAGTATAATTCCTGTTGCATGAACTTACTAAGCACTATGTGCTTACCCCATTCTCCTTTTCCCTGTTTTGTAGTGTTAAGAGCTCAGAGGTCGGATTCGGTCGGAGACACATCACACTATCAACCCCAAGATTTCGGTATATAAAGAAACTTTATTTTAGAAATCAATGGCATGTATAAGCTAATAAAGCAAATGTTAATATGAAATGAATGTAAGGTCAATCATTGGTATGGCTAAGAAATCTTGGTTTTGGTATGTGCTGAGGTTATTTTATAAATATGCATGAATCTATTTTGAAAATATGTTGAATTGGATTGGCTGATTTGGATTAGTCTCGGTTTAAAATTTGCAGGGAAGGCTAGATATCTATAAAGGGGCTATATTGAGTAAAAAAAAATTAATTCGTAAACTCCGGTAATGCCTCGTACGCTATTCCGACAACGAATACTGGTAGGGGGTGTTATAGTAAATCATAAATTAAACTGAAAATACTCTGGAAATAGGATTTAGGATTCTCTAATTAAAATTTTAATAATATAAAATTTTAGAAAGAGATTTAATATCATATGAAATTTAAATAATGTCAGAAAAGTAAATAAAAGTTACGGATTGAACTTGAAAACTTTAATGTGACATTCATTGTTCGTATTTGTTAATGAATCGGAGTAACAGATGTTACAAAAACACTATTTTGCAAGTTGCATCGATGAGATGAAAACATGCAAAGCCAGGGTAAAAATACAAAAGATCTTTGTGCTGTATCAATTTGTTTGATAATTAAAGGTATTTATGGGTCGGGTCGGGCTGGGTCTAAGGATGATATTAATATATTTTGTTCATGTTTGGTCCGACCTAAAATTTTACCAACACCTACCAATATTTGCAAATGGCTAATCGAAGCCCATTTCAGGCCAGCCCATATTTTAAACGGACATAATATTTTTACCTAAACTCTCCCAAATTTTGGGCAAGTCTTCAAGTCTGGATGGGTAACCTGACTCATGAATAGTTCTATGAATAATAGCTTAATATTTATTATAAAAAATATAATAAAATGTATACATTCAAACATTGTGCAGAGCTTACAAGTAAATTTTATAGTCCAAATGGGTTTGGGCCTTATTTGGGCCAAATTTAAAAAAAAAAACTAAAGGAGGATAATAATAAATAAATAAAATTATAAAATAATTTTTTTTTTTCATTATCAGTAGTTATGTAGATAATAGAAAGATGATGTGTCAACTTTTAAAATTGGCATAATAACAGCTTTAACCCTCAAACACTTATATATTGTGTCAATTCATTTTTAATTCTAAAAAAATTAACTCTCAATATTTACACATTGTGTAATTTAATCTTTTTTGCAATTTTATTTTTCTTTAAAACCCTTTCACCCATATAGATAAAAATATATATAAATTTATTAGCTAAATATGATCAAAAGTATTCCAAAAATAAAAACACTCAAAAATTCAATACCATAATTGTTATCTTTTTTTAAAAAAAAAAATTGTTTTTTTTCTAATTTAGTCATTGTCTATTGAATTAATCGAGCTTAAAGTTGAGTGCATAATTTAAGTTAATTTTGTACTAAACATTGGAGTCAAATTGAATAATGGTTTCGTTAGATGGGCGACGCGTTTAATTATTGTTAGTGTAAAAATAGCTATGATGATGAGATTAAATACTATAACGATACTATAACGTGAAATAAAAAAAATTTGAACGCACCGCACTATAAATAAATGTTCATCTAAAGGAGCTCGATTAAATCATATCATTGTGACATGATCTTGCCTAGTTTTCTACATTAACACATGTAATGAAATGTCATCAGTTGGTGCATCATTGATATGGCCTCTTATAGAGCAGTGATTGCAATTACTTTGATGACAGTCTCCTTTTAAGAGAAAGGATTGTATGAAACAGGGAGATTATTTATTTCCAATAGTTTTATGCCACATCAGTATTCTTATCAAGAATTTTAGGATTTTAATTTAGATTTGATTTTTTTTGGATGAAAATGCTGATGTGGCATAAAACTATTGAAAAAGGGATACAGTTGACATGGCGTTACTGTTTCATACAATCATTTCCCCTCCTTTTAATAAAGAAACCAATCAGTTGATATAAAATTTGGCAAAAGAAATAGTAATAAAAAGGGCTTTAAAAATTTAATGGCTTATTTTACATCAATAAAAATATTATCGAAATTACTGTACTAAAAATTGGAATATATTTTTTTATTCAAGAAATTGATAAATTAGTCCTTGTACGTTATATAAAAGAACAAATTGATATAAAAATTTAAAATATAAAAGAATAAATTTTAAATTTTAAAATATTTATAAAAATTCCAAAATTTATATTTTTTTAAAAAAATTATAAAAATTTCAAGAAATCTAAAAAATATATAAAAAAGTTAAAAAATTAAAAATTTTCTAGAATAATAATTTTGGGAACTAAATAAGTTAATTAATAATTCAAGTTTTTCATACCAAAGTATTTTTTCTTTATTTTGCTTTGAAAAAGTTTTCAATATATGTGGTTTCAAATTTATGTGCTCTAACGTGGAATTAGTTATACTGTAATAAGATTTTAATTTGACATGTTTAATTTTTTAAATTTAACTCGAACAATTTTAATTAATTCGACTCGACCCGAACGTCATTACACTTGACTAGATTCGAACAAATTTCAATTCGAGTTAAAATGATAAAATAGCACTCATAAAATAAAAAATTTTTCACTTGATTCAATCGAACGCTCACCCCTAGCAATGCGTAGTTCTAGGCATTGTATAAAAAAAACAGATATGAACAGAACCTATGAGATTGTTCAAAAAAAAAAAAATCTGAATATCATAGTTTGTAACTTGATTGTAAAAGTTGAACTACTTGATTGATTAAATCGATTAATTTGATGGTTCAATCATATATATCGAATGGAAAAAAGAGAATCGATCAAAACAAAAAATTGAGAATAAAATATTAATTAAGGAAAAAATTTGAGTTTTTATTGATAATAAATATTTTTTTATTTTTAACAAAAAAAATTGTGCTGTAATAGAAGTTTTTCAATAATTTTTGTTCATTTTTTCTTTTGGCGTAATATAACATTTGGTAGCTAAACTTGATTTTTTTTTTCTAATTTGGTACCAAAGCTTTTTGTAGGTTTATTTTGGTACTCAAACTTGTTAAATGATATACAAATTATACTAGAACACTAACAGTGTTAAAAAATTCGTGTTATGTTACAAAAATATCGTCAATTTAGAGGAAATCCATGTTTCAAAAAACATGCATTGAGCTACACTTCACGAATTACATGTCATTTACTACATGTCAATCATACATTGAATTTTTTGGCTACCTCATAAAAAAATAACATTGTTAGTATATTGGAGTATTTTGTATAATGTTTGACAAGTTCAGGTACCAAATTAGACACACACACACAAAAAAAAAAAGGATTAAGTACCAAATTAGGAAAAACAGTCTAATTCAGGTACCAAATTGAACTGAAAAAAGGACTAAATATTTTTTTTCCACTAATTTGTACAATTTTTTTTAAATTTTACTTACACATGTTTATATATATATATTGGTGAATGAAGCATCGTTACAAAAAAACTATTCAGAGATACAATCAAATCCCCCATGGGGGTATTACAAAAAATTGAGTACTACCATTGTTACTAGTAGGCATCCTAGCCAAACAATTAGACTCTATTATAAATTCTAGAAACATGTTAAATCGATCATTATGACAAATTAGCCAATTGTGAATTAATTCTTCTTACTGAAGCGGAATTCGACAACTTAGTAGCAATCTCTTGTACAGCTTGTATTGTGTCTAGACTATCTGAAACGACAATTATTCTGTTGGACACCCTCTCAATAACAATGACCAAGCTTTCCAAGATGCCCCACATGTTCTTATATTTTCTTTTCCTTTTAATTGTCTTAATCTTCCCATTAATTAGAGATTGGCATTATGTAGACAAAAAATAAATTTCCTCTCCCCTTTCCACAGAAAAGAACAAATTTTTTTAATGACCCAACATTTGAATTTACTAATATAATTCTACTTGTATGTAAAATTTTGAACAGATCCGATATATTTATCGTATCGATCTAATACATTCTATATATTAATGTATATTTAACTGTTGAATATATTTTTACATAAAATAAATAGTTAGAAACTTTTAATATACAACATTCTAAGTAAAGTTCCAACAGCAACATGACTAGTGTGACTCGAACTCATACTACACTTGAAAATGTAACCTCAAAAAACAAAAGATATTACAACCTCAAAAAGAGGTTACAACATTAACAAAATCAAAGACAAAAGATATTAGAACCTCAAAAAACACATACAACATCAGATGAATGATAACATGTTAATTTGCATGGTTTCTTGTGTTTAATTTGACTTATTTCTGAATCGATCCCTGCTAAATTAGTATTTTTATCTTGTCAGTGATGCAATTGGTCAAAAGCAAGCTGAAAAGGGCCAAATTGAAAGAAAATTATTGAAATGGGGCCAAATCAAAAAGATGGAGGAAGCCAAGGACACATAAACTATTTTGGCTTTGTAAAAAGCCAAAAATAGAAAAATCTTAATTTAATTTAGTTTTTTTTATTTTTTTATTTTTTATTTTTATTATTTTAGATTTTATATTAATTTAGTTTAGGCTATTTTTGATAAACCCCATGTATATAAATAGAGACTTTTTGTTCTTAGGAAATTATCAATCAATTAATTCTTTTCCTACTACAATTTGGAGTTTTATTATCTTCTTTGTCTTTTTCCTAGTCCAATTAGAATTGAATTCCTTTTTCTCCTTGGAATTGGCGTGAAGCATCCCGTCAATTTCAATTGCAATTGCTTTATCTTCCTAAATTGGTTCAATCGCCTTCCAAGCCCCTTTTCCTTTCCAAATTCCATCAACCTTTACACAAGGCCAAATCACATTCCACAAACTTTCAAGCATGATAAAATTCATGCCACACTAAACCCCTTTTAACTTTAAGCCGGTGTTAACCCCTATTTTTCAATATTTATTATTTCTCTGGATTAAGAGTATGACTTCGTCAACTCACAAAGTCGAATCAACACTAAGTCAAAAAGGATGTTGTTTGAGTTAGTGTGGTTAGACGTACAGTTGGGATTCCGAAAGGATCGATTGTCCAATCGGTTTTCTGTGAACACATTGGCGTGCCAAGTGGGGATTGTTATTTGGTTCCGTCAAGGGAAGTAGTAACCGGATTTAAATGTCCCACACGCTTAAGGGCATTGGTTCGAGCTAGGCTCTTCTAGAACGCAAAGCTGCCGGAGTTCTAAATCACGAACGTTTCGTAGGTTGTTCGATCGATAAGGGTTAGTTATAGGACGTTCCATAACTAATTTACACAAGGAAGAGTTAAGTGTCTGAGGCATCCTTGGTAGCTATAACTAGCTTATTGGAAAAGAGGAGTTCATCTAATTTCGAGGATCGGTTCAAAGACGGAAAAACCCGTGCCTAAAGCTGAGCTAAATTTAATTAATTTTTTGAATTTAATTTTCAATTTGATTTTCAATTTATTTAATTATCTATTTATGTTCTTTCAATTATTTAGTTTCTAAGTATTTTTAAACCCCCTGATTTATTTTTCAACAGGTACAATAGGAGTCGTGGGCACGACCTTTATCACGACCCTTTGACACGACAAAAGTTTTGTTCACAAGATAAACGCAGAAATTGATAATAAATGTCTGATCCCTGTGGAATCGACCCTACTACCACTCTACTACCATTTAGAGTTATTTGTAGGAATTATTTTTGGTGGTTTCGACGCCCATCAATGAACCACACAACATTATAATCAAAACACAACATCCCAAGTAAATAACATGTCTTACCACTCGATAAACATCACCAATCAGCAATTAACCCTAAAAAACAAAACAAGGAATTGTTTCCGACAAAGACTAGGCTGCTTGAATTGTCAAAAAAGTTAATTTTTTTTTTTTAAATATTTTTCCATCTCTAAATTGATGTGTTGGGTCAAGCGAAGCCAAAACATTAAAGAAAAAACCTAATCCTCACGCTATATTGACTCAAATGTAAATGCCAAATGTGTGACTTATAATTTTTCTATTACATAATTGAATGAGAACCAGAAGTCCAATGAGTCTAATCCGATTCGGTTTTTAAGCATAGTTTCTCACTACTTTGCCTTATAAATAAGCAGGTTTAGTGTCTCTTTTTTTATTCATTCTAAGTCATACATATTTCATAGCATTTCTTCATTGGAAAGCTGCTTCTTAGATACTTATAATCAGATATGAAGGTTAGCTTTTCTTTATTTTTCTCCCATAACTCAATACTATATCTATAATGGAACATATATATATATATACATACATATAATATTGTTACAACTTATATAGACATATACATATAATATAAGATTGTTGGAACTGATATATATGTGTGTGTGTGTGTGTGTGTGTGTGTGTTTTATATGTAATTAATAATACAGCAAAAGATGGTTCTGAAGGTGCAAATGAACTGTGAGAAATGTCGAGCAGAGGCTTTGAGGATTGCTGCTGCTTCACCAGGTTGGCAATGGAGTCTAAATTCTGACTTCATTTTATGCTTATATATATGGGTTAATTCCCCCCAAAGTCCCCAAACTATATGTTAAATTTTAAATTAGTCCCTAAACTTCAACACATTATCGTTCCAATCAAGTCTTTCAGTCAATCTAGTAGGTAACTTTGGCGTTAAATATCATCTTTGATCAAATTATGTGGTTAAAACTGTTTATTAATGCATGTGTTTTTTGATAAAAAAGGAAGCATGTTAGCTGCAATCTAACACTTAACGCCAAAGTTGATGAATAAGTAGATAGAAGGACTTGATTGGAACGATATTATAATTTGAAGATTCATTTGGGACATTTTGAAGTTCAGGATCAATTAGAATTGGTATAATGTAAAATTAAGCCCTTAGTGTTTACATCTTTAGTCAATTTGACCCTTATTCTGTTTTTTTTAGTTAAATTTGGTCCTCAACATTTTAAAATAAGTCAAATTTGACCATCAACAGTTTCAAAAAGAATCAAATTTTTGTTTTTTTAAAACTTAAATACTAACTAAAACGTTAATTCTTTAAACATGGAACTCACATGGCAATCTACGTGTATTTCAAGCTTTTTCTTTTATAAATTTTTGTGAATTTTTATAATATTTTTATATTTTTATAATTTTTAAATTATTTATTGAAGTGGCATATAAGACAAATAATGTCATGGCAGCATGAAGTACATGTAGACAGCCATGCAATTTGTCATGCTAACATCGTTAAAAAAATTAATGTTATAATCAACATTTCCATTAAAAAAAAGCGATTGACTGTTTTTGAAAAGTTAATGGCCAATTTTAGCTTGAAAAAAAATAAGGGTGAAATCGATAAAATATATAAACGTTGAAAGCTAAATTTACCATTAAAACTTGACCCAACTTCTAATCTGGGGCCAATTCAAACGGCAGGTAGAGACCTTTGCCCTTTGAAAAAAATGGTGGAATTTTGTTTTTAGTCCCTTTATAAATTTACTAATTCAAATTATGCCACTTTAGTGTGCAATTTTGTACTTCAACCCCAATAAACATGGAATTTTGGTTTTGAGGATGAACAGGTGTGACTCAGATGGCAATACAAGGGAAAGAAAAAAATGAACTAATGGTAACTGGAGACGAAGTGGATTCAGTTAAGTTGACTTGTTGTTTAAGAAAGAAGCTTGATCACCAGGCTACCATATTGACCATAGAAGAAATAAAAGAGGAGAAGAAAGAAGAGAAGAAAGAAGTGAAGAAAGAAGAGAAGAAAGAAGAGAAAAAAGATGATGAAAAATATACCTGGCCTTATGTATGTTATCCCCTATATCCCATGCCTCCACAAATTATGGTTCAAGATCCATGCCAATCCCAAGCATGTTCCATCCTGTGATGCATCACTTATCCATCAAATTTATGTTACTCCATTCTCGACCTAAACAGGATTATACTCAGACCGTAAAATAGATGAAAAAAAAATCAAATCTATGTTACTCGAGATATGATGAATGGAGGATACAAATATGTATTTGATATGATTATAAATTGGAATAAAGGTCAATTGAGTCTTTTCTCGATTGACATTCGTATTATTGTCATAGAAAGAAGGCTTTAGGGACTTGCTTTTACATATAGTAGTAAACATATAACAACGAAATAGTAGCAATATAATGGCTAAACGACAACAAAAATTAGCAGGGTTTTTTTTTTGGCAAAATCAAGTCGGGCCAAAAAATCTTACCTGAAGCCCATCCCATTTAGAAAAAATCTCAATTTTTTTACCCAAACTCTCTCACTTTTCGAACAGAGGCTTGACCCATTATCAGGTCTAACTAAAAAGTTGAACGGTACAAGGAGGTTGAAAAATAATAATATTAATAATTTGAGTGGAAGAAGGAAGAAAAATTAAAAAGAATGATATTTTTCAAGTTATATTAGTCCTTTTATTATTTTTTAATTTTAAATTAGAAAAATAAATAATAAATAAGATATTTTGATTGGATTAATAGTAGTCTTAGATAAAGGTTTCAATGGTTAAATCCTAGCCATTGATTAAATAATAAAATGGATAAATAAATAAAGAAACAACTAGAAGATAGAAGATAGATCATTCGCTTCTCTAGAAGGGCCAATTTGTAAAATTTTAAATTCTAAAAATTGAGTAGCAAAATCTGAAAATTTGAATTAGCACTAAATTATATGATTATGAAAGAAAATTGGAAAGTTAAGCATAAAATAGTAAAGTTTGAAATTATAGGGATTAATTTATAAAGATTTCAGAACATGAGTTTAGAACTAATTTATATGGTTTTAAGAGTTTACAATTCTGAAAATAGAATATTAAAGTGTAATGGTTCAAAAATCGGGGACTAATTTGTGGAAATTTTGATAAAATTTTAACGGTAGGGATTAAATCATAAAATTTGGAAATTTTGAAAAAAAAGAATATAAAAGACTGTTTTGCAAAATTGTGCAAACTGGGACTTAAGACTAAACTGAAAATAAAAATAAGAAAATATGATTTCCAAGGACTGACCTGTAAAATAGTGTAAATTTGGGGCTATGGGGACTAAATCGTAAATCATAAATTTGCCTGAAAATACTTTGGAAATAGGATTTAGGATTCTCTAATTAAAATTTTAATAATATAAAATTTTAGAAAGAGATTTAATATCATATGAAATCTAAATAATGTCAGAAAAGTAAATAAAAGTTACGGATTGAAATTGACAATTTTAATGTGACATTCATTGTTCGTATCTGTTAATGAATCGGAGTAAAAGATGTTACAAAAACACTATTTTGCAAGTTGCATTGATGAGATGAAAAACATGCAAAGCCAAGGTAAAAATACAAAAGATCTTTGTGCTGTATCAATTTGTTTGATAATTAAAGGTGTTTATTGGTCGGGTCGGGTCGGGTTGGGTCTAGGGATGATATTAATATATTTTATATTTATTCATGTTTGATCCGGCCTAAATTTTGGGCTTAAAATTTTACCAAAACCTACCAATATTTGTAAAAGGCTAACCGAAACTCATTTTAGGCATGCCCATATTTTAAACGGGCCTAATATTTTTATCTGGACTCTTTCAAAATTCGGACAGGTCTTCAAGTACCTGACCCATAAATAGTTCTATCAATAATAGCTTAATATTTATTATAAAAAATATAATAAAATGTATACATTCAAACATTGTGCAGAGCTTACAAGTAAATTTCATAGTCCAAATGGGTTTGGGCCTTATTTGGGCCAAACTTTTTAAAAAAAATAATAAATCTAAAGGATAATAATAAATAAATAAAATTATAAAATGACATTTTTTCTTGTTTATCATCAGTAGTTAAGTAGATAATAGAAAGATGATGTGTCAGCTTTTAAATTTGGCATAATAACATCTTTAACTCTCAAACACTTATATATTGTGTCAATTCATTTTTAATTTTAAAAAAAAAAATTAATTTTAAAAAAATTAACTCTCAATATTTACACATTGTGTAATTTAATCTTTTTTGCAGTTTTATTTTTCTTTAAAACCCTTTCACCTATAAAGATTAAAAAAATATAAATTTATTAGCGAAATATGATCAAAAGTATTCCAAAAATAAAAACACTCAAAAATTCAATATCATAATTTTTTAATTTTTTTTTGTTTTTGTTTCTAATTTAGTCATTGTCTATTGAATTAATCGAGCTAAAAATTGAATAATTTAAGTTAATTTTCTACTAAACATTGGAGTACAAATTGAATAATGGTTTCGTTAGATGGGCGACGTGTTAAACTGTTGTTAGTGTAAAAATAGCGATGATGGTGAGATTCAATACTATAACGATACTATAACGTGAAATAAATAAAAAATTTAAACGCACCGCACTAAAAATAAACGTTCATCTAAAGGAGCTCGACTTGCCTAGTTTTCTACATTAACACATGTAATGAAATGTCATCAGTTGGTGCATCATTGATGTGGCCTCTTATAGAGCAGTGATTGAAATTACTTTGACGATAGTCTTCTTTTAATAAAGAAACCAATCAATTGATATAAAATTTTGCATTACACTAAAAAATTTTCTAAATTTTAAAGGGTTTAAATGAAAATTTTACCATTTGGGGAGATCAAGGCCATTGCTTTCGCCACCTATACCTTATGCTGATATGGAAGGACAAATTCAAGCAAAATGAATAAAATTTCTAACGTTGAAAGACTAATTCAAGCAAATAGATAGTAATACGTCATCACTCAGAAGTATCGGACATCCTCTTACCTCATATGTGTTGGAATCCCATGCAAAGATACCCCATGTGATGGTAATGGTTCCCTCGGGGTCCAAGGAGTCATGCCCATCTGCAAAAACAAGAAAAAGATATCTGACCCATTAAAATGTTGACACCCAAAACTAGATTCACATACATGAAATAGACATGGAGGCCATGCGTGACACTAACAACAATGGCAACTTCAATGCCAAATGGTTCAAATCCATTAAATTTCTTCTTCTTTTTCTTATCAATCTTTCAATTATAGGTTTTTTTTTTAATAATTTCATTATAATTTCTGATCATATCTGTTGTTTTTTACACAATATCTAGAATTACTCAAAGCCCCTCTCCAACCCATAAATAGGAGGATAATGCGCTTCAGCGTACTCAAATCCGTATCTTTCTACTTGATAATAATACTCATACCAATCTAACTAAAACTCAATCGACAATTATAAAATTCTTAAATCTTAACCAAAATCGCCAAAAAGAAACAATATAGTTTCTATATTTGGTTCAAAGAAAGAATCTCAGCTAATCCAACCCACTTAAAAGAAGATTAAACTAGTAAGCCCAAAGTTGTAATTAATTGCATTAGTGTACGTGTTAGTTATTCACTTTAAAAAGTTATAAAATGGTTATTGAAGTTATTGAATTATTCGGAAATTTTTATTTAAGTCATTGTGTTGTTAAGTTTTTTTTTTTTAAGTCCGGCTGGTGAGCTCCAAGTGACGATTCGACGATCAATATGATGGATTAGTATCTATCGATGAGTAGAAGAACATACCTTGGATCCAAGTTGATCTAATGATCAGTGTCGGAGATTAGAGAAAAAAGGTGTTTAGATTTTAGTTCACAAGTTCTTGATGTTCAAAACTGTTTCATGAAAAAAAACTAAATTGTAAAAGAGAAAGAAAAATAGAGCTTTCGATTGGTTCAGGCGGTAGAGAAGGCCGTACAACAGCAAATTTAACAAACCAGTAACTTAAATAAAAAAATTCGAAGAATTAAATGACTAAAATGTAAATTTATTAACAATTTAGTGACATTTGTATAATTTATTTTAAAAAAAGTCAATTATTTTAAAAAAAATTTATAGTTTTGTAAATAAAATCTTTTGTTTGGAATTGAACTGTAATTGAAGAAATTTCTAGAAATTTTTATACCGTAAATATTAACTCTGTTACAATTTAGACTTATTTGATTCTTTTTTATAATATAGAGACTAAATTGATCCATTTAATAATAGAATGACTAATTTGATCCAATTCTTATAATGCAGGAACATCCGATGTATTTAACCCTAAAAAAATTTAGAATAAAAACTAATAATTCAAACATAGAAGAAACAAAACAAGATTCAAACCAATCGATCCACGTAAACTGCCATCATTCTAAGTATTACAAAATTTTCTAAATCTTCATATAGAATCCAAAGAATTACATTTGGTGATTGTGTGAAAACACAGACACCCAATTTAAAGTTAAAAGCCATAACCGTCATTCAATCCGCTAATCGATTCCCTTCACGAAATACATACTTGAACTCAATTTTCCAATCATAATGTTCCACTTCTAACATCTTAAGACCCTTGTCTTCAACGTTTTTGGTAAGGAAAAATGTGACCACCAAAGAAGATAGATGAAAAGTATTACATGATTCATTCGATGGATTATGACATCAATTTCGCTATATAAAAAAAACACTTTTTGTCAACAAGAAAAACACACTAATACGTCATTAAGCTAAAACTAAGCATCCAAGTGTCACATTTGACCATCTAATTTAGAACACACCCACCCTTCCTAACTTTGAAACACAAGCTGAAGATAAAGCACAATTATGAAACCCCATACCCCATTTGTCTTTTCTTTGTGTGTGTGTGTGTCTTGTGTTTTTTTTTTTTTTTCTCTAAATGTAATGAAATGTCATTTTCACTTACTCTTGTCTTGATGTTAGGTGATGATAATATATGATCCAAAGAGTATGGGCTTTTCTTTTCTTTTTCTTTTTCCTTTTTAAAAAAATTGTAGTTTTTTTAGAGTTTTTTTTTAGGATAAATTATTAAAATAGTCACTTTTATTTATCTCAGTTTACGTTTTAGTCACGTTATCGCATTGTAACATTTTAGTCACTGAGCCGTTAATTGTCATTAACGGTGTAACGTGACGTGGCACGTTAAATCATTATTTCAAACAAAAATTTTAGGTTAATTTGTACAATCGGTCCCCATATTTTTTCGTTTTGAGCAATTTAATTTTTTCCTTTTGTGTTTTTTGAACTTTCCTCTTTTTTTCCATTCTCTTCTGCTTCTCCCTCTGTTTTCCTTCCTTCTCCATTTCTTTTAACATAGCTTTTCTATGTTTTTCATTTGTTAAAACTAGTCCCTATACTTTTATTTTTATGAATAATTTTTTTTTTTTAGTGAGGCGTGCTTGTGGGTTAGTTTTAACAAATGGAAAACATAAAAAACTATGTTAAAAGAAATAAAGAAGGGGGGAAAAAGAGGGAGAAATAGAAGAGAATGGCAAAAAGTTAAAAGAATATAAAAGAAAGAATAATTAAATTTCTCACAAAATGAAAAAATATAGGGACCAATTGCAAAATTTAACTTAAAATTTTCGTTTGAAATAATGATTTAACGTGCCATGTCAGCCTATCGTTGCACCGTTAACGGCAATTAACAGCTCAGTGACTAAAATGTTACACCATAGTAACATAAGTGACTAAAATATAACCTGAGGCAAACAAAAGTGATTATTTAGGTAGTTTACCCTTTATGTTATCATGTAAAGTTTAATTCAGTCTCTCTATTAAAAGTTGCTTTAAATTAGCTTTTGTACGTTAAAATTTTATTCAAATCATGACACCGTTACAATTTTCCATCAAACTATTGATAATTTGGACAAAAAACATCAAACCCAACTGATTTACCCATGACCCAACCCGAGCCATAGAAAAACATAAATACATGATTCTTTTTGGGATGGTTGGGTTAAGTTATAAGTAAATCATTTGGGTATGACATATTTTGTCAAAATTATCAGTAACTTAACAGTAATTATAATTGTGTCATGATTTGAATAAATTTTTAATGCACAAGGGCTAATTTGAAGCATTTTTTAGTAGGATTAAAATGAAATTTACATAATACCATAGGACCCCCTAGTAGAATTTGACCTGTAAAAAAGAGATATTTAGGGAATTATGAGTTTAATATATGGAAAATTATAAGCTTTAAGACAAAATCTTAGGTAGGACCAATTAATGCACTAAAGCATGCTTGGCAATATTTAAGCAATACAAGTGTGTGCACATATATATCAACCAATCTTGATCATTGAAACTTTGATGACTTTTCTTTTTCTTTTTCCTTTTTTTAATTTTAGTACTGTGGAATTTTACCTAATTAGTGCCCCCCCCCACTCTATCTGCTAGTCAAAGCAATGTTTTGAAGTTGTTAAATGTTGTTATTAGTCCTTATACTTTGCCAAAAGTTGCGGGTCTAGTCTTTGTACTTTAATTTGATCAGTTTTAATCCTTATATTTTTCGAATCGGTCAATATTCTCTAATTACTAGTCTTGTACTATATATACAGTTATAGATTTAGTCTATATTCTCTAATTGGATCATTATAAGTCCCTGTATTTTTTTCGAATATGAGATTTCAGCCTTAAAGCAAATGACATGGCATCACACATATCATAATATGTTTGCCGCATCATATTTTGGAAATAGTATAGTTTAACTTGATGAATTTAACAATTATTATTTGGTGATGACTGAAATTTTAAAACAAAAAGTAAAAAAATTAAAATTTATCAAATTAAAATATAAAGATTAAATCTTCAATTTTCACAAAATACGAATATTAATAGTAAAATTTAATTAAAAATTATGATAATGCTCTGAAATTATGGATATGTGTATATATATATATTATAGATAGGATAGAGGAAAAGTGTATGGGTGTGATCATTTGAGATTTATTTGTCAAGATTTCTTGTAAGATCGGGTATATACACAATGATTGCTAATATATATATATAAATTCAAATAAAATTGAAATTCAATTTTTTTTATAATTTCATTATAAATTTTGATTATATCTATTTTTTATATAATATTTAAAATTATCCATAATCCTTCTTCAATTCATAAATAAGAGAATAATACATTTTAACAAACTCGAATTAACGTCTAGAAATATGAAAGTTAGTTATGCTGTTGGAATTTCAACACTTGTAAGATAAGATATGGGAAAAGAGGAAAAAGAAAAAGGTCTAATTCTCCCCATTGGTCCCTATACTTTAGCCAAATTCAAATTTTTGTCGTTGCACTTTAATTGTTAGACATTGATTCCTTGTATTATTTCGATTTGAAAATCATGTTGCAATTTTTAATGGTGAATGAACCTAATAGGTCCTTTTATTATAAATGTTGGATCAAACTATTATTTCTAGTATTAAATGGATTGATTTAACATTTACTATTTTAAAAATGACATGAAAAATATTTTCTTCATTTGCAGTTTAACTCCTAACAGAATATTTTGAAAGTTTTTTATGGTTCTATAAATGAAATATTTTGTTTGGAGTCGAGTTGCAAATAAAAAAATTAATATTTTAATTTTATTTGATTTCTTTTACTAGTAAAGGGACTAAATTGATCAATCCCCTATAATTGAGGGACTTCGCAGGGACCTTCACAATTTTTTAATGGTGTCAATTTATCCTCTCAAAGAAACTGAAATGTCAAGGTGAAATATGACGTTATGATGAGTTGTATTAAATTTGTCCATGTGGCGTTGAATGATAGATCCATTTGTCCACATACGACATTTCATTAATTAATATTAATTAATAAAATTTTATAATATTTAAACCTACCCTATCATTTAACACGAAAAAAATTATACATTTGAACCTCATGTGTTGGTATGATAGTTAAGGTGGTCACCGACCTAAGTGTAGCCCGAGTTCAAATCGTACTAGTCACGCCCGTGTTAGAGTTTTACCATTCTCTTGTAATTCACCAAAAAAAATTATACAATTTATCATTTTCCTCGTATTTCAAATTTTAAGGACTAAATTTTAAATTTGGTTAAATTACAAGGACCAATAAAAAATTAAACTTTTTTATCCAATCCTAAAAGCATTTCAACGTCATGTGCATACACCAGAAATAAGATACCCATTTTGTTTCTAGTCTCTCCAATCAAAAATGAAATATTGTGAATCACACCAACACAAACATTGATTTAAGTGTAAACAAAGGAATCAAATATTTCCAATTAAATAATTTGGTCCCTTAATATATAGTTTAATCAATTTAGTCCCTCCATTGCTTAATCTTTAACAAAAGTTGATATTTCATCCACAATTTAAAGAAAAAAAACTTTTACTTTACTTGTCATCCGCCCTCCACCTTATTTTGGATTTAATCCATTAAAATTGTAAAGATATATGCTATAAAAATTGTAAATTCGTAACATTTAAAATTGTTTAATGAAAAGGAATTAAACTGTAGAAAAAAAAAAGAATGAGAACTTTCGATTGAAGCATGCGGTGCAAATAGAAAATGCCATACAATAACGATTTTAATAACACGGTAACTAAATTAAAATCTTTCGAATAATTTAATAATTATTTAATATTTTTTCAAAATTAAATAATCAAAATAAAAATTTATTAATATTTCAGTCACTTCGTATATAAATTACTAATTGGGTGCACGCAAATCCATGAATGGCTTATCATAAAAATGAGTTTTTAAAACTTAAAAGGGACATGGAATGAGTTCAATCTTACACACAAATCAAACCTGCTATTACCATTTACACCAAGTATTAGATTCTTTGGTTCTTTTTATATATATCTAAATATTAAATTAAGGTTCAGAAAATTTTTTAGGGGTCGAAATTAAATTATAATTTTTACGACAGTAAAAATATAATTTTATCATTTTAATAGCCTCTATCTTTATAGTTTTTAAAAGATTAAATCAAAATTTTTTCATTTTTAGGGAGGTTAAAGTGTAATTTTATCTTTACTAATTTAAAATTTTAAAATTTTCAAAGGGCCTAAATAAATTTTTTTCCATTTTAGGGGGCGGGGCCCTGCCAGCCCTGGTTTTGCCCTTGATCAAATTTATATATCAAATTTGATTTAATATGCAATTTAATACATAAATTTTGATTTGGTATAATTGTTTACATGAAACTTTAATTTTGATTTAACTATACACATTTAAAAAAAGAATGCATACATTTATTTCCAAATTAGATTAATATAATTATTTGTGTATGCGATATATCAACTTAAAATGATGTTAATTTGATCAAATTAAAATTGAACCAAATTAAAATTGTGTATATAAAATTACACAAAATCAAAGTTTTTGATTCATTTGATAGAAACAGATTCAAATCTAAATACAATTTAATCTAAAAAGTTAAAATAATCAAAATCGAATCCAACCCAAAATTAATCAAAATGACCCAAAAAAAAATAACTTAAATTGACTCAATCCAAAACAAATCCGGGAATAAGATACTTTGCTTCAAAGCTCCAATCCAAAATTACCCCCAAAGCTACCCCTAAATGAAAAAATTGTACTACTTAATAAGTAAACCCCCCTCATAATCAGAAACGATCCAAAGGCTTTTCCTCATTTTTAGTTCAACGTTTCACCAATTCTTCCTCGTTATCGCTTTATCTCTCTCTCTGGCATAAACCAAGACCAACATCCTTGGCCCTTTTCAGACAAAACAACAGTGTGCTTTAGACTGAAGGCAAAACTGGGTTGGTGTTGTGTTCTTTTGGGGGGGTTGGATTGAAGTATTTATGCGGAAAGAGAGTAACAGTAAACCTGGGAAAGTCAGGGGAATATTTTTTCGAAGGGATATTGGATTGTATCCATGAAATTACAGCGGCGTTGGCTTTGTCCAGGATGAGCGCTTCTGCTTATAGAGTTGAAACCACCGCTCGTCTTGCTCAATGGCGGATCGACAACCTTGCTTCTTGTACTTACCGCAAATCCGATCCTTTCAAGATCGGTAAATGGAACTGGTCTGTTTCTTTTCCTCTCCTCTGCATGCATTCAGCTCTGATTTCTTGAAGATTATTTGATGTTATTACAAGTTTTAATTGGCTTATGTTCTGCTATGATGACAAACTAGTTTTGGCTTTTTTGGATTCAACACCATGCATTGAGACAACCCTTTTTTGTTAAAGGACTAAAACTAAATTAAACCAATTTGTGGCCTGTAATGAAGACAAAACAACTTTTGTTTATAAGGTTTTTTTTTTCCTTAAATTTGAAGGCATTTATCAGTGGAGAAAACCAGGGTATTATCTGTTAAATTATACCCAGATATTTCAAGAGAGAATCCTCCAATTGCTTCCTTCATTATTCGAGTTGTTAGCTCAGTGGGTGATCGAAAGGCTTTGACTCATCCAGGTACCCCAATTTCTTTAAACATTATAATTCATCTTTCTTTTTTTCCAATTTGATCCTTTATGGTTTATATTTGTTTTTTTAATGAATATAAATTTATGTGATTTATGCTGAATTGAGTTCCTGTCTTATAAGTTAAGACAAGAATATGTGCTCTCAAAGTAATTTGAACATTGTTTTTGTGATGTTCAAGATCGAGGTTATTCTTTTCTTTTTGGGTAAATTACAGTAGAGGTCACCCAATTATAAAAAGTTACAAAATAGTCATTTAATTGTTCAATTTTGTCTTCTTGTCTTTTTCTCTTTTTTTTTATTATCACCAACTAGATGGAAACACTAAAAAATTGAAGATAATTAGATGACCAAAAAAGAGAAATTGAATAGTTAAGTGAGCATTGTGTAACTTTTTATAGTTGTGGGATCAAAATATATATATATAGTTGGATGACTACCAATGTAGTTTACCCATTCTTTTTCTATGTTCTTTTTGGGATAAATTTAGTTGTCAATCCCTGTATTTAAATGAAGTTTCAGATTTTAGTCCAAATAAATGTTAAAATCACATAAATCTTGCGACTTTTTTTTCTTCTGTCGAACTAAAAAGTCAAGAATTTAAACCCAAACCTAAAACTAATTCAAACCAAAATGACCTAAGTTTACCCAAAAACCTAAGTATAAAGTCCAAATGACCCGAATTCAAATTAACTCAAACTTGAAACTTTTTTAGACTTTTCAATGGATTGAGTTGGGTAGAGCTGGATCTTGCCAAAATTTTAGTCCCGTTTGCTAGGTTTAGGCCTAGTTCAGCCCAAAAAATGGGCTTAAATTTTCTTATATTATTTTTTTATTAAAAAAATTTTAAAAATATAATACATCAAAAATATTAAAATAATTGTTTCCCAGAATTATGTAATATCCAAACGATAACAATAAAATAGTAGTAACATATAGTGAAATGGTAACAAAACAATGAGAAAATAACAATTTTTTTTTTCTTTTTGCTAATTCGGACCGGGCCTGGGTCAAAAAAGTCTTATCCGAGTTTTGGCTCGGTTTTTTGCTCAAGCCTATTTTTGCCCAAACTCTTCCTACTTTTCGGATAAGCCTTCAGGGGATAGATCTAAACTTACCAAATTATGAAATTTTAATCATGCTCAAGATTGAAAAAAAGAAGAAGAAAATTTAACAATTTTATTGCATCTGTTGGCAGAAATAATAGACAAACAGCTGAAGAACAACGACGATTTTGTGTGGCCTATTGAGGTTCCTTTGACAGGGAAATTCATTATTGACGTTGAATTTCTTGATCTAAAGACTGCATCTCCAAACGTAAGTACACATATGCGGATATGGATACAAGTAGATTTTGAAAAATAAAATCCAAATTTATTTATATCTGATAAAAGTATCATGGAGGCCTCTGTACTAGGAGTTAAATCGTATTTTATCTCTTTTACTTAAAAAATTGGGCAAATTAATCTTTATACATTAGATCAAGGAGCAAATCAATCATTTCTCTTAAAAATTTTATCCATTCTATAGCTAAAAACTAACGTGGTTGATGAAATAACGTTAATACAAGGACCAATTTGCTTCTTGATTCAACGTACAAGGACTAATTTTCTCAATTTTTGAATAGTGAGAGTAAAATGCAATTTGACTTTTAATACAAGGGCCTCCATAATACTTTTACCACTAATTTACCTAACATAGATGTCCTAACAATTAATGTTTTGTAGGGTGGGGAACCTTCCTCTATTTGGGCTGAAGGTTTCACAGCAAAACAATCAAACGAAACAGCATTAGCATGCCTTGGTAGAATGTTAACCGAAGAGATCAACACCGACATCATCATCAACGTTTCCGACGGAAGTATCGGAGCTCACCGAGCCGTCTTAGCTTCGAGATCACCCGTTTTCCACAGCATGTTCTCACATAACCTTCAAGAGAAAGAACTTTCGACCATAAACATATCCGACATGTCGATCGAAGTTTGCCAAGCTTTCTTACGATATATTTACGGGAACATCAGACACGACGAATTCCTAACTCACCGGTTAGCACTTCTTCGAGCGGCCGATAAATACGATATCTTGGACTTGAAAGAAGCGTGCCACGAGAGCTTAATTGAAGATATCGACGCGAAAAACGTGCTCGAGAGGCTCCAAAATGCAAATTTATACCATTTGCAAAAGCTGAAAATGAGCTGCATGCGGTATTTGGTGAAGTTTGGTAAAATATATGATATTCGAGATGATTTTCATGCATTCTTGCAATGTGCTGATAGGGAGCTTATAGCCGATATATTTGATGAAGTATTAAATACATGGAAAGGGTTTTAAGATTCAAATCCGGATTAGGGTTGATAATTGATACACTGATATTGTATAATTTTATGTGTTATTCGTAAACCAGATAACGACACATATTTGAAAATTGACGGTTTATAAAATTGTACATTGTTAGTGCATCAAATATAAATATAAATCCTTTTGAAATATTTATTATTTAAGAGAAAAAAAAAGCATTATTGATGTTTTCTCGATGATGATTGGGTTTTCTTTTTGTTTAACGTTATATTATCGTTACAGTATTTAATCTTATCACTACCATTATTTTTACCCTAATCGGAGGTAAATACACTGCTTCAAAGAGAAGTAAAAACCCATAGGCCAAGGCTCAAGAACCCATTAATGGCATGAATCCCGATGTGGCAGAGGCCTAATGATTTCATAATCCCATGTCTTTTTCTTCTTTTTTTTCTTCTAGGATAAATTATTAAAATAGTCACTTTTATTTGTTTCGAGTAACATTTTAATTATTTGTTTGAAATGATACGTTTTAGTCACTTACGTTATCACATTGTAACATTTTAGTCACTGAGTCGTTAATTACTATTAACGGTGTAACGGTAAATTGACGTGACACGTTAAATTATCATTTCAAATAAAAATTTTTAGTTAATTTATACAATTTGTCCCTATATTTTTCATTTTAAGCAATTTAATTTTTTTCTTTTATATTCTTTTTAACTTTTCTTTCTTTTTCATTCTTTTCTGTTTCTCCCTCTATTACCTCCTTCAGATCTTTTAACATAGTTCTTTTATGTTTCAAAGAAAGATTCAAACAAGTTGGAATTCACCATTTGTACCTCTTCTTTCGATTTCTATCTTTCTGTTCATCTTGTTCAATTTGCTTCTCAATTTCCAATCTTTTAGGGTTCCTATATAAACCTGTGCACCAAATGTACCTGAACTACCACCATTCTTCACACTTAGCATCTTCTTTTGCAAATCATACCAGTCAAACTTTTAGCTATTAATCTCCACCAAAACCTTATCAAGCTGCTTGGAATAAGCTAATGGCTTTAAAAACGTTAGTGTGGTAATGGTTCTAGTTCTTTGAATGGAAAGCAACTTTGTCCAAGATTGTTTTACTCAATATTCCTTCATTTTCTCTTGGTCATAATTATAAACGGCACATACTCGCCCTTCTAGGGTTGTGGCATGCAACAGATAGTTCTTATCGAAACATTCAAGTTGAGGCACTTCAATGAACTCCTCATTTTCAAGATCAAAACCCACAATCCTATTCCTCAATCCCAATTCAATTCAGGAGGCATCAGCCAATGTAAAACCCCACCAGTAAGCACACCATAGCCTCGCCTATGCATTAGATGGCAGAAAAATTGAAACATAAACCTAAGATAAGGAGGGAGCTTAGTGATTTTCCTCCAAGAGTCATTCTTTAAACTATAAAACTTAACCTAATAATCGTAAAATATACCTTCATCATCTTCATAGTCGGTTTTATTGAATTGCACCATCCTCACGACCTTGTAATCATCGGTTCTTTTAAAGTAGTTTTTATTTTAAATTTGTTTTAAATATAAAGAAGTCAATTTATATTTAGACAAATTAAGAATCATGTGAAAGAAATAAGGACTTGTTCAAAAAAATATAAGTATAGGGACTAGTTTTAAGAAATGGAAAACATAGAAAAACTATGTTAAACTTTATAAGGCGCCCCAACTACCCCTTAACTCTGTCCAATATCACCATAATGAAGAGATATGGTGACAGTGAGTCGACCTGTCTCAAACCCTGTTGTGGAGGAAATTTTGAAGTCACTTGACCATTCCAAATCGGGGTGATTTTACTAGCTTGGACACAAAACATGATAAACCAAATTCAATCAAGACAAACCTGAGGAAGCTCCAGTCCACATTATCATAAGCATTTTGCAGATCAATCTTCAGAATCATTGCTCCTTGAATTCCTTTCATATTCGTTATCGAATGAACCACTTCCTGTGTCACCAAAATATTATCAGTTGTGCTCCTTCCAGCAAGAAAACTGTTTTGGAAAGGTCCGATGAGACGTTGTGATACTGGACGCAGACGATTGACAATTGTGTTAGATAAAACTTTATAGGAAGTGTTGAAGAGGCCTATAGGCCGGAACAAAGGGATTCTATCTGCTGCTGCTACTTTAGGAATGAAAACCATGTAAACTTTAGCCAGAGAAAACGCAAAAGTACCAGTATTCCATGCCCCCTTGACAAATTCAAACCCCAATCCCAATGCTTTTGATAAAAGACTGGTTGAATACCATCTGGACCCGCAGCTTTCAGTCCCTTCATGGAAAAAAGGCAATTACGAACCTCTTCCATCGAAATCAAGTGAGGGTTGAAAATCAGAATAATCACAAGGTAACAGGGAGACCTGCTTCTTAGCAAAGAGTTTATCAAAGTAATTTACCACATGTTCCATCATACTTCTTTGATTAGATGCCCAAGAATCATCAATGAATAAACCCAGCACCTTGTTTCCAGTTCGTCACATGAGCATTGTAAGGTGAAATCATCGAGTGCTCCGTTTACCCTTAGAAATCCAGTCTAAACGAGATTTCTGAAGCCACAATAATTCTTCTTGCGTCAAAATGGTCTAATATTGAGTATTAAGAGTTGCTTCTAACTGTTGCAAATAAGAAGAAAACATATAACGAGATGAATTTTGAATACCCTGCAACCTTTTGATCAATGACCATTTCCTCACAAAAATATTGCCAAAGGAGGACTTCCACTCCTTAACAGCCCTGGTGGCTACTTCAATGGCCTGTGTAATATTGCTCGAGTTCTCCATCCACTCCGTTAAGATTTCCTTAAAAGTCCATACTAGTAAGCCAGGCAGCTTCGAATCTAAAAGCCCGCATGTCTCTTGGAAGGACATAACGACCCAAAGTATTAAGAAGAATTGGATGGTGATCAGAATATAACAGCGGCATAATTCAAAGCTTCAAGGTTGAACAAAACTCTGTCCAACCTTTCTTGTAAAGTAATCCTCCCATGCTGACGACGAACCCATGTGAATTTAGATCCTGAGCAACTGATATCCATAAGATGGTCAACGCAACCACTACGTTCTTCTAAAGAAGCAAAATCATTAAAATCACCGGCCACCGTCCAAGGCATTCTAAGATTCGAACCCCAATCAGCAAGATCCCTCCAGAACCGATTTTTGGCTTCTTGGTTCGGTTGTACATACACAAAAGAAGCGTGCCCTTCTTTTACAAAGCAATTAATGGCTTGATCAGTAAAATTTCTGAGATCGATATGAAAGGAAAATCAACCCACCTCCGAATCCCTGGGCTTGAACTTCAAAACTAGCATTCAAGGAGAATTTTTTTCTCTAAGGTCTTACCCATACCCCACAGCAGCTTTAGTTTCCAGCACACACAAAACATCCGGAATTTCTCGACGAATTCAATCAATACAATTCTTCATGAATAACACATTCCCACTCCCCTACAATTCCAAATTATTGCCTTCATTATTGGGAGAATTTATTACTTGATCAACAGGCATGGGATTCATTACTCCAACTAGGGCAGCATGTAAACTAGACTCACTGGCCATCGTCTTATCTTCTTCATCCGGTGGATCCGACAGATGTGCTACCCAACGCTGATCAGTCATAATAGCATCATCGGCCTCAGCTTCCAGAACTCCATTCGTATCCATTGCAATTCTTTTCTCACTATCAACCTGTCGGTTTTGAATCATACTATCTAAACCAGATGAAGGGTAGGCCACTGTTTTACCTTTATCTTTCAAACAGGGCTTGACCCAGATACACTACTACACCCAACAGAGTTTTGTGGAGCAATGAAGGCCGATTCTCCTAGTTCAGCTAAGGCCTTAGTTCTCTCCCTCCAAAAGGCCTAACACGTAGCCCATTATTTTCCGGTAGGGCGAAATGCACCAGTACGGTCAGTACTGGTCGAAATTTGCATTGAAACACTAATATTTGTTGTTCTAGTTTACTACCGGAATGGAAGGTAGTCAATTCTGCTCTAGTACCACCCGTATCGGTCGGAATGCTCTGTTTCGATAGCAAACCTAAATAATAAACTCTAAGTTTTGTTCCGATGCAAATTCCGATCAATACAGATCGTATTAGTGCATACTGATTGATTTTATCGGTACTAGCTATAACATGATATAAGGACTACTACAAAAAATATTTTTATTTTTATATTTAAATCTAAGATTTTTATTATTTATTTTGAGTTTATTGAATTATGAATTGTTATATGCACCGTATTAGATGATTTTATTGCTTAATTTATGCAATAACTTTTTTTACTTATTTATTTTTAGCTTATTTAATGGTGAATTATATTTACAAAGCTTATTAAAGAATATTTTATATAATTATTTTATATCTAATATTTATTTAAACTCATTAAAAATAACTATAAATTCAAAATGGTATACTAAAATAGATCGATTGATGGTTTTGGAGGAACTACCGATTTCTGTTCCGAAATTCCTGGAGGAAGGGATTAATCTTTCTCTGTTGGCAGTGAATTCAACTGAATCAAAACTCAATCCTAATTTTCAAATAAATTGGAAAGCTTTAAATAAATTTTTATGCCCACTCTAATTAAAATTTAATGACTTATTGACTTTTACAACCCTAATTAAAATTTAATTAATTTTCACCTAAATTTCATATTATCCTAACTAGTTGCAATTTCATCCCTATCTTAAGCTACTTGCACTAAATAGATAGGACCATATTGTATATATTTTTAAACAATTTCATTATATATTCTCATTATATCTGTTCTTTTTAACACAATGCTTAGAATTGCTCATAGCCCCTCTCTAATTCATAAATAGGAGTATAATAGGCTTCAGCGCACTCGAACCCACATCAATAATACTCATACCAATCGAATTAAGACCCAACCGACCTGTATGATATATTATTATCACTACATATTTTTTTCATATAAATAAATTATTAATAATGATAATGATAATCTATTTATCATAATAGCTAACTTTAATTATTGTTGTACTAGTCTAGTGGTAGTGGGATTTAACCTTATCACTTATTTCTCAATATATATTATCTAAATTCTCAAGATATTAACAAAAATTATCTTTTTTGTAATAAAACCCAAATTTTATAATTAAATTAAAAAACAATTAAAATAAATAAAATATTATGTCATATTATAGCATTATTGAGAGAGACAGCTACGAATCTCGAACATAAATCGTATTATACAAATAAGAAAAAGATTCAACCTTTCACATTTAACTTTATTTTAGTTCAATAATGTAAAACTTTTTAGAAATATAAAAATAATGTTGCAACACTTTTTAGCTTTTCTACCTTTATTTATAGCCCCAACCCCAACAAAACAAACCTTTTACAATATTTATTTATTTATTAGAAATTTTATTAATAAGAAAAAAAAAAGTAGTACTAAGTTTTTAGGACTCTTTCAAGTTTGATTTCATCCAATCAAATAAAATTTAAATATCTTAATTTATTTTATTGTTATAATTAAAATCTAGATTTTATGTAATTTTATCGATTAAATTGATTCGTAACGTCAACTCTTAAAAATAGTTTCACATACCATATCTGATTTGCACAAAGTATTAAAAGTTGAGGTCTCAAATTTTAAATTTTAGCAAGAGTCAGAAAAATATAAATTTATAATTTCATTTTCGAAGAGTCTAAACATTTTTCATTTTTAAGGAGCTAAAGTGTAATTTTACCATATATTAATTTATATTTTTTTATTTATTTATAAGAGAACTAAATTGAAAATTTTCATTTTTGAGTTTGTTTGTCCTTAGACTAGGGTCTGACGAATATGTGTGGACACTTTGTGCAGATATAAATTTTTTTTCAATTTAGTCCTTTTTTAAGAAATGTATATAAATTACCTAATTCAACTACTAATTTGGGTTTTTTTTTTTCATTAAAATAAAGAAATTTGGGTCCATTAAATTTGAGATAATCACCCAAATCAAAACAAATAAATATAATATAATATAATCTCAAAAGATAATATTTGTTTAAAAAATAAATTCTTAGCTCTTAAAATCAAAATCCATTCCTAAAAAGTAGCCTTTGCAAAATGGGAGAGAAATCCATTGCTATCCGTTATCAAAGGGAAGAAACAATTTTGTTTCCAAAAACAAAGCTTCAAAAAACAGAGTTTAAAAACAGGGGAAAAAGCAGAGTCCCTTTACACCACCACCACCTTCTTCTTCTTCTTCTTCTCCTTCTTCACTTCACAAAACACAGAGGGTAGAAGCCATTAAAGGACCAAATCAATGAAGCTTTCAATGCTTTCTCCTTTACTTTTATCGGTCTTTCTTTTTTCTCTTTTGCAGTCTTCAACTTTTGCTGCTAGAAAGGCAAGCAGAGTTTAAAAAATGTCATTCAATTTTCACTTTGATTTTTTAGTTTCTAGTACTAAACATAATTCTGGGTTTTTCTTGGTTTTGTCAAAGTTTCAATCTTTATATGTTCAAAATGTAGCTATTTGTTTCTGTTTTTGCAGTCTTATATAGTGTATTTAGGAGGACACAATCATGGTTTAAATCCCACATCGGCTGAACTTCATCGAGTAAAGAATTCTCATTATGAATTACTGGGTTCATTAGTTGGAAGGTACGTAATTTCATATAATTACATTAAAAAAAATCCTCATTTGATTTTCCCTTTTAGATTTTAATCCTTTTGTTTTCGTATTTACTTTCCCCCACAGCACTGAAACAGCAAAAGAGAAAATTTTTTACTCATACACTCGAAACATCAATGGTTTTGCTGCAATCCTTGATGAAGATGAAGCATCACAGGTTTCAAGTAAGAAAATTTCAATTATTTTTCTATTATATTTCAGTGAGTTATTTTTTGGGCATAATGTTTGAATGTTCATCATTGATGAATGTAGAGCATCCAAATGTGGTTTCGGTTTTTTTAAACAAAGGAAGAAAGCTTCATACAACACGATCATGGGATTTTCTCAGATTAGAGAGAAATGGTGTTATACCTTCGGATTCCCTTTGGAAGAAAGCAAAATTTGGTGAAGACACCATTATTGGAAACCTTGATACTGGTAAAGTTTCAATCTTTTTCCTTTTTTTTCAATCCATTTTTTTGCATGAAATTTTGGGGTATTTTTTATTTGATATTTACACGTTTAAAAACAAATCATTTCTTCAAAATGACACTTGAAAGTTGACTCAGATAATTGGTTTTTGACTCAATAGTTTTCAAATGATCTTAAAAAAAACCAGCTTTTTTCATGTTTTGTGTTAATCTGCAGATAAAATTTGACAGTGGTAGGGTCTCAATAGCTAATGATTTTTGACTATACATGTCATGCTTTTTTGCTTATAATATGTGTGCCACTGTTTGCTTGTCAATGGCTATCATGTTTTGACATATTTTGGTTAAAAAGCAATGCCTTTTTATTATTTATCTGATATAGGTGTCTGGCCGGAATCGAAGAGCTTTAGCGACGATGGGATAGGACCGATCCCATCTCGATGGCGAGGATCGTGTCAACGTGGCGTCGATGATCGTTTTCGTTGTAACAGGTTGATTCTACTTCACTAAAATGAGTTATTTCTTTGCTAAAAATGGGAAATCACAAGTGTTTTTTCTACAAAGGAATCTGCATATACAATGTATTTTCAATCAAAGCCATGTTCAGGTATATATATATATATATATGTATATATGTATAAATGCAATAGCAACCTCAATTATGAGGTAAAGTTTTGAAAGAAAAAAGGGCCCATACTTTAAAGTTTTTCTAAAGGTGTGTAACAGACTCTCCTTTTTTGGGTATGCAATGATAGTGGAATTCATATGTGAATCTCACATTCATGGGGTTTCTTATAAATTAAAATTATTTTGTTTTCAAATTTCTTTTGAACATCATTGCAAGTTCACAAATCTTTCCAAATGATTCCTTTTTGTTATTAGTTATCATTTTCATACCACATGCTTGACCATCAAGTTAAGCTATGATCTTCCAAATACATGAAAAAATCGAATCCAAATCATTTCCAAGTATTTCTTAGAATAGAATACAAGCGATCTTTGCTGTCTTTTGCATCAATGCACATGGCTTTGATTGTAAGTTGATAAAGCCATGGTTTTTAAGGTTGTATTTGTATTTTTTATATTTAAATATATGTATATGAATTTGACTTTCCGTGATTTTTTAAAATACATGAGATGACTTAAAAATTTGTTTTTGAATTATCCGAATCCAACACTTTCGATCCAAGAAACCTATGTCGTCACCAATGTCAATTTTGATAGGCTTTGTATGATGATTACAAATCCTAAAGTATTTCAATCATTGATTCTTGTAGGGATAAAGTGATGACCCAGAATTTTCTTTTTCAATAGTTAATTGATAAAAGTAACAATTTAAGAAAAGAAATATATATATATTTTAAAAAAAAGCAAAAGGGAATAAGGGCATTTCCTTTCTGACTATGATAAAAAAAATATTCTTTTTATTTTCTACTTGATTCTCTCCCCCATAGAAAGCATAAAGTCAAATGCCTATTGTATTTATTCAAAAAAAAAATGGTTTCTTTTGTTAAAAGTTATAAATTTAAAGGTAACTTTGGTTAAAAGTTATCATCAATGGAGCTTATGATTTGTTTTTGTCTTATGGCTGCAACTGTCCCATTGTTAAATATTTCAGGAAGTTGATCGGAGCCAAGTATTTCAA
This sequence comes from Gossypium bickii, assembly GCA_025503065.1. Classification (NCBI taxonomy): domain Eukaryota; kingdom Viridiplantae; phylum Streptophyta; class Magnoliopsida; order Malvales; family Malvaceae; genus Gossypium; species Gossypium bickii. The sequence continues at coordinate 411,780 of CP106721.1, read as the reverse complement.
CCGAGGGTTCGAGGCTTACCTCGGCGAAAAGCTCAACGCGACGTTCAAGACCGTTAGGGACCACGAGGGTCATGGTTCTCATACTCTATCAACAGCCGCTGGTAACTTTGTTAATGGGGCTAGTGTTTTCGGTTATGGAAATGGTACTGCGAAAGGAGGATCGCCTAAAGCTCGTGTTGCAGCTTATAAAGTTTGTTGGCCCCCTGTTAATGGTAACCAATGTTTCGATGCGGATATCATGGCTGCTTTTGATGCTGCGATAAGTGATGGTGTTGATGTGCTTTCCGTGTCGTTGGGTGGTGAACCGGCTGAGTTTTTTGAAGACGGTATTGCAATTGGTGCCTTTCATGCTGTTAAGAAAGGGATATCTGTTGTTTTGTCTGGTGGAAACTCGGGACCGGCTCCCGGAACTGTTTCAAACTTGTCGCCGTGGATGTTTACGGTTGGTGCTAGTACACTCGATAGGGAGTTCACTAGTTATGTTGAACTAGGCAATAAATTACGTCTCAAGGGAGCCAGCCTTGCTGCAGCAACATTGAAATCGAAAACTTCTTATCCGTTGATCAGTGCTGATCGTGCCAAAGCAGCCAACGCTTCAGCTGTTGATGCGTAAGCTTCATGTTTGACTCTGGATTTGTAATTTCATGTTATTTTAATATCATTCGATGAATCGTTTTTCCTTCATGCAGAATCCTGTGTCAACCATGGTCATTGGATCCCACCAAGGTTAAAGGGAAGATATTAGTATGTCTTCGGGGAATCAACGCAAGAACTGATAAGGGAAAGCAGGCTCTTCTTGCTGGTGCGGTTGGGATGATTCTCGCGAACGATGAGAAAAGCGGAAATGAAGTTATAGCTGACCCGCATTTGCTCCCGGCTACTCACTTGAATTACACTGATGGTGTAACAGTATTTGCATACATCAATTCAACCAAGTAACTCTCTTATTTCCATTCTAGTTTGTGGTACAATAATTGTTTATGTTTCACTAATAACTTATGAACATATAGGAACCCTACAGCATATTTAACACCAGTGAAGACACAATTGGATGCAAAGCCTGCACCATTTATGGCTTCTTTTTCTTCTAGGGGACCCAACATGATTGACCTTGCAATCCTTAAGGTAAATTTTCAATGATATAACCGCAGGTATATGTATATATATTGTTTGATTAACAAATTTAATGTTTTCGGTTTTCGGTTTTCAGCCGGATATAACTGCACCAGGAGTAAGTATCATTGCAGCATTCTCTGAATCAGTCGGTCCAACAGAAGACGAATCCGACACACGTAGAATACCCTTCACCTCACAGTCTGGAACTTCCATGTCCTGCCCGCACGTTTCCGGCATCGTCGGTCTTCTCAAGAGTCTCCACCCCGAATGGAGCCCTGCAGCCATAAGATCTGCGATCATGACCACCGCCAGAACGAGAGACAACACTGTCAACCCAATGCTTGATTCAGATGGTAACAAGGCAACCCCGTTCAGTTACGGTGCAGGACACGTGAGACCAAATCGTGCAATGGATCCAGGCCTCATTTACGACTTAACCATCGAAGATTACTTGAACTACTTATGTGCTCGTGGCTACAACCAAACCATGATACAACTGTTTTCAAACAAGCCATTCGTTTGTCCGAAATCATACAACGTTGCGGACTTGAACTATCCTTCCATAACAGTCCCTGAACTCAATGGCACAACCATCATTACAAGGAAAGTTAAGAATGTGGGTGCACCAGGGACATATAAAGCTCATGTTCAATCGCCGGTCGGAGTTATGGTTACGGTCCATCCATCGACATTGAAATTTACAAAGACCGGTGAAGAGAAGAAATTCGAAGTGAGGTTAAGACAGAGTAGTAAAGAAGTGGATGCAGAGGGAGGTGTAGGGTATGTATTTGGGGTATTGAGATGGTGTGATGGGTACCATTATGTGAGAAGTCCATTGGTAGTGAAACGTAAGTAGAAATTTTTTGTTGTAATTTTTAATTGGGGGTTTGATTTTATCGTTATTATTATTAGCATTCCATTCTTTTGGGGGGGAAAATTTAGAAAAGGAAATGCCAAATGTAATAACGTTGCAAATAAGAAATTACATACAAGCATGATTCATATTTCTCTCTTGCAAAATTGTAGTTATCAATCAATAGGATAATTTTAAAATCGATTTTTTGAATTTGGGTTATTTTAAGTTTAATTTTCGGTTTGGGTTATGATATGTTTGCCGTATAAGATTTCAGATATATTACAACTTAATTTAACAATTACCATTCTAATTAAGATTGAAATTTCAAAATTTGAAATGTACGAAATAATTTTAGAGAGACTAAATCTACAACTTAAGCATGACATAGGGACTAATAGCAAGATTTAACCTAACAATAAGTGTGAGGATGACAACAAAATAATAATAATTATGAGGTGAAAAGGTGGATTTGATCTAAATATTTCGAATTGATGAACAACTCAATCAAAGACTATAGTATTACAAGTGGACCAATAATTCAATCGGTTTGCCTAGAAGCAGCCACCCTTGAAAGAGTGCGTAATACCTCACTGATCGAGCGCTCTTGCGCCAAAGATGAATGGGGCTAAGTGATCTGTCAAAGCTATGGGATGTAAAAATAAGTGATCTGTCAAAGCTATGGGATGTAAAAACGCATTAGTAGGGGGAAGTACTCGCGTGAGCGGGAGTAGATGAAGCGGAAGCGAGAATGTCGGCTTGAGTAACGCAAACATTGGTGAGAATGTCGGCTAATATTTTACTATTTTCCTATAGGGCACTTGTCAACTCCCTGACTTTGCTTATGGAGTCCAAAAACTCCACTGATAGTGTACCATATAATTTTGCTTATTTTAAATGATTGTTAGATTCAGTGCTAAGAATGGTTAAATTCTTAGTGGTTAAGCCTGTCTGCATCATGGTGTATGAACGAAGTGTTACAATGAAACACTTTGAGTATTCCAATAATCGAACCCAAGAGAGATCGGACAATAAATTGACTAACAATCATAACACATGCAACTAAAAAGTCTAGCTAGCTAATCACTAAGCATTATAGTATGGCAAATCATCATCATCAATGTAATTAATTAAATACACTAAAAATATTAAAATAAATATTTCTCAACAAATGAAAAAAATTAAAAAATATATACATATACTTAAATAACATTAAAATAAGTACAACTTAGCAAACAAATACCTCTAAAATAGTAGCAAAATTAATAATAAAATAATAGTTATACAATATCTAAACGATATCAACAAAATAGTAGTAATATAATAGTGAAATAATAGCAAAATAATTTTTTTTTTTTGCAAATTCCGGTTGAGCTCGGGTAAAAAAAAACTACTCGAGGCTTGATTTGATTAGAAAATTAGCCTTATTTTTTTGTCCAAACCCATTTTATTAATCTATATTTTTACTTAAATTCTCTTACTTTTCGGGTCGACCCGGCCGTAGACAATTCTAGTTATATACTTTTGTTGAAATTATAAGGGTCTCGTTTATACAATAACCCATTTACAATTACAAGCCTGTGGGCTACCATTACAAACTGCTATTTGAGACAAAAAGGGAGTCCTTTTAATCAAAAGCCCAATCTTGAAAGTACAAAATTCGTATGCCGCTCAGAGGGTTTTAGGTTTTTAAGCTTTTCCTTTTCTTGGTTGCCTTGCCTGCGGCTACTTATCGCCATCTCTGCTTCTTTCCAGGCTCCACTCAACCTCGATCGAGGTCAAAGGAAACTGCTTTTCACTGTAATCCAAATCCATTCCAGGTCAGCTAAACCTTCAATTTCTTCTATGTTTCTTGATTTTCAATTCGAATTATTTGGGATTCATTTATATGTAACTATGTTTCCAATATTTTGTGTTTTTGATTTTGGGTCTCTGCTAGATTTGTTCTTTTTTGGGTTTTGAATTCTTTTTATTGTTATGTTTAGTTAATCCTTGAATTTATGTTGTTTAGAGATGGTGGACTTAATAGAAATAATATAGCTGATGTAATTAGAATATTACTAGAATAATTTATTAGAGGCATGTTTGAATAATTGATAATAATTAGGAAAATTTTATTTTAAAAAATAAGAACAAAAAAAAAAAAAAAAACCAAGGATGAATATGAACCAAAATATAATGAATTAGCTCATTTGTTGATGTAATTGATGATGCTATTTCTTTTACTTTGTAGTTCAATTATAAATTGAACCTGTTGTAATTTTTTGCTATTCAGATTCCAATTTGCTTGTGTTGTAATAACATAAAGATGTCGACTGAAGCACCAGCCACCATGGAGATCGAAACCATGCCTTCCGAGCCTAAACCCGAGTCAAATCCTTTACCCCCAAAGCCAAAATTTGAGCCTCTTAAGGCACACGAGATGTCAGATGGTCGAGTCCAATTCAGAAAGGTTTCTGTTCCACCTCATAGGTATTCACCTCTCAAGAAATACTGGATGGATATCTATACTCCTGTTTATGAACAAATGAAGATCGACATCCGTATGAATCTCAAAGCTCGTAAAGTAGAACTGAAAACACGACAAGACACGCCCGACATTAGTAACCTACAAAAATGTGCAGATTTTGTCCAAGCTTTCATGTTGGGTTTCGATGTTCCGGATGCCATTGCTCTTTTGAGATTAGACGAGTTATATGTCGAGTCATTTGAAATCAAGGATGTGAAAACACTTAGAGGAGAACACTTGTCTCGTGCTATAGGAAGGTTGTCGGGAAAAGGCGGTAAAACGAAGTTTGCTATTGAGAACGCTACAAAGACTAGGATCGTCATTGCCGATACTAAGATTCATATATTGGGATCTTTTGCTAACATCAAGATTGCTAGGGATTCACTTTGTAGCCTCATTTTAGGTTCACCTGCTGGTAAGGTTTACTCTAAACTTAGACAAGTTAGTGCTAGATTGGCTGAAAGGTTTTGATTCTTTGTTATTTGTAATATGTTTTTGAGATTTTGTTATATGGATTTTTAAGAGTAATTTAAAACCGTTGAAAAAGGAAAAAAAAAAAAAAAAACGAAGAACGTGATGTTCTTTAGGGAGTTATTTGAGATGAAAGTTTTGATAGGTAGGCATTTGAGTGAAATGAATGTTATGTAAAACTATCATTATAATGTCCCTTTTTTGAATTTATTCTATTTGAGTTCAGTTTGATTGTGTTCGATTTTCGATGCTCGAGTTTGAGCTTGAGTTCGAACTCGTTTCATTTGTATGCGTTTTACGGGCCATGAGGATTAATTTTTTCGGAGTTTGTTATTGCCCTTTCCTAACAATGTCTTTTATAGGGGCTGAACTTGAGTTTTCTTTCCGAAAATTATGTACAATTGATAGATTGAGAAGTATTAAATTGTTACTGTTTTATTTTGAAAGGACCAATTTGCTCAAAATCGAAATTGAAATAGACTAGAAATATATTTTTACCAAAACTGAAATAACATCTTCATTGAACTTTATCATGTTAAAATAAAGAAAATAAAAATGGAATAAAAGTTTCAATTGAGGAAATAAGAGTAGCTCAAGTTTTGCTTTAAAAAGTGTAAAAGTCAATATTATTTCTAAGAATGAAAAATGGAAAAGATCATCTTCAACCTCCAAAGAGAATCCCAGCAGCCTGTTCTTCATTGCCATCACAGAATTTCAAAGCTTCTACCACTATTTCTCTTGCAAATCCCAACTCAACAAGCTTTGCAACTTTGGCCTCAAAATCAGGTCTCTGCAGGAAAATGAATTTAACTCTCGATTTTGCGACAATATAACATTGCAACTAATTTCTTCAGGTTACCAGGGGCGAAGCTAAGAAATTGTTTTAGGGAGGCCAAAAACGAACAAAAAATTTTTTGAAGCGCAAAAGTGTAATTTTACCATTATATTAACTTGTGATTTCCTAAAAACTACATGGATTATATAAGCAAATTTTCATTTGGTCAATAATTTGGGATATCTGGTACAATTAACTGTAAAAGAATTGTTCAGGAGAGGCATACCTTTGTTATGTCACCATGTGCACCCCCTAGGGAGCAAAGAAGGAAACAATGTTAGAATGAGAACAAGAATCACTTGCAGAGGGATTTCATAGCACCTCTTTCCGAGCGATATATCAGTGCCGGTACGTACATACGTACGTGTTATATATCAGTTAAACATTAAGCTCAGGATGAATTTACAGAACAAAAGCAAAACAACATGATGGGATGCCGAATACTGACCAGAAGGTTGACCTCCGGATTGCACATTAGCATTCTTCTCTGTTGTTCCTGTTGTAATCTAAAGAATCACAAAAGATCAGTCGAAAAAATGCAACTGCATGAAGCCACGAACTGATGTACAGATAGGAAAAAGACTTACAGCAGGGCCCGAGCTCGATGCATGCTTCGAATGCCTTTCTTCGTCAAGGAAGTTATAAGGGATATCCTTTTCTAAAAAGAGTAAATACTCGATTAACTTACATTACAAGAAACGAAATCCAATAGCACAAAGTCCCGAAAAAGATCGACATCAACGACCCCATGGTCACTAACCTTGCAAAAATGGTACAGAAACTTCTCCTCCTCCCACTCTAAGAACATTTTCCTTCAAATCGATAATACACTGTGTACGAACCGCACTAGTCAGAATTATCGATACGTAAGGATATTAAGTAGAGACAAAGCTACCTGGTGTTTACGGAGCATATCCAATCCAAAGAGAAACTCCATGTTGGGAGAGTCCAAAACCACAAAGGAGCAAGGGAAAAATATATTTCCAATCTACGATAACATAGAATAAATGAAGAAGTCGAATGCAGCATTAAGCATAACGAGTGTATATACATGTAATGTTCATACTAGAAAACAAGTATGCAATCGTACCTTGATTGGAGCAACATGTATTCTTCCGAGAATCTCCGATTGGCCGACCCCATGAGCAATACCTTTATATCGTTGATCTAAAAGCCTTAGCAATCTACGAAGAGACAAGTAAAATAGCATTCAAACTGGCATACTTTTCTCCTACGCAAGGAAGGACGGAGTCATGGAGAGGAATACTTATTGCACATACCCACATCGTTCGGCACAGCTTTTCGAAATTATAGTCGACTGTGCGCCACTATCAACAAATGCCTTCACAGATTATCAAAGTAACAAATTTAATGAATTTATGAAGTACATAACAATGACCCTTTGTTCGATTCTATACAATACCGGCCACCGTCTTTACCTTTAACGGGACACCATTAACCTCCATGTCAACATACAACATAACCACCCTTGCAAAACCTTCAGGATTATGTTCCAAGGCAGCAGCCCAGTTCTCATCAATTCCTTTCTGCATCACAAAGAGCATAGCTAGCCACCGGAAAAACGAGGGATATGCATATGGATACGACCACCTTTGTTAAACCATAAATAGGTTCCAATTAAGTTAGATTAGTAGAGAAAACTAACCTGTCGTATGGCAGCTTCGATTTTCTTTTGTGCTTCAACATCGAAAGGATCAGCTTCGAGAAGAGCCTATAGAGTAAAATCAAATAAGTTTATAATAAGTATTGGCTCTTTTTAATGCTATCAAGTCGAGATATAACTATAGGCGTAGACCGGTAGGACAAGATACTTACAAGCTCCTCCAACTCTTTTTTTCGCAATTCCGATCGTTGTTGATGACGTGCCCGTAGAATGTCTTGTAGTTTGTTGAGATCGTCCCCGAGAATAGCTTGTGCGAGTTCCGGGTCAGCTTGAAATATCTGTCCGATTACATTAGAATCACGTCGAATCTGTTGTTGGAAAACTCCAGGGTTCACAGCAGATCCATCAAGATTGAAGTTCAAATCGTTAGTGGATTCTCTGCAACGTGCAAATGATACATATCTTTATCAGGATAGAAACTGCATTAACATCTTGTAATAGGCATCTAGAGTCCCTTGTTCTACGAGTCGGGTTGCGCTTTACTTTTTTTATTCAAAAAAATGGACAAAATTAATTTTTGTATATTAGATCAAAGAGTATTTATAAGCTAAACGTTGGTCTCCATACGTCAGTATGAAATACACACAAAGAACCAAACGAATAACCGATGCATAATTTACCTAGAACCAGAACTTGGGACCATCATAATTAAATCATGATCTTTAACACCCAATGCACTCAATTTCTCAAAGTCCTGAATTTCCCTTCCATGATAAAGAAGTTGTTGCTGTTGTATAGGCAAATTTGTCTGCCATAAACCCAAACAAAGTCATAATCAGCAGAAGCTGAGCATCAAACTCAACTATCAAAACTCTAAAAGCACCATGGAAGCCCTTATACTAATAAAAAAAATACTAATAGGCTCTTTGATCTAATCCACAGTAAATAGATAAGGCACCCAGAACTCTAATACACAAATACATACATAAGCAAAGAGAGCATATATATATATATATATAACCAAAGGGTTCTCGCACTGACCTCCACTTCCAACAAAGCTTTCAAATTTTCAACCTATAAAAAACAGGAAAAGAATTCAACAAAGAAATAGGAATGTATGATAATAATAAAGAAGGGATAAAAGGGTACTTAACAGATTCATGAGGATCAACGTCTAAATTGAGGATCTGTTCATCAGCCGTCATTACAGTAATTCTCATCCTTGTTCTTTCTTCTTACCTGTTGGATTTTAATGCAAAGGAAAGACAAAAAAAGGGCAAGGCTTTGTTTCAATTGGACTTCAAGTTATGACATTGATTTTCTGGTTTGTTCTGTGAAGCTGAGAAACAACAATATGCAAATCATTGTGTAGAGTTAAGTGTTTGCTTACATTTCTCATTGTTTGTTAGGATTTTAATGAGGTCCAACCCAAGAAGCTCAACTGATGCTCGAATTTAAAATTTAATCTTTTCACTTTTAATTTAGCATAATTTGGTCATGTATATATGAATAGATAACACTATTAGTCAATGTCATTAAAGTGGATTTTCTTTTTACAAATATTTGATTACATTGTCAAATCATGTAAAAATCTAATCAAATAATAAATTTATATTTCGATCAAGCCTTTAAGGTTGTTTTTTAAAGGCATAATGACAAATATAGTCCTTAATGTTTACATTTTTTATCAATTTGACTCTTATTCTTTTCTTTAAGCTAAATTGATTCCTTAGCCTTTTAAAAAAAGTCGATTTGACCATTAACCTTTAAAAAAAATAGTTGAATTGTTGTTTTCTTAATGAAAATACTTGTTAAAATGTTAAATTTTTAAGCATGTCAGTATACATTGCAATCCATGTATACTTCATGCTATTTTCTTCAAAATTTTAATGAACTTTTTTTATTTTTTTAAAAATAATTTTATACTTTATAAATTATTTGTTGACATGACATATAAGATAAACAGTGTCATGTAAGCATGAAGTACACATAAACTACTATGCAAGTTGTCACGTCAACATTATTAAAAAATAATGTTTTAATCAATGTTTCCATTTTAAAAAAAAAAAACTATCTGACTCTTTTTAAATAGTTAAGGGTCAAATTTAGCTAAAAAATATAAATATTAAAAGCTAAATTTATCATCATGCCTTTTAAAAAAAAATATTCACTCTCATGGCAACGACTAATAGTATTATCCATTTAGATCTACTAATAACATTATAAAAATAAAAAAGCCAAATCATTCTAAATTAAAGTAGAACGATTAAATCCCGAATTTTCACATAATATATCAGACTAAACAACTCACTTTGTTTTGTGGGGAGGCAAGTATAATTGATATTGACTTGACTCTATCAGAATTTAAATTTTGTATCATTTCATCTTCGATTTAATTTAGAGTTTCGGATCAATTTAGACAGGATCATTTGAGTTTATTAATTAGATTACTTTAGATTCAAATTATTTGGGGTTTTGTTATTTAGATATGTAAGGTGGGGGATTATTGTGATAAAGAGTTGGATAACTTATGACACACATAAAAGTATTGCTTGAGAATCTTTATATCCAAAGTGCATGTTAACATTGATGATGAGAATCAGTGATAAATTCAAGCAGGCAACCAAGCAAACTATCTCATATGAATAGTTTAAGAAATTGAAGATGGCCCCATTTTGACATCCCTCTTACTTCACAATTTTATTTTATTAAAAAATATAAAAAGATAAAAATACCCCATAATAATATGTATTTCTTTGTAAGAGTAAGAATATTTTAATAATTTTTAAATTAAACTGATACTCAATTTAACTCGTGACACCGATACATTTTAGAATATGCAATCCGTTTTAAGAGACAGAATATGCACTCTTTTCCCTTCAAAAATAGCACCATGGGCTTTTCTTTTTCTTTAGGGCACAGAGGATCTCCCATGAATCTAAAGCCAATGCAATGAGTGACAGCATTAATGCTCATGAAATTGACATTCTTCTTTAAAGAATAAAAGAATATTAATTTAGTATACAATTCATATTGTAAACAAATATCACTTAATGCTTAAATAAAAACATAGCATGTTTGTTAAGGTTGGTGGTATAGTTGTTTTGAGATGTGACTCTTCTACCACTCATTCGATAAATTTTCTTAATTTGGTACCTAAATTTTTTAGACTCAATTTGGTACTTGAATTTATTTTTTTTTCTAATTTTGTATTTAAATTTATTAAATATTATACAAACCATGCAAAATACTGACAGTATTAATTTTTTTTATTATGCTATAAAAATATTGTTAGTATGCTTAACGAATGAATATTAAATAAGAAAAAAAATTCAAAACCCCAAATTTAAAAAAAATTATTATTTTCAATCAATAAAATAATTAATTAAACAAATAAAACTAAAAATAAGTGAACATATAAAATACAAAAAAATATCATACTATTTGTCACATATAAATCATACATTAATTATTTTTACTACCTCGTAAAAAAAATATTGTTAATACATTGAAGTAATTTGTAAAAATTTGACAAGTACCAAATCAAAAAAAAAAAAAAAATCATGTACCAAAGATTAAATACCAACTTAAAAAAAAATGTTAAATTTAAGTACCAAATACATATTTTTATATATAATTTTTCTCTAATTTTTAAATTAAAAAAACGCGACTAAATGCTTCTGCAATTATTGGGTACTCTTAAAAATGTATAATTTTTTAGTGAATTATAAGAATGATTAACTTAACTCGAATCCAGACTATCTGAAACGGTAAACACCCTAATCATCGGGTTAACATAAAATTTAGGATGTAATTTATAATTGTTAGTTGCTGCTTTGATGACTGATGACCTAATCTTGAACATTATTAATTAATTATTATTAATTATAAAAATAATATCAGATCCAAAATTCAGCATCATAATAAAGGGAGTAAAACCAGAATTAGAGGTTAAAAAATGGGGGGTTTAAGGCAAATCTTCAATCTTATTTGTAAAATAGGATTGAAATTTATAGTGTAAAAATGAATTTCAAACACTACATCTAGAGACAATAAGATAATCATATAAACAACCAAATAAGAATGGAATTATAGCAGATAAAATCCCAACAATGAAATTAGAAAGGAGGAGGAGCTGCATAACCCAAGAAAGGTCTTCCACAAGAAGAAGACAATTTAGGATCACAATAATCTTCATGGAATGTATCTTTGAGCTTGTGAAACCCATTCTTGAAAACCCCAAAGCCGAACAGCAGCCCAATCGCAACCACGACTAGAATCAAACAAGTGCACAGCATGCATACTCTCCCACAACACATCTTCTCATCCACAGCCAAATAAAAAGGGGGAAAACTTTATAGGTTTCTTTTTTTGGGGGGGGGGGATTTATGGTGTTTATAAAGAAAAGGAAGGGATATATGGGTTGGGTTTTTGGATCTGAGAAGGATGAAAACGTGAAATGGAAGGGAGAAAAGGACTGGATGAAAAATACTTGGACGTTAGGGGGATTGAAGAGGAAGAAGAAGGTGAATTTGGCTTAAAAGGTAAGCAATAAAAAGGGGATTTTGTGAGAGAGATTCTTGCTTTGCTTGTTTCCCTTTTCTTTACCCTTTTAACTAACTACCAATTCCTTATCCAACAACCCAACATGCACAAATTTTTATTTTGCTTTCATGATTTGACCTAAATGTTCATGGGCCGAGCCAGATTTATATCGAATCGATATCATTATGGGTTAGGTTATCCGGCTCGGCCTGTTGGTCTATCTGAAAAATAGGAGAGTTCGGGTAAAAATATAGGTTCGAAATATGGATTTGGGCAAAAAAACGAGGCCCGTTTAGAAAACGGGTCAAGCCTCGGGTAAAACTTTTTTGGCCCTAACCCAGCCCGGCCCGGCCCGAATTATATATTAAATATATATTTGATTTTTAATCAAATACACTTTTTAAATTTACATTTATTTATTTATTTATTTGTTTTAATATTTGTTTTAAAATTTTTTATTTAATGAAAAAAGCTAAAAAAATTAAAATGGGCCGAGCTCGGGTTTATCATTTTTTTCGAGCCGAGCTTGGATAAATTTTTAGGCCCATATTTCGGGTCGGGCTGGGCTCGGGCTTAAAATTTTGTCTAAGCCCGGCCCGGCTCATGATCACCTCTAATATCGTTGCTAAGCATAATATTAATATATTTTATGAATTGAACTTTGCTTACACGAAAAGGACCATATGTTTTGGGAGGATTTTTGGATTGGGTTTGTTTGTATTGTGGGATTAGGCCCCTCTTTTTCCTTGGTTATTATGAGATGGGCTTTAAGATTTCAAACTCTCGAACTCGCCTCGTTTTGATCCGATCTGATTTTATATTTAAAGGTGGTGAAGAGTTATTTAGAAAAATTATTTTGTGGAGAGAATGCTATCTATGATCAGATTATTAGACCGAAGAGGAAGAAGGTCTCGGGTGCGTATAATACAACATTATTGGTATGGGTTGAAGCAATTGAATTTAGGCCTAAAATCTATACATATATTATTAAAGATTAAAATGTGCTTCAAATTTATGTAGTCTTCACTAATTTGGAATTTAGCCTCTCAACTTTTCAGATTTAAAAATACAGGTCCTCTTGTTAACTCTATTAAAATTCTTTTATTAAATTTAGGTTCATTACAATATAGTTTTTCTTATTGTATGACTACCAAAGTGAGTATTTGTTTATTAGTAAATTTAATAGGAGAAGTTTAATGAGGTTAACTATTGAAGTAAAATGTTGAAATATGAAAAGTACATAAATTAAATTCTAAGTCCATGAAAGTACAAGGACTAGTAGCACATTTTGACCATTATTAAATTATGCATAATATTATTTATTAATAAATATAAACCCAATAACTTAAATCAACTATACATATATTAAATTTATTTTTTAAAAAAATACAAAATATATCAAATGTGTTTTCTTAATTATACTAATCAACTTAATCATGTTTCATATGTAATTAATCTGCTAAAGTTTAATATGAATTAAAACTTGATTAAGTCGTAATATTAGTTGTAGTGTAAGGGTGGGTTTGGATGGGCAGTGTGTTTACCTGCGGTTAGTGTAAAAACAGCGGTGGCGGTGATATTAGATACTGTAGTGATACTGTAGCATGAGACAAAAAGTAAGCTAAACGCACCGCACCACACTCATCGCCCATTCAAACCCACCCTAAATCATAGATCCAAAACTTGAACTAAATTGAAAGAAGACGAATTTAGGAATTTATAAGTGATTTGTGGATTTAGAATGTGAGATATTATATGAGAGGACTTAATTGGTTAAGTAGTAAGACTATAAGAAGGAGGACTTAGTGAGCTATTTGACAAGGAGAGGAAAAAGGGCTCTTACTAGTTTGAATGATAGACAAAGACAACATATCTGAAATTTGCCTCTCCAATTCAGTCTTCTAGTAATAAGGAAATCTGTAGGGCCTGAGATTTATTGGTTAGGCATCTGGCTTGAGAACAGTGGCATGATCATGGCTCCTTACTGGTGGCATCCCTTTTGGCTCTTCAAACACATCAGAGTAATCATTTAACAATTTGTTTAAATCATTACGAATTTTTGTTTCAAGTTCTTCTAAAGTAAGCATATACATCTCCCCTGTCATCTATGGATCTTTTTCTGCTATTTTCTGCAACTTCTCCCCAGAAATGGTCTTCAATCCAGGATTCTTTTGGCCCCCTTTTAAGGTTATATTCTGCCCTTTCCACTGGAAACTAAGATTTATAGCATTGAAATCCATAACCACTGGACTAAATTGCCTCATCCAATCAACCCCAAGTACCATATCACTCCCTCCTAGAGAAAGTACTCTCAAATCATGTTCAAAAGGTTGTCCCTGCATGTACTAGTTTAATTGCTTGCATTTTGTTGTGCTAAATGGCTCCTCACCGTTGGCCACTGTTATTGTCAAAGGATGAGTTCGCTCTAATTCAACTCCTTCCTTGGCCCACTTGGGGGCAATAAAGTTGTGAGTGTTTCCACTATCAATTAAGACATTGATAGGCCTCCCTTTAATAGATCCTTAATATTCTGAGTGTGCTATGTCCAACACTCCCTATCAAGGCATTAATAGATATCTCCAATGTTCCATCATTTCTTTTTCTTCAGTTGCTACCTCCTTTTCCTCCATTATTTCTTCTTCCATGGAATTAAAATATTTAACGTTGCATTGATGGCCGGGAGTAAACTTTTCTCCATACCTAAAACTGAGGTCATTGGCTCTTCTATAATCCAAAAAAGATTTTCCGTTTTGGGAACTGACTTGGTTTGATTTCTAAGGTTGGGAAAAGTCCTTTGAGGAAAGGTTAGGGTGAGGGTTTGGTTGAATTTGGTAATCAATCTGTACTGACATTTCATGCAATTTAGCTTGCCTGGCAGCAGTACCAGCAGTAGCTAAAGAAGAAGGCTTATTGGCCTTAACCCTGTGTTTAATTTCTTCCTTCAATCTACTGATGAAGCTGGATACAATATAATTTTCTTCCAGGTGAGGGTTATACTGAAGCATAAATGACCTTAACTCTTAAAACTTCTTCCGGTAATATTCTACAATACTCTGTTGAACTAACTTGTTGAATTCCTCAACTGCATCTGCACAGGTCCTATCACAAAATCTCTGACAAAGATCTACAACAAATTCAGGCCAAGTAGTTCGATGCTTTTGCAAAATATAGCCATCATACCAAGTCTCTGCCATTCCCACCAAATACATGGAAGCAATATCAACCTTCAGATCCTCAGCTACAGAAAACACTGAGAAATATCTTTGACATTTCTTGACCCACCCCAAGGTTATTAGCAGTAGCAGCGTTGTTATTTTGATTTGTTTCAGGATTTGGGTTCAGATTGGGAATTTAGTTTGGTTCCCCAAGTTGGAAGGTATATCTTTCATGCTCATCTATAACAATGACTTGTATTGGTTATTTATTTATTTATCTGCTTTTGATTAGGTATTAGTAGCTACCTGATTCATGTTGTTTCTTTGTGTTTCAGGTGTATTGGAGGAGGATTCTTCACCCTTTTTGGTCAATGACTCCAATATTCTACTAATATATCTCTGTGTTTCTACAAATGTGGCATCGATACTACTTTTTTGCTCTTCCCACCACTTAGGAATTTTGGTTTCATTTTGCAGGCTTTCTAATTGTTCCTGCACCATTGTATTTACTCATGCAACTGTGTGAATCTAGTGCCCTCGGCTCCCACCATAGTGTTCACCTTTTTTTGCTTTCCTAACTCGACTAGTGAATCTTTGTTGGCTCTGGTTGTCATAACCTTGGCAGTGACAATGAATTTTATAAAAGAAATGGAGAAGAAGAAGAAGAAGAAGAAGTTTGATAATTTCATTCATAAGGAAGATTAATCATAACATACGTACTAACATTTCTTTGTTAGTACCTCATGATGGTGCCATGTGTTACTTGCTGTGGTCGGATCCAGAAGATGTCGTCGATGGTTGGGCTTTGAGTCTGCGTGGTGCAGATTTCCTCTTCGGTAGCACCAACATTTCTTTGTTCAACCACACCAACAACATCGACTATATATGTCGTATCCATCAGTTGGTCATGGAAGGGTACAGATAGATGTTGAATAACCAAATAGTCACCATCTGGTCAGCTCCCAATTACCGCTACAGGTAAATGATTTTTTTGTCTTTCCTTGTGCCATTTAGTGGTTGGTTGGTTCATGGTGGTGATGATGCAAATATGGTAACGTTGCTGCAATTTTGGAGGTGGATGAGAATCTCAACAAGCAACTTCGGGTGTTTAAAGCAGCACCACATGAGGAAATGTGTTACAATATGAAGTTTGGTCTACGTTTTAGTGGTATCACATATTTATTATCGTTTTCAAGGTTTATATCATTTATCAATTTTATCTTTATTCCTTTTTAGTTAAATTTAGCTCTCAATTTTTTTAAAAAAAATCGGATTAGACTATTTTTTTAACGAAAATACTAACTAAAATATTAAATCTTTAAACATGCTAGCTCACATGACAATCCACGTATGCTTCAAGATGTGTGAAAATTCATCACGCAAGTACACGTGCCGAATCAAGTAATAAAGTAATAACAAGATGTCGTTCCCACGCGCACCAAATTATAAGTTGCTAAGTACAAACTATTCAGTTTTATCTAATCCAAACCAAGAAAATAAATTATAGTTACTTTTAAAATTAAACTAAACAAGTTAAAGATATTTTATTAAACCAAAACAATGAAAATTACTAAGTTTCTCAATTAATTTTAAGATTTTGGGACTCCAACTTCACCTATTTTAGTTAATCAGTTATCTCTCATTCAATTGTTCAATCTATGAAATTACTAACCCAAGATTCAATAGCATTAACTAGACCTTTTGAGTATCTAGCTAAGTTAATCCCGCTTCCCCACTAGCTATATTCCTACGCTAGGCAAGTTGGGCTGAGCCACTAGGGATAAACCTATTGGGTTGATAAAGGGCATCATGTATATTCCTTTCCTAGCCACAAATTAACTTATTTATTTGCACAACTAAAGATAATCCTAGTCTATTAAGTCTAGATATAAACCTTAATTTTCTCTTCCAGGACAAATTAAAATTATCAAATTACCGCAACTTGGTGATCAGGTAACCAGATTAAATAAGCACAAGATTGAATAGATAATTAACAAAAATCAAAACAATTGAAGAGAGAATAAGTTAATTAACTAAAAATAGGATCCGTCATCGTTTCAAGAAAATTAAGTTTAGTCTTGTTGATTTGAGAAAATCACACACACAAAAAAGATTCACAACATACTTGCATCGATACAAAGTAAAAGGCAATAATCTAGAGATAAAAATAATTATCGAATTGATTTCGAGCAGTATGGATCTCTTTTTCTTCTCATCTTTATAAGCTTGAAATTGTTTCTTAGCCTCCAAGTTTATTCTCTTACTCTTTTTCCCCTCTTTTCCCTTAAATCACGTCACTACTTAATTTTAAGGTTTTAATCGTTCTGCTCCACCGGACATAGAATTATGGTGGAGTGGATTGCTTGCTATTTGAAAATTCTAAAATAAAGATTGTGCTCCACCGCACTGAAATCTGGTGGAGGCAAAAGACTTCTCTTGATTACTTTTTTACTCTATGATCCAAGCCTTCCGTTCTTCATTCAAAACCTACAACGTACAGAGAAAAATAGCAAGTAATCCAAAATAACTCTAAAAATGATTAAAAAAAAACATAATTAATCCGAAAAACTATAAAATGCACTAAAAATTAATCTAAATGATAAAATTACCTCTTAAAATGCTATAAAAACTATACTAAAACAACTCTAAATATGAGAGTTGTCACTTCACTCTATTTTTTTTAATTTTATGAATGTTTTATTTTTTCAATTTTCAAATATTAATTTTAAATTATTTTTTACGTGGCATATAGACAAATAGTACTATGTCAATATAAACTACATGTGGACTGACACACGAGTTGCCGTTTCCATTAAACAAACGATTTGACTCCTTTTAAAAAGCTAATGGTCAAAATTAACTTAAAAAAGAATAGGAGCAAAATTGACAAAATATGTAAATGTTTAGAGTTAAATTAACAAAAAAAAAAATCAAATTTGTCATTTAAACCAATTAACTTGAAATTAAATCTATTTCAATCGAATTTGATTATTAAATATAAAAAAATTGACTCCTTTTGAAAGGCTAATGGTCAAATTTAGCTATAAAAAAAAAAGAATTACATCAAAATTGACAAAAGATGCAAACATTGAGAGCTAAATTGACAAAAAAAAAAAAACGGACTTGTCATCTAAACCAATTAACTTGAAATTAAATCTAATTCAGTCGAATTTGATTATTAAGTATACAATATTTGAATCTAAATTTGGAATGACCCAAACTGAAAATGATTCGAAACTAAAATAATTCGAATATTAGATAACTCGTCTCTAAAAACTCGTATGATCTAAACTTAAACTGATCAGAACTCAAATGAGCTAAATTGATGAGTAGAAAGGCATACATTAGATCCAAGTTGATTTGACGGTTAATGTCAAAGATTAAAGAAAAAAGTTATTTGAATTTTGGGTTGTAGATTCGTGACATCGAAAGTTTTTTCATGAAAAAACTGAACTATAAAACAGAAGGGAAAATAGAACTTTCGATTGGTGCAGACAGTGCAAACAGGGAAAGCCATATAACATCAATTTTAACAGCCAAGTAACTTAAATGAAAACTTTTGAATAGTTTAGTGACCAAATCGTAACTTTTTTTAGTTAAGTGACTAAAACGAAAACTTACATATAGTTTAATAACTAATGGTGTAGTTTACCCTTTTTGTAATTGTTAATATACTTTTAAAAGTAAGGACCAAATCGACACAACTATAAATAATGAGGGTAAAAGAGTTATTTTATATTTTTTATAACAATCAAATCAACCATTTTAACGGCAAAACAGAAGGACCAATATTTTCAAATAAAAAAATATAATAACTAAATGTCTTAAAATTAAAGTATAGAGGACTAAAACCATAATTAAACCTATAATATTGGGCTTTTGATTGGCAGGCATATGGGCTACAATTAAAAAAAAAAAAAAGAACTCCTTTAATCAAAGCCCAAATTTGGAAGGACAGTTTTGTGGTTATTCATCTTCTTGGTTGCCTGCTGTTAGTTATCGCCATCTCTGCTTCCTTCCAGGCTCCATCCAGCGTCTATTGAGGCTTCACTCCTTTTTAAAGGGACAAATATTCAGTGTACCCAAACTGAGCTTTATCTCTTTTGAAGGACGAATTAGCCTTCCAAATCCAATTCAGGTCAGCTCTATCTTTGATTGCTTCTATATTTCTTGGTTTTCAATTCGAATAATTTGGGATTCATTTATATGTATTGATGTTGCAATTTTTGTTTTTAATTTCGTGTCTATGCAAGATTTTTTTTCTTTTGGGTATTGAAGGTTTTATTGCTGTGTCTAGTTAATCCTTGAATTATGTTGTTTGGAGATGAATTTAGTCAAATTAACATAATTGATACCATTAACACTATTCTTTTAGATTTAGTGTCTTAGAGGCATGTTGAAAAAAAATAAAACATGAGGTGTGTTGAGAGGAATCGGCTAGAGAAGTCTTTGAAGTGGTAGCTGTCGACCGGACCCTCGAACAGTGGAGGTGTTATGCTAAGTGGTAGCCCAAAAATGCTAAAAACATTTCCTTGGTGGATTAGGCGCTGCAGTCAAACTCTGTAAACTCCTTTGGGTTTTCCTTGGAGTAGGGAGACAAAACACGGGTTTAAAACCGAGCATAGACACCCGGGCACAATACCTCCATTGTTTGAGGGTCCGATCAGCTGCTCGGTGGATGGTACTTCAAAGACTTCTCCCGAAAGAGAGCCAACCCTTCAACAAGCTGCGATATATATGAATTATACTAATTAATTTTAACAAAATATGATAAATTTTTATTATAATTATGGAAGTTAAAATAAATTATGAGTTAGTTTTAAAAAACAAAAGAAAGAAAGAAAAGCAAATGGTAAAGTCATTATTCTTATAATAAGCATTCTTTTTAGATGATGGACATGATAATCTCAAACTATTTTATCTATATAACCACTGTTTTAGTACTGTTGAGAGAAAAATCATACACCAAAAAGGAAATAATTACATGATATATTACCTTTTCAATTATTTTTAGAAAATAATCATATATATTTGTTCTAGATAAAATGATAAATTTCTATTGATGAATATATAATGGCATTTCAAAGGAATCAAGACAGAACGAAGGGGTATATCTTACTAATTTTACCCATTTTAATGTAATTTAGAAATTGAATTTATATCTATTTGTATTTGAGAAATGAAAGGTTTCAAGCTTATTATTTTACCTATTTGTTCTTGTGATAAGCATGAGATTCTTACAAAAAAAAAAAAAAAAAAAGCCTCAAATCCATTAGACCAAAATTTTTGAAGAAAAAAATTAAGACACCCAAACTCCAAAGAATGTCTTTTTATAACTGATGATGTTTTTTTTATGAATGTTTTACTTGCTACATGGAGTACTATCATGATCTTACAACAATGGGTGAAATGATCCAAAACATAACAAAAGATCTCAACTTTTTGTTAAAAATTACAAAATAATTAAAAAAAAACCGATTTTATCTATTTTTAATCGGTTTTTTCGATTCAACTTATAAATTTAAACCGCCGGACAAATTGATTCCCAGTTGAAGCTATCGATTTGATCTTCTATAACCATGCTTAGAGGTATGGTCTTATGATTGATTTATAACTGATGATGATTTTTTTATGAATTTCGATCATAATTTGAGCTTACTGTAATTTCTTGGTTTAATGTAATTTTTTGTCTCATGAATTTGGTAACTAAGTTCACTTTGGTAGCTGCATTTTTTTTTGTCCATTTTGACGCATAATGTGGCAACTAAGTCAATTTTGGTCTTTGAACTTGAATTCCATTAAAATTTGACACTCTAAGATTATACCAGATCATCCAAGTTCAGAAACCAAAATTGACCTAATTGCTAAGTTAAATTAAGGGAATATATATATATATATTAACCATTAATTCTTCTTATTCAGGCCCCAACTAGCTTGTGGTGTAATAACAGAGATTATTGAAGGCGAAACTTTGGTTGATAAGGTAGTTTGATTCCTCTCATCTCATCTGCCTGCGCTTTAAATCATTAAAAAATGGCTTCATATTCCAAATTTCCAATATGTTTCCATTTATCAAAGCCCTTCCTTTCTCCTTCTAAGCCCTCTAAATTTTCATTCTTTCACAACACATCCATCTCTTTCCAAAATATCCCTACTAAACCCCCACCTCCACTTAAATCATCTTCCTCCAGTTCCACCCAGCTCCAGCCCATAGAAGAACTCCCTCCAAAGCTCCAAGAAATAATCAAGCTTTTCCAGTCTGTTGAAGAACCCAAAGCCAAGTACGAGCAGCTGATGTTTTATGGCAAAAACTTGAATCCACTCGATACACAGTTCAAAACTAAGGAGAACAAAGTTGAGGGCTGTGTTTCTCAGGTTTGGGTCAGGGCATATCTCGATAAAGATAAGAATGTCGTTTACCAAGCTGATTCTGATTCTGTTTTAACTAAAGGACTCGCTGCTTTGCTTGTTAACGGATTGTCTGGAAGGCCTGTCCAAGAAGTTTTGAGGGTTTCTCCTGATTTTGCAGTGCTCCTTGGGCTGCAACAGAGCTTGACACCTTCAAGGAATAATGGGTTTTTGAACATGTTGAAGTTGATGCAAAGGAAAGCACTTGAACTGCTTATTGAAGCTGAAAAAGGTAGTGAGTCTTCAGGTAATGGTCAGGTTGTGAATGATAACAGTGAAAACACAAGTTTAGATTCAAAAGTTGATGAGAATTCAGGTGTTGTATCTAGTTCTCAAAATGGTAGTGAAGAAAGTTCAAGTGGATTGGGAAGTAGAGGGATGAGGATCAAAGAGAAGCTAGAGAGGGAGCTTAGACCTATTGAGTTGGAAGTAGAGGATGTTTCTTATCAACATGCTGGACATGCTGGTGTGAGGGGCAGTGATGGGGAAACACATTTTAATCTCAGAATTGTGTCCAAAGAATTTGAAGGGAAGAGCTTGGTTAAAAGGCATAGGTTAGTTTATAGTTTGTTGGATGGGGAGTTGCAAAGTGGGTTGCACGCCTTGTCTATAGTGGCAAAGACACCGTCTGAAGTTGAAGCAAAATGAAGGTATGTTCGTTTCTCATGACTAATGAAAAATATAGTTTTTTTTTTTTTTTTTTAATAAATTTTCATATGCTTTACTTTGTAGGCTTCCTAAAGCTTCTTAATTGAGAAATGAGATGATTGTTCCTTGGATTTTTTATGAATAAATGCCTATTTGGCTGTTCTGTTTGGATAACGTTTTGAATTATTCGATACTGAGGGTTTCAGTCATGTTCTTAGTGTCCTTGGTTGGAATTTCATATAAAAGTTTCAGGAATTTGATTTGAAGTAAATGTGCAACTGTGAGTTGTGTGGGACTTCATGGTCTAATCCACAAACCCTGCACAAACCCTTCTTTCTCCCTCCACCCAGGATCTCATTTACAGTATGCGAGCGTCATCCTTCCCACCTTGTAATAGTTGGTACATGCTTTGAAAAATACAGTAACAGGAGTTATTCCTCCAGCCACCGCTACTCAATCAACAACTGTAACATATCAATCACAGCCTAGTGTGACTCCTTCTAAGCCATTTGACCATATAGCCACTACCTACAAAAAGTTGTAACATGCCTCACAACCACATCTCCTCTATCGACTACGATTCCCATCCCATTAGACCAAGGGTCCCATCAACAGGCATTAGGTCCTCAGCCTCATGATTCATAGACTTAAGAGAAATTGCGACATCTGGAAGAGCAATTTTCTTAGCAAGAACACCGCTTCAAGGAGTAGAAAAAATAACGTATCCTTGACCAAAGGAATGCCCATAATGAACAACTCATTGTCGAACTTAGGGCAACATAAGAGGTTTCCAGGCTAGACAATCTGGCTCGATAAGAAGATGAGGCTTAGTCTGCCCTCCCCGGAGAACGAAAGTGTAATAACCTGGAAAACATCGAAGAAATAATGTTGACCTCTCGGCTATATCCCAAAACTTTCGGAGCAAAATCCCTGTAGAGGAACAACTCAAGACCTTCGGGGTAGAGCTAATGCAAAAAAGTAAAATGAGTGAAAACAGACAAATATGTCTAGAATTACTCCAATGAGCTATTACCACTCGAAGTTTTGAAAAACCATATCTCCAACTCCTTCAAGCTCCTAAAGTTGTTCTATAATAGATTGGGGAATTCAGAAGACCATTTGGCCCAATATAATAACCATATGAACATATTATAGTCACTAATGATTTTTTAAAATTTTTTAAAGGGTAAACTACTAAAATAGTCACTTTTGTTTACATCAGGTTACATTTTAATGACTTATGTTTGAAATGTTACATTTTAGTCACTTAAAATATTATTTTGTTACGAAATAGTCATTTTGTTATTAAGATCTGTTTCCTCCTAAAGGACTGTCTGACATGATAGTTAAACCATAATACCTAGCATTAAAATCTTATCGTTCTAGTCACTTTATCGATTTGACCATATCCTTTTTGTTTGTTACCTATACAAAAAAACATAAAAAGATGGACTACTTTTTTGAAAAAAAAAACATAATATTTGAACCCAAAATCTATATAAAGAACAAAAAATTTATTATTTACTGTAATTCATGCCTAACTCTTCATTGAATTGATCTTTTGTTCTTCCATTTTGAATAAAAAATCTAATTAATTAATGGAACACTAAATTTAATTTTTATTGTTTCGATTCAATAAAGACGACTATGAAAATGGATATTTTTTCGGTTTAAATAGAAATAAAAACTAAAAGAAAAAAGAGACCAAGGGTTTCTTTTTCAATTCAAGGATTAATTTGATGCACTAGGTTTGGTGATTTCAGAAAACCAAATTAACATTTTCTTTTAATTAACATAAAAAATTTAATTAATTAAATTTATTTAATTAAAAAGTCAATTAATTTATTTGGCTTGATATCCACGTTGACATTTAAAACATATTTGTAACAAGTCTTAACAACAGAGTAACCATCTTGTAACAAAACGATAACATAAGTGACTAAAATATAACATTTTAAATATAAGTGATTAAAATATAACTTAAGACAATCAAAATTGACTATTTTGATAGTTTACCCATTTTTAAAAGTTTATTTTAGATTATTTTTTTTTTGAAATTTTAGATTTTTTAATATTTAAATTTCTTTTATAAATTTATAGATTTTGATATTTTTATAAGAAAGGATATAAAATTTAATATATAGATTTATTTTTAATAAAAAAATTTTAATCTTTTCTTTGTTTCTTTTCCCATTAAAAACATCGAAGAACCATAAATAATCATTTGTTCATAATAATACATTAAGATAATTGGGGATAAAAAATGTATATTTACTCAATTCCCGCCGACGAAACAAAGCATTTGTGTCCAAACATCAATTGCAAAAAAAGGGGGAATAATCCCTAACTTTCCTTCTCTTTTTTGGCCTACCAGCACTGATCGGTTTCCCATCTTCGGATCGGGTACACCCGAGTCCTAACCCGTCTCGCACGTACCCCTAACGACATATCGTACACGGCTCTGGCCGTCGGATCCGACAATGTCGCGTAAGCGTTACGAATCTCGATGAAATCGCGGCCGTCCGATGATGATCCGTTCGCGTCGGGATGGTAAACCTTGGCCAGGCTTCGATACGCCGTCTTGATCTCGTTCAACGACGCCGTTCTCTCCACCCTCAGTATCTCGTACAAACTCCCGGCCAGAGCCACCGCCGCTCTATTGCTTTCAGTAGCGGTGGCCGACTTGAAAGACGCCGCTTGTGCCGAAGTCCTCAGGGAGGATGAAGTCTTGTTGGGGGAGAAAGCGTGGATGGATTTAGGGAGGAAAGGGGAAGGGAGGGTTGCATACATTGGGGAAAAAAGAGATGAGTGCATCAAGAATTAGATTGGTCACAGGTGAATGAATCTTGTATTTATAGGGGTCAAAAGCTAGACGATGTGGGTGCCGATATTTAAGAGAGAGAAATTCTGAAAAATAAATATCAAAATATATTTATTAAAAAAAAAGGAAAAAAGGAAAAAGAAAACAGTGTGGTGTGTTTTGTCTTCCATTTGATTCCGACATTATTGCAGGTATTGTCTTAACTCTGAATTTTCTGATTTGTTTTTTTACTTATAAGCCTTCTAGAAGATATCTTGTTTCTGAGCCATTTTTTCCGGCTCAGCTCCACTTGTCTTTTCGTTTTGGGGTAATATTATTTCATTTTTGCCCCGGAATTTGGAAAATAGATTCATTTTAGTACTTACCTCTGATAATATCTGTTTTTTATACAATATTTAGAATAATGCATTTCAACGCACTCGAACCTATTTATTCCTGCACTGACAATAATACTTATATCCAAGTGGAAATCACTCAAGGGTGAAGCCGAGGGCTGGCATGGGCCCTGGCCCCCTAAAATATAAAATTGTTATTTAGGCCCTTAAAATTTTTTAAAAATTTTAAATTAATAAAGGTAAAATTACACTTTGGCCCCCTTAAAATTATAAAAATTCAATTTAATCCTTTACAAATTATAAAGATATAAACTATAAAAAATTAAAATTTTATTCGAACCCTAAAAAATTATTCTGACTTCGCCCCTGAAATCAGTGTTTGATAATGATGAATGTATAATAATAACAATCTTAGAAAAAAAAATTGAATAGAAAATCAAATTAAAATGAATATGCCAAATCGAATTTAATAAAAAAATAACTAAAATGAAAATAAAACTTTTTTATTTGAATTTATTTTTTACTTTTTTTTCATTTTAGTTAAAATCAGAGATTTAAAAGACATTTGATTCATTTTTTCCGGCTCAGCTCCACTTGTCTTTTTGTTTTGGGATAATATTATTCCATTTTTGCCTCGGAATTTGGAAAATAGATTCATTTTGGTACTTACTTTTGATAATATCTATTTTTTTATGTAATGTTTAGAACTATTTACAATTTCTCGAACGCACTCGAACCCACTTTCTTCTGCATTGACAATAACACTCATACCAATCGAACTAAGACTCAATCGGCAACATTTTTCTTAAAACAACAAAAAATTCAAAAATTACAAGTTGGATGCACATATCGTTTTCATACTTCTTCACCACTAAAATTGTAAGGGAAATTGATTGCCATTAATCCTAGTGGTCATGCTTATATCCAAGTGGAAATCAGTGTTTGATAATGACGAATGTATAATAATATCAATCTTAGAAAGAAAATTGAATAGAAAATCAAATTAAAATGAATATACCAAGCCGAATTTAATAAAAAAAACTAAAATGAAAATAAATCTTTGTTATTCGAATTTATTTTTTACTTTTTTTTATTTTAGTTAGAATCGGAGATTTAAAAGACATTTGATTTATTTCAAAATTCAAGTTCAACTGTTAATATTGTTTGTTTTTCCTTTTTTTGTTATGTTCATGTTCAATATAACTTTTTTTTAGTTATATGTTATTAAGTATATATTTTTTTTATTTCAAAATATCCCACAGATAAATTTTAAAAAAAAAATTAATAACGTTAATAAGCAGACTTGAAATTTGAAATTTAAAAAATAGAAAGACTAAATTCTTGAAAATAAAAGAGTAAGAACTAGATTCCAAATTTTCGAAGAGTATAGGACTTGTGGCATATTTTAACCCAAAAAATTAAATTATTTGTTTAGATTTGGATTTTGATTTTCAATATTGAAAAAGCAATAAAATATTTTAATTCATATTTATATTTTTGTATGATAAAAATACAAGTAAAATATTGAATAATAATTTGCTTGAATTTGGCCGCATGATTTCTTCAAACCAACAGGCGCGCGGCTAAAGCTAGTCAAGATTGACGTGGAGCTGAGCCGAGCCGGGAAGAGGGAAAAGCTAAAAATATCTGTTCTTTCTTTTTTCATTTTATCTAAATAAATTCAAAATGTTTATAAAAATTAAAAAAAAAATAGAGAATAAACGATAAAATATCCATAAAATCTTTTGAAAATATCAAAATCAAGATTTTTACATTATCCTAGACTACTTCAATAAATGTTAAAGTTGAGGATGTCTTGTGTAATTAACTCTATATTTTTTTGAATAATTTCGTTATAAATTTTAGTCATATCTGATTTTTTTGGCGCAATGTTTAAACTATCTATAACCCCTCCTAACCTATAAATAGGAGGATGATGCGCTTTAATGCACTCAAACCTAAATCCTCGTATATTAACAATAATATTCATACCAATCAAACTAATATTCAATCGGTTTTTATTAAATATTTTTTAGTACTAAAAGTTGAGCGTAAGCATCCAAAATAAAGTATGGGACCATAGCCTGACTTAATGGCACAGCCTTCAATATTTGAAAGCGCGTAAGGTTTCTAGAAGGCTAATAAAACAGTACACTTCTTTTTTAATTTTATTTTTAATGTTATTTGTAGTTAATTTTACTATACTTTCACAAATTTAAATCTAATTATAAAAAATAATTAAAATAAAATATATTTAAATTACAATTTTTTCATACTAATTTCAAATTTTGAATTTTTAACTTATTTTTACAAAATGCGTTACGAGTTTAGGGTTTAAACTACTTATAACCTGTTCTAACTCATAAATAAGAGGATGATGTACTTTAACGCACTTAAACGTACGCCCTCTTATATTGACACTAATAACTATATCAATCGAATTAAGACTCAATCCGTTTTATTAAATATTTTTTAGTGCTAAAAGTTAAGCATCATAAATAAAGTTTGAATTAAAGAGTCTCACTTTCTACTTTCAGGGCACTACGGAAAATAGAAATGTAAAAAGTGTACAGCTTGATATCACACAATAATATCCGGGTAAATAATATAAATGGTCACTCAATTATGTTTATATTTATGTTTTGGTTATATGATTTTAAAATTTTTTTAATTTAGACACTAATGTTTGAATTGGTCACCCGCTGTTAAATTGGTAATGGAAAGCCTTTTTCTAACTAGTATAATAACACATTTAGTACTCAATACTTACTTATTCTATCAATTTGATCCTCAAACTTCCTAACCAAAGCTTCTAAAAATAATTGTTTTGTTTATGGTTGAAATTATCCAATATGGTACGTAACCTTTTTTGTTTATATTTCTAAGAAGTTAGTGTTAGAAATTAACTAAAGCCATTAAAAATAATAGAAAATACGAATTTTAAAAATATTATATATAATAAAATTATATAAATAGAAGGAAATTAAATGTTGTTATGAAAAATTAATTCTCGCACATTTTTTTTCTTATGAAAAATTAAATGTTGTTAATTTTTTCTTATGTAATTATTAATTGAACAATTAGGTTTTTCAAATCCATATTTTTTAACTTTAGATTGAATTTCTAATTTTAAGGACCAACTTCGAGGACTATTTCAATGTACCTTAAAGGAAATATCACACTGTTAACAACAATAGTAAATCTAACGTGTTTTTAAAGGTTTTTTCATTTTCTTTAGCAAAAAATTTATCAACCAAAGGGTTATAAAGTATTGTATTTGGAAGAAAACTAATAAAAAAAAAGAAAAGAAAAGGAAAGAAAATAAAGTTTCAAGATAAACTCATTGGTATAAGGAATTGGTTTGAAAAAGTCTCGTTAGTTGAAAGAAGATTTTTTTAGGTTTTACAAATTTATAGATGTGAAATGTTTCTGTTTTAAAAGCTAAAACTTTGATTCAGAAGTTTGAGGATCAAATTAATATAATATGTAAGTATTGGGGACTAAATATGTTATTACACTAGTTAAAGAAAGACTTTTTTTGTTATCAGTTTAACAATAGGTGACCAAAACAGGAACAAAATCGAACATTAATGATTAAATTAATTTTTTTTAAAGTTAAATGATTAAAACAAAAATACTAGTATAATTGAGTGATCATCTGTATAATTTAACCTATTTTCTATATGGTCGCGAAACCCATCAACTGAAACCATGGGTGTATTTGGAAGGAACCCATATCTGTGGGGGCAGTTTTGCACGTGAGAGGCCTTCTAGAAGCCCTCCCTTTCATTACTTTATTTTATAAAAAAAAAAACCATTAAAAGTATTAAATAGATTCTCCAATTTCCCTAAATGAAAGTCCACATTAATTGTTTCATGGATGAGAATTATATATAAATTTTTTAAAGTACTTTTTTGTCCTCGGGTTTAATGCACATTTTAGTCCAAAGTATATTGTTTTTAGATATTTTCGGGTCAGTTCTTTAGACGTGTTCTTGTTTTAGTCATTTATCGTTAGATACTTTCTAACGTTAGAGACTAAACAAGTCATTCCTTTTTAACGTTACATTATCAGACATTCTTAATTTAGTCCTTAACGTTATTAGACCTTTTCGGGTCAGTCATTTGGATGTGAAAGAAACCAACCAACCAATCATATGCTACCACGTGTTATACAATGGTGTCATTATGAAATCATCCCAAAAATTATAAAAATCTTTAAAATTTAACTTCCCTGTGAAATAACTAAGTAAGATATTAATTTGAAAATATTATTAATGTCTAATATCATTTTATCAAATGATTTATATTTATTATATTAAATCTAATTTTAGGCAATTAATACTAAATAATTATTTTTTAAATGCTTATAATTATTATTTTGATAATGATATTTTAATATAATTGTGAAAATATTTTAAAATGTTTACAATAATTTTATATTTTATTAAATAATTCATTTAAATCTAGTCTATTAATAACATAATTCAAATATTATTTTTATCAAAGGGTAAAATTGTCATTTTAAGTCTCTTATTTATATATTTATATATTCCATGAATACTATTACTACTTTAGCCCATTTAATCAACCAAATATGGTATTACTATTACATCCTTATTCCATTCTCGAAATGAGTTATTTAATTCCTACTCTATTCCATTTTCGTAAATTAAACGTTACTTTAAAGTTTTGTTTGCTCTCGTCCTTAAGTATTTTTACATATTCATGGATCGTATTGGTATATTAGTAGTGAAGAAACCACAAGCATGTTTAAGACATTTTTATTTCTCCATTTTATTATTTTTGTTACAAATACTTCATTCATCTAGGCTTTGTTATCACAATCTTGTCAAATCTCAACCTCGAACATTTCAAACTTTTTAAGAGCAACTGGTCGCAAGGTTAAGCTTCATGAATATATATGCATAAAGTATGGAGCTCTTTTAACTTATCAAATATGAGATAGGCGTTATGTCTTCTCTTACATAGTTCACACGTGAAACCTTAATATATTTTCATTCTTTTATCGACTATTATGCTTTCCAATTGACGGATCATGATGAGATATTTCCAAAAATTAAAAGAGGACCACCTTCAACTATAAATAGCCATTTCTAGCCTTGGGAGGGCTATGCTTTTCCTTTTACCTTTCTACTACACTAGGAACACCATAACCTCCACCTTACACCTCCATATCACTGTCACCCAAATTGTCCAATAGGTTCTGATAAAATTCTACAAAATAATAATAAAATAATTAAACCCTTGAAATAATTTATTTTCACACCAATTAATTTAGCATTTAAAATTTTGGAATAATTTAGAATATAACATGATCTTTTTAGTAGATGTATAATTCCAAGAAAAATGGGTTGGTTTGGGGTGCAATCCAAATGTGCATGTGTTGAAAAGAGCTCAATTCTTTGAACACTCTCAAGTTGTCGACTTTATGACATCATGTGATCGAACCGTAGACAAGACCTTGGATTGATTGAAAGCCAACAATAATATATCAAACAAACCAACGACAGCACACAGGTTTAGCCATTGATACTTAAACTCAAAGGGTAAGCTTAAGCTTAATTTCACCCACAGGATTGAATTTTGTGTCTTTTAAGAACACTCTTAGCTATTTCTCTCACGGCCACCATTATTAATATGTCCCCATTTACCTTAGATTTACCTTGGTGTTTACTACGTAATTAATCTTCACACAAGTTGATTTTTTAGAATGTTTGACGTATTGAATCAGGGTAAACCCAAGTTACGGCCTTTAGCCATGGTTCATGCACGGGCCATCACATTCTATCAGGTACTCCCTCAAGGGCGAAGCCAAATGAATTTTTTAGGAGGGGTCGGATAAAATTTTAATTTTTTATAGTTTATATTTTTATCCCAAAGTGCAATTTTACCTTTACTAATTTAAAATTTTTAAAAAATTCAAAGGGTTAAAATTGTAATTTTATATTTTAGGGAGGCGGGCCCATGCCAGCCCCCTGGCTACGCCCCTGTACTCCCTTCTATAAGACAAAGTACTCATGCCTTGGCCTATAATTTTGTTGTCATATGCTTTGATTTGCTAATATACACTAAACATACTGATAGTAAGATATCCTTATTTCTACTTGTGTTTGTTGTGACTTATCTTGATCCACATCATTGTTAAAATACATTAAATAAGCCCTTAAAATTTGTTACTTTTTTTTTATCTAAATAATCCCTTAAACTTTAATTATACTCAAATAAATCCTTAAACTTTTTCATTTTATTGAAAAAAACCTCTCATTCTTTTTCTTTTACATCCAAATAAGCCTTTAAACTTTAATGCCTTCTTTGGTTTAGTGGAATGGGCTTGCCATTCCGTCCTTATTCAACATGTCATAGTGATTCGTGTGTTTGGTTTATTAAATTGGATATTTAAAGAGATCATCATTCGGGCCTTGTTACAAAAACGCCACTATTGCTCAGTTTTTAATAGCGTTTTCTTGCAAACGCCGCTAATGTGTAATATTTGCAGCGTTTTTTATTCAAAAGCCACTAAAAATGCCGCTAAAGCCCTATTTTCATGTAGTGTAAATGCCAATTTAGCAGATTACCCTCTAATAAAATATTTTATGAGAACCGATTGAGTCTTAATTCGATTGGTATCGATATTATTGCCAGTACAGAAGGACGTGGGTGAATACGCTAAATTGCATTATCGGAGCTATGGGTAGTTTTAGACATTATATAAAAAAGAGCAAATATGATAAGAATCTATAACGAGTTTAATGTTGTGAAATATGATTTAATTTAATTTTATACTTATATTTAATAATACAAACTTTATAAAAATATATTAATTATTATATTTAAATAAAATATAATCAATATTTTAAACTTTTTTTATAATATTTCTAGATACTAATTTTATCAAAATTATTTATAAAATATTTTAAGAATTTATTATTGAATATAATTAATTTAACTTTATATTAAAATTTAAAAATATAAACAAAATAATATTAATTTTATTCAAGGATACTAATATCATTTTGTACGTATTCCTATCGTATTCTTTGACATCAATTTTTCTAACCAAACAATGTAATATTGTTACTCGTTTATTCCACTCAACTATCCATACAATTTAATATTTATTACTTTTCTATTTCATTCTTACGGAATAGTTATTTTATTCTTACTTTATTCTATTCTACTAAACCAAACGTAACGCAATTGATATTTAAATAAGCTCTTAAACATTGACATGTATCCGACTAAATCATTATTGCGTAAAAGTATATTATTTTTTTTTATATTGTATTTTTATAAGAGAAAATATTTGATACACTGCCAGTGAAATTTAAAAATTTCACAAGTAGGATTGGGTTGATGATAAGTATATATAGGATATAGTAAATATATATATATAAACAGATCCGTGACAAATTTATAACACTGCTTGTGGAATTAAAAAAGTTCACTACTAGTGTACCAGATACTCACCCTTTTTGTAATTACTAACTTCTAATATCACATGTGTTATTCTACACCTTTAATATTTAATTAGTTTTTTAAATATTGTAGTTTTAATTTCAATAATATGCTTAAAATAATGTTTCTTCTTTGAATTATTGAATACAATTAAAATATATTGACTTATCAATTCAAATATTATAATATAAAATTTTCAAATAATAATTAATGATTTTTAATATATTCAACCTAAAAAATAGTTTTACTTTATGTAATTAATGCAAAGTAATATTATTCAAAATAATAACTAATTGACATAATTAACTCTATTATTAATTAAGTAATAATTAATATGCTCAGAATTCGGGTAAATTAGCTAAAAATGCCAGTTTTAAAACTTATTTAGCAAAGTAGACCAGAATTCTCTAAATTTAGGGAAATAGATTTATTTTGGAGAGAGAAACAGAAATTGCTTCCAGCAGGACGCAATTTCTTCCTTCCAATTTTTTTTCATGTGTTAGGTGTTGGAAATTTTAGGAGAAATATTTATTTTAGGAGAAATTGTTATAGTTTTAAGGTATGTTTGAGTTCACGATGATGCGTTGGCGTTCAGAGACCCACACATTTTATTTGCCATATGGGGAGAGCACTATCACCTAATTAGAAGATGTTGCATTGCAACTCAAGCTCTCAGCTCACGGTGGTTATACAGTCACGGGTTACAGTATAACTGGGGCTCCCAATTGACGGTGGTTATGTGGTAACGAGTTCAAGTATAACTCAAGCCCTAGTTGATGGTGGTTATACAGTTACAATCTCAAGTTTCATGCCACCAAAAAAGGATGCTTTATAAACCTCATACATAAGTTTGAGATCATAATCATTGGAAAAAATAGGCTCACCAGTATTATCAACTTATTCTTGTATCATTAACCTCATTGTTCGAAACCTATGTCAAAGATGGGGACAAAAAGACTTTCAGGGAGGCGATGGTGGAGAAAAAGTTGATTTGAGTCAGGATGACAACGGTTGTAGTTATTAATGAGTTTTTTAATCACAGCAACCGTTACTGCCCCAAGTCGCGTTTTAGCTTTTCTCCACCGTCACAATCACTCCTCCCCTTGAAAGTCTTCTTGCCCTCAACTCACAAGTTTTGGACAATGATGTTAAGAATACTACTTTGATGGAGAAAAATAATAAGTTAATTATACTGGTGAGCCCTTTTTCTCCTCTATGATTATGATCTCAAACCTATGTATGGGGTTTATAAAGCATCCTCTTCTGGTGACATGAAACTTGAACCCGTGACTGCATAACCACTGTTAACTAGGAGCCCTAGTTATACTTCAACCCGTGACTGTATAACCATCGTGAATTGAGAGCCTGAGTTGCAATGCGACATCTTCTAAGGTGATGGTGCACTCTCTACACGACAAATTATATGTGTGGGTCTTTGAGTGCCACCGCATCACCATGAATTCAAACACATCTTAAACTATCACAATGTCTCTCTAAAATTCCAACACAAACAAACTTTCCCTCCCAAAATATCAACACTCAACAAAAAAAAAAACACAATTTAAAAAAATTCTAAGAGATAGTGGGCGAGTGAGCTAATGAAGTAGGGGGAGCAAAACCCCCTTAAATAAAGGCAACCAGGGAAAAAAACTTTAAAAAATTATGTGAGAGCCCATGACCGTATGGGATTCCTAGGATGGGATGTTTGAAAATTATCACGGGATTCCCCAGTTTTGAAATTTTGTCACGGGATTCTCTATTAGGGTTAGGGTTGAAAATGTGAGGAAAAAAATGCTTAACCCTAAACCCGTGATTCTCGAGCCCTAGAATCCCGAATAAAATTTAGACACCACATCCCAGGTTCAATAACACGCGGTGCCCTTGCACTTAAATTGTGTATGTACGTCTGGATAATTCGATCTTTGGTTTAATTATATAAACGTAAAAAAATTATAAAATTAATAATGTTAACAACTTATTAATTATATTAATTAAAATTAAAAATTTTAATAATATTTTCTTACCATTTGCAATTGGATGCCAGAAATGCATTTATCATCCAAACGAATAAGCAGCATTGACATTTTTAAAATTATAAAAATAAAATAAAATCAAAGAAATTATGAAATATAAAATTAAGATAACAATAATTTAAGAGAAACTGAATGAAAAATTGAGAATAAAATAATTGAGAGAATACGATTTGAATGCAAAAGAAAGAAAATGAGTTGGGTATATATAGCAAATAAACTACCTCTTAGAAAAAACAAGTTTGAAAAAAAAGACAGTTGGAACTTAACTGTTGGATTTTTTTGACAGTTGGAAAAGTTATTGTTGAACGAAAACACGTCCAGCAAGATGCGTTTTCTGTTTCCCCCTCCAAAATCGACCTATTTTTCTAAATTTGGTAAAAACGGTCTAATTTCCTAATTAATTTTTAAAACCAGCCTGCTCAGCTAATTTTTCTCTTAGAATTCTATTCAAATAATAACTCTATTTAAATTCTAATTATTTTTAAATGTGTAATTATCATAATTTTTATTAAATTATAATTATTTTTAAATGTCCATGATTGGCTTAACTTCCCACATAATGGCATTTTCTGCTGTTGCATCTGCATCCATGCCTGCCTGGTCACACCTAATAACTTCTCTAAATTAAAATTAAAATATGGCACTTCTTTCTCATACATAACCTGGACTTAAAAGCCTTGAGGTATACTGGGATGGACGTTGAATGGTGCCACGCAACTCTGACTCTTTATTTTTCTTCAAATATCGGTGTCCGACAGACATCGGTAAGATAATATGACCCTCTAAAGGTAACATAGCCATGCAGATGTGCACCTTTCCTGCTAAGGGTTATACAGTGCAGCTTCTTTTCGCTTTAAAAATGTAATCTAATCTTTATTTTTGTGTTTTAGTTGGTTGCTGCTGGAAACTGAAAACGTATTATTATTATATTTAAGGCCCACTATACATTTGTCTTTGTCTAGCTATATCCATGAACATTGATTTTATGTTTTTGTCTTCTTTTTTCTTTTATTTTTTCCCTTATATTCTCTATATTTATTAAGGCCTCCATTCTTCCACATCAAAGCTAGTAATAGTAGCTAAGGCAGCAACTAGAAACTGTAAAGAAAATGATTGCAATCGGTGTAAATATAACCAATATGGATATATTTAATGTTTTCTAAATTTTTATATGATGTTTGTGTAAATGCGTGTGTAGAATCAAGGAGATGCTTGCTTTGCTTTTTGGCAATTATTATATTCTGACAAAATAAAACTCATAATTGTGCTTTCGTTGGCCATTGTATATTTATTTTTATTTCCTTTGGGTTGTGTTGTTGAGTGCTGACTTGAGAGTCTCACTACTATTGAGCAGTGGGGGGCTTCTATTCTTGAATTCTACACTTTGTAGCTACAAAAAGCAAAATATGACTGTTGGGGCTGGGATAACTTTGAGTGATGGGAGGTTGACTGTGTTTGGGAACTGTGTGTTGCATGATGTTCATGAAAATGTAGTGATAACACCAACATCAGGCCCTGGGGATGCAATGATCAGTGGAGCTTTCATTGGAGTTAAATCAGACCATAAGGGAAGCAGAAGAGTTTTTCCTATAGGAAAGCTTCAGTATGTTCATCTTCATAGCTCTTTAAATGCTTTACTTTTCCTTTTTAGTTCCTTATTCATGGAATCTGCCTATATATGCAGTGTAGAAACAAGACTAAAACTCCTAGGTTGGTGATCAAATATTTCAATTTAATTTTTTAGATGATTGATAGAGTTTTGGATCCCATTGGCAGGGAATTGAGGTTCATGTGTGTTTTTAGACATAATTTCTGGTGGATGACTCAATGGATGGGAACATCTGGAAAAGATATTCCCTTTGAAACCCAATTCTTAGTTGTTGAAGTATGTGATGAAACTCATATTGAAGACGGAGATAAAGCTGAAGGTCAACATAATTCAGCAGTATATGCAGTTTTTTTGCCAATACTTGAAGGTGATTTCAGGGCTGTTCTTCAAGGGAATGAACAAAATGAGATTGAGATCTGCTTGGAAAGTGGTAAGAAATGCATCAACTTAGATTTGACATAATCTGAATTTGATTGGTAAAAGTACAATGGAGGCCCTTGTACTAGCAATCAGATTGCATTTTGCCCCTTTTACTCAAAACGTGGGCAAATTAGTCCTTGTACATTAGATTAAGAGCAAACTAGTCCTTCTGTTAAAATTTTCATCCATTTCTACTACTAAAAACTGGTCCTTGTATGTTAAAATGAGGTACACATGGCTTTGATCTAACATACATGGACTAATTTGCCATTTTTGAGTAAATGGGACAAAATGCAATCCGACTCCTAGTACTAGGGCCTCTGTGGAACCTTCACCGAATTTGGTCCTGTTTATAAACTTTTTAGGATTGTTGGTAATTTGCAGGAGATCCTGATGTTGATCAATTTAAGGGCAGTCATTTGGTTTTTGTAGCAGCTGGATCAGACCCTTATGATGTTATCACCAACTCAGTGAAGTAAGTTTTTACAGTCTTCTACAAATGTAAATTCCCTTTAGAAAAAGTTGTATCGCTTTAGAAAAAAGATTGACCAACTCAGTGAAGTAAGTTTTTACAGTCTTCTACAAATGTAAATTTTAACACAATGATTGATCACGTTGTATCACAAATTAAACACAGGACTGTGGAGAAACATCTGCAAACCTTTTCTCACCGAGAGAAAAAGAAGGTGCTTTCTTTCTTTCTAACCTTACACCTTTCATGACTATATACATATATATATGTGTGTGTGTGTGCTGCTCTCAAGACTTTTTGTTAATGGTTCTTGTTTGTTTTCAATGCATCATGGTTCAGATGCCAGATATTTTGAACTGGTTTGGCTGGTGTACATGGGATGCTTTTTATACTAATGTCTCTGCTGAGGGCCTGAAGCAAGGATTAGAGAGGTTTTTGACTCTTCTTTTTAAGCAACACTTTATAAAAATCATATGGTTATAAGTTGTAACTAGCTATTCCTTTTTTGCAGCTTGGAGAAAGGTGGAACTCCTCCTAAGTTTGTCATCATTGATGATGGATGGCAAACGGTTGGTATGGATCCGACCGGCATCGAATATAGATCTGATTGTACAGCAAAGTAAGTACCATATTTGCTTTTTCTTCATTTCTCAATAAATTCTAACTATTTGGTCTCGTTTCTTGTTTCTAGCTTTGCTAACAGGTTAATACATATCAAAGAGAATCATAAATTTCAGAAAAATGGCAAAGGTCACAGAGTAGATGATCCAGCAATGGGACTTGGCTATGTTATTAGTGAAATGAAAGATAGATATGCTTTGAAATATGTTTATGTATGGCATGCAATAACAGGATACTGGGGAGGAGTTAAACCTGGAATTACTGAAATGGAACACTATGAACCAAAGTTAGTATATCCTGTTTCATCACCAGGGGTTCGGTCGAATGATTATTCCCATGTTTTGCAGTCCATTACTATCAATGGTGTTGGTTTAGTGAAACCAGAGAAAGCTTTTGAGTTCTATAATGATCTTCATTCATATTTGGCATCTGCTGGAATTGATGGTGTTAAAGTTGATGTTCAAAGCATTCTTGAAACTCTTGGAGCTGGACATGGTGGAAGAGTAAAACTCACTAGAAAATACCATCAGGCATTAGAGGCTTCAATATCTAGCAATTTCCATGACAATGCAATTATTGCTTGTATGAGTCACAACACTGATACTTTATATAGGTAGCAATCTAGTCCAGTTCTACAATAGCAGGGACCTTTATGGATTTTCATGACTTAACAACGATTTGTTCATGCAGTGCAAAGAGCACAGCTGTTATGAGAGCTTCAGATGATTTCTTCCCTAGAGATCAAGCTTCTCATACGATTCATATTGCATCAGTCGCTTATAATACCTTTTTTATCGGAGAGTTTATGCAACCAGATTGGGACATGTTTCATGTAATCTACCAAGTTATGATTCTCAATGTTTTTGGAAGCTAAATTGAAACTAAATTCATTAATTCTCATGCTAGAGCTTACATCCAATGGCCGAATACCACGGAGCTGCTCGTGCTGTAGGAGGATGTGCAATATATGTCAGCGACAAGCCTGGACAACATGATTTCAACCTGTTGAAGAAGCTTGTACTTCCCGACGGTTCGGTTTTGAGGGCGAAATATCCAGGAAGACCAACTAGAGATTGCTTATTTTGTGATCCAGTCAGAGATGGCAAAAGGTTACATATAATGTAGACTAATTTGCTGTCAACTTCCACCTTAATTTACTTATACACACTTCAATTTTGCAGTCTTTTGAAAATATGGAATCTAAATGACTTTACCGGAGTTATCGGGGTATTCAATTGCCAAGGAGCCGGTTGGTGTGAGGTTACGAAAAAGATGGTTAACCATGATGAACAACCTGGTACTATCACAAGCATTATAAGAGCTAGTGATGTTGAGTATCTGTTTCAAGTAGCTGAGGATGGTTGGATTGGAGATAGTATCTTATATTCACATCTTGGTGGTATGTCATGAAAAGCTCTTATATTCAGTGTCTTATATGTGTTTAAATTTATTGTAATGAACTTTACTGATGACAACTGCAGGAGAGGTTATTTATCACCCAAGAAACGCGTTTATGTCGATTACGTTAAAGCCCCGGGAATATGAAGTTTTTACCATT
Organism: Gossypium bickii; assembly: GCA_025503065.1. NCBI lineage: Eukaryota > Viridiplantae > Streptophyta > Magnoliopsida > Malvales > Malvaceae > Gossypium > Gossypium bickii. Next base: position 372,268 of record CP106721.1, on the reverse strand, counting down.
GTTCCCGTTATGGCATTGTCTAGTGGGTCTAAATTTGCTCCTATAGGCCTGACCAAGATGTTCAATTCAGGAGGGGCTATCAAGGGATTGAAATATGAAACTGAGAATCCTGTTGCAACTATTATCATGAAAGTTCGAGGCTGCGGTCTGTTCGGAGCATATTCATCAACTAAACCGCAAAGGATAACAGTTGACTTGGAGGAAGTGGAGTTCGAATATGAAGGTGGATCCGGTTTGGTTACTTTTGCACTAAAAGTCCCAGAGGAAGAGCAGTACCTCTGGAACATTGTCATTGAGCTATAAGGAGATTCGAAAGTTTTGTTCCGTTTTCAGCCCTTGTTTGTCGATGATTTCCTACAGTTCGAACCATTTCCGAATGAGAATTTCCCTATGAGCTGACTTCATTTCAAGAACGAAATGTGTATGGATTAAATAATGAACCTGGTGTAAAACAACCTTTTCATATTGAATTTTTTTTTTTTTTTGGATCAAATACTGACACTACAGTACATCAATCTTTGACAGAAAGCTCTTGTAGAGGAATAGACATACTTTTTGCTGATCATCTCTTCAAAATGAATATGTATATGCGTGTGTGTGTGTGTGTGTGTGTGTGTATCAAGAAGCATTTATTCAGCATTCCCATAATATTCCAAGCTGTTTTGAAGAAAACTCAATTGTAATGAGTTGAATATTGTTGACCTCACATATGATTTCTTCCTACAGCAGGCAGCTCAAGAATATGTTGAAGCATTACAGGGTGTGACTGTATAGAGCAAGTTTTGTTCATTTATTGCATAGATAGCCTTTTAGATTTTTCTTTTCGTATGGTCTTTGTTGATGGAGGAGTAGACTTTGCATAAATGAATTTGGAGGGGCCTGCTTTCAACTGCCACTTTAGTCTGTATATGTAGGGGAATTGGCAAGGGCAGGCCTTCCTTTTTGGTACAAGCAAGCAAGGACAATTATAACAATGCGTAGAAAGAAAAAGCCAGAAGGCCTGCCGACTTTCCCACTTCATATTATATCATTATTATCGAGGTGAAGTTTTTTAACTCTACAAATATAAATGAGTATTTAATATATTGACGGTAAAAAAATTTGTATTATCACATTTATTTTGATTATTTAATATAAATATATTAAATAATAAAAATATATTAAATATATTTATGAGAAAATATATTAAATATTTCTACATTCAATGGATTTATTATGATGAATTAATTTATTTTCATTTTCGAACTTCAATTAAATTAATAATTCAAAAAATTATAAATTAATTTTCAAGTCATTCCCATTTAGAGAAAACCACATTCATTTCCAAATTGAACTTTTTCACATTGATCTCTTTGGTCCCATGTAGACTGGAAGCATAGGAGGGAAATGTTATGTGCTCTCCTATGTAGATGATTTTTCAAGGTAAACCTGGGTAAAATTTCTTAGAGAAAATTCTAATGTTTTTAATGAATTTTAAAAACTATGTAGAAATCTCATGAATGAAAAAGGGCAAAGTTATTAGGAGGATCAAGAGGATTTGTAATGACCATGGCAGTTGTTCTTAAGGGTCTTATCTTTTTTTGTTAGTATGTTTGGTTTACTACCGGATTTCTATCCAATACTGGAAATTCTTCATTTATTAAGGAAGGACCGAGTGGTTTCTTCTTATTTTACCTTTGACGGGTTTTGTTGTTCAAGGTTTCTATTTGCTCTAAGTTTCTCAACGATTTTCTCATTTCACAAGTTCATTTTTATTGTGTTTGGTGGAGTTGTTGCATAGAGATCTTGTGAAGTTCTTCTTACTTTACGAATTGCTATGAACCAAAGTTTGGATTTTGTGAAGTTTGTTCACCATGAGTGGTGTAAGGGTGACTTTGGGGAAGTGTTGGATAAGGTTGTTAATTTGGGTACTAATTGTAATATCTAAGTCATATAGATTATATGGGTCATAATGGTGACTTGGATGTTGTTGTGATTGAGGGAACGATTGTTGCACACTATGTTGTATCCGGTCGTGGGTTGTTTGAATCTGTAATCAACCTTGTAGGTATTGTTCTTTTTCATCTATGTTTGTGGGAATGCTTGAATGATCTGTCATAATTTGATGCGTCAAATTATGCTCTCCACTACAATTGAAGAGCTTGTTTTCAAGCAATTTAAGTGTCTTTTATACGTTTTTAACATGTTTTCATTTTACCATTAATAAATTGTTTTTATTAGCTTTATGATATTTTTGAGACCCGAATTGGCCAAATGCGCCATAAAGAACCTAACGAGTTGATTGAGTGTTGTAAGGAGTCGATAATGGCCCAAATGTGAAGAAAATACCACTCAAGAGGGGGATATTGCGATATTAAAGCATGGAAGTCGTGATACCCCTGATTTTGTTGAAATGAAGAGAATTGAACAAACTCCAGTGATATCGCGATGCCGAGTAATGGGTAGCACGAAACCGAGACCCCCAAGACGCCCAATCTCAACACTATTGTGGGTATCGCAATACCATTACTCAACAGGTGAAAAAACTGCAGGGCAATTTTATGTCCAACAATCTTAAGTCTATTTTTCATTTAAGGGCATAATGGTCAAAGTAAGGTTAAATGTTAGTAGGCTATAAATACAATTTTATAAGCCTTTAATTTCAAATTGGGTGGCTGACATTTTCCTTAGTTTCATGGCTCTTAGCTTAGGGTTTCTTTTCTATGATTTTTCTTTTCATTTTTAGGTTAGGTTTTCTCTTTTTTTTTTTTTTTTTTTTTAGATTAGATTTCATTTTTGTTGTTTCATTTCTTCTTCAAATTACGCTAAAATGAGAGCTTAATCCCACCAAGCTGTGTCTGAAATGAGAGCTTATTTACACCACCGTCCATGAAGACTAATCATTTCGGGGATCTGAAGATGTTTTTATGTATTAATTAATTTAAATTAATTAGAGTTAATACAATTCATAAATGATATGTCTCCTTATTTAAGTTTAACAAATTTTAATTTTTAATTAATTTAATTAATTTAAAATAAATAATAAACATATATTTGTTTATTTTCTATTAATAGTAAGATGTTAATTTATTGTTATATTTATTGTATTTTGAATTTAACATTTTAGATAATGGGTGGTCCAATATTTAAAACACTTTTAAAGCTTGCCCTACATATAGACCACATGTTGAGTGATATGGATATGGATAGGGATGTTGAAAGAAACATAGAATTACTAATATAAAATATTATTTTATTTTTAAAAAAAATTAAAACATTCAACAAATTTGGGTAAAATACCCAAAAATTAATTTAAATACGAAAAAGGGCCCGTTTCAAAAATATTTACGGAAAAGGGTCATTTTCCCTCAAAACGCGCCTACGTCAGCGCATTTTAGGGGGAAACGACAGCAAAGCGCGTCCCCAGGGGTGCGCTTTAGCCCGTGTTTTTTAAAAAAAAAAACTATTCTCGAATTTTTTAAAAATTTACGAGAATAAACCCTTATAAAGGCTCAAAGTGACAACACCATTTTTTTTAAGGTGTCATCAATTAATAAGTAAATATAACTTATAAAGGAAATCTTTATATAGACCTAAAGTCTCATTTCCCTTGTTTTCTTGAGCAAAGTGGGATATGAGATATGTGTATATATAGACTCATGAATAGTTTTACAAACTGTTCTTTAAACAATGTGGATTCCTTCCTCTTTAACTAACAACATGAGATGACATGCTACACATCAGTATTTGATTTTTTTACAAAACAATTTATCTTTTTTTATATTTTGTTAACATTTTCTTATATTATAAAAAACAAGAAACAAAACAACTCAAATATATTTTTTGCAAATCTAATTATAATTATATTACTACATCAAACTTTTGCCCGTCGATTTATACCACCTCGGTTTGTTGGGTGTAGTATATGATAGTATAGAGCAGCTCCCACCTGATTACTATGAATTAAAAATTGATATTAAATTAAATAAAAAATAAAATAAAATTCGTTTCGATTCGATTCGATTCGATTGTATATATTATAATTTTTTAACTTGAATTAAATGTATTTTAGTAACAACTAAAAAACAAATCAAATTTTATAAAACCGAATCAAATGCTAGTATTAGGTATGGAGCTAATTTAAGGGCGATAGGTATTTTGATGGCTGCTTAAGTTTTTTAGCTTTTCCATTAACAAATTTTACTAAGTATTTTCTTAAAAAATATTACAAAAAAATACTTGTAAAATAATTAATTAATTTTTAAGTTAACAAAACAGTCCATTGAAAACAATAATCAAATAATCGAAATCCCTGAATAACAATTAAATGTTTATAAATATGAATTTTTTTTAGAATGTAGTATAAATATGAAGGGAGGATAAAGTTTAAACTTATTTCATTTGAGTAGTAGGCGAAAAGTTTAATCACGGTCAATTTGTAATTAGTGTTTGAAAATTTTAATTTGAGCTTAATCGAATTTTACTTTTATAGTCAGATACAAACTAAAATTAAGGTACTCTTATATTAAATAAAAATCAACTTAATTTTCATACTATTTTTAAATTCAATTATAAATTAAAATTAATAATAATAAAAAATATTTTCTTTTGGCAGAAAAAGTCTCGAGACTTCTACTCTATTAAATATAATATAATATAAATAATAATTTATACTGCTATTAAATATAATATAAATAATATAAATATAATATAAATAATAATATAATTATAATTATAATTAGATTTGCAAAAAATATATTTGAGTTGTTTTGTTTCTTGTTTTTTATAATATAAGAAAATGTTAACAAAATATAAAAAAAGAGAAATTGTTTTGTAAAAAAAAAAAATCAAATATAGTGTAACATGTCATCTCATGTTGTTAGTTAAAAGAGGAAGAAATCTCACATTGTTTAGGAACAAGCTGCAAAACTATTCATGAGTCTATATATACACTACACATATCTCATATCCCATTTTACTCAAGAAAACAAGGGACATGAGACTTTAGGTCTATATAAAGATTTCCTTTGTAAGTTATATTTCCTTATTAATTGATGACACCTTAAAAAAAATGGTGTTGTCATTTTGAGCCTTTATAAAGGTTTATTCTCGTAAATTTTTAAAATTTCAAGAATAGTTTTTTTAAAAACACGGGCTTAAAGCGCGTCCTGAACGCGCGCGCTTTGCCACCTCAAAGCAAAGCACGCCCACGTGGCGCGCTTTTTGTCGAGATGGCACAAAGCGCGTCCCTCGTGGCGCGCTTTGTCGGGCATTTCCCCTCAAAACGCGCTGACGTGGACGCGTTTTGGGGGGAAACGGCCCTTTTCCGAAAATATTTTTGAAACTGGTCCTTTTCTTTAATTAAATTAATTTTTGGGTATTTTTGGGTATTTCACCCCAACAAATTTTGTCTTTTTTACCCAACTGATCTAAAATAATTAATTATTTATAAAAATGACTCAGATCAGAATTTATTTACAAAAATGATCCATTTTCCATAGTGTCTGCCGAGGCTGCTTGACACAGCGACAACACAACCCCCAGTGATGACCCAATCATCAATATTTAAAAATTTTAATTTTTTTAAGTGCTGCCACTGTGTCAAATAACACTAGTCTGTATTTTTCAAAGTACTCGTTAAAAATACAGGTATTCAAGGAGGGAAATAAATATTTTTTAATGAATGTCGTCAGCCTATCAGGCGGTATTGGTGGGGATTTAAAAAAATAGGTGAAACAAAAAAAAATTAAAAAGAAATAGTTGAAATAGAAAAAAAAATTGAAATATAAAATAAATGGGAAAACTCGTGATTCATGCTTACTTTATAGGTGATTCATGTCTTTTTTGTTCGTCAATGTCACCATCAATGGCTGAAATATTATTTCAAAAAAACAATCTTTGATGAGATGAGAATGAGAAAGAAAGAGATATGGGAGAAAGGTAGAAGGACAAAAAAAAAAAAAGAGATACGAGTGAAAGATTGAGAGACGAGAGAGCGAAAGTCAAATATGAGAAAGAAAAATTGAATAACAACTATGTAAAATAAAGATATGAAAGGGAATCGAATATTTTATAGAAAATAGAGAATCAAATATGGGAAAGGAAAGAGAATAACACATTCCTTTTCATATTTCTCGTTTCATGTATGTTATTATCTTTCCTTTCACATATTTGATTCTCTATTTTTTATACTCTCTTTTCATTCGAATTTTTCTTCTCTTCTCAATTGAAAACCTTAGTTGTTGTATTCAATAGCCACTGATGTCGCCATTTACTGTGGCCTTTCGTGCCAATTTCAATACCAAAGTAGAGATTTCCTCCTTCTCGTTGACTTCTACGATCAAATCTCTCAGCAGTTGACCCCAAATCTTCTAAAATAATGACCAAAGCTTCAAATTACTCTTTTTATAATGTTTTTTTTTAAATATCACCGGTGCTGGTTGACGTGACGATGACACCTAAAAAATATTTTTTTTAAATTTTAATAGGCCAAAAATTTTTTTAAAAAAAAATATTTATCAGTACCGCTTGACTTACCGATGATACACAAAAAAATTTTGAAAAAAATTATCCGGTGTCGCTTGACAAACTGGCAACACTCATTAAAAATATTTTTTTCTTTTTTTTTTTCCTCTTTGAATATCCATATTTTTAACGAATATTTTGAAAAATCAAATTTTGTGCCGCTTGACAAATTACGGTACCTAAAAGAATTACATTTTTTTTTAAAAGTTGATGATTGGATCATCATTTGGAGTGGTGCTACCGGTGTTTGCAGAAATTATAAAAAACAAGTCATTTTCGTACATAAATTTTGACTTAGGTAATTTTCCTAAATTATTAATTAATTTTCATCAATTAGGTAAAAAAAATTTGTTGAAGCCTAGCTAGATATTTCCAGAGCTTAACATTGTTATAAAAGATAAGAGGTACTTTCTATTGTGTATAACAAGAAGAAATTAATATGGATTTCCTGAATTTGTTGATGTGCTTCGTTTTCTGCTTGATATGGTTTCAAGCTTTCCATTTGATCACAAGAAGGAAATTGGGAAGATCCCATAAGCTTCCGCCCGGTCCACCAACAATTCTGATCTTCGGGAACCTTTTCCAGGTTGGTGATAAACCCCATAGGTCCCTTGCCAAACTTGCCAAGATTCATGGGGACATCATGACTCTGAAACTTGGCCACACTACTACCGTAGTTTTTTCATCTGCAACAATGGCCAAAGAAATCCTCCAAAAGCATGATGCCGTATGTTGTAACCGAACCATTCCCGATGCCCTTCGTGCCTGTCAACATCACGAAGCCGGATTGCCTTGGATGCCTGTTTCAACCACATGGAGAAATCTTAGGAAAATCTGCAATTTGCATATTTTCGCTACTCAGAAACTTGACGCTAATCAATACTTGAGGCGCAGCAAAGTAGAACAACTCCTTGCTGATGTTCGTGAAAATTCCCTCATTGGAGAAGCGATTGAGATACGTCAAGCTGCTTTCAAAACTACGCTTAGTCTCATATCAAATACTATTTTCTCCATTGATTTAGCTGACTCTACTCATACTTCTGAGGAGTTCCGAGAAATTGTGCAGGGTATTATGGAAGAGTTCGGAAAACCCAACTTAGGTGATTATTTCCCGATTGCTAATCTTGACTTGCAGGGCATCAGGCGTCGAGTGGCAATTCATTTTAGAAAGATGATGGATCTTTTCGATAAAATGGTCGATGAGCGGATGGAGTTGAGAAGTATGAATGATTATATATCAACTGATGATTTCTTGGATATCCTTCTCCAACTCATCCACCAAGGAAACAGCGAAGAGCTCGACAGAAATCTTATCAAACATTTGATTTTGGTTGTAACTTAATCTCTTTTCAGTCATTTATTATTTAAGTTGTATAAGTTGTTCAACTTGGTAAGAAATTGTGAAACAGGATTTGGTTGTAGGCGCAATCGAGACAACTACAAGTACTTTGGAATGGGCAATGGCGGAATTACTCCAAAACCCAAAAGTTTTCCAGGAAGCCCGAAGAGAACTGAAGCAAATAATTGGCGAGGAGAACTTGGTGGAGGAATCTAACATTACTTGTTTACCTTATTTGCAAGCAATTGTCAAGGAAACGATGAGGTTGCATCCATCGTTTCCTTTGTTACTCCCCAGAAAAGCTGAAGCAGATATCGAGATTCACAGCTTCGTCATTCCAAAAGGTACACAACTGTTGATCAACGCATGGGCTATAGGCAGAGATCCTAAGTTCTGGGAGGAGCCTGACTTGTTTCGTCCAGAGAGGTTCATAAGATCAGAAATGGATGTTAAAGGAAGGGATTTTGGACTGATTCCGTTTGGAGGTGGGCGACGAATTTGCGCTGGATTACCATTGGCCATAAGAATGTTGCACTTAATGTTGGGTGGACTCATTCATTCATTTGATTGGAAACTTGAAAATGACATCACACCAGAGAGTTTAGATATGAAGGACAAGTATGGTATTTTTCTGCAAAAAGCTCAACCATTAAGAATCATCCCGATTTCAAATTAACTATTGAAGTGTAATAAGTGAAACTTAGCTTACGATAAGTTATTGTGTCGTAAATTTCATGTTTTCAAACATTCTGCCAATCAAATAAAAATCATATAAATCTATCAAAAGGAACCGTGTAATGTGCAGCTAATATTAGCATTTGAACTTTAACCAAAAACTAGCGCCGCAATACATCTTCAAAGTACATGGAATAAGTTGCTTTTTTCATCGTTACTTGAAGCTTAGTGCTCATTCATTTAATTGGAAAGAGTTTCACCTTTGTTTCTAAGATCGTTCCGAGAAACTATGTAGACAAGAATCCTGGTACCAAGGTTATCAGTGTATCTACAAGTACATATATCAATTTCGACAAACCCTCAGACCTTACTAGTGACAGCTCTTGTAGTTTTTAAAGAAATGCACACTTCATTGTAAATGGTACATACACCAATAGATTACCATTATAAATAGATTACCATTATAAATACATCAATCTTTGACAGAAAGCTCTTGTAAAGGAGGAATAAGCATACTTTTTGCTGATCATCTCTTCAAAATGAATATGTATATGTGTGTGTGGGTGTGTATCAAGAAGCATTTGTTCAGCATTCCCATAATATTCCAAGCTGTTTTGAAGAAAACTCAATTGTAATGAGTTGAATATTGTTGAACTCACATATGATTTCTTCCTACAGCAGGCAGCTCAAGAATATGTTGACGCATTACAGGGTGTGACTGTATAGAGCAAGTTTTGTTCACTTATTGCATAGATAGCCTTTTAGATTTTTCTTTTCGTATGGTCCTTGTTGATGGAGGTATAGATTTTGTATAAATGAATTTGGAGGGGCCTGCTTTCAACTACCACTTTAGTCTGTATATGTAGGGGAATTGGCAAGAGCAGGCCTTCCTTTTTGGTACAAGCAAGCAAGGACAATTATAACAATGCGTCGAAAGAAAAAGCCAAAAGGCCTGCCGACTTTCCCACTTCATATTATATCATTATTATCGAGGTGAAGTTTTTTAACTCTACAAATATAAAGAGTATTTAATAAATTGACTGTAAAAAATTTGTATTATCACATTTATTTTTATTATTTAATATAAATATTTTATTCTAAAAAGACATCTGGATTTTTATTACCAAACATGTACTCATGAAACCTAAAAACAACAGTTTTTAAGATGTTGGGTTTTAAATTTTCGCATAAAATTGAGGTTAACGGCTTTGTAGGTGACGTCTGGATTCTTTGGAAGGAGAATGTGCAGGGGACTATTCTCCATCATCATCCACAGTTTGTCCATTAACAGAGTACTCTTGGAAATGGGCATCGAGGGTTTCTGTGCACTTTTGTTTATGCGAGCCCTCAATCTATGCGGAGGTGGATGTTGTGGAGTGCTTTTACTATATGGGAATGGAAATTCGATTCATATATTATTTTTACTATATCCTTTATGTGTGTACGTTAAGTATGTGCACATTTCGCGTTTAATATTTAACTTTGTCAAATTAAATTATTCATAAGAACACTGCTATTATTAATTTAGTTCGTATATAATCCCAACATTCTTTGGATTCTGATCGCTTCAACCATAGGGCGTGACCTTGTAGGATCCTACAGTGTTGACAGTAAGTTTAGAACATTTCTAACGCTACAAACAGTGAGTGACATCTAACAATGCATCACTACAACCTAAGTTATAAGAAATCGTGATTCGACATAACCTTTTTGTGATAATGTCATCATATAATATATCCCTTTGACATTGATATCTAGATTGGACATAAGTCATGAAACAGTCACACTTGTATAACCCAATATTCATAAGTCATGAAACAGTCACACTTGTATAACCCAATATTTTGTTTCTTGATTTCTTGAGTAGACTAAAATAAATTCATATAAACTCATTTGAGTATCATCATGCATTTCTAGTCTCAAACGATAAAGAGGCTTGAGATATTGCTCCCATTATATAGGAGGGACAAATTCTATCTTTATCACTCACATCCCATTATATAAATTGTGGCATATCCAACATTAGTCTTTATAGTACAACCATTTAGAAAAGACGTTTGACTATGTCAAAGCATACGACTCACGATGTTAGAACAATGGTGATCTTAAGTCTAAGGATCATACATACAATTATCACCATGAGAAATGTCGTGACTATTACATAATAATCCAAGAAGCACTCTTTGTTGGAAAAAATCCGTTTTGAAAACCGTTTTCTTACATGGTGAAAAGTTAAAATTTTAAAATCAAGCCAATTTGTGATATTTATAATAATAAACCCTTTACCAAAATTGCACCTGTGTTTTTCGACTAGACAGATCCTTGACATTCATGGCTTTCAACTAAACAACCTTCTCTACTATTCTTGTACCACAAACTACTTCGAGTACGGGCTTGAACAAATTAGAATAAAACACAGAACCAAAAATTATTTACTTTACTTTCAGTAGAAAAGCAAATCTCTCTTTAATAGAAACCAGTAGAATTGTTATTTCGGAAAATAAAATTTATACTTTGAAAATAAATTTTCACTATTTTCGAGCAGAATAACAATATCTCAAAGTTGTCTATTTAGCCCTACCAGTGTCAGTTATTTATAGGGAGAAGAAATGAAACCCTTATTGAATTGTAGAAGTATATTTCAATAGAAAAATTAAATCCTAGGATTAGGGGGGTAACAACCCTAGTTTAATAAACTAGGGTTTGTCGTCCCATGCATCATCATGAGAGGCTTTTGGGCCACTTTTGCACTGGATCCAATTATAAGTACTTCTTGGACTTTCAACCCAATACTTTATAATTTAATTTAACCCAATAGTTGTTTTCTATTTTCCAAAATAAACATCATAAATTCATTTTCTAATTAAATAATTCTCTCAATCCAATTCTAATATATTAAATTCATGACCAATTAATTTAAGAAAAATTAATGGATTCATTATGACCAATTAATTTATTTTCATTTTTGAACTTCAATTAAATTAATAATTCAAAAAACCGTAAATTAATTTTCAAGTCATTCCCGTTTAGAGAAAACCACATTCATTTCCAACTTGAACTTTTTCACATTGATCTCTTTGGTCCCATGTAGACTGGAAGCATAGGAGGGAAATGTTATGTGCTCTCCTATGTAGATGATTTTTCAAGGTAAACCTGGGTAAAATTTCTTAGAGAAAAATCTAATGTTTTTAATGAATTTTAAAAACTATGTAGAAATCTCATGAATGAAAAAGGGCAAAGTTATTAGGAGGATCAAGAGGATTTGTAATGATCATGACAGTTGTTGTTAAGGGTCTTATGTTTTTTTGTTAGTATGTTCGGTTTACTACTGGATTTCTATCCAATACTGGAAATTCTTCATTTATTAAGGAAGGACCGAGTGGTTTCTTCTTATTTTACCTTTGACGGGTTTTGTTGTTCAAGGTTTCTATTTGCTCTAAGTTTCTCAATGATTTTCTCATTTCACAAGTTCATTTTTATTGTGTTTGGTGGAGTTGTTGTTGCATAGAGATCTTGTGAAGTTCTTCTTACTTTATGAATTGCTATGAACCAAAGTTTGGATTTTGTGAAGTTTGTTCACCATGAGTGGTGTAAGGGTGACTTTGGGGAAGTGGTGGATAAGGTTGTTAATTTGAGTACTAATTATAATATCTAAGTCATATAGATTATATGGGTCATAATGGTGACTTGGATGTTGTTGTGATTGAGGGAACGATTGTTGCACACTATGTTGTATCCGGTCGTGGGTTGTTTGAATCTGTAATCAAGCTTGTAGGTATTGTTCTTTTTCATCTATGTTTGTGGGAATGCTTGAATGATCTGTCATAATTTGATGCGTCAAATTATGCTCTCCACTACATTTGAAGAGCTTGTTTTCAAGCAATTTAAGTGTCTTTTATATGTTTTTAACATGTTTTCATTTTACCATTAATAAATTGTTTTTATTAGCTTTATGATATTTTTGAGACCCAAATTGGCCAAATGCGCCATAAGGAACCTAACAAGTTGATTGAGTGTTGTAGGGAGTCGATAATGGCCCGAACGTGAAGAAAATACCACTCAAGAGGGGGATATTGCGATATTAAAGCATGGAAGTCGCGATACCCTTGATTTTGTTGAAATGAAGAGAATTGAACCAACTCCAATGATGTCGCGATGCCGAGTAATGGGTACCATGAAACTGAGACCTCCAAGACACCCAATCTCAACAATTGTGGGTACCGTAATACCGTTACCCGACAGGTGAAAAAACTGCAGGGCAATTTTATGTCCAACAATCTTAAGTCTATTTTTCATTTAAGGGCATAATGTTCAAAGCAAGGTTAAATGTTAGTAGGTTATAAATACAACTTTATAAGCCTTTAATTTCAAATTGGGTGGCTGGACATTTTCCTAGTTTCATAGCTCTTAGTTTAGGGTTTCTTTTCTATGATTTTTCTTTTCATTTTTAGATTAGGTTTTCTCTCTTTTTTTTAGATTAGATTTCATTTTTGTTGTTTCATTTCTTCGTCCTTGTTGAAGACTACGCAAAAGGGAGATGATCAAACTCTTGAGCTTCAATGAATTTTCATCAATCAAATTAACATTTTCTTAAACTATTTTACATTTATTTTATGCCTACCATGTGTTTGATAAAATGCTTATTTGGAATTTAAGTTTGATTATGTGATAAATTGTTTGATGGTTGGTTGATTGGTTGTTTGTTAGTTTAAGTTAATGTTTATACTTGATTAATTGATTGTTTGATTATATTGAAATGCTTAATACGCTATAATTGACGCCTTTAGTGGAAAAACCAGATAAACGAGACCGAGAGGAGAGTTTATCCTTAAATAGTTCGATATAATTGTGTCGAATAGTGAGACCGAAAGAAGATATATATATTCCTAGGTGAGACCGAGAGGAGGCTCCTAGCTAAAACTGGAAATTCATTAGTTTAATTAACAACTGACTAATTAATCGACCATTGTTTTATCATTTACATCATCTAAGACAATAAGAAGAAAGTTTAGCTTAGTTTGTTTAATTGAAAGTTTAATTTTAGTTTATAAACAAATTTATATTTGATTTCGCCCTAATAATTTTCGACTCAATTAGATTAGTAATTGCTTAACATGTAACTAACACATTTACCCATTTGACAATCCCTTAGGTTTGATTCTTGAAATGCTCTAGTGTTCTATTGACACTACAAATATTACAACTAACACTGTACGCTTGCAGTTAGAACCGCACTCTTAAAATCATTTTATAAAACCGTTTATTTTTCTGCGCATGCAGTCATTGAGCTATAGTGGCCATGTTCGTTTTATGCTCACCATACTAACTATTGAGAGATAAACATGGATGGAGGTGGAAACACGGCTTACCTGGATGATAGAGAAATATGAATGGAGGAGGATTTGATGAAAAATCTGTAGAAAGTTAGAGAGGAGAGAGTTGATAGAGAGACTGGAGAATGAAGAATGGAGAAGAGAGAATGTCCCTACTATGGGTTCAAGAAAAGTATATATGGTTGACTTTATAATGCCTTGTATCTTCATTTGATTGATAAACTTTTTCATTTTAATGATACATTTGTTTGGTTGACTATGTGACTAGGCGTGACTGGGTAGCTTCCTTGATAAGGTTGCCCCTTACTAAGGTTTAATAAATTTGTCTCTTGATGAGTGTAAGATAGAGTATGTTAGCAATATATATAACTAGATTCATGAATTTAGGTAAATTTAAGCTCTTGAACTTTTTCAATAAAATCAATTAAGTCCTTACAAACTTTTTGCACCTAATTAAGCCCCTGATCTAACAAAATTGGTCAAATAGACTCTTTGATTGATGTTGATTGTTAGTATTTAATGACAAAGTTGATGTGGTTGTTACAGACGTCATGTCAGCAAAAAAATTAAAAATATATATTTTAAAATTATTTTTAAAATAAGTACATAATGAATCTGGACAAATATTTGTCCAAGTTCATTTAAATTTGGACACCCATTTGTCTAGATACATTCTAAAATTATATAAAAATCATTAAAATTATAAAAATGTATAAAAATGATTATAAATTAGTTAAAAATAAAATATTTAAATATTTTATTATTTTTTATATTTTAAATAAAAAATGAACATTAATAAATTATATCATAAAATCAAAATTAACAAATTTTCATCATATTTTTGCCTCAATTTTCAATCCATGCAAGTTATATTAGTCAAATAATTTAATCAAAATCATGAAAATAATATTTATAAAATTATACAAAAAATAGTTTAATTTATTTATAAAATTTTATGGTTTTTAATTAATTTATAATAATTTTATATTTTTTTCTAGATTTTTATGGTTTTAATTAATTTTTAATCATTTTTATATTCAATGACTTTTTTTACATTATTTTATGTTTTTCATAATTCTAGAATGAAACTAGACAAATGGGTGTCCAAATTTAAATGAATATGAACAACCATTTGTTCGTTATGTATTTATTCTAAAAAATATTTTTTTGCTAATGTTAGAGTTGATGTGCCACTATCATCTAAGAAATCAACGCTAACGTATCAGTGTTGATGTGACATCTATTAACGGTCAAATCAGTATTATTGTTAAATATTAACGGCCAACATCAATCAAAGAGTCTATTTGACTGACTTCATCAATTCAATACTTAATTGGGTGAAAAAAAATTGAAGAAATTTAAAAAAAAAAATTTCAAAAAAATTTTTTTTAGGTGATTTTACCAATAAACCAAAAATGAACTAAGTTGAAATTAATTTCTTTCATTCATTTATTTGTATATATTTACACAATTCATCATTATAAACAATTATATCTTTTATGTATATTATTATTTAAATTTTTATCATAAGTTAATTGGATACCAATCGAGTTGAAAAAAAAATCCGAATATAGTTTTTCTATTAAATAAGTATTATTATTTTGATGACGTTTTTGTCTTTTCATATCCAATGATTGAACATGCGTTAAATAGATTTATAAACAATTTTTTTACCACTACAACAATAATTATTATTGAGTGAATTAAAATATTTTTTAATTATCCACTTAGTGTATTTGTACTATTATTTAAGTGTTTAACCGAGTTCACAAATCAACTCGACATCAACTTAGTCAAGAAAATTATTAAAATGATCTTATATATTTTAAATAAATTATATTATTACGATGATACTTTTGTCTTTTTTCATTTAAAAAATAATTAAAAGTTGTAAGTGTTGAGATTTAAACCCATGCCTCAACATTTATAAAATATTTTATTTATCATTTTAACCAGGACTTTATTTTAATATTTTTATGCATTCTAATTTATTATACAAATTATTTCACCCCATAATAAAATAATCAGATTGCATTTAATATTCTTCATATGATACTTTTACATATTTAAATTTTATTTTACTCACAATTTAAACTATTTTTTAATTTTAATTTCATATAAATTACATATGTGTTATTTTTAATTTCAAATATTATGTTTCATTATTTATTATATATTATTTTTAAATGCATACGTATGTTCTAAATAGGTGGTTTACAAACGAATACACGTGTGGTGTAATTTTTGATTATTAATATAAAATCTTGAATGAATTAATATCATGAATCAATGTCAGAAATTAAAAAAATTACTAAAAAAATCATTTTTATAAATTATTAAATAATAAAAGGTTGATTTCATCATTTAAATTTATTATATAAGATATTCAAATACAACTTCCTTGAAATAATTATATAAAAAATTCCTAAGAAAACTACCACTTAAAAAAAAAACTAAAAAATTACCATTATATATATATATACACATTAATGGTATAATCAAAGTACAAACATGAATACAGATGTTGAATCAATAGAATTGAACTATTATAATACAGTCATTTATAAATATTTCTAAAAAAAAATAATATCAAATTATTACAGCACAATCGAATTAAAAAATAAAAATATTCAAACAAAATCCTACTAATCCAACTAAAACTATTACTATCTTTTTTTAATAATATAATTATAGATTCTAATTATATACTATTTTTGGCACAATGACTAGAACTACCATATTCCCTCTCCAACCCATAAATATGAGGGTAATGCGTTTTAGCGCACTCGAATCTATATCCTCTTGCATTGACAACAATACTCTTACCAATCAAGTTAAGACTCAATCGACAAAATTATCACTATTTTTAAAACAGAAGAAAACTATTTTTTTTTTAAATATCATTTTTTAAAATACATTTTCTCTTTGCAAAAAAAAGAATACAAATTTTCTTAAATAAGGAGTTCTCCTCCAAAGATGCTCTTATGATCAAACTATCATTTATTTTTAAATGCATTTTAATACAATTTCTTTTTCTTACACCCACTTTTGTGGGTGCCCCATTACCTAATATATACATATTATTTTTTAGAAAATATTAAAATATCATAAAAGGAGACCAAAGCTTTCTTTAAATAACAGGGTTTAATTATGCCTCTAAGTCCTTGTACTTTTCAAACTTTTGTAAATTTAGTTTCTCTAGTTTAGTTTCATTAATTTATTTACTCTACTTGTTTGACTGAAAAAATTAATGTCTAATTAGTAACACTGTTAATTAACAGGAACGGTGGCAGGGTCTTGACCTCTCTAAAAATTAAAAAATTACATTTTAACCATTTAAAATGTATAAAATTATAAACTAGTAATGTTGGAATTAAACTTTCGCCTTCCAAAAATAATAAGATTTTAATTTAACCCTTTAAAAATTTATAAAGATATTAGCTAATACAATGGTGAAATTACATTTTAACTCTTATCAAAATTTATAACTTAATTTTTAGCCCTCCAAAAAAGTCTCTGGTTCACCCTTGTTAATGAACTTCCATTAAATTTGAATATATGGCATTCTAATATTCAAAGTTTCGATTTAAAAATTAAATTCTAATTGATAACAAATGTTCAAATTTAATGAAGTCAATCAATAATATTATCGATTGAACTTTAATTTTTAAATCAGACAAATAGAAAGATTAAAATTTGGGAATTAAAAGTAGATGGATTAAATTAAAAAAAATTAAAGAATAGAGAGAGTTGAGGCAGAATTAGACCTAATAACAAATCATTAATTAATGTGTAAAGGGTGGCTTCCACGAAGCCAATGGATCTGAATATCCGAAATCATATAAATTTGGTGAAACTTCGAGGAAGCTTAGCAAACCCAATCAAAGTGGGCAAATCTATGGATCTCCCACTATTTTATTTATTTATTAGTATAATAATATATTAAATTAAATAATACTTCTACTTATTATAAAATAAATAAATAACATAAAGGTCCAATCATCCGGCATAACACATGGATTCTCACCTTTCTTGTCTTAATCTATCATTTTTCTTTCTTTATTTTAATACTAATAATCAGCATTAATCCAGATGGAGTTTTAGTTTGATTGATATGAGCATTACTGCTAACGGAGGAAGATGTAGGTTAGAACGCATTATTCTTCTATTTACGGGTTATGGATAGTTTTAGGTATTGTATCAAAAAGAGCATATATGATTAGAAGCTATAATGAGATCTGATAATTTCTGTTGAGTTAATTCCACCAATCATCCTCAAACTATTAACCAAATTATAATTTGGTCTCTAAACTTTAAAAATATTCGATTTGGCTCCTCAAAAATAGTGTGATGTTAGATCGAAGGTCTTCAAGTGTAAATATATATGTGTTTATAATTTGATTCGTATTTAAAAAAATATGATTCTCCTTATGTTTTAATTAGCATTGAATGCACAAAGATAACACTAGGCTAACAGAAGGATGTCATTGATAAAATATTGATACTTTGAATATTTAATTAGAATGGTTTTGAAGTTTGGGATCGTTTTAAAATTAGAAAAAAAATTGGGGATATTTGATGAAATTAATCACTTACTTAAATAAATGCAGAAAACAAAACTCTCTAGTCCATCTCAATTTTGATAGTAAGCAAATTGGTCCATCTTAGAAAAATCAGAGTAATTTAATAATTGCCAATTTAAAAAATGATTAATCACAACATTAATATTTTTAGTCAATTGTATATATATTTTATTGGTATAATAATAAATTTAATCATCAAAATTTACATATTTTGTCAATTTAGTTTTAATTTAACACATTACAGCATTTAACCTACAAATTTAACTAGTAACATTTACACAGAATATACAAACATCAAGTGATAATTTTTTAAATTCATACAGAATATAAAAACATCAAGGGATAATTTTTTAAATTCATAAGGGTTAAACGCTCTAATTTTTTTTTGAGAGGGATCAAATTGCTTAATATCAAAATTAAAAGGGATTGAAGAGGTGTTTTTACCTGAAAATCTCAACCTTCAAAACACTTCAGAGTTCTTACTTTATTAGTTTCATTATATGCTTTTTTTTTTCTATATTTAAAAAAAAAAAAAAAAACCTTTGATTAGTATTCAAGCCTCAAATCTATGAAAAAAAAGTTGAAAAAAATAACAATAAAGAAGACAAAGACAAGCAGTTCAAATTACACGAAGAAAACGGAGAATCAGAGCTTACTATTCTACATATATGACCCCCACCCCTACCCTCACCAACGCTTTCAATTTTACTATTTTGCATTTTTATTCCTTCTTCTCTTTCTTACCAAAGAAAAAAAATTCTTTTTTTTTCTTCGGTAAAGAAAAGTATTTTATTTAATTTTCTGGGGTTTTTGATTCTTACCCATTTCAGGTTTTCCATAGACTTGCAATAAAGGTTTGTTCTTTTTTCAGATCCATTCATATTTGATCCTTTTTTCTTTTGTTTTATGTTTTGGGATTGTTTTTCTATAGCATCGACGTTGATATTTTATGCAAATTTTGCACTCGTTCTCTTTTCTGGGGTTGAATCCTTTTACTGTTTTCTGGGGTTATTTTGATGTTGTAGGTTCCAATTAGATGCTTATTGGGCTTGGTAATGAAGATCTTCAGTTTGGTTTTATTTGTAATATGAAATTGATAGTAGGGGGGTAAAAAGTAAAAACTTGGACGATGGGATCTTGATTTGGGATTCTATTGCTTTGTGGCAATTGTTTTGTGTGTTTAAGCATGCTTGCTAATGTTATTTTTTCCCTCTTGCACAAATTTTGAATTTTGCTTTATGTTAATTAGGACCTTGAGGAATTAACCAAGCATATGATTTTACTCTTTTGATGCGTGAAGATGGATTACAAAGTGCAAGTCGGAGTCCAATCCCACCTTGAAGTACGTTATTGTTGATATTTATTTCAATGTATACCCTTCTTTTGGTTGATGAATATGCATTTGGAGTTGCTAAGTGTATCTAGAGCTTGCATTTCTAACATTTTAATGCTAATTGTAGCAGATGGGACCACTAGAGGATAGGACAATGCAAGATCTCGATGACGAGTGCCTCTTTCCCTCTGAAATGGATGCTCAAAAGACACAATCTGTTGATCCAAATCAACATAATTCAGTTTCTGGTAGTTTGCCTTTCAATGGCAATAAAATGACAAGGAATGGTGTTTATAAAAGCATAAAGACCGTAGTTTTCTCGAATAAGCTTAACTTGCTCATGCCTTTTGGTCCTCTAGCAATCCTGGTTCATAAAATGACTGATAGTAATGTGAGTTTTAGCTTTGATGTCCTTTGTTTTTGCTTGGTTTTCTTCCCAACATAAGTTGTTTAAATGGTGAGGTGGATTGCAGGGGTGGGTCTTCTTTCTAAGCTTACTCGGTATAACACCTTTGGCTGAGCGTTTGGGTTATGCTACCGAGTAAGGATTCATGTTCTTCATTGAAATTTAGTATTTTGATGCTAGCAGTTGTTATATTGGCTCCTAACATTACCTTTTCATTTGATCGAGTTTAGGCAGTTGGCTTTTTTCACTGGACCTACAGTTGGTGGTCTTCTAAATGCTACATTTGGGAATGCAACTGAACTGATTATTTCAATTTATGCACTGAAAAGTGGAATGAAACGAGTTGTTCAGTTGTCATTGTTGGGCTCGATTTTGTCAAACATGCTGCTTGTTCTTGGATGTGCGTTCTTTTGTGGTGGGCTTGTATATCATGGAAAGGAACAGGTCTTTAGCAAGGTAAAAGTATTACTATGTTGTTCGATTTCTATTTCTGCTATTTTCCCGTATTCAAATCACTCTAAACTGAAGTAAACTTACATTCAGGCTACAGCCGTTGTCAATTCCGGACTGCTGCTGATGGCAGTCATGGGCCTACTCTTTCCAGCAGTCCTCCATTACACACACACTGAACGGCAGGCTGGGAAGTCAGAGTTGGCTCTTTCAAGATTTAGCAGTTGTGTTATGCTTTTAGCTTACGTTGCCTATCTTGTTTTCCAGTTGAAAAGTCAAACAGATCTCTATGTCCCCCTTGGCGAGGTTGGTTACCATTATTTATTAGTATCTTTCGAATATAATAGGTATTTGCCTTGTTATTTGTTTCCAAGTATTTTGTGTAGAATGCTTAGTGTTGTGGCAAATGGTGTAACATCAGGAAGTAAACCAGAATGGGGAGAACTTAGGTAACAATGATGATGATGAAGATGAAGCTCCAGAGATCTCCAAATGGGAATCAATAATTTGGCTCTCAATCATGACTGCTTGGATCTCTATCCTGTCGGACTATTTGGTGGATACCATTGAGGTAACATTTGGTTTTTGATCATATGCATCTTCTTTATGTCATGTTTAGGAGCAATATGGTTGGTAGGATGGTTCTAAATGAGAGAATGGATTTTTCTTAGATTTGGTCCATTTGGCACGTACTTTAGGGGTCCACACTGTCTCGTGTTATCAGCAAGGATATTAGTTAGCACTTAGTAGGGTTTTAACATTGATTTGCCTTTTGTTCTTTTCTTAGGGGGCATCTGATGCTTGGGATGTGCCGATTGCTTTTATTAGTGTTATATTGCTCCCTATAATTGGGAATGCTGCTGAGCATGCAAGCGCTATCATGTTTGCCATGAAAGATAAGCTTGTAAGTGGTTCTCTGATTTCCATTTCAGAAATTCTTTTACATTTTTCTAATCAATGAATATATCTGCAGGACATATCATTGGGAGTGGCCATAGGGTCATCAACTCAGATTTCTATGTTTGGGGTAGGTTTTGTGCATTGGATGCACCCGTTTTCTATTGATGTTACTCCATTATGTCATATACTTCCGAATGTTGGGCGGTTTTACTTTTGGTTTTATTCTTGGTTTGCCATGGCACCATGTAATGAATTAATGTGTGTCTCTTAGTTAGGGGTGGCTCATTTTGCCAATTATTTAGCATTTCTCCGGTAAAAGTACCATGGATGCCCTCGTATTGAGAGTCAAATTATATTTTTCCCCATTTACTCTAAAATTGGGCAAATTAGTTCCTGTGCATTAGATCAAAGAACAAACTAGTCCTCTTTGTTAAAACTTTCATTCACTTCTATTGTTAAAAAACTAGTGTCCTTGACAGAATAACTAGACAGTTACACATGGCGTGCCATGTGTGCATCATGTTGACGTACGTGTGCATCATGCTGACGTACAATGACCAGTTTTTAACAGTAGAAAGAGATGAAATTTTTAATAGAAGAATTAGTTGCTCTTTGATCTAACATACAAGGACTAATTTGCCTTTTTTTTTTAGTGGAGGGGGCAAAGTGCAATCTAACTTCTAGTACAACGGCCTTTATGGTACTTTATCGCATTTCTCCACTCTTTTCACATTACATGTGCTGATGTGTAAAGCATAAACAGTGTTAAAGACCTGGAGAATTTTTACTCGAACTTTGGAGCTGAAACTAGGTTTTATATAATCATATTACTAATATGCTGCTGCTTTTTTGCCTTGGTCTTCTAATTTTGTATTCTTTTTAAATCTACAGATACCTTTTTGTGTGGTTATTGGGTGGATGATGGGGCAAGAAATGGACTTAAACTTCCAACTTTTCGAGACAGCAACTCTGTTCATTACTGTTATAGTCGTAGCCTTTTTTCTGCAGGTTGGTTGTATATCGAGAACTTCATCCTTGAGTTCAAGTAATCGTTATTATTATCCAGAACTGAAGTTGACTTGGTTTTCCATTATTTTTTACACAGGAAGGGACGTCTAACTACTTCAAAGGACTCATGCTTATACTTTGCTATCTGATAGTCGCTGCGAGTTTCTTCGTACATGAAGATTCTCCTACAGATGGTCAGTTCGCCTTTCTTCGAATGTCTCATTTAGTTCGGTTTTCTTGTAAATGGTTGGTAATGTAATTGGTTTGATGTTACAGATCAAAGTAAGCAACCGGGAACGTGATGAATGACACAGTTGAATCGAGATATGGAATTCGGAGCCTTTGAAAGATGCAAGAGGCAAGAAGCAAGAACCCATGGAGATTTGAAAAAAGTTTGTCCCTCATGGTGTAAATAGTACCGTTGACAGGCAGATGTTCCATTTTTTTTCCAGAGCTAAATTTAAGTGCTCAATCTTTTTATTTAGGATTAAAACTATGTATTATTAATACTTTTGATTTTTGTGACTAATCAAGATTCACAAATTATTTTGTGGATATGATTACAGGTTTGGTGATAACGTGAAGAACACATATTTGGGAGTAAATTTAGATAAATAAATTCAAATATAATTGCTATAAATGAAACATATAAAAAAAAACATTTTGTTATTTATATTTACACCTCATGGGTTCTTAGCATGGCATGTTATTAATGGTAAGGTTCAATATTTTGATGGAAAAATTAGATTGATGTTTGTAAAACTAATTTAAATACAAGTTTTGGTGGTATGGATTTCATTTGCTACATATATTTATCTATATAATTTTATAAAATATTTTTTTGAAAAGTTAGGCTATTTTCATTTTTTATCAATTGAGCTGGTGTTCAGTTTGTGATGCTAATTTAATCAAGTACTTATCTTTATAATAAGTATTGATATAATTTACTTTACAACGGTATTTTCATCTTTTCTCAACTAAGTTGATACTTGGTTAACTTATAATACTAACTCAGACATTAACACAGTCAAGTGTTTTAAACTTAAACACTAACAAGTATTTTATAATAAGTATAAATGTTACAATTATAGAAATATGTTGAGTGGTAAATGTATTAGAGTTTTTTTTTTTTTTTTAATTTGAGTTTTTGAATTTTTTAAATTAAATTGAATTAAATCATGTCTTTGAGCTCAAGCTTGAAAAACTGACATTGTTATATATGTATATATATATTATATAAAGGTCAACTATAAGATGATTGAAAGTAATCGACTAAAATAACTTTTTAAAATATATTTAATATTTCAATATATATTATTCTATATTTAAGATTTTATTTTGCAATAATCATGGTTTATATATGTTGAAGCACGACTTTCAAATATATGTATACTAGTTCTTTTACTCGTGCGATGTGTCATGGGCCGAGACTTTGCCTTAGATTTCGTTCTTAGGTTAGGCTTCGATCCTCGCTCAGAAGAGGGTTTGAGTCTTTAACCTTGACAATTAGACTTCGATCCTTGCTTGAGGGAGGCTTTGGCACCCTTAACCTTGACAATCAGAGAAAAGGGAACTTAGATAGCACAAAAGAATATTAGAAGAATGTGAAAGTATTCTTATTAACTGTCAAAACTAGCATGTGGAAGTATTCTTATTAACTTTCAAAGCTAGCACTAGGTTGTACAAATGAGGGAGGGGAGTCTCTCCTTATATAGGCAAGTCAACTAGCTCGTTAAATACTATACATAGATAAAGAGTTCTAGAGCTTCTGGAATATTTTACGCACTTTTACAAGGATCTAATCCTATCTTTGGACTTTTAGAATCTTCGGGGACACTCTAAATGTAACAGTCCGATTTATACCCTAGTCGGAACAGTGGTTTCGGAACCACAAATCCGAGTCCGTATAATATTTTTAATATTATATTCTGTGCCATTGAGATATGAGTAAGCATGTGTTAAAGTTTCGTAGGTTAATTTATCTGTCTGTGTGCTTAATTTGACGAAATGATGAATTTGCATTAAATATGAAAGTTGTATGCTATATGTTAAAGTGCTTATGTGTTATGGCTTTTTGAATATGAGGACTTATGTGGTAATTTGGCCATTTCCATGGTTAATGGATGGCTAAGGTCATAAATGACCTTGTAACTATGTTTTATACATCTTTTATATGAAAGGTTATATTGGTAATTAGTTTATATCATATTATTAACATAACTAAAGCTTAAAATAAGCTTTAATTCATTGTTCTTCCACCGAATATACACCAAAGAAAAGAAAAGAGAAAGAAGCTTGATATTCGGCCCTTGTAAGCTCTAATTAAGGTATGATTTTGAGTCAGTTTTCGATAATTTCTACATTTTTGTAATCGTTGTTTCGCCTACTATCAAACCCATGTTTCAATTTGATAAATTGATAATGTTTGTGTGAGATGCCATTGTTGATATGTTGAGCTTTGTGATGCTTTAAGGTGTTAAATGATAGAATGGTGGTAGATGAACATGTTTTGTTCTTGAAGTTTTGATGAATTTGGCTAAATAGGGTTAAATTGAGAAAATGGTAAATTGAGGGACTAAATTGTCAATTTGATGGAATATATGGATTTGCATGAAATATATATGTATTCGGCCAAGCTTGTGTATAAGTAGATTTTGTGAATTTGATGTTTTGAGAAAAATGGACTAAATTGTTAAGTTGTGCAAATATGAGGGCTAATTTGCAAATTGCCCTAAATGTGTGTCTTTGGATTGAATTGAATGAACTAGTGAATAAAAGGGTTAATTCTGAATATGTTTAGATCCAGAATCGAGGAAAACGGATTTAGATCGCGGGAAACCGAAAGTTCTCGAGTAGCCGTTTTCTATTCCGATAAACCGAATCCGAGGTAAGTCACTATGAATATGTACGCATTTGTAATTATTCATATGTTTAATGATGATAATGAATAATTATGAGAAATTCTGTAATTGAATCCGAGATGAGTTCGGTATATTGATTAAGTCTAAGAAGCCTCGTACGAACCTTGATATAGGTATCTGTTCTGTTTTATCATGTAAGACCACGTCTGGGACGTTGGCATTGATTTGAGATTCGTGTAAGACCCTGTCCGGGGCAGTGGCATCGATACCCGATTATGTGTAAGACCATATCTGGGACGTTGGCATCAATATAAACTTTACGTATAAGACCACGTCTGGGATGTTGGCATCATTATGACACTTATGAGTAAGACCATGTCTGGGACATTGGCATCGTTTTGATTCGTATAAGATCCTGTCTGGGACAGTGGCATCGATATCCAAGTGCATGTAAGACCTCGTCTGGGACGTTGGCATTGTACGATTATTCTGAGCTTTCTGAGTATCTCATTGGATTTATTACTGTTCAATGGGCAAGTCTATGATACTAATTGCAAATCCGAGCTATGAACGAATATGTGATTGTAAATCCAATTCAGGTATGTTGATTATACACTACTTGTATGATCTTACTATGAGTATGGAATTGATGATGTGTTGTATAAAGTTTTGGTGAAATGAGTTATGTGTTTATATGATCTTTGAATTGGGAATATGGCTAATGTGGTCAAAAGTGTATGAATCAAAGCAAATATATGCATTTTATGTTAAGTTGTTGTATATTGACTTACTAAGCTTTTGGAAAGCTTACTCTGTGTGTGTTTAATCTGTTTTATAGGTCGTCAAAGCTACTGAAGGCTCGGGACCGTCAAGGATCGTCATCACACTACTAATATCATTTTGGTACACCTTGAATATGTATATAGCTAGATATGGCATGTATAGGCTAATTCTTGTGATGACTTGTAAAGTGAACTTAGCCATGTGATTTGGCTAGTTATGTTTTGATACCATGCTTAGATGAAAGTGATGTGTGAAGTTGTTATGATATGATTAGTTGATATATGGAATGGTTATGAGATGGTAAGTATATAGACAAATGGTGTATAGGTATAACTGAGTTTTAGTTATGCAAATTGGTATGTTTAGTATTGGTTTTGAATGTATGGTTGTGATTATCTTATTGATCAAATGTGCATGATTTGGATGGCTATTTGTATGTTCTTGATTGCCATGTATGCTTGATATGTGTCGGTGAATGATGCTTATAGGTATGAACCTTTTGGTTGGCATTTTGGCCTTGTAAATGGCCTATAATGTCACACGGTTGTGGTACACGGGGGTGCCTTAGACCGTGGGTAAATTGGCAGGATGCAGCCTAAAATCACACGGCCTCGACACGGGCGTGTCACCTGGCCGTGGTGTACAAGTCAGTAGCTAGCATAAAAATACATGGCCTCGGCACGGGCGTGCTTGGTGGCCGTGGTGGGGAAGTCAGTATATGGCCTAAAAGTACACGGCCATGGCACACGGGCGTGCCTAATGATCGTGTTGGAATAGTTTGTATAACAAGGATGGTTACACGGGGGTGTCTAGAAGCCGTTGAGGGCACACGGTCTCCTCCCAGGGGCGTGTCTCCCCTGTATTTTAGAAAAGTTTCAAATTTTCATGGAATTTCATATGTGTTTCAGTTTAGTCCCGACTCGGTTTATAAGCATGCTTAAGGTCTCGAGGACCTAATTAAGGGACATTATGTCTGAGAATGATGATTGAATGTATGATTTTGTCTGTGAAAGTTTCTGATCTGTCCGGTAACGCTCCTAACCTTAATCTGGTGACGGACTCGGGATAAGGGTGTTACACTGAAAACCTCTCAACTCATTTTTGTCGTGCTCGCCTTGTCACACCCCAAAATAAATAGGTTAATTGAAATGATTAAATAAGAAATGAATCTTAGGCTTGATGGTTAAGTGTTAGTTATCTTTTTTAGAGAGCCTAGTTTCGAGCCGCACCCCTATTCCCTCTTTCATTACAGTTTTGCAAATTCTAATAGAATTAGTTTTTCTCTCTCATTCTTACACCCTATTTCCTTCTTTGTGCTATTAATTATTTTCTTTCCCCTATCGAAATATTCCCCGTTCATTGATTTCTACCATAATTTAGATTAACATTAGTAGCATCTGTTACCTTTTCCAAGAATCGGTAAGGTCGAGTGTCTCAAGCAAGGTGGATTCGGAAACAAAAATAGACGGTGGCATCATGACGTCATGAAGCACAATGTCGCAACATCATGACGAACAGGGGTGACGTCTTGACAAGGAGAATCGTCATGTCGCGATGTCACGTAGAAATCATGAAACTAACGTCGTTTTGATGCAACATAAGGTTTCCGAAGCCACCCCATCCCAGTCAGAGATCCCTACATCTCAACTTTAAGATTATAAGTTAGCCTGAGACAAAAAAAGGCGAGAGATCAAACTACTGCAAAAATATTGTGAATGAAATCTAGTGGCATATGCTCTAAGTGTTGCAAAGAGCATCGATTCAGCTAATCCTTTGAATTATTCAGAGGTAGTTCAGGCTTCTGATTCTAGCAAGTGGCTCGTTGCTATGGAAAAGGAAATGGAATCCCTTAATAAGAATGAGACTTGGCAATTTGTTAAACCACCCACCGAAAAGGAAATAGTTGGTTGCAAGTGGGTGTTCAAAAAGAAGGAAAGATTGGGTCAAGGTGACACGAAATATAAGGCGAGGTTGGTCGAAAAGGGCTACAATCAAGTAGAGGGAGTTGATTTTCATGATGTGTTCTCTCTTGTTGTGAAGCATGTATCCATTCGGGCACTGTTAGCTTTTGTTGCATTACACAATCTCGAATTAGAGCGGTGAAATGTGAAAACTGCATTCTTTCATGGCAACCTAGAGGAGGACATATTTACATACAGCAACCTGAAGGCTTTAGGATCAAAGGCAAGGAAAATCATGTATGCATTCTACAAAAATCTTTGTATGGCCTGAAGCAGTATCCTTGGAAATGGTACAAGAAGTTCGATTCTTTCATCTTAAGTATTGGTTTCGTTTGGAGTAAGTACGACAATTATGTGTATCTACAATGATTGGATGATAGATCATTTATTTATTTGCCCCTTTATGTTGATGATATATTAATTGCAGTCGAGTATCCATCAGAAATAAACCGACTTAAAACTATGCTTAACTCTAAATTCGAGTTGAAGGATCTCTGTGTAGCCAAGAAAATTTTAAGGATGAAAATTTTGAGAGATAGACACTCTGGGAAACTATTTTTGTCAAAATAGAAATACATCGAAAAAATTCTCTAGTGGTTTCGTATGCAATATTCTAAACCAGTTAGTATTCCTTTAGCTGTACACTTTAGACTTTCGGCTTTAGAATCACCATAAATCGAAGATGAAGAAAGGTACATGTCCTCGGTTCCTTATTCCAGTGCAGTCAGAAGTCTAATGTATGCAATATTTTGCACTCATCCTGATATTTCACATGCAGTTAGTGTAGTAAGTAGATAAATGGCCAAACCCGAGTAATTAGATTGACAAATTGTTAAGTCGTTTCTTAGATATTTGAGGGGGACATTTAATACTTGTTTGGAATTCGGAAGATGTTCAGAAAATCTAGTCGACTATGTAGACTCTGATTATACGGGAGATTTAGAAAAAAAGAAGATTTCTCACTGGTTAGCTGTTCGCTTTTAGCAATTGCACTATTAGCTGGAAAGACACCTTACAGGCCACTGTGATATTATCCACTACAGAGGCGGAATATATGACCATCACAGAGACTGTGAAAGAGGTCATTTGGTTGAGAGGTCTATTTGGGGGGTTGGTTGATAAAAACAACAAGACTATTGTATATTGCAATAGTCAAAGTTTCATACATCTCACTAAAGATTAGATGCATCACGAAAGAACAAAGCACATAGATATTTGGTACCACTTTTTTCAAGAGGTGACCGCTGAAGGGGATGTTTAAATTCTCAAAATCGGCACAGAAAACAATCCACCCGATATGATGATAAAAAGTCTCCCAATTTCCAAGTTCAAGCATTGCTTAGACATCGTAAATATTTGAAAAAGATCAAGTTAGGCCTATAACAGGGCTCGACAGAAAAGGCGTTTTAGAAATAGGAGTCAAGGTGGAGATTTGTGGAGTGTGTCTCGCATTTCGGACAAAACATGGTTGACGTCGGGATGAGGAAGAGCCGACTTCTCGAAGAGGAAGAGCCAGCGGCACGACAATGACATCTTGACTAGAAGAATCGCCTTGTCCTGGCGACGCGAAGAATGATGTCCTGACTAGGCAATATGCCACGTCATGACGTGGCGATGTGTACTCAACTTAAATCAAACTTCTTCTCTTCATTAAACATTGCTATCTTTTCCTAGTCAAAATCTGACAATTCTAAGGATGTTCTAATTAGATTAGCCAGGAATTTTAGTCTATAAATAGGGCTAATAGCAACCCTAGAGTTTTTGATTCAACAACATAATTAAGAGAGAGTTTTGTGGGAATTTCAGGAAGACTTCGTATTCTTTTGGGTTCGGGTTTGTTTGTTTCTCCATCTTGTACTCCTCTTCGATTTTTTCTGTTTTAGTGAAGTTTTCTTTACCCGTGGTTCTTTTTTCCTCTTCGAATGGGTTTTTCCACGAAAATATTTGTTTCCAATTTTCTCGTTTTTCGTTCTTGCTTGTTGCATAATTCGGGTTTACCCCAACATATACAATCTTAGGACTAAGAATGACAACAAGTTAATAGTTATGCTAATAGGACATAAATTATTTAAAGAAGTTTAATAATATCGAGTAGTCCAATAATTAAAATTTTATGTATATAAATATTTATTTTTTTATCAAACTAAATTTTTTTATTCGAAAGGATGAGAGATTAATATATAATATAAAAAATTATAATAAAAAATAATTTTTAATTTTGAGATAATGAAACATGGAAAGCAAATACTAACTATTTTAACTCTATTAATGTATATAGGATTTTACCATTTTAATTTCTTTTTCATTCGGTTTATTCTTTTTCCTTTTAACATTAATCCCTCCTTAAAAAGAAGGATAATGTGCTTCAGCCCATTCAGGTACTCTTCGATGTCAATTGAGCTACAATTCAATTGTTCGATTTACCATATTAATTAGTGAGATTGTTTCGTCTTTGAATTTATTTTTATACAAAGAAATTATCTTTTACTCTTAGATAAATGTTAGGATCTACTCGATTAAGTAACAAGTAAAAAAAATAGCAGAATAAATTGAGAAATTGAATACACAAATTTAACGTGGAAAAATCCCTCCAAAGAGGATAAAAAATCACGGGTAAAGATAATTTTACTATAATGGCAAAAGAACAAAGAATACAAAGGATGGAGATAAAAAAACTAAACCCGAAAACAAAGAACCCTCAAAATATAAACACAAAATTTTCTAAATGTGTTATTTATAGGCTAAATTCATAGGTCAATAATAATAAAATAATCTAAACTAATCAATGTTTGATTGAAATAAATAAACAGAGTTTCACTAGAAGATTATTTCTCAAATTTGATTAAAATAGTAGTCATACTTAACAATAAATAAATACCAGTTATCTCATGCTCTAAGCCTTATTCATACCTGAGAACAAATTTAATAGTTAAATTATAAAATTACTAAATTTGTATACTAATAAAGAAATAAATTATTGTAAAGAATTTAATAATATTAAAAAGTCTAGTAATTAAAAATATAAAATTAAATAATTTAATTAAAAAGGTAATTGTTGTTGAATTGAATCAAGAAATTGACTTACTATAGCTGAAAAATATAGTTAACTGAAATTCATATAACCCTACCAAACCTTCTAAGCTCACATGGATATAAAAACAAATATCACCCTGCATTTCTTTTCATTAACCTTCTTGCTGTGGATTTCAAAACACAATCGTGTTTGTTGAATATATATATATATATATATCAGCAGGTATGGGTCATGAAGTTGCAGAAGACAATCAATCTCCATTGCTGCCAACTTCTTCTTCCTCAACTGATGTATCAGCAGTGCTTGTTAAAAGAACTGGTATTTATATATATATATATATATATTCTTTTAACTGATGAACTTTTTCATGTTCTTTTAACTGGTGAACCTTTTTTTCTCCGTTCCCTTCGACTCTGTGGATAGTTCATTACTTTCCTACCTAAATATTGCCAGAAGATAGACAGTAAACATATCAATTAGCCTCTAATGTTCTGCTACTTGAGTTGCTAGCTATGTATGTATGCAGGGGGCGTTGGGAGTGGTGGGTAGGCCTCTAAATGGAAAATTGCAGCTTTAGACCTCTCACAATTCATAAAATCTTAAGTTATTTGCCTACTACCAAAAATGTTAGAATTTTGATTTAGTCTTTTTGAAAACTATAAAGATATAACTCAATACGATAATGAAATTATATTTTAGCTCTCCTAAAAATTCTTGATTTCCCCTATGTATGTATGTATGACTGTGTTTCAAGGTGACTTTATGGTAGCGGTGATGCTAGGGGTAGGCAAGGGTGTAGAGAGCTTGGCCACCCTTTAGCCTTGTGGAAAATTGCTTTTTAGTGTCTGCTTTTGTATCAGAAAGATAAAATTTTAAATTTAATCCCTTTAAAATTGAAAAAATTACAAATTAATACAATAATAAAATTACATTTTACCCAAGTTTTATAATTTCTGGGCTTAGCCTTATTTTAGACCTCTGATTAATGAATTTAAGGAAACCTTAACAATGAATGAAAGGTGGAAAGAACAAGCGTGATGAGTTGAATGAGCAGATATTGCTTTTGAATGGTAGATGCGGTTTGAAAGTGTGATATATATTTCATGGTTTTTAGGGTTATAACAAAGGTTAAACCATGCCATAACTCTCTCTACTATTCGTAAATTTAAAATTTAGTCTATATATTTTTATTTTCAAAAATTTAGTCCCTTTACTTTTCAAATTTTAAAATTTAGGTACAACAGTTAACATTGTTGGAATTATTTTGTTAAATTCAAGTTCATTACACCGTCATTTCTTTAGTCATATGCTTATCAAGTGAGCTTTTTTTTTTTTTAAATATCTAGCCAACAAATTTAAAAAAAATCTAACAAATAGAAAGACTAAATTTCTAGAAATAAAAATATAAGGACTAATCTCCAAATTTGTGAAGACTATAAGGACTTATGACACTGTTTTAACCTATAATAAAACACATGAAAAGTGTCAAAGTTAGATCATTTATTAGTAATCATTGACAATGACATTAGCTATAAGCTTCCACATCCTTAATTTCAAACATTATGAGGCAAAGACAGTTCAACTTGTTTTTAGCCCTGAGTTAGGTTGATTTGGATGTTTAAAGCTTAGTTTTTCATTTTTGTATAATTTTATATTATGATAACTTTGAAATTGAGTAATTCTTTTTGGTACTTATTACATTATTTTGAGTTCTGGTTAGTTTGAGTTCAAATCAAAGAAATTTGATTTGTA
Organism: Gossypium bickii; assembly: GCA_025503065.1. Lineage (NCBI taxonomy): Eukaryota > Viridiplantae > Streptophyta > Magnoliopsida > Malvales > Malvaceae > Gossypium > Gossypium bickii. The sequence goes on along the minus strand of CP106721.1, from coordinate 339,346 downwards.
AATTTGTTTGAATCATTTGTCGATAAAAGTATCACAAAGGTCCATGTACTGTGAGTTGGATTGTGTTTTGTATTTTTTACTAAAAAAATGGGCAAATTAGTCTATGTACGTTAGATCAAACAGTAAACTGGTCATCCTGTTAAAAATTCTATCAATTTCTATCGTTAAAAACTAGTCTTTGTAGGTTAATATGAGGCACATGTGGCATGCCATGTGTTACTATCTGACTATTCATCAGCTACGCTAGTTTTAATAAAAAATGACCAATTTACTCTTTAATTAAACATACAGAGACTAGTTTATTTATTTTTTGAATAGAAAAGACAAATACAATCTGGCTCTAAATATAGGGGCTCCATGATTTTTTTTATTATCATTTGACATCGTTATTGTACACATGCTTGTTCATGTTGATGTAAATGCATGCATGCATGCATGTATTATGTGAAACATTATCCAATGTTTAATAGAAATTGAAATGGGAATGTGAAGGGACACTGAGGACAGCAGTAGCACACATAATAACGGGAGTGATAGGGGCAGGAGTATTATCACTTGCGTGGAGTATTGCTCAGCTGGGATGGATTGCAGGCCCAATCTGTATGCTAGCATTTGCAGGTGTCACCATTGTTTCAACTTACCTTCTATGTGACTGCTACATGTTTCCTCACCCTGAATATGGCCCCAACAGAGTCAAATCTTACATGGATGCTGTTCGTTTCTATTTGGGTAACCCTTCAAAATTCTTATTTTGCTTCATCATGGTTCTACCTTTTATCATATGCATGTTGGGGTTGGATTGATATTGAATCGATTGAATTCAGGTTTTCAATTTTTTGAATAATTTCGAATTATATTATTTTCTATTTGGGTTTTTGAGTCTATTTCAATTAATTCAAGTTTGGCTATTTTGGATTTGTTTCATTTGAGTTTGTGGTTACTTTATGTCTAGATCATTTCGGGTTTGAACTATTTTAGAATCAAGCTCGAATTATTTTGAGTTTTGTGGTTTGAAATACTTGTCCAAGTCATTTTAAGTTTGATCTGTTTCAAATATGGGTCAATCTAAGTTGGAGTTATATGATTGTGGGTTGTTGATTTTTATTGTAAAATCAAGTTTGAACAAATTAGAGTTAGAATTGATAGGTTAAAATTTGTTACTAGTCCATGTACTTTACGAAAGTTATAGCTTTAGTTTTTATACTTTAATTTGATCAGTTTTAGTTCTTATACTTTTCAAATTGGTCAATTTTAGTCTTGATCCGAATAGTAGGAATTAAATCCCTTTGGTTAAATTCAATTACTAGTATTTTACTATATGTATACTTGTAGATTTAGTCTATATTCTCCAATTGAATCATTCTAAGTCCCTATATTTTTCGAATTTTAAAATTCTAATCTTTTCGCAAATGATAGTCATTAATCTATTAATTAGATTTTTAGAGAGTAATATATGGAAATAACAAACTAACATGGTATTACACGTATAATAATATTGAATTTTTTCATGCTATTGATTCATAATTTTGGTAATTTTTTTATCCTAAACCTCGAACCTTGAATCGTAAACCTCAAACATCAAATCCTGAACCTCAAACTCGAACTTAGGTTCGGGGTTCAGGGTAAAAAAATTAAAATTATGTATCAATGGCATAAAAAATTTGTTGAAATATTATTAAATAATTAAAAATAAACCATGAATGATGGGATAAGAATAATTATTCGTATGTATATAATGTTATAGATAATTAGATAAGGAATCTACCACATATGTAGGCACTGACAGCCCCTTGATTTATGGACTGAAAATTACTAAAATAAAAAGTATTATATTTTATATTACTTACCATGTAAGTCAAGATTGCATCTTGGTTTAATGCTCATTGCTTTTACTCATCTAATATATTTTATATAATGCTAATTGACAGTCTTCGGCCTGACTTATGTCTGTAAGGTGTTTGTCTTTTTTATTCAAAGAATTATTCTCCTTTTTTTTAATATTAAAATAAATGAATGTGTTTTGCACTCTAAAATGGCAATATAGAGGTTCAGAGTTTTTACTACACGGAAAATATAGTTGTTTCTTCATATGCATTGCAAATGCAGGAGAGAAGCAGCACAAAGTGTGTGGAGTCATAGCACAGGAGAGCTTGTATGGGAATACACTTGCCTATGTCATCACCTCTGCCAGCAGCATCAAGTAAGCTCCATTCCCCTTCCTCTTTTAGCTCTTGCATATAGACCTGTTAAATCTTGATGTCATTAAATTATTAGTAAAAAGTTACAAATTAGTCCTCGAATTATTCAAAAGTTTCTATTCATATCAGCTAAACTAATCGAAAGCTCTCTTTCTCCTTTTTTTTTATAGTTCACCAACTTTGAATATCACGAATCTACAACCCAAAATTCAAATAGCTTTCTTCTTCGACTTTTAATATTAACTGTCAAATCGACTTAGATTTATGATATATACATGTATTGAATTCGAGTCAAAATTGATGGGTTTAGGTGTGAAGTTGCCATACTTAAAATTGAATGTGGTTTTTGATGAGTAGTTGACCACATCAGAGAAACAAAAAACAACAAAATGTTATTAATGTTCCTGTTTTCTGCTCTTCTCGAAAAGCTGAAGTCTTTTGGATTGTCAAACTTTATTACGTGACAAGATTTGCTTCATCTTTTCCAAATGCTTTTACTTCCTTCATTTGTCCATTCAGAAAACAAGTACCAACTTCCATCACATAGAGTGTATTCCAGCCCAACTTGAATACTGATAAACTCGAGTGCTTGAGATATAATCAAACACACACCAATAATCAAAGAGATTACAAGTTGCAAGACTTGTACAAAAATTGCTGTTAACATCAAGATCATCACGCTTGAATAGATTTGTCAATCAGGACTGTAAAATACTGGTATTAAATCAGTCGAATTTATCAAATCAACCAATATATAAACTTTTCCCAAGGGCCCATGATTAGGATGCTACATTATTTGTGGGCTCAAATAAAAACAGCTCATTGTTTTGGGATTTTCTTCATAGACAAAAACATCATATTGTTTGTACCCAAAACCTTTATTTATTGGAGCAGTAACAAACAGCAAGTAGTTTGACAATTAGGCAAATCATGGTCCCTTGTAACAACACCTTTTTTTTACATCAAACCATGAAAAATTACCTTTGTTTTGCATATATGTAAGTTGTGTGACCTCACCCATCTCCTCAGCAAATTCGGTAGAATTTGTCGCCATACACTTAGCGGTACATACAATGGAATGACAACTATTTGAGGCTCAAAGTCTTTGAATGTATGATTTCATGCATTCATAAATGAATGGAAAATCTTTGACTCATGAGAGATAAGCATTTGTTGTAGATAAGTATTAGATTATATTTTACTCAAAGTTATATGTGACCTGTCATATGCATTTCATCCAAACATACATGTATCAATTTTTAATAGTAGAGATGGATGAAATTTTTAACGAAAGAATCAGTTTACTCTTTGATTTAATGTAAAAAGATAAATTTACCTATTTTTTAGTAGGAGTAAATTATATTATGAACTTTAGTATTTGAGTCAAAAAATGGGTGGGAGTGATAGTGTTACTCATAAATTAATGGTTTTTGGCAGATGTGTTGCTTGTTTTTGTGAAACATTTCAAATGGAAACAAAGAGATAACATTATTGCAACCGTCATCTGCATGGGGTGGAATGGATCTTCGCCTTGTCTCTCATTTCCTTGGTGTCGTCTAAAACAAGCAACAACTAGCTATAGCCTATAGCCATGGCCATAGCCTTAGGCTTAGGCATAGTTTAAGAATCATGGACTCTATTCAAATTAGACTTCACAATATTAATTTCAACTTAAATGAAAGCTTATTTATTATACTAGAAGGAAAAGAAAAGTGAAAGGGTGGGTTTGATAAAGTGATTGTCAATAAAGAGTTGTACCTAAATTTTTGATGCAAACTAAGCTGGTCCTTATTTCATTTTAATAAGACTAGCCAACCAATCCCTTACCAACCACTAATTCCCTATCCTAAGATTCTAATGACAACCCATTAGTTACTGCAATTATATGTATCTATCTATCCATATGATCTATATGTATGTGTGTATGTGTGGGAGAGGACAGAAATGGTTAAAGGATGAACGGCTCCTTAGTCTCTCTTTTGAAAATTTCCCTTTGGAAAAACACTTTGATTAAGACCACAAAGAACGAATATTCTCTACTAGAACTGCACCAGTTGCATTCTATAGATGTATAGTATTGGTACTACAAGGTCAATTCACAACTTCCAGCTTTTTTAGTTTCTCTAACTATACTACTGGTTGGTAAGTGTGCGCGCGTATATATATAAAATATAGTTTACTATATAGACACACACTCTTTCACCACTTATTCTTAAATCTCTCCCCACAATTTCTGTGTTTGAGTAAGGTCCGATGATTTAGTGGTTCTTTCTAGATACTGGGATCTGAGGAGTGATTAAAGATTACCAGAGGGAGCACAAGCAATAAAGGTTTTTCAAGTAGCCTCTTTTTGTTATCATATGATGAAAAGAAAGATGCATGCACGTATGAATGAGTAGGCAAATGTATAAATTACAAGTTTCCCATTCCATGTTTCTTATAATATCTTCTAGCAGTTTGCTAACTTGTCGTTGTTGGCATCTCTAACTATATTAAGCTTGCTGGAAAAAAATCTAGAAATAGACCATTTGATTGTCTTTGAAAGATCATCTTGCTAGTGCTCCCCTCATCTTTTGGATTTATAGATGATCATTCTTTTAGTGTGATTCAAGAGCTATACAACTTTATGTTATGATATCTAAAAGAAGCATGTAACTTTGAGGGCTAAGGGTGATATTTGGTGTTGTATTTGAATTTGGCCTTAGACCCTTTATTTTGTGTGCACAGCTCATAAGTTTTCTTATTGAAATCCATCGCTTGCTTCCAAGTACTGGCCTACAATGGCGGTTCAACACTCCCTTGAACTAGATAATGGCTCCTGTGACGATGATGGACATCCCGCAAGAACCGGTAATGGAGATTTCAGGACTAGAGCGCTTTTAATTAGTCTTGTGTTATTCGGTTTTGGTCCAACGGAGCTTTAACTTTACGGTGTGTATGTGTGGGAACTCAATCAGGGACCTTGTGGAGTTGTGTTGCACACATAATTACTGCTGTTATAGGCTCTGGAGTATTGTCCTTGGCTTGGAGTACTTCACAGCTAGGATGGTTAGCAGGACCTATTGCCTTGCTTATCTTTGCTATCATCACCTATCTTTCGGCTTTCCTTCTTTCCGATTGTTATCGGACCAACGATGGAACACGAAACAAGTCTTACATGGACGCTGTTCGGATGTATCTTGGTAGTTTTTAAACTAAACTTGTCGCTAAAATCCTTATCTGGTTTCAATGTCCTTTTACAACTTAGCCTACTATGAAGCCTAATTTGGTTGAGTGATAGTTCAGGTAGAAAGCGGACATGGATGTGTGCTTTGCTTCAGAACCTGAGCTTGTATGGGACTGATATTGCTTATGTAATTACTACTTCAACCAGTATGAGGTACTTGATGAACCCTTTAGTTTACCATTTTGTTGCTTACAGTCAGGCATTCAAATAGCGCCGATATAGCGGTATAGCGGCCGCCACCGCTATCGGAAGAAAAACGGTGTGAATTTAAATCACAACCATAGCGGCCGCAATAAGCGGTGAATATCGGCAATTGCGGCCCGCCATTCCCTTTTTCAGGCTAATTCATAGAGTTAAAAATCGAAAAAAAAATTAAGAAGATAGAGAGAACATTGCTGTTAGACAGATAACATTTAACCAGAGGATGGAGAGTAGAGAAGACGAGGAAGATAGTCAAAGGAAAAAAAAAATGAAATGATATTAAGCATATTTATATATATTTTTTAAAATTTTACAATAAATGGTGCAAAATAAACAAAAATTCACCAAGCCTTCTTTAGACCACAATCACTATTAACTTAACGCGATCACAACCCTGTTATCAATCATGTTATCAATTTACTCTCTGATTAGTGTATAGGAATTTTCTCATTTTTTAAATAAAAGGGTAAAATGTAATCTTACTCTTTGATTATTTATTTGGGTTTTTTTTGGCCTAAAACAGAGCAATTCAGAAATCAAACTGTTACCATAGAGAAGGGCATAAAGCAGCATGTTCATATGGAGATACTTCATATATGTTGCTATTTGGAGGTGTTCAAGTAGTGATGTCACAGATACCAGATTTCCATAACATGGAGTGGCTTTCAGTTGTTGCTGCAATCATGTCCTTTACTTACTCTTTCATAGGGTTTGGACTTGGATTTGCACAAGTGATAGGTATTATTACCTGGGAAACTTGCTCTCTAATTTTCTTCATTTTTGCTTACTTATTCAAACTTATCAACAATTTAAATTTCACATTCCAGAAAAAAGAAAATCTGAACAAGTAATGTATACTTAAAAAGGACCTAAACTTAAAATAATCCGATCAAGTAACTCAAAATAACTTGAACTCGAGTATCAAACCCAAAATGACTCAACTCGGAAAAACAGAAAATAATTGAAAGTTCTAAAACTAACCCGACCTGCCTGATTGACCGGTTTACTATCCAACACAACAAGAAGAAACTATAACCTGGTGTCATATTTAGTTTTTATAAGGTTTATCTGAATTCTGATAACAAAAAGATAACTATAGTATGAGTGGATTGGCTTGAAGACACTGTTTTCTTTCCCCCATGATTGCAGAAAATGGGAGGATTCAAGGGAGTATAACAGGAGTGCCTGCTGATAGTGTTGCTGATAAACTATGGTTAGTATTTCAGGCACTTGGAGACATTGCATTTGCTTATCCATATTCAATCATCCTTCTTGAAATACAGGTATGGTTTCATTTCCTTTTTAAAACAAAGTGAGCTGAAATCTCATGTGAACCTGGGATTTTGAAGCCATCTAAAATTTATAAAATTGATTGAATACAGGATACCTTGAAGTCACCTCCACCAGAGAACAAGACCATGAAAACAGCTTCAATGATTTCAATCTTTGTAACAACATTTTTCTACCTCTGTTGTGGTTGCTTTGGATATGCTGCCTTTGGCAACAATACGCCTGGAAATCTCTTGACAGGATTTGGATTTTATGAGCCTTATTGGCTTATTGACTTTGCTAACGCTTGCATTGTTCTTCATCTGGTGGGTGGATATCAGGTATGTCACTCGACCTTAGCTGTGAATCCACTATGGGTTTGTTTTTAAGGTTTTATATATTTGGAGAGTCTTTAAACGATTAGTCTGTCAATTCTGATATGAAAACAAAACATGAGTTCATTAACCCGAACCAAATCCAACCAAACCCGATTTGATCATCAAAAGTCAACAATATGAACTTAAACCCGAAATGGTCCAAGATTGAACATGAAACTGAATTGAACATGAAACAACTGAAACCTGAAATAATCTAACATTAAATGACTCGAGCAAGTAATCCAAAATTATCCTAACTTGAAGCTACAAAACACAAAATGATACGAAACTGTAATGACCTAACCGAAATGAACCCTAAACTGAAATGACCCCAAATTTAAAAACCTGAATGGAACCCATCAATCCAATCTACTTATAGGTAAAAGTATCATGGAGGTTCCTGTACTAAGAGTCAGATTGCATTTTGCTCCTTCCACTTAGAAAACAGGTAAATTAGTTCCTATACATTAGATCAAAAAACAAATTAGTTTGCCTATTAAAAATTTCATCCATTTTTACTTTTAAAAACTTGTCTATGTTTATTAGGTACACTTGGCACACCACGTGTTAATGTCTAGTTATTCTATCAATCACGCCAGCTTTTAACAATACAAATGAATGAAGTTTATAACAGAAAAAACCAATTTGCTCTTTAATCTAACGTATAGGGACTAATTTACTCTTTTTTTAGTAGAGGGGACAAAATGCAATTTGACTCCTAGTACAGGGGCTTTCATGGTACTTTTACCTCTACCTATATTGATAGGTCTATTTATACTCATGTCCAAATATGTATACAAAACTGATGTAGAATATTTCAAGAAAATAAATGAATTAGAAGTTCGTAGATGCTAAAGCTTTAGTTCTATTAGATTGCTTACAATCAATCATGTTTGACCATCCTATTCTTTTTGGTGTTCAGATATTTAGTCAGCCAGTGTTTGCATTTGTGGAAAGATGGTTTACCAACAAGTTCCCAAGCAGTGGGTTTGTGAATAACTTCTACACTATCAAACTCCCATTGCTGCCTTCATTTCAAATGAATCCTCTGAAGATATGCTTTCGAACAGCCTATGTTGCATCCACAACTGTGATTGCGATGATCTTCCCATACTTCAACCAGGTTTTAGGAGTGTTGGGGGCATTGAATTTTTGGCCTTTGGCTATATATTTTCCAGTGGAAATGTACTTTGTGCAGAAGAAAATCCAACCCTGGACCAGAAAATGGGTTTTTCTTAGGAGTTTCAGCTTTTTCTGCTTGCTTGTCACTATTGTGGGATTGATAGGGTCGATTCAGGGACTTATTAGTGCAAAATTTGGGTAAGAGACTGTAAAGGAAAGACTACATATTATGTTTTCTTGACATAATGTATTTCATGAACTTCAAGCTTGACATTGGATTTTTTTTTTTTCTCAAAATATAGCTAAATTTACAAATATGTCAAGTTATTCATATGTAGTGTCTTCAAGTTTCCTGATGCTTATATAATGTGAGTAGAAGAGAAGAGAGCTGCACTACCCTCATAGTCTGTCCCTCCCAAAAGGACTTATAGACAATACCCCTCCCCCTCTTCCATTTTTTCTTTTTAAGATTTAAGATATTTAGTAAAACTAATTTAATATATTTTACAAAATTCTAAAATCTTAAATTTTAAACACTAAATTATAATAATATTATGTAAATCCAAAACACTAGACTCTAAAATCTTAATATTAAATTTAGTAAGATTAGTTTAACATTTTTTTATAAAATTTTAAAACCCTAAATTGTATACCCTAAACCCCTAGATACTAAATCAATTAATACAATTATTTTTTAAATCCTCCCATGTTTTGACCTTCTTTAACTAAAAAATATTAATCTTTTAGAAAAAATTCATATAATGTTTCATTTGTTTTTCTTGAAAATAACTCATTTAACCTTTGTATACATATAAAGTTTATCTCCTAACTATTTTTGTACAATTTTTAATGATATTTCAAAGTCAGAATAGGGGAACCTAAAATCAATTTGACCTTACCTCACTTAAATTTATTTATCTCATAATCTACAGCTCCATTGCTTACACCGTTTCTTCTATATACCTAACACTAAAATTTTGATTATTATTAAGTATAGTCCTTTAAACTTATACTTCTTTTAACATATAAATCCATTCACATTACCACTTCTCGTAATATAGTTCATATCAGTCTCGTATTCAAAATCTTTCATTACTCATAAATTTCTTTCCATCACTAATATTTTTAATTAGAATCTCATACTATATATTTATTTCATAATGACCAAGATTTCTTCTTACTTTTCAATTTGATCCAGTAGTCCATATTTTCCCAAAACTCCTTGATTTTTTAATTAAATATCTTATTTGAGAAATGACCATTTTGCCGTTCAATAATCTCTACAATTCCTTCGTATTGTCACTATCCAATTTTTGGTAAAATTTCACTTCTCGTCCCTCTACGATTCCCTCTAATTCAATTTAATCCTTTTATACTTTTAATTTTCACAATTTTTCCCAGACAATTTTCACACTCTTATGATTTAACCAATACCCCGAATTTGTTTTTTCCAACACACTAGTGTTTTCAATTCTCTCCAGGATCCAACTATCTTCTATTCTAACACTAATAATTCATATTTTATTTACCATGAAGAACCTAGCATTTATTCTCCCTAAATTAAACCGTTTACAATCAAGAGGATTTTGGGGATATTACAATGTGAATCAATTTATTAGGGAGTGTGATAGTTTTCAAAGGTATAAGTGTGAAACCACAACACCTCTAAAGATTACTTCAGCCTCTACCAATTCCTGAAGCAACTTGGTCTAGTTTTAGTATGGATTTCATAGAAGGGCCATCTCTCTTTTGGCAGAAATGTTATATTGGCGGTGGTCGACAGATTAACCGAGTATGCCTGCTTTATAAGGTTGAAACGTCCCTATATACCCAAGGATGTGGCTCAGGTCTATTTTGACAATGTATTCAAATCACATGGTGGCCAATGACTATTATGAGCAATAAGAAGCCAATATTTATTAGCAAATTTTGGCAAGAGTTGTTTAACTTACAAGGAGTTAGCTTGCAGTTATCAACTACATACCATCTTCAGATAAGCGGTCAAATCGGTGGCTATCCTGGCATAGTGATGGTACAACTCAAATTATCACATGCCATTCATATGGATTTTTGGAAGCTTTGTATGATACTCTCCACCAGTACACATCCCTTATATACCAAATAGCTCACAAGTTGATAACCAGGCATTAGCTAGAGAAGAATTGATGCTACTACTCATACATCATTTACTCCAGGAACAACAAAGGATGAAATTGTAGACTGATTAACATAGAGTGGACTGCAATTTCAGGTTGGGGATTAGAATTACTCAAGTCTGCAACCTTAAACGTAGAATTTTTCAGTTGATAGGCAATTTAAAAAGTTCTCCCCTAGGTATTTTGGTCCCTACAAGGTGGTTGACAGGATAGGAAATGTAACCTACAAGCTAGAACTGCCTGCTGAATCCCAACTCCACCATGTATTCTGTGTCCCAGCTAAAATGAAAGATAGTAGATCATCAATAGTCAGGGTCCCAACAATCAATACCAAATGCAGCCCCTGGGATGGAACCAACATCTGTATTGGCTTGAATGAGGGTTAAGAGAGGGAACAAACCTACTATACAGATATTGGTGCAGTACACCAACTCCTTCCCTGAAGATGCGACCTGGGTGGACTTATACATGTACAACAGAAGTTCCCAAGTTGTAGCCTTGAGGATAAAGTTGTGGCTAAAGGGAGGCATTAATATGAGGGAGAACTAATCAATTAAGTAGTTAATTGGTTGTCAGTGTCAATTGGCAATTAATGATTAGCAACTTACTTTCAATTCGTGCATAAATAATCCATTGAGGCCATGTAACATCTGATGAACTTCAAGAAATTACAGCACTAGTTCATTCTCTCTTCATTTTTGTTTCTCCTATTTTTTCCTTTCTTGATTTGGTCTTGTTCAAGGGTTATTCTTCATTTTCTAACTCTTCTACTTTAGCTTAGTTTCCCTACATCTTAGAATACAACTCTCCAACCAAAATTTTTGTATCTCTTGATTCTTCAAGATTAAGATGAAGGACTATAAATAAATTTGTTAATTTTAACTCAACTCGATTAATCTAAATCTAAATCTTACTTGATTCAGTTTGACCATTAAAAATCAATAACTCGAACCGGCCTAACCTAAACTTGATAATGACCTAAACTCGAAATTATCCTAACAATTAATTTAAAATGACCTGAATTCAAGTGTCAAATCCAAATGAAAAGTTCACCGATTGACCCTTGACCCAAATATGAAATGACATAAAATCGAAACCGATCCAAACCCAAAATGATTCACAAATTTCAAAATCTAAATTAAACATATCCAAATTAACTTAACCCAAAATCAATCTGATACTTCATATTGTTTGTGAAAGAGTTTGAGCAGCAATTTCTTGCTGGTCGATGGATAGGCTATACAACTTAGAGCCAACGGGCATCAAAGATCCAAGTTTTAGTTTTTATTGTAGAAAAAGTAGCCATAACTTGGGTTAATATTAGGTAGTATGTGGGTAAAAATCTGGCATGAAGAGCATAGAATAGGAATGTTTAATTAATTTGAATGTGCAGAATATGTGTCTTTCATTTGTCCGAGATTAAATGAAGAAAAGTGCTCCCTTGTGAATCAATATATCAAATATAAAGGACTAAACACATGTACTAAGAAAAGTAACTTGTTTTGACTGTTGATGTTGGCAGTTATGCAACTATGGCAGTAGCAGGAACCACATATTTATGATCCCAATCTGTTCCGATTTAATAGATAATGAATTAAATATTCAACTACGAATTCATTATCCATAATAAGAATACAGTAAAAGTATCATGGAAACTTTTATACTAATAGTAGATTGCATTTTGTCTTTTCTACTCAAAAATTGGTAAATTAATCCCTGTACAAAGTCAAAGAGCAAAATAATCTTTCTGTTAAAAATTTTATCATTTACCAAGGTAAATTATCAAAATAGTCACTTTTGTTCTTTTGTTCAAAATGAAAGAACAAAAAAACCCCCATTGAATCGATCTTTTGTTCTTTCATTTTGAATAAAAAAAAATTCAACCAATTGATGGAACACTCAATTTGATTTCTACTATTTCAATTCAACAAAGATGATTATAAAAATGGATGGTTTTTTCAGTCAAAATGGAAATGAAAATTAAAAGAAAAAGGAGACCGAGGGTTCTTTTTATTCCGTTCACGGATTAATTTGATGCATTGGTTTTGATTATTTTAGGAAACCAAATTAACATTTTCCTTTAATTAATTTAGAAAATTCAGTTAATTAAATTTATTTAATTAAAAAATTAATTAATTTACTTGGTTTGACATTCATATTGGCATTTAAAACTCATTTTAACTGTCACATCGGATTGTCGTTTGGGAGGTAATAAATCTTAACGGAAGAATATTTCGTAGCAAAACGATATGTAAGTGACTAAAATATAACATTTCAACATAAGTGGCTAAAATTTAACCTGAGGCAAACAAAAACGACAATTTTGATAGTTTACCCTTTTTTTACCGTTAAAAATTGATCCCTACGTATCAGTTATTCCGTCAATCACATTAGTTTTTAATAGTAAAAATAGATGAAATGATTTGTTCTTTAATTTAACGTATAAGGACTAATTTACGCATTTTTTGAATAAAAAGATAAAATACAATTTAACTATTAATATATAAGTCACCATGCTACTTTCACCCAAAAATAGTATGTGGGATGATTTAAGACAAGGCCACACGTGGAAGTTGAAACATTGGAAGGGTTGTAAGTAATGTATGATGAAATCTGAAAGAATGTCAAAGAAGAGAAGAGTTGACCGGGCGTCTTGAGGGTGAGCTACCGGCCAATCCTTCACACACTCAACAGCGTTGAATTCTTTAATAAAATCATGCACATTTGATGGATGTCTTTTCATGCATATATGCAATATCTTCCCCCCTTTGTATATAAATAATATACCTTAACAAATAAAACGAACACCCCCAAACATTTCTCACTTCCCCCCGCCCCTTTTTTTCTTTATTTCGACCTCATCAAAGTTTATTAAGCTATAGCTAGCTGTAGCACAAGAAGCACTCAGCCATTTGCTTTTTCTTTTCCTTTTAATTTTTCCCATTTGTTGCCGAGTCTTTTAACCTTATTTTTAGCATTTAATTTATCATGGAGTAAAAGTGTAATAAAAAAAAATGGGTCGGATTCCATGTTGTGAGAAAGACAACGTTAAAAGAGGACAGTGGACACCCGAGGAAGACAACAAGCTCTCTTCTTACATTGCCCAACATGGCACCCGCAATTGGCGTCTCATCCCCAAGAATGCTGGTCTGTCTTTTGTTCTTATCACCCTAATATCCAATGCCATTGGATTGCAATGCAATTGTGTTATTTTTTGTTGTTTTAAAAGTAAAAGAAATTGGGTTGGGGCTGATTTTGTTAGGTCTCCAAAGATGTGGGAAAAGCTGCCGATTGCGATGGACTAATTACCTTCGGCCGGACCTTAAACACGGCCAGTTCTCCGATGCTGAGGAGCAAACTATTGTGAAGCTCCATTCTGTTGTTGGCAACCGGTAACAAATCGCTAAACAATGGCTTCCTTAGACAAGACTAGATAAAATGCCACCCTATTTCAAGCTTCTTTTGTTGTTTTATTAGCTCATGTTTTGGGATTAGCTATTAACTTTGTCTAAATTTGTACCACATTGCAGCTGGTCCTTGATTGCAGCACAGTTACCTGGTCGGACAGACAATGATGTTAAAAATCATTGGAACACCAAGCTGAAGAAGAAGCTTTCAGGCATGGGTATTGATCCTGTGACACACAAGCCTTTCTCTCACCTCATGGCTGAGATAGCCACTACATTGGCACCACCTCAGGTGGCTCATTTAGCTGAAGCGGCACTAGGGTGTTTCAAGGATGAAATGCTCCACCTGCTAACTAAGAAACGTATCGATTTCCAGCTTCAACAATCAAATCCGGGACAAGGGAATAATACCACAGTTCCTTACAGCAAACAAGATGAGAAAGATGATACAGTTGAGAAGATCAAACTGAATTTATCAAGGGCTATACAAGAACCAGACATGCTCCCCTTGAATAAACCATGGGAGTCTACTAGTACAAGAGCAACATCGGCTAATTTTGAAGGGGGTTGTGGTGTTTTCCCTACATCTGTGACAGGATATCATCATTATGGCCCATCATCTTTTGCCAATGAAGGGGGCGGTTCAGGCTCACCATGGAGCCAGAGTATGTGTACGGGAAGCACATGTACCGCAGGGGAACAAGTGAGGTCACATGAGAAATTAAAGGATGAAAATGGTGAAGAATTTCAAGGTGGGAAAGAAATTAAGAATGCAACAAGCATATTCAATACAGATTGTGTGTTATGGGATATACCATCTGATGATCTTATCAACCCTATTTATAGAGAAGCCTTTAACGACAAAGAATGATAATGTAGGCAAGAATTTCTATTACATGGCCAACAATAAACTTCTTTTTTGGGGGATAAAAGGTTATATTTGGTAATGTAAATAAAAATCATGCTATAGTTCAACTATGACGATACTTATAAGTAAATCATAAAACTTGTCACTACTATTCTCAATCATTGTATTTCTGCTAAATCTTCTCTCACTTGGTAAAGGAAAGCAAATCTAGATCAAGCAAAATATGATGACGAAGATGATGTATCTGCTAGGACCTGAAAGCATAAAATATATAATTAGTGAACAAAAGCTATGCATCATATTTTTCAGCTTAATCAAAAATCCATGATCATTCATATGCAGATATACCTCAAGTTGTTCTTCGGTAAATGAATCCTTTTGAACATTCCATGTATCAGCATGAGTACGCCGAAACTCTGCAACTGCTTTTGTCACTGTTGATTTTACAGGTGATGGCTCCCCACTGAAGCGTGCCAATATCGTAACATGATCAGGTAACCAACTGCAAAAAGAGAACTTGTACATCAATAACATAGCAAAATAACTGACAGTGGGAGGAGGGATGTTTCACTGGCTTTTAGCATTCCATTAGGTCCCGATAATTATATGGCTACAACTGTTGTCTGAAAACTAAGCCTGAAACAATCTCAATTTCCTTGAGTCACAAGTTCCCTAGGGTCCACTTTTGATACATAATTCCATATCATAGAGACTCAACAAGGCATAATAAAAATTTAATATGCATGTCAAGGTGTCTACATACCTTAATTAATATATTGACCTAACTAGATGCCCAATAATTTAACTTCAGAAGGTTTAAGCAGTGTTGTAAGTATGCAAGAAAGATGAGTTTATCAGCCGTAGAAAAATTTTACCGAGATTTCGTTTCTCCAATATTTTCTTCATTAAATATCCTTCATTAGTTACTTCGTAAGTTAAAAAAACAAAAACATTTTTCCCTTTTCTAGCAACAATCCAATTAGTTGGCTAACAACAAGCTTTAGAGAGAAGTATTATAAGAGAGTACATGGATGTTTCTAAGATACTACTACTTCCCAGTAAAAGTTATATTATCAAAATACACAAACACTGTCCATTATTTTAGGCCAACTTAAGATAAACCAACCTTCTTTAAATAACATAAATGTTGTTTTGATGAGTACCTTAACAATACTTCCTATACAATTAATATGGTTCTTGTAAACTGATGTATTCTACAACTAGAAGGCAATCAAATGAAAATCACTAAAAAGTACTTTGCATCACCCAAATGATATTTCTTAGGATACTAAGATTCAAAATTGCCCCTAGGGCAGTCATTAGGATTTAGAAATACACTTAGATTTTGATCCATGTAAAATACCAAGTGATCTTCATTTAACTCCTGAATTACTATTACCATTTGAACTATGTATCATGTTTAACATAGACCAACCTGGGCATATCATATGGGACTGATAACACAGAAGCTGCCAAAGCAAGTACCACTCCATGTACAGATGCCACAGAGTGTCCAGAATTTCTATTCCTGCATGAATAAGTTTATGATTAGACCTGCATAGATATTAACAGCAAACTGAAACCAGGACCTAGTACACAGGTGAATGTGAATGCATGTACTTTATGTGTAAATATGATATTTCCTTATTATTAAGATGCTTATACAAATTTTCTGATCCGCATGGTAGCATATAATTTTTCTGGCAGTTGCACAAAAAAATTGTAAATGACTGGATTTAAGACATCTTCCTTCCGTTATCACCGATGCATAATCCTACATCACCATGTGTACAGAAATTCAGTCATCATCCACGTGTATGCCTACATCAAAGGAATTATCTTCATTGGCACCCACAACCCCCTCAAAGGCATAGTCACCTACCAGTGCGCCTCAATCAGTACTCTTATGGGCAAAAGGACTCCCTTGAAGGAGTGGTCCTTGGTTTGAACCAAAGGAAGCACATAATTGGGTGACTAAGTCTTGAGGAGCTTGTGGATGCCCAAAGAGGACAATAACTTCAATGAAAGTGTACACGAGTGATGACCAAATATGTGTCCAAAATCCACTCATTACATAAATCTTATAAATTCAGCAAGTAACTTCAAAGCTCAGGTTTTAATGATTTGTGCAGAGTAGTATTCTTATAAAGCATTGTAGGGGAAGCATCTGATAATTTATATGCTGATAGTTTTTCTTCAGACAAATGTCCAACTGAAATTCATTATAGAAACTAAAATTATCATCATGGCATTATTTACATTAGAATTAATTATTCTCTAACACTTGAGGATAAAATTTTGCAGTCATCTCTAGACCCATCAACACAAAAAATGTGGGCTTTTATTGATACTTTTCCTGCTTTTGATTTTCATTAAACAACTGAATTTTTTTAGCATGTAAAAGAATTAGCTTCAATTAAACCAAACTGGCTTAAAAATACCTTGTCTTTCTACTTCGTTGAATGGTATTTGCCTCTATGTAAGCTCTTTCACGGAAATCTCTAGCTAAATCTTCATCCCCACCCTTCATTAGGCCAGCTAACACTGCTGCAGCATGCTCTCTTACCTGAGAAAATGCAGCATTTTAGCCATAAGTAATAATATCATATCTCCCGCCCAAGGACCTTAATCCTCAAATTGGGGCAAAAGACAGATTAAACCAGGGCATTCCTTGTAAAATAATAATTGTGAAAGCACAAGAGTTCAAATTCTGTTATTTTGTACTTAATTCAGAGACCAGAACTCAACTTGTAACTTCTATAGTTCCCTCTCTTTATCAATAAAAAAGTCCCACATGATAAAGTCTAATATCAACTGTTCTATATAAGATTTAGACAGAAAAAAACCTCCACTTGGCTGTCTTGAAGGAGCCTTTCCACTGTTTTCCAGATTTTTTGTTTGTCTCCTTTGGAGAGAATGAAAGTATGCCTGTAATAAAGCACATGACTTAAATTAAAACGCATTTTTATCAACCTACATGATGGAACTGACTCCTGCCACTAGCTTTGCTGAAATAGGAAATTAACAACCCCTTAAAGAAGGAACATACCTGAACATAAAAGTTCGCAGATATGTTAGAGTTGCTGATCTAGTTCGCCAGTTGGGATCATTTGCAGAAGAAAGAATAACAGAAACAGCCTTCTGGATATGGGGTTCTAAAATGATTCTCCATTTTAACAATTCAAATGCTGCCTTCGCTAATGTTGACAAATCCTTGTTTGATGTTTCCTTCAAAAGGCCAAAATATTTTAGATATAAAAGTTGGGATGGCCAAAAATTTTAGACCCTAGCAAATCAGCTATCCAAAAAGCCTTAAAGATAAAGAGTTCAAATGAAGCAACTCTATGTCAATATGCTCCAAGAATTCTGAGAGCAGAGGTATAATAAATGAAGAAAGTAAACATAGACACAGGCCAAGAGATTAGCTGAGTCCTAGTGAACAGCAATCATTAAAAACGTGGAGCGGCAAGTAAAACAAGTCTGTGCATGGGAGAGGAGGCTGAAGTAGAACAAAAAATCAAAATATGCTAGAAGTAAACAATTCAATTGAGATGGTGGACACAAATTAAATGGCAGTTGCGTATATACAACCAACTACAAACTACAAATCAATAAGCCAATCAAGATTGAGAGTATATTAAAATCATAAACCAAGGTATTTGCACCCTAAGTCCAAGATGCACAACCTTTACAGTGTTTAATTACTATTAAATGAAAATTACCACAGTTTACATATCAGAGGCTTCTATCTGCAATAGATAACTCATTGGAAAGAATATTGAGCCCCAAATTGGAGAACTAAATAAAAGGTTCAAACAAAAATATTTTGTTCAGACTCTTCATTTTTCATGAAGTACTCGTTTCCGACACATATATGAGGGGATATGAAAAACTAACCATACCTGTGTCAGATACAGATATGTATCCGACACTCACCCAAGTCCGAGTAACATAGAAGCAGAATCTAGAAAGTAATAGAAAAAAGAGCAAAGACAGTAAACCATACTGTAATGCTATGAAAATATTTTTCAACTGAACGAGGAATGATTACTTCCAGAATCCACCTCTAATATAATGATAACTTTCAGTATTAATAGTGGCCTTTTTTTTCTTTCTCCATTTTCGGAAACATTATAATCAAATAATTTTTTGCCCTGGAAAAAATAATTTTGATTATAATTTTTTCGAAAGAAAAAGATAGCACATTAAGTTGGATATAGCCCGCTCAAATTGTTGTTAGGAGATAGAAAATATCCCCTTAAAAAGAATCTAAAACAAATAACTAAAAGAGTCTCTTCTACATACCTGCAAGGAAATTACAGGGTAAAGAAGCCCCACAATAACGTCAAGCAAATATGAAGATCTTCCAGACTTCAAGGTTGAGATGATAAAATGAAATAACTGCTCATGTTACAAAGGAAAAGTGATCAAACAGAGATACAAAAAAGCAAAGAATATTAAGTTAAGAGTTTCAAAAGAGTTTCAAAAAAATAAAAAGGAAGAGATAAAATAAATTATTACAGTTTCCATCCATTTGACATCATCTTGTGAATCACCGTTCTGATGAGCATTTCTGATATTTATATCTGTTGAGTTATCTAAAACATCAGACAGGCTGGAATTCTGAATGTTCACAACAACTTCTGATGCTCTTTCTGTTAGTCGTTGAACCCAGTTTTCTTGCTTAATTTGGTTATTAATTTCAGTTTTTCCCATTTCATTTGAATGGTCTTGTGAAGATGACACATAAAGCCGAATGTTAGAGCACAACACAGATAGGGCAACCCCAATAGCTTCCCTTACCTGCCGAACACAAAATTTTAAGAGATTTATTAAAAGAAAAACTTCATGATAATATCCACATTCATATCCAGAACTTTTAGGTTGTCCATACAACAACTCACAACAGATCTGCGGACAATATATATAGAGAGGGGAGAGGGAGGTTAACACCAATTCACACCCACAATAATTTTAAAGTGAAATTGACATATTTAGATGAGAGGCGAGCTTACTTGGGCTGAAGAGTGGAACATATTACCCAGCAACTCATCCAGAAGTTTACTGTGCAGCTGTATCTCAGGCACAGGCATTTTTTGTGGGGATAGTTCTATAAGTGCAGCAGAAATAAAAGCATAGCGCTTTGCAACTACTGTAGTAGTTACAGCTGGAGGTAAAGGTGTCACCAAGCAATTCAAAATCTGTTCTCTCAGAAGTGGAACTCGTGTTCCATGCTTTCCTTTCCCAGTAACTGCGTAACGTATACAAGCTGCCCACTCAGGAATGGATTCAACGGATTGAGCAAGAATAATGTGCTGCAACTGGACCATCATCCAGCTATCCCATTCCTCTAAAAGACCATTGACATCAGAGTGTAACACTCCAGCAAATGCTTCAGCAGCAACACACTGCTTAGACCTCTCTTTGGAATTTACAAACTCCTCCAATGTACTTTTCAAAGCCAATAAAACTGGCATCCCACATTCTTGTATTAACCGCTTAAATATACGGGCAAAGTTTGAGTAAAATGTATCACTTCCTAATAAAGATATCCAACTAGGAGTACGTGGCCATGAAGCTGAAAAGTCGAAATAAAAACGGGTGATTGATTTGTCAGCCAAGCTCTGAAAAGAAGAATTTCCATGATTTCCCCTGGAAGATGCGCTATCCGTATCAGTTATATGGACATGAGACAAACTATTTAAGGTCTCATTAAAGAATCCCTCTTCCTGAAATATCTCATGTAATGCTCCTTCAATGACAGATTTAGCACTATCTTGTGAATTCGTAGAGAAAACCGGTTGATCAGCTGATATCTTATGAGGTGAATCTTTTAATAGCGTATTAAGAGCCGATATTGCAAGTATTCTAGTCTGAGGAAGTTGACTTTTCAAGTTCTTTAGGAAGTGACCTAAGCAGGCAAAAAAGATGATAAAAACTTTTGAAAATTTCCTGATAAATTATTGGGACAAATACTGACTGGCAGTTAAGACAAACTCCATTTTGACCAAGAAAAACACTCACCGGCAGTTTCAGAAATGATTTTTGGTGAAATGTGTGGGTCACTGCGACACACCATAGCCAACAATAGCAAAACTCTATTAGCCATCAGATTATATCTGGAACCAAAGATTTTAACACCAAAAAGAACAAAAGAAGAGCCTTAGTCTGATATCACATTATTTCAAGGTATGGTAGGAAAATAATGCTGAAGTGTAAAATGAAATAAAGCACACATACAATTTATAATAAAAGTTTAAACGCATTGCAGCCTTCATAAATGTCCACAATTAATAAGAAATAACAGCATATCAATTGGGCAAACAGTTATCCTTACCGCCAATGCAAACCTGTAGAATCAAAACTCATTGAACCAATCTGAGACACCAAATCTGCAAAATCTGGGGTATCCATATGATTGTCCATTGTCTTAAATATGCTTTTAGAAACACCCGCAAAGTGGATATTGTATTTGACAAAAAGCTGGAAGAATAGAGAAACTATAAGCAAGAAATTTGACAGGTGAACTCCAGAACATGATAACAGGACAAAACTATACCTCATTGATTGCTTTCTGGGCTTTCAGTGATTCATGATGGGAGCTGAAAATCGTGGAAAAAGGTATAAAGCCAATGATATTTTAATGTAACTTCAAGTACAGTTTAAAGTACATCCAGCAAAGAAATCAAGGTCACCTTAATAGAACAGCAAGGAGAAATGAGGAGAATGCTTTTGGATCCTGAAATAATAGAGTGGTTATAAGCAAAGCAGTATTGAGAATATAACTAAAACCACTTTATGCTGAATGATTACCATTGTCAAATGCTTGAGAACTGTCTGTGTAGAAAGCACAGCACAAGAACCAAGGACAGCATGTTCAGGTGAATTAGATTTCCTCAAATTCTCACACAGAGAGAGCACACACTTCGAAATCAAAGACGGCCACCTCTTCATTATCTTCAACAGAGATTTTCCAGCAAGCCTAACAAACAAGCAGGAGTGATTGCCAGGTAAGACCAAAAATATGTTGACATAGATCTACTCACCTAACAGCTTAAAATGTGCAGAAGTGAAATTGCCTTCAGCTGTATAATTTCAATATACCAATAAATTATAATAGTTTATTGATATATATATATATATACCAATAAAATGATAACAGTTGTCACATGTGAAGTTCAAATGTACTAGACTATTTATCTTAGAACATGTACTGAGTTTTTGTTATGTGCATGTCTGCATCTCTTGATAGTACTTGTACATTTTAAAATATTCAAGTTGAATGCTAGGTGAGTGGTCCTCAAATGACATGACAGAATGATTAAAATGAGAAGACTTACATGCGAACGCTTTCATAGTTATGCAAAGAAAGATTTAAAAGATCATCCATCAACAGAATTACATGGTCTGGTGGAGAGAAATTTCCACTTGTACGAAACAGATGATAAGACGATTGCGATGATCTCCAAGTGCTGTGCATATCTGCCTTGTCAATGATGGCCCACCTAGGCCTGTAATGCACAAATCACTTCAGAATTTAGATGACATGATCCCCTTTAACATTATAGTATTGTACAATTGTCAAAAGGAACATCAACATAGAACACTGTACCTTCTCTTTCCTTTAGAATGTGAAGACACAATAAAATTTATTGGAGGTTCTATGATGGCAGCAGATTCCAACTTCCAAGCCTGCCTATGATTTGACCACTCATCATATTCCAAACTTCCTATAAGAAACAGGTTGGAATATAAATTTATGAGAAAGAAGATGCAGGTCAGAATGGGAAAAACAATTGAAGCAAATTATTAATTACTATTAGCATCTCCAATAAGTTTTGACAATCATTTCATCCATGAATACTGTCCATTACCGTAGTTTCCAAGAGCATCCATGATACGTATAATGAGAATCAATAAAATGCTGTCATCTGACTTTTCCTCTAATAAGTATCTGTGCACACAGCAAAGAAGGAGATTCAGAAACTATAGCTGCTTAGATTGTAATGCTCAGATGCAAAGCAATTAGACATTACTTGCTCGCTGTGTGTATAACCTCAGCAGCCTTTTCTCGCAGTTGAGTGCTTCCAACCCTTGCACCTGTAGCTCCAGCTATTAGAAAAGGATTACAGGAGTCCTGGATCGTGCCATTCCTGGAAGGTGGGCTGAAATCAGGCAAGCATGATAATACACCTTGCAAGCAAGAGTCAATCCGTAAAAGAGTCACCTTCAAGTGCTCTTTCTCATTGCCTGTGAAAAATTGCATGAAAATGTCAAAAAAATATATATTATCATTTTCTACCCTATGAATTAACCCATGAATTTAAGAAAATCAATACTTTATGAACATCCCCAAAAATGGAAAATGAAAAACATAAGCACCCTTATCCAGACAGATTTTCCTGAATATTTTACATATCGTCTTCTATACTAATCGACAAGATTATATTTACCTGGATCCGAGTGGATCTTAGTTTGGCATATACTTAAAAGATCATCTAAAGCCGATTGAAAATGAAGAATCAAAAGTTCATTAGCAAATTGAACTTCTTCATCACTCGGAACATGCCACCTAGGGCCCTTCAGTGCTCCATCAGAATAATCTTTTGCACTGATCCATTCCTCTAATGCAGCGGCAGCAGGGTGATTGAAGGTGCACCTAAAAGCCAGAATCTCCTTTATTTTGTTCCAAGGCAATTGAAAAACTAAAAAGAATATTCACAAATATTTGAGCAAATAAAAAATTTAAATACTTGTACTGATCCATAGGATAATAAAGGACCAGGCTTCCCAGCAGAGAGCGAAGAAGATGATCACCAGCCCCATTTACCTGATTTTGGAAACAAGTCAGTCATAAAAACAACCTAAATTAAAAACTGAGTGGCAAAACTAAACAAAACATGTTCATAAAACATCTTATTCAAAGAAGGGGGGTAACCTTCCAAGATGGGGAGTCAAATGCAGAAACAATCACTTCCTTGAATTGATCCTTATAATGGAGAAGTGCTGAGCCTCCATAACTGATGGCGACCGATAATATTTTCAATTGATAATCAATTGCTGTTTCAAGAGCTGGAGAAAGGGTGGGTTTAGCCTACAAAGGAAAATATATATATCAACTTCCACTATAAAAATATGGAATAGCAACAAAACTATCAAGAACACTTGAAAAAAAAACACCTTCGTTGAAGCGGAGGGATCCAGAGTTCCTCTTCCTCCAAATCCTGTAACAGGTGTCCCATTCAAAGAGGACAGAACAGATGATAAAATTGGTTCTACAAGGTGAACAACTGCCTCTTCTGGATTTGAATGAACACATGCACAACAAAGCAGTCCAACCTCTGCAATTGCCCCAGGAAGAATATTTGTCCTAACAAACTTGGAGATTTTTTTTAGAGCCTGTTCCAATTATAAGGAAAAGTTAACAGGAATAAATTCCAAAAAAGGCAAAATTCATGACTTTATGATTTGAAACAAAAAGAAGGAACCTGGTTATATAGTTGTTTTGAAAGTCTTCCAAGTAAGATTTCAAGCATGCAATAATAGTAAGGACCATCTTCAACTAGAAAAGTTCCTGATGTTGCTGACGAATGAAGGCCTTCATTCCTGCAAAAACAGAAAAAAAAAATTATTCCAAAATTAATTGAATTGAACATAGTGACCAAATAGCACTGTAACTTACAGAACACTGCTAGGTTCCAGATGTAGAAGCAACGAAAACAAGCGGCAAAAAAATTCATCTAGCCATTCAGAAAAGCGAATCATGGGCATGAATGAGAGCTCATCCATATTATCATCGAGCATAGCCATCTGAAATTATAAGTGGATTAGAGGGAAAAGCACTAAAAGAATAAAAAAATAAGTAATAGAAAGAGATTAAACATGAGCCAATTTGTTGCAAGAATTAGGGGCTTGAAGCTTACATTGGAAAAGATGGAGCCTATTAATTGCATAGTTGCCAAGGTTTTAGGAGGATCGTTGGCATCCATACCAAGTAGCGCATTCGATAATGAAATCATTAGAAGAGCAATGAATGTATCATCACCACCTTCAAGATCAGCTGACTTAACTGAACTACTTGATAGGGATGTGAAAAAAAGAGAACGTCCAGCAAATGCTACTGACATCACAGCAGTTTTCAACTGGTGCGTGGCAGTCAGCTGGTAAACACAAAGTTGGCAAAATGAAGTCAACTCAAGGAAAGAAGCATACACTTACGAGGAACGAGAACTGAGTCATATTAGTCAGACCAATGTACTACTAAGATTAAAACATATCAAACAATAAATGAACCAACAAAATCTCTTGACGACACTATCATACAAAAAAATGCATATAACATTACTAACCGTCTCCAAGGCCATATGGAATCGAGAAGCCAAAAATGGAAGGACCAAAGAGGGCTCCACATAGGATAAGATCGATGTTGCTGTAGCAACAGTCTCAGAAAGATGTTCGTTTTTGCTATACTGACCACGATCAATTAGCCTCAGCAGCACATTAACAAATGCAGTCCTTTCTAGTTTTCCTAAGTAAAGCTCAGCCTGAATATCATTATCTGTGTTCCTGGAATCGCAGCATATAAGTGGAACACATTCCAAATACAAAAGACATACACAATGTTGTCAGAAGATTCTTACTGCTGCTCATGCTGTAAGCGCTTTTGGAATGTAATCACCAAATATAGCAAAAACCGCTCCAATGAATATGTCCACCTACCACCATTAGAGGGATGGTAATATCTGCAAAGAAAACAAATAAAAAACAAAAATGAGAAGCAATAAATAGAACCAATGAGTAGAATATATAACTTAAAAGCAGAACTAAAGCATTTAAAAATGTTGGTAAACTAACTGTTCCAAGAGGTTGACCAATTTCTCAAAGTGCTCTTGGGCCACACTACTAGGCTTTAATAGATACACCTGTAATATTATTTTCAAAATTGAGTATAACAAATTATACAAGGAACAATAAATGAGCCTCAATTTGAAATTCCTGAATACACAGGCCACGGATTTTTCATCTTACAACTGATTTTGCAATGGCCTTTGCAGGAGTGACTGTCTTATTGGAGAACAAGAACCTTGTGTTTCTGGGTACGTCCACAGAAAAAGGATAAGATCCACTTCCACTTGCCACAGGAACCTGAAATGACCAGAGAGGGAATGACAAATTTAACGTATAAAAATGAAGCATAACAACAAGGCTAATTGAAACTAAAACATACAATCAACTCGAAGAGAACCAAAAAGCTAGAGGGAAAGAAGAATTGAGGAAAGGAAGAGACGAAAGAATAACAACAAAGCTGATTGAAACTAAAACATGCAATAAAATGCAACAGAACCCAAAAAAAAAAAAGCAGGAAAGAATATTTGAGAGAGAAAAGGGGCAAAAGAGAACCAGCATAAGTAAGGAAAAGCATATAGAAGCCTTTATTATAGAAAGCTAAGCTGAGTATTAAACATTTTCTCTGTTAAATAGCTCCTGAAGAATGAATTTATATATCACTCACTCTTCAGCAAGGGTGTTTATATTTAGGAGTTTAAGCAAATTCAACTATTTGAATTCGAAGGATTACTTCTTTCAAACGAACAATAATAAGGATCAATGACACTTGACATATACACTCACCTCAAACATGTTCAAAAATCTAGTAAATAGTGTAGGTAAGAAACATTCCCAGTTGATAAATTTGCAATTCTTCACTACACGAGCCACAATAGCAGTCCATTGACTGTTCCAGAATTGACAATTTGGGATTGAGTCCCAGAGTTCCATACACTCTCTAATCCAAGTACTGCCAAACCACAAGATTAGAAATTAGCTTCTCAAGGCACCCAGGTGAAAAAAACACCATGACAGTTCCCATATGTTATCCTTACTCTGAGAAGAAATCTTGATTGTCTGCATTTGTAGGAAGGAACAGTCTCAGAAATCCAGCTCCTTCAAAGGTAGCATTGTGCCATGGATTTTCCAAAAGAGATCTGAGAATACATTAAAAAAAAAAATTGGATATTTAATGCAGCATTTAAAATATCTTAGCGATAATTACCAAACCTAGAATTTTTGTGAGAACCATGATTATGAAAGGAAGAGATAAATAAGGTCCCTATGCAAAGACCTCAATGACCACTTTGATTTCTTATTGGCTAGCCAACTACTAGCATCAAAATAGTATTATAAAGGATTTCAATTTTTTGTTTCTAAGAAAATAGAACTCCATTAACAAAAAAACAAACACGGTTACTAACTTGAATTTTCATTCCAACAAACAGTAAAACGGAAGAATTTATGTATGTCTGAATCAGATGGAACAGCAACTAATTTCCTTGAGACAGTTTGACATCAATTTAGAGAACAGAAAATTGTACAAGTTTATAGAGAATCAAAATGTATCTAAAATTGATTGAGGAAACCACAGAGCACTTGCCTAAACTCTGACCAAATTTCAGATGCAGAACCAGCTGGAAAGAACCGCCGGCACGATCGAACAAGGGAAGTGACCATCTCAAAATGCCGCTGTCTCAATCTCCATCCCTCTGGACCTGTATTCCTGAAAAATATACATAATCAAAGGACAAGCAGCATATAGAAGGGACATTAAGAGGTCAAGAAAGGATACATAATAGAGCTGAAATTTACATAGAGATGATTTACGAAAATATGCTTATAAAATCCTTTCCTCTTAAAGACTTAAGTTTAAGACTTCACATCATAAAAGTTTAAATTGAGAACCCTAAAGGCAAGCCCATCACTGATAGTTAAGGACTTCAGTCCAAATCATATCATGAACCAAAAAGAGTAGGGGAGTTTTATTAACCAATCATCGACCAATAATATGGCTTCAAAAATACAACTGCCATGCATTATAAGCACACGTCGAATAACTAACCTTGTGAAATGCGTATGAATAAGAGTATCATACAAAGGATGCCACTGAACTTTCAAGGACAATTTCTTTCGATACTTATTAAGCAATCTGACTAAGATATTTCCCCATCTAACCTAATATGTTACAAGGAACAATCAATTAGGAAATGAAAACGAATGATAGAAGAACAAATAAAAAGATTATTCTTTCAAGTATCCAATGTATTACCTGCACATAAAGCTTGCTCTGTGATTTATGGAATAATTCTAAGCCAATCTGAACAACTGAAACTACGTCTTCCAAAGATATATCACTTTTGGCCTTTATAAAACTGCAAAGCAATAACTAATAAGTCAGATCCGAAGCCCTGTAATCATCTTTTACTCTCAAGGTATGGTGCACATTACATAGTACACTTACACCTAATTTGCTGAAAGTGATTCAGATGCACTCATGACAAGTTATGACTTATCATGGACTAACAAAGAGAACAAGCATGACCATGCAACAAACAAGAGATAAAAACAAAACAAACATTTATGAAAAGATTTAGTCGGTCAAAATAAAATCCATGCAAGTTATACTCTCTTCATAAAAATGACAAAGTCGTAACCTTGCATAAATTCACAATTGTAGTACTGAAATCTATGGTAGACAAGAATAATAATCATAGAGGCATCATTTAACACATGAAAAAAAAAAAAAAGATTAGATTACAACCAAAAACCAGGAGTAGAATGTCTATATGTGCCAATCTGACTGTTGCCAAGACTATAACCATGAATGTGACACTAAAAACAGACAGGACATATGACCAAGTACTCAAGAAACTATACTTAAAGTCTTAAACAACTATAGACAGATAATCAAGGTGTGTGTAAGCATTATAACTAAAATATTCACATATACTTGAATGCTCCAAAAATGCCATAGATGCCTCCTGTAAGAATTTTTTATTTGGAGGAAAGTACTTCATGAATTATTTACAGAAAAAATAGGATGGTCCAACCAAGACTAAACATGAAAATGTTTTCCCTGTAATAGCTATGAACATCTCCTTATAGCATTGAGATATCCTTAAAAGTAATGCCTGAACACTTCTTAAAAATAAATAGCACTATCAAGACTAAATTTTGGCACGCCTGCTAAGTTGGTGTACTGATGAAAGAGAAAAAGATAGTTGAAAAGAAATATAATAAGTGGAAGAAAAAACAGTAACCTACCTATAGGAATGAGCATGTCTTGTAATTGCATGCGTGATAGTGTATCAAATTAAAATATTTAAACGTATCTAAATCCTATGTATTCTTTTATATGCTTCATTTATTAACAATGATATAGAGGTGTCACTTCGCTTGTGAAAGCAACTTAGTCAAGGCTTTATTGATTGCATAGATGCTCAAGCATTGGTGTCTATGCTGCCCAATGTCATCTTATGAAGTGAATATCAGAATCTCTAATGCTGACAGGTCAGGCATGCAAGGGAATACGTCAAAGTAGCATAAAGCAAATCCAGCACTCATAGTATGAGCCATACACAGTCAACCACCTATATCTAAACTCTATTCTAATTTAGGATGCACTTGAAAGAAAATTGACTGTGGAAAAGGGAAGAGCTCAGTCTATAATTGATTTCAGGTTTTCCATGTGCAATGCCAGCCATCTTGGAGGCATTCGACATGGTTCCAACTGCACATGTGATTATAAGGCTTCTCAATCAGGGTAAAGGATTATGAGACAGACTAAAATAGAGTCATGGTTGGTTCAGGACCCATAGATATAGTAACACCCTTCCTCTCCAACTCTCAATACCAAAAACTCTACATTGAAGGTATAGACTAAAAAAAAATCTAAGATTGAATGCCCGCATAACTGCAATCCTTACTCTTAACCTCGATAAAAACTCAATGATCAGTCAAAAACCCATAAAACTTAACTATCTATATATTGGGTAGTTAAAATCTCAGGGAAAAAAAAGATATTATAGGAGCCATTATTGAACAGAAATTCAACTAATAGCAAAATCAAAACTGAAAAAAAAAAAAAAAAAAAGTAGAGAGAGAGAGAGAGAGAGAGAGAGAGAGAAATTAGAGGGTTACAGGTCGATGACAGAGATCCATTTGAGAGTGGAGTAAACGGAATCCGGGTCATCGGGGCGATAAAGGTCCTTGAGAGAAGAAACCACCCGAGAAAAAGATTCTTTCTCCTTCTTGGTCTCTTCGGCAACAGGTGGGGGCAACCATGCATTGTAGAGATGCATATCTAAATCCTCCTAAGTCTGAAAACCAAGACTAAAGCTATATATTTATATAAAAAAAATTTCTGGGTTTTTGTTTAGCTTTAGGAAAACTATGAATTCTAATCCAAACAAAAAGAAAAGAAAGAAATGGGGAAAGAGAAATGAAATTAAAATGAAAAACAGAGTAGAAATGAATATGGAAAAGCTTGAAAGAGTAATCTTATGTAGAAGAGTTAAAGGGGAGAGGGGGGTTGGTTTGTGTTTTTATTTCAGTTTTTTTTCTTGATTAAGAAGAAATTGATTTGATTTCTTGGGGAGGGGGAAGGGAGTGGCTGACGAATGAAAACGAGGACGAGGATGATGCTGATAGATGGTTTTATATGTTTTAATGTTTTTCCATTTCTGACTTTCAGCTTTTCCTTTGTTTTGTGTTGTGTACACGCACAGATTTTTTTTAATTGGGCCGTCAAATTGTGTACCGTTTTACATCAAATTTATTAGCCCGCTGCCGCTACCCAAGCCTAGGGTGCAAATAAGATATTTTATGTTTGTATATAAATTATTTGATTCCAACTTGGAAAATAATACTATTTATATTATTTATTTCTAATATTTTAATATTAAATTACTATTTTACCCATGGTCATTCGAAATCATCCGGACCGGCTGGCTCGAGAATCATCTAAAATATCAATCCGAAGAAAGGCATTAAATCGATTAACTCAATAACCAGTAAAAACTAATTGAATCTGGCTAAAAACTTATTGCGCTGCACAGTTAAACTGTTCGAGCTAATTGAATCGGACAGACTAATTGAACTAACAAATCGAAGATTTGACTAATTCAACCGTATATCCAACTTTTGAAACTTCGATTTTACTTTTAATATTGTATATAAATTTTATAAATAAATTTAATTGAATTGAACTTGAATAGCTTGATTTTATTTCAAGTTGAATTGGAGCATAAATAATATTATAAGATGAGCTTCTCATTATTCAAACTTGGCTCGGCTCAACCATAATTTTACTTGTTAAATTAAATCTAGCAATTAAATAATTAGAGCCAAGAAAAAAATTATTTTTTTAATTTTAGTTTTTCTTAAATATTTTCCATGTTTTTTTGTTTCCTTGAAATTGCATTCTATTTTAAAAATGCAATGTGTGTGGTTTTACAAATTTTGCAAAAAAAAGTAATTAGTTTATTTATAAATTTTAAATTTTATTATTCTATTTTAGATATTTTTATTTATATATTAGTCATTTTATAAATAAATATATAATTATTTTTCCTTCATCTTAGTCCTATAATGCAAGCAAAAACATAAAAAAAATAGTTTATTTATAAATTTATTTTTATTATATATTTTATTTGTTTTTAATGTATAAATAAAATTTTTATATATAATTATTATTTCTTAATTACTTATGCATTAAAATTT
This sequence comes from Gossypium bickii, assembly GCA_025503065.1. Classification (NCBI taxonomy): domain Eukaryota; kingdom Viridiplantae; phylum Streptophyta; class Magnoliopsida; order Malvales; family Malvaceae; genus Gossypium; species Gossypium bickii. Next base: position 307,971 of record CP106721.1, on the reverse strand, counting down.
CTATTACTTTTAATTTAATATTATGCTTTTATTTTATTTTATTTGGAAGTTACTTTTTGTAACTTTTAATTTCATAGAAATTACAAACAATCAATTATATATATAGATAAGCACACACATACATGTAATTATTCTCTGAGTTCTTTTTAGTTATAATTTTATTTCACTTCGAGATGATTTATTTTTAAAATAATTTTGTAATAAATATATTAATTAAATATTAAGTAGATGATAAATAATGATAAATTTAATTTTGAAATTTTTTTTGAACAATCTCGTTATAAGTTATAATCATATCTGCTCTTTTTTTGTATAAATTATAGAACTATCAATAGCCTCTCATCAACCCATAAATAGGAAGATAATGTGCTTCAATTCATTTAAATCCACATCCTCCTGCATTGATAATAATGCTCATACTAATCAAGCTAAGACTCCATCGACATTATTATACATTTAATTGTACTATAAATTATATTTTAAACATTATTATATATTAATTATTTTTATTAATTTATTTAGATGTTACATTTATCAAAATTATTTATATTATCATTTTATTATTTACTTAAGTACATTTAAAGCGTTTTCTATATTGGCCGATTGAGTTTTAGCTCGATTGGCTTGGGCATTATTGCCAATGCAAGAAGACATGAGTTCAAGTCTTTTGAAGTGCATTATCCTCCTGTTTAGCAATAAGGGGTTGAGAAAGAGAACAGCAAGATCAATCCCAATAATAAATCAACCTAAAAAATCAACAAATCGAACAACAATAGAACTTCAAAAAATTAAAAATAGATACAATATTGATAAAATATTAACCTAGAATTTATTATCATTGGGTCCAGAAGGGTTAAAGCATCTGAGTGATTCCTGTATTATACATACTGTATTAATTTAGTCTCTCTATTATTAAATAGATTAATTTAGTCTCTATACTATTAAAAATAATCAAATAAGTCCAAAATTGAAAATTATTTTTTCAATTGCAGATCAATTCCAAACAAAAGATTTCATTCATAGAACCATAAAAACTTAAAAAATATCAACTCTGATAAACATTGAATGGCATTTTTTTTTTTTACATAGTAGACCTTATTTAACTCTTTTTAATAGTATATAAACTAAATTAATTCATTTGATAATGGAAAGACTAATTTAATATAAATTCCTATAAAAAAACATACCTATTTAAGTAGAGGTACTTATGGATGGATCAGGACGGGTTCGGATCGAGTCAAAACATAAACCGGACTAAATCGAGTTTGAGTTTAAATAATTTGACCCATGATCAAGTCTAATTACAGCCAACGGTGAATTAAGTTTAATTCACTATTAATTACTTATTTTGACTAGTTTATTGTAATTTCTACTTTTTAAATGTCACAATCATTGTACATGTGATTGGGGGAAATAGAGAGAGGGACCTTTTGTCTGTCTATTTCCCAACTCAAGTTCATTTAGTGGACGTGGCATCCATTAGTCCCTTGAATAATTTGACTTTACATCATTTTTAAAATTGTATTAAAATAAATATTTTAAAATAAATAGTTTTTAAAAATAAAAAAATAGAATAAATGAGTTAATAAAAAAGGTAATTTTATTTTTCTAAATAATTTCTTAATTGAGTTGATTCACATTATATTTAATATATGGTATAGATTGAATTACTTTTTGTTATAAAATTAAGTTTAGAATTATTTTATCGTAATTTTGAATCGAGTAAAAAGATATACAAAATTCAACAATTTTTTACGATATTGTTAAGAAAGTTTTACCTAATTATCACCTCTGATCCAAACTAGAGGAGAATCTAGGGGTTGGTAGGGGCTCGATCCCCTTAAAATGAAAAATTATTATTTAGGCTCTTCAATTTTTTTTAAAAAATTTTAAATTAATAAAGGTAAAATTACACTTTGACCCTCTAAAATTACAAAAATTTAATTTAATCCTTCAAAAATTATAAAGATATAGACTATAAGAAATTAAAATTTCGTTCGACCCCCTAAAAATTTATTCTGGCTTCACCTCTATCCAAACATGATTAGACTCGAATTATAAAGTTGTTGACTATTATACATAATACTTTAAAACATGGTAGCTTGTAAATTTTCAACGGTCAACCTTATTTCTTTTCCATGATGTTATCAAGATTGAATTGTTTAGTTTTTATGGTAGAGGGGACTAATTTGGTACTAAACGTAAAAGTATAGGAACTCACCAAAGAATTTAACCAAGGAAGAAAAAAAGAGAGGGGGAGTAATAGCATGCTTTTGGTTTGCTTGCTCAGCTCTTACGCCGACTCCACACACACTGTTTTGTTGTTTTCTAATTCTAAAGGATAAACGGTGTACCACTTTTTGCTAGGATTTGGTGAAACAACTACTCACTAAAGGTCTAATCCAATTGAAGGGGGAAGGAAAACGGTGATTTTGTAATTCTATTCTCGTAATTTGAGTCCGTAATTAATATTTACAATGATAGTATAAAAATATATTAAATTTTAGTCTAGTAATTTTACTGAATTGATAGTTAATTAAGGTATAATGACTAAATTGTAAAAGGTTATACTGTATATTTTTAATTGGCCAAAGGTTTAGGGATCTAAATTGAAACTAGCCAAAAGTTGAAAATGGTAATTAAACCAGTTTTAATATATGTTGGTGGATTATAACATTAACATATGATTATTAAGTTAATAGTTAAAGTTAATTAAAATTAAACATGATTAATTAGGTATAAAAGTAAAATTTTAGTGGAAAGAAAGAGAGGACTCATCTTCTCATCCACCGAAACCAAAGAAGAAAACGTGAATAAGAAACCTTGTGAAGCTTTCGTTACTTAATTAGGTAAATTTTTTAAGTCATTTTCTTGTATATTTTTTTTTTTTTTGTTTTTGAGGTTATGGAAGCTTGATTTAGCTAGTTCATGTACCAATTTGTAAAATTTTTGAAAGTTTTCATGGTTGATTTCTTGAAGAAATTGGTGTTAAACTGATAGATTTTTAGCTTATATATGAAAAAGGGCTTGATTGTAAGGTTTAATTGTTAATTTTGTTAAAAAGGACTAAAGTGCATCAATTGTATAATTGATTTGAAATTTCTATAATAATAGAAAGTAGAGGGTCGTAAAAGGATGTGATTGGGATTGGTTTTGAAACCGAAACTGAAAATTGATTTCAGTTTTAGGGGCTAAATTGAATAAAACGTAAAATTTTAGGGGTATTCAGAAAATGAATTTAAATTGTTTCATACATATCATAGGATGATATAAAATATTTGGTATTGATAAATTGTTTAAAAATAATTGTTTAGATAAAAAATTGAATCTAATCGGGGATAATCGGGGAAAAGCCAAAATTGACGAATAGTCTTTGAAGTTCCAACTTAATTGTTGATTTTTCCAGGTAAGTTCATATGGTATTAATATGTCTAAATTTTTATATAATTGTATTGTGTTTGTATGTTTGATTGTGGGTTGAATTGTGGCAAATAGTATATAAGGTGAGAAATGAACTAAATTGTAAAATATTGATTATATGTGATTTTGATGCTTGGGTGAACTTAGTAAATGTTAGGATACAATTGACATGCCAATACGGTTATATGCGCGCTTGTATGAGAAATGTAGTTGTACGGAGATCATTACAAATTATATCAAGATCCAACCTTTGCTGCGAATCATTGAATATTGAATGTCTCTACAGAGGCCCTGGTGTGGTGTAGTTATTGCTCAGACAAGCAACCTGGTGTGGTGTAGTTACCGTGTATTCGAGGTTGTTTACTAGAGTTCATCTAGCTAATTGGTGATTGTATAATGGAATTATTGAAATGACTGATAAGCGATTAATGTTCAAAGGGATGGATGTGAATTGAATATGAGTATGGTATTGAAATGTTGATTGTAAAGTGAATTGGGTTGATACATGTTAATTGTTGCCATATGAACTTGATTATATACTAAACTCACCTTGTTTGATGTTGTGAATTGTCATAACTAGCCCAACTCTATCATCATATTAGTAGTTTTATGTACGTAATAGAAAGCTAAGGTAAGTTTGGTTTAAATGCCTATGAACTTACTAAGCATTTAATATGTTTACCCCGTTGTTTTTCTCTTCCCTTGTAGTTTTCCATTTTGCAGAACGTGTCAAGTGGATTGCCTTGAAGCTCACACTATCCAATTTTCGAATCGGTAGTTTTTCAATCGTTTTAAGTCCCCAATTGTGGCATGTACATAGGTGTTTTGAATAGGTTTACTTTAAATGTTGGACATAGCTTGAAACCTAGATTTTGGCAATGTTAAAGCCTAGTTGAAATGGTTTGTTTTGATGAATGTGTTTGAGTGATGTTTAATAATTAAAATAGCATGTTTGAACATGGAATAACATAGATAAGATGATGATATTGAATGGCTAGTTGGTTGGATGGATTGCGTACAAATGAATGAGTTGAATTGGTATGCTTTATGTTAAACTCAACTTATTTTGAATGGTTTGAATGGAAATGGTTAATTGATTGTTTTGGTATGCCTTTACTATGGATAGATTCAAGTCAAATTGGTGATTTATTGAGTACATTGAATAGGTTGATTGGAAGTATTGAAACATTTACCATTTGGTTCATTTTTACCAAAAGAGTATGTTCATGACGCGACAAGAAATCCTATTGTCACGATGAGGTCAAAAAAGTATGTTACGTATTAAACATATCAATATCCAAAATGAAATTACCAAATTTAAAATATGGTAAAATATTATATATAAAGATAGAAATTTTAATATTTTTAAAGGAAGATATTTTCATTTGGTTGTAATATTGAATAAAAAAAAGTTATTTATTATGACTTAAACATTAGACTTCTTCATACATTGTTAAAATTAGTAATAAAATATTAAAAATATTATTCAATAATTTATTTTAGATGAATGAATAATTTAGTTTTTTTCCAGATATTTTTATACTATTTCTTCTATAAAATACAGTACTAAACAAAGAACGTACATTTCAAGCTTGAAATAAGTTGGATTGGGTTAAGTGCAATCAAACTTTGAGATTGACGGCCTTAAGAAGTAATTTAGGTAGATGAGATCGAAAAGATAGTTTATTGAGCAACCCTTAATCTATTCTAGTTTAAGTTGTGAGGTCAAAAGTTAAGTAGATTAAATATTTAAAATTCTAAAATTAAATTTAAAAACTTAAAACAGCTTAGATTTAGCCATGTGGGAGCTAGATTCTAATTCACTTTGAAAAAGAAAAAGAAAAAGTTTTAGTTTTAGAACAACTAGAATTTATGCCATTTCTAGGTAAAAAAAAATAATTTTCTTAAAAGGATAATTATATTTTAAAATAATTTAATTTATAGAAAATTAAAATTTTAATTGAGTAATTATTATTAAAAATCCTAAATACTTTGACTTGAAAGAAAGAATTATACAACAATTAGGGGGTGAAGTCAGAAAATTCTTTTACGGGAGTCGAAATTAAATAGCCTATATATTTATAATTTTTAAAGAATTAAATTAAATTTTTATTATTTTTAGGGAAACTAAAGTAAAGTTTTAATTTTACTAATTTAAAATTTTAAAGGGAGGCCGGACGGACTCTGCTAGCCCATTGGCTGCGCCCCTCACAACAATTATTGATAAAAAAATAAAAAAAAACTAGAAGTGGCCCACAAGAAAATATTTCAGCTGTTTCAGTCAGGATTTTGGGCCTTGCTCTCTCTTATAAAATTGGGCTTTTGTTTCAAGTACGGCCTAAACAGAAGAAGAGAATCCGACCGTTGGGGGATACCAAAATATTACCGTTACCCAATGCCATGCGTTTATATACCAGAAACTCTCCTCATTTCCCACAACAATACCTATTCTCATCTCATCTCATCTCATCTGCCAATCTCTCTCTGTTTTATCAGCATTTTAAAAAAATTTTGTTTCTTATTTTTTTAATTTATTATTATTGTTGTTGTTGTTTGAGTGATGGCTGAAATGGCAAATACCCACATTGTAGAAATCCCAGTAGATGAAGAACATCAACACAAGCTCTCATCTGCTTTAACCACAATCACTGCAATCCAAAACCATCCATTGATGGAAATCTCTCAAAGTCCGGGCCATCTTTTACTTCTCAAATTATGGCAAAGAGAAGAAGATCTTTTCAATCGTAAAATTGCAGTTAAAGCATCAAGACTAGATTCGATCAAAACACAAATCTTCCAACTCTCTTGTTTCTTCCTTATCTTCCATGGCTTATTCTTCAACGTCTTGTTTACATCATCCGTTGGTGTTAGACAACACCATACTTGTAAGAAATGGTGGATACCATCCATTGTTTCGCTTTCGACTTCACTTGTGTTTGTGTTTTTGGTTCAGGTTAAGCTTTGTAGGTATTGGAAAGTAGGGAAGCAATTGCAGAGGGAGCGAAATGATAACCGAGCTCTTACTAGGTGTATTCAAGAATTAAGGATGAAAGGTGAAAGCTTTGATTTATCAAAAGAGCCTCATATTGGGAAGAGGATGAAGAGTTCCAGTGTTGAAATTAAATGGAAGCCATTAACATGGTGTTCTCAGTATTTGGTTACTATTGTTATTGTTTGTATCTCGGCTTTGGTTTTCCCATTCTGCAAGTTCATGCTCTGTGGATTCTGATAAGGTAAGATATAAAATTTGTTTCAACTTTTGTATTTATCATTGGCTTCTGATTGATTTGTTTTATATAGATGATTGGATGGAGGATGCTAATGGAGGTATTTGATTGGGGATGAAGCATCTTGGTCCGACAAACCCTTTACATCACCAACAGATAAAAGAAGCCGTCGTCTGCCGCTCATACGGAGGCGACCTGAGATCTCGTATTGTACTATCTAAGAGATGCTTTGCTTTTCTGAGATCTTCAATGGCGACACCACTTGTGTGCTCAATTTTAGTTGTACAACAAGTTCTTTCTATTCAACTCAAATAATAAAATTCTTTCATTCTTTTATTATTTCTTAAATCAACTTGTATGCCCATCCCCACTCCTTTTGTAGTACACTCATCTATTTGGGTTCGATTTCTAAGTGGACTTGAGTTCCCATCACTCTGGATCTCTGGATTGGAGATACATGAGGCAGTAACAAATTTATTAAGACAACAGAATATGAAAACTTTAAAGGCTAAAATTTATTATTATACCAATCCTTATTTTCGAAATGAACAAGGATCATAAATTGCTCCAACTTTTTTTAAAAGTACCAATTTGCTCAATTTCGAAATCGAAAGGGACAGGAAAGATTTTTTACCTTTTTACCTTTTGGATTAAAATATCGAAATTGCTCTCGATATTTGGATTCAAAATAACTCAGATTGAACAAGTTCAAGGTGGAACTGACAGAGATTTGATAAATTCATTTCAAATTACTTGTTGGAATTGATCATTAGCAAATAGCAATGTGCCACACACACAATGTGCTAGAAGATAAACAGCAAGAAGGAAATTCAAATTGGTTTATTGGATTAAAAAAAAAAACATAATCAAGTATTAGAAATCCATGGATACATAAGAACAGTTGGTTTTGCAGAGAAAACAATAAATAGTCAACTAGAACTAAAAGGATTACCTCATTAACTAACTGCTTTCGAAGCCGAATATCCGAAACACACCTTCATCGGCTGAATATTTGTTCTTGTCATCTCCGGCATAAGCAAGTAAATTGTATTTTGGATTCCATTCCACGCTATTCATGGCAGCTCGACAAGGAATTTGATGCACGGTTCGTCCCGTATGAACACTGGACTGTTTCAGACAACAGCAGAAACATGAATACGATAATTTTTTTATTAACCGTTTTACAGATAAGGAAGTTCAACCAATACATACTATATCAATAAATAGATCTTCACTGGCAGAGGCAATATAATCTCCCGTGTAATTGAAGCTTATTGTCCGGACAGGCCACCTGCACGGAACGCAAATGGTCATTTCATGCCCATGAGAAATATGACAAAAGTTAATAAAAAGCATGTATTCAGGTGAAACTTACTCAAGCTTAGTAAATGTTCGCACACAAAGCATCTCCGATATATCCCAAAGGCTGACTAAGGAATCAGCACTTCCAACAGCAAAGTATCTACAATAGAAGAGTAATGGATTTTATCATCTAATGGAAAAAGAAACTTCATTGATGGTTACCTCGTATTCAAGAAACAAAAAATAACCTTTGGATGTATGAAAAACATATAAAGATTAAATACATACATTACATGATAGATGCATATAGATATAAGGCTGGTAAACCAATAATATCAAGACAGAGTTAGACCAAACCTTCCTGTTGGATCAATTGCAATACAGTAGCAACCAGCAGTATGTGCCATGAGGGTGTCAACTGGTCTAAGTAATGGGTAAGCAAGTACTTCAACAGTACCTGAGAAGAACATTTAACATATAGAACATAAACATCCTATAAACTAAGGAGTAATAATAAAGGTAAAAGTACCATCAAGGTCTCTATACTAGGAGTCAAATTGCATTTTGCCCCCACTACTCAAAAAAGGCCAAAATAGTCCCTATATGTTAGATCAAAGAGCAAATCGGTCCTTCCTGCTCAAAATTTCATCCCTTTGCACTGTTGAAAATCGGCATGGCTAACAAAGTAATTAGATATTTACAAGAGGTATGCCACGTGTACCTCATCTGATGTACAAGGACAAGTTTTTAGCAGTAAAAATAGATGAATTTTTTAACAAAAGGACCAGTTTGCTCTTTGATCTAAGGTACAAGGACTAATTTGCTCATCTTTCCAGTATAGGGGCCAAAATGCAATCTGACTTCTAGTACAGGGGCCTCCATGATACTTTTACCAATAATAAACCATTTTTGAATCAAAGAGAGAAGCATAATTGCTAACAAAGAAATTGTTCTAACCATTTCCAGTCGTCAAAAAGAACATATCTCCTGTCATGTTCCAAGCAATTTCATTTACCTGGAGAAAGAAATTTTATTCATCTGTTTAATCATACAGCTTAAGTAACAATTTCTAGCATCCCATGATTAGTCATTACTTCCAAAGAGTTAACTGAGAAAAGGGTCAAAATGTTGGTAATTTATAATGGCCATTAGTTCCAATTTGTAATGACAATTATGTATTAAATGAATACATTGCACGCTTAAATGTGCTTGGTACTTTATATACTCAAGTTTGTGTTTTATGTATAAACTAAACCTTGGAAACTAGGCCTCAAATGCAAGTACGAATGTGTTCTCCAAAATTAACTTCTTCAAAGTAGATCAAATAACAAAGGAGAGGAGAGCAAATTAGTATGAACTGAACAATACCTCATAACTGAACTTGCGTCTGTGAATTGGCTTAAATTTTCGAACATCCAGTATTGTTAATTCATCATCCTTGAGAGAAATAGAACATAGTATCAATGATAAACTAATTTTTATTATCGTGATGGAACAATGCCAAAAAAAAAAAAATGTTCTATTGCTACTCAAAAACAAATGCACGTAAAAGATTCCAAGTCGGAGATGGGATAAAGTGCACAAAGCGACATAAGACAATAGAGCATACCCTATTACCAACAGCTATGTGCGTCCCATCTGGTTTATACGTGATGTTTATATTCTCCCCACTAAGTTCAGCTTGCTGGGAGCACTTTCCGCCTGCAAAACCCAATGTAAGCAAAGGTAAATAATTATATGATGGTTAAGCAACTAAGTGACATCATAACAATTTATTTAGTTAACCTCCTATAAGCAGATTTCATGGTACTCAACATAATAATCATGGCTGTACAAGCCATAGTAGTTCCTCTTCGATCTTCTAACAATAACATAAAACAGTATTCACTTACTTCGAGCATCCCATAGACGAACAGTCTTATCACCAGATGCAGTTGCTATGAGATCAGCATGTTTAGGGTCCCAACATAGTTGATCCACACTATCAGTGTGTCCTTTCAATTCGATATCTTTAGCCTTTCCCTGCACCAGACATTAGAGAAAATCACTATTAACAACAGGGAATTTATTAAATTTCCAACATTCAAGACACAAACCAAATCAATTTCAGATAAATTGTGCAAAGGGAAAGATGCTTTTGGAGAAGATACAATAAAAACGGATGTAGAAGACTAAGACGCCAGCTATCAAGGTATCTAAAAACTGCTTGTATTACTGTATGTGTATCCTAAAAGCAGTTACTTTACTTGAATGAATTTTGAGATTTTATCTTCTTACTTTTTCCATTTAAAAATCATAGTCCAATCGTTGATATCTTCAGTATTTTCCATCAAAATTTCTCATCAATATACTAATGCAATCATAGCAACCTCAGAAACAAGATTTTTTATATCCAAAAATAAGAAGATTTATCTTGAGTATCCTAAAAGCCTAAGCAAAAGGATACCCATGAGAACGAGTGCACGAAGACGCATCTCGAATCAAATCCCAATTCATTATTAGTGCTGTAATAAAAAAGCAACATTCAAAATACCCAGAAGAGAAGAAAACAATGAAAAACGAAGAAAATTAAAAAAAATAGGGGTGACAACTTACATGACCATGAGGCTCAATATGCCAAACTCGAGCGGTTTGATCGACGGAACCGGAAGCAAGCTTGGTGCCGGTGCAATTCCAGGCTACCGAATGCACCTTTGAGAAAGGATATCAAAATATTCTTCAATTAGGAGAGAAAGAGAAACAGGAAAAAGAATCCAAATGAAAAAAGCAAAAAACCTTACTTTCTTTTTGTGACCTTGATACTCTCTGCTATGTAGATTCTTGAAAGCAATTTTCTCCTCCATTCTCTTCCTTAGTTCTACCCTTCTTGTGTCAATGTAGGTTTCTCTTTTTAATGGAAATGATTTTTGTAATTTTGGTTAACATTTTTAAAATAAAAATATGTGAAAATTACTAAAATTATTTGATTAATTTACATTCCTTCAAATTTATCAAATGTATGTTTATTAGGACCAACATTTGGTAAATTCACTATGTATTTCACAACCAATTTTAAAAACTCCATTATCAAATAATTTCACTTTTTATTATTGAAAAAAATTATTAGTAAAAATTAAATGCATTAATTCTCTTAAAAAATATTAAATGTTCTCTCATATTTTTATTATTAAAAATATTTTTTATTTTTATTTATAAATATATTTTTAAATATTTAAAAATGAAAAATTGTTTCCCAAAAAATAGGAAATAAAAAAAAATTCATACATCTAATAAAGCTTTATATAAGCCCTTAAAGTGATAAGTGAGTATCGTTCCCACGAGAATCGGATGGAAGCACAAAGTTGATCAAATTAGTTTAATAAAGTCAGGCTAATGCTATGGCAAAATGATTAAATGAAATGTTATGGCAAAACTAAGGTAAATATGCAATGATTAAATGAAAATTGAAGCAAATATTGACTTATTGGTTATTTAACATTTAACTAATATTAAGCGATATTATATGATCGAATCATAATATAAAAAGACAACTTGTATTAGTAGATGAACATTGAAAATGTGCTAATGATTGAAAGACTGATATGTCGCCTATCAAGTCCAATTGAGGAAATGTTTTATCTTGAGCATTGCAGTGGATAACTCCTAGAAAAAGACATAAATGTGACTGATTGGACTAACAGTGCATCAGACATGACCCAAGTAGAATATATCTTAGATTCATTTATGGATTTACTTACTTTTGGCGTTCATAGTGTGACATACCTTAATCTTGAGTAGATGACAGACTATGTATGCATAACTCATATATTTTGAGTACGTAAAAGCCTAAGTTCAAATAGATAATGAACTGAAAGTTGGTGTTTTGGGTATACAACTTCTGCAATATGTAGAATTATTCACAATAGTAGAATTCATAACTCAACTAATGTGTAACTAATATCCTCTCATTAGCATTACATGATAGATGAAAAGTAAACGTGACAATGGGTCCTATTAGTTTCCACAAGATAAAATAAGATTATATCGGGAGAACAAATTTATCCCAAAGAGATTAAGGATATCCTATGAGGGTAACACACTTAAAAAAAGGTCATTAGATGAGCACTTATTAAGTAGCTTTCATAATGGTATGTAATTAGGGTAAGCTCAGTCACAGTACTATAGTGGAATGACTTTGTAATTAAATGAACTTATAATTAATAAATGGAAACTTGGAACTTAATTATAAATTATTTGAGCTTTAATTATATATGTCCAATCGATCCCTCTAGTAGCTCGTTGAAACCAAAAATGAATTGCATGTAGAACCAAATGAACACAAAAGAATGAAAATGATGAAGTGAGAGAAATGGGTTGCATTCACAAATGAATGTGTTTACTCACTAAGTATAGAAATGGCTTGAGAGTTAATTTAATGCTTTCGAATTATTATTTAATTAATTATAATTAAATAGTTGAAGTTTGAAAATGAAATTAAATTAATTAGTCGTTATGAATCCATTGAATATGGAAATTATATAATTCCTCATAGATTCTTTTACAGTAAAATTGTCATTCTTTAACGGGATTAGAATTGGATTGAAAAAATTATTAAATTGGGAAATTAATTAATTTAATTTAATTAATTAATTAATTAATATTTATTTTGAGAATGGAACACAAATATTTGGTTGAATTGAATTATAAAATGTCGAGTCAAAAAGTCCAAGAAACACATATAGTTAGACCCAATACATGAGAGACCCAATTCCCCTCATATTATATATGAGGGGCAGCAACCCTAGTGTTTTTTTCTAGGGTGTGCCGCCTCCTCTTCTAGTTGAATTAGAATACCGTTTTCTATTAAATTAATATTATTTGTGTTATACATATTCAATCAAGATTCGCCTATCTCTCACTATAAATAGATGCCACTGGTGAAGTTATTCACATAAGTTTTAACACATAAGTTTCATATATTTTTATTTTGCCAGAAAGTAGTGAGAATTTATTTTCTAAGAATAAATTCTACTTTTCTAGGAATTGTGATTTCTACCGGTTTCTATTTGAGAGAATTACTTTTGTACCGACCTAATTTTCAATGATGTTGAAAAATATGATTTCGGAACCACATTTCCATTAAATGAGTCTGTAGAGATAAAATATAAACATTTATGAAATTATTATGGAAATATATTGAACTTCGGTTAAGTAATTTAATCGAGAAAATAGTTAATTAAAGCTTAAGGACTATATTGTAAAAATTCAATCATTGTTAAGTTTTAATTTAGAAAATACTTGGGGGACCTAAATAGAAATTATCTAAAAGATCAAAATGGTTAATTAACCAATTTTAAATAGTAGATAGTGGATGGTGATGATGATGATGATAGTCATTAAGTTAATATAATTATATTAAATAAGGTTAATTAAAACATAAACATGATTTATTATCTTACTCCTTTCTTAATCTAACTATAAATATAAGTTGATAGCGGAGAGATGAAAGAAAATCATCATCTTCTCCAAGTCACCACTATCCATCATTAGAGAAAAAAAGAAAGAAAACCTTCAACCTAGTTAAACATTCGAACATTATTTCAAGGAAGTCCCTAAGCTATTTTTCTTTGATTTCTATAGATTTTTTTATCATGGGAACTTGATTTAACTATCCAATCTATCAATTTGTTCAATTGTTAAGTTTTTAGCAATTTGCTATATTAGAGAACTTGATGAATTAGGCTTGAATTTGGTAGTTAATAAGCTTAGATCATGATAAGAACTAAATTGTAAAGCTAATTAAGCTTGTTAGACAACTTTGTAACATTAGGGACTAAATTGAATAAATTAAAACTTGTTGTGAAATTATGTTATAGATAGGAAGTATAAGGTCCTTAATGAAATTATGTTACAAATAGGAAGTATAGGGTCCTTAATGAAAGAATGTGAAGTTAGATTTTGATTTGATGTTAAATATCGATAAATTTATGTATCCCGAGTATATGGACTAAATTGAATAAAATGAAAAACATGAGTGGCTATGTATTTGGTTGTGAATCATAGATTTATCATTAAGCGTATTTGCATAGTGTACGATTTTGTTTTCCCCGTGAGCAGGTTTAGTAGATTTTCGAGCAATCATTAAGTAGATTCCAACATCTAGAGGACAATCCCTGACTTAACAACATTTGTATATCCCGTTTTGATTTAAGTATGACATGTACCTAGGTTGAGTTAATTTTGGTTTATAACTATGTGTATATGCACTTTGGATTAAAAAAATTGGTATTTCAAAATGGCTAATGGAACATGAATTGTAAATAGTTTCAATTTTGGTATGTTTTGCTATAATGTGATCTTGAAGAAATAGTTAAAATTGCACATGATTTTGTATGATATGCAATAGGTAATTAGTTTATAACATTTAGGTATTGGTAAAATGTTGAATACAATATTAGAGTGCTTAAATTGATGTGAGCATTTTGTCTGTCAAGCCTGATTATGAATTGAATTGTTTAGTATAGGTTTAGAAAGATGCAAGTTTTTATCCAATTAGAAATTGCATAAATAGTATGTGACGTCATGATGTCAAACGTATGTCGTTCGACGAGGGTTGGGCTCTAGACTATGGCACAATGAGGAACCCCATCGCCTTAGCGAGGCTAAGTTAGTATTTCTCGTCGCGAGGAGGAATTCTCGAGGTCTCTTCGTCAACCCTCTATTTTGAATTATTTATAATTTTATCCTTATTTGGCCTCGGGTTAGTATTTGAGCTTTTGTAAGTTTATATTAGACTCGGAAATGATTGTATATTGGGTTAAATGTATGTTTTAGTTGAATTTAATCATCAAATAATATAAAATAAATGTAAATAATCATAATTGCTCTGGACCCGGTGATCGAGTCAAGTATGGGGTGTTTAATATAAATTATTGAAAATAATGAATTATTATCATTTAATAAGGAAAGGGGCTAAACGTGTGATTAATTAAGGTTTTATATGGTAATTTTTTTCCATTACTAATTAAAGTTTAGTGGGAGAGTTTTTCTTTAACCGTTGATAATCACGTCATTAGGATAAACTCACTCCATCATCGTTGGATCTAAGTTGGTAGAGGAAATTTCTAGATATTTTTCCTAATTTGTGTGGAGCGGGAGGTATTATTTTTTTAGTTTTCAAACCAATGTATGTGGGAGAGAGAGAAACATTGTACTAGCTTTTAACATTAGAGGAATTGCGTTGAAATTAGATTTAAAGATAAACTATAGGCCATTGGATGAGAGATTTGATGGTAAGAAAAGATCCTAACTGTTGTCATTTGAATGGGAATGTATGAATTTCCACTATTGATCAATTGAGAGATATAAATGAGTATTTTGGCTAACTTTCACTTATGCTTTCAATTGTAAGAGACTTAGGAAGAAACCTCATTGCATTGTTGTAAGTTATTCCCTCTCAATTGTTATGATTAAATTATTGTTTTAAATAAGAATATTGATCATGCCTTATTAGATTTCATTACCTATTCAAGGATGATTTAAATTATAGGAGAAGGTGAATTTAGGTTGGAGCTTTGAGGGTTAGATGAATAAGTGGAAGAGAGGTGAAATACTAGTTCATTCTTTTGCATTCGTAGTTCAATTGAAGCATCTAAATTAGTTTTAACGGTAATATGTTAAATTTGAGATTGTGGCATGCATATAGAGTTAAGGTGTTAAGGAAATGGTCACTTTCTTGTTCATATGGTACTTTTGATGTTTGTGGCAAGTGACAAATGTGTAAGGCTTAGCTATAGTTGATGTTGTTTAGTTGATGATCTTAATAAATTTGGATATGTCATCTAGGTATGCCAAGGATTGCATATAAAAGAAATGGTAAATTGAATAGGTAGTTGGATTGAATTTTTTTGTTTTTTACTATATACATATGATGCCATTAAATGACTATATATTTGAATGTTATATTGACATTGTTCTAGGTTAAACATACATGTTTTGGTATGTTTTTTAACCAAGTGAAAATGGTATTTGGTTTATATATTGAAAAGTTTGGTTGGAGGCTATGTAATAGGTACCAAATGGTTCATATTTTCCAAAAATAGGGGCCGCATTTCGATGACCAACCTTTCCTGTCGCAACGTCGACCAACAGTGATGTCGCAACGTAGAGTGGCTTGAGGTCGTGATATGACATACTATTTGGCGAAGTCACGTCGTGGAAGAGGTGATGTCATGACGTTAGCTTTGAACTTCTAAAACTTTACAGTTTGGTCATGTTTCGTGCTCGGGTTGGTATATAAGACCCAGAAATGATTGTTTATCATATTTTGAGTTTGATTAACACTTGATTACATGTATAAATGTTTGTAAGTGCTTGATTGACTGTAGTTGCTCCTGCAACGAATGTAGCATTCCGTAGTTTGGACCTGAAAATTAGGTCGGGTGAGGGGTGTTACATATTAAGGTTTTGAAGTCTTATGAATGTCATATTGTAAGTAAGCTTAGGCTTTATATTGTTGCTTGTGTTATGGTTGGCATGAGGGCATTATTGCATGGTTATAAAGATAGTTTATACACTAAAATGTTGTTTAGATTGCGAGTGTCTTGATATGTTAAATGGTCATAAAACCTTAGCTAAACAATATGCTATTTAGTTGTTTCGGATTGAATAGTTTATATTATTGATTGTTTGATAGTAAGTTTCTTTTGAGTTTAGAATTCTTGGGAAACTTGTTTGAGTATCAGTTAAGGTTCTAAATAGTTTTCTTGCCCTAAAAGAGGCTTAGAAGAGTTTTTATTAAGACCGACTATGTAATGGCCTAAATTCAAGATTATCGGAATAATGGTTTCGCAACCATAAATCCGATTTAAATAGAAATTTATTTCAATATGTTTGCATGAGTCTTTATATGATAGGAAATATTTTTATAAATATTTATAAAATATTAGTAATGTGGTATTAAACTTTCGTTAGAGAATTTTAACGTTTGGGTAGGTAATTAAATGAAAAGGACTAAATTGAAATGAAAGTAAAAGTTGAATTATAGATTAAAAGAAATTATGAAGGACCAAAATGGCAATTATGCCATTTTGTAAAGATGAGGCGGTTTATTGAAGAAAATCTGAGATTTTTTTTAAGTATATTATTATATTATATTATATTATATTATATTATTATTATATTATTATATTATTATATATATAAAGAAAGGAGAGATAGAAACAGAAAGGAAACAGAGAGCAAACGTGAAAGAAGAAAGAAAAAGAGAAAAGAAAGAAGAAAAGGGAAAATTAAAAGTTTGAAGCTTGGAGTTTAATTTGATCCGGAAAACTCAAATACAAAGCTAGATCGAGGAAAGGAAAAAGTCCCGGATTAGTAGATTTTATAAACGAACTAGTATCGAGGTAAGTTCATGTGACTTGAATTATATTCTTAAATGCTTGAAAATTTATGTTATTGATGTGAATATAATTTGAATGTTCATTGTATGAAAATTGATGAAATATTGATATATTTGATAAAAAGGGAAAGAAATCCCGGTTGAATGAAAGGAAAATTCGATGGATCTCTGAAAAGGAATTGACGGTAAAAAAGGGATCTAGCCCGGACGGGTGATCCTATCCTAATATAGCCCTCCCGAAGAATATGTGGAAAATGGATTTAGCTGGACGGGTAATCCGAATTAAGTCCAATTTAGCTTCGGACTGGTAATTCGGATCCAAGCTCATTAGAGTAATTGTCGTTGCAGGATTTAGCTCGGACTGGTAATCCCGACAATACTCTATGAGTTTATATTACAGGATTTAGCTTTGACTGGTAATCCCACCGTAAATATGAGGTTCAAGCGAGTGTGCTCTCAAAATGAAAATGTGCGCATGCATGAATATGAAATGACGGACCGGTTGTACACTAAAGTGTACCTCTGAAAATCCATCGAAATTCCGAGTAATTCAACGGGATAAATATGGAAAAATAACAAGGAAATGGAAATCATGATATTGATGAGCTCATCAATCATGGTGTGTATATTATTGATATATGGAAATTAATGAACTAACTTGAATGTTGAGCTTGTGCATGTTAGGGTATTAATGCATTGAATGGATATATGAATGCTTATTACATTGTATTGAAAATATTAGGTAAGTATAATTCTTGTTACATGGGCTTACTAAGCACAAAGTGCTTACTCTGTTTCCTTTCCTGCTTTTGTAGTGTTAAGAGCTCGGAGGTCGGATCGGTGGGAGACTCATCACACTATCAACCCCATTTCTGGTATTTAAAGAAACTTTAGTTTGGAAATAAATGGCATGTATAAGCTAATAAAATAAATGTTAGTATGAAATGAATGTAAGATCACCATTGGTATGGCTTATCTCATTAAAGTTATTTTATAAATATGCATGAATTTTATTTTGAAAATATGTTGAATTAGAATGGTTTGGTTTCAAAAAAAAAAAAATTTGTAAACTCCTGTAATGCCCGTACCTTATTCTCGACAACGAATACGGGTAGGGGTGTTACATTTGTTGGTATCAGAGCTACGGTTTAGCCGGCTCTCTAGGACCGATATAAGCGAATACTGGATTAGCTATACATGCCATTTAAATTATTTTTGATAGTGTGATATCTCCAACCATTTAAATTGTGTTTTCTTATAGTAATGTCATCCGACCGAGCTCAATCTGAGGAAGCTGGGAGTCATGCTTCGCTTCAATACAAAGAGAAGAAACTAGCAAGAGAAGGCCCGGTATAGAGGTCAAGCGGAGGAGGCAAAAATAGCCTTCTTTCAAATGATGAATGAATGGTTTACCCAAGACATAAGAACTAACCCTACAATCAAAGCAAACTCAAGCTCCCCTCCTGTTCCTCCACCTGTTCCGAGAGATTCCACAGGTGCAGTGCATCGAATCTGTCGAGAAAAGGAAAAGTTTGATCGATAAAATCCAAAATATGGGGCCAAAGAATTTCGAGCAAAGAGCTTGATGATGATCCCGAAAGAGTTGAATTTTGGTTAGAAAATACTACTCGGGTTTTGGAGGAATTATCTTGCACGCCGTAAAGAATGTTTGAAATGTCTTTGTTTCACCGCTAAAAGACACAGTTATCATTGGTGGAATACTAAAGCTTGATTGTTCAGAAAGAAGAAATTACATGGGAATTCTTCCAGGAAGTTCAAAAAGAAATATATCACCCAGAGATTCCTTGATCGAAAAGAAAAAAAATTTCTTGAAATTTGAACAGGCAATAGATCGAGATTCGAGTATGAAAGAGAATTTGTTCGGTTGAGTAAATATGCTCGAGAATGGGTACAATCGGAAGTCTGAAATGTGCAAACGATTCAAGAAGAAGGGTTGAATGAAGAAATTAAGCTACTTGTTGGAATTCTTGAAATTCGAGAGTTTGCTACACTAGCGTAACGAGCTTATAAAGCGAAAGAATGGAGCAAAGAAAAGAAACAGTGAGAGGGAAGCTCGAATTTTTAGTAAAAGACCAATGGAAAAATCTCGCTTTTCTACTCCAAAGAAATTGAAGAAGTACCGGGATCGTTCTACCTCAACCACTGGGGTATTCGGATAGAGTCACGAAGTTCACAACGACTAATTCAAGACCTTCCACTCCATCGCGACCGTGTTGGCGGTGTTGGTACCCCTGGCCGAGATGCCGATATTGTAATAAAGCTCATTTTGGTGAATGTCGATTTAAGAGCGGGGCTTGTTACTGATGTGGTTCTTTTGACCATTTCTCGAGAGATTGTCCGAAAGAAGTGAAAAAGAAGTCAATATATATCGAAGCCAAGCAATCCATCTTTGAGGGTAGACCATCTCGACCATCCCAGGTAATGTCGGTGGTAGCCGAGGAGCTACAAAAGATACCGCAAGTAGGCACGAGACACGAGCGCCTCCTAGGACATATGTCATGCGTGCAGCAGAATATGCCTCAAAGACCCGATGTTATTATCGGTACATTTTCTTTACTTGAAACCGATATTCTGCATTGATTGATCCCGCTTCTACGCGATTCATATATATGTGTAAAACTTGCATGCGTAAAAGATTTATCTGTTGAACCTCATCGAATTTGTTTATTAAAGTCTCGAACCCTTTGGCCAATCTATTTTGGTGGATAAAATTTGTAAAAATTGTCCACTTGATGGTAAGAGGTTATTGTTTCTGGCCGATTTGATGTTACCGCCATTTGATGAGTTTGATGTGATATTGGGCATGGATTGGTTAACTCAAAGCATGATGCGATCACTAAACAGAAATGTAATATATTGTGTTGAAGTGTCGAATGGTGAATTACTTCGGGTTAAAGCCGATCGCACGCAGGGATTATCTGATGTGATTTCGATTATTACCGCTTTCGGTATGTCAAAAGGGGTATGATGCTTTTCTTGCTTATGTATTAGATACCAAGGTATCCGAGTCGAAGATTCAAGCGAAGCGCGTGGTATGCGAATTTTTCTCGATGTGTTTCGTAAGAGTTACCGTGGTTGCCACCGAAAGAGAAGTGGAATTTTCTATAGATTTGATTCCGAACTACTCCGATTTCCATAGCTCCGCATCGAATGGCTCTTACAGCAAATTAAAGGAATTAAAGACACGCTTCAGGGAACTTGTTGATAGAGGTTTTGTCCGACCGAGTCATTCACCTTGGGGTGCTCCGGTTACGTTTGTGAAAAAGAAAGATGGGTCTTTGAGATTGTGTATTGACTATCGATGTACAATAAGGTAACTATAAAGAATAAGTATCCGCTGCCCCGGATTGATGATTTATTTGATCACCAAAAGGTGTTCTTGTATTTTCAAAGATTGATCTCCGATCGGGCTATTATCGATTCTACGAGTAAAGGAGTCGATGTGCCAAAAACAAATTTTCGAGAACCAGTGCGGGCATTATGAGTTTCGGTTATGCCATTTGGGTTGACTAATGCACTGCAGATTTATGGATCCGATGAATCGAATATTCGGACCATTTAGACAGATTTGTGGTAGTATTCGTTGATGATATTTTGGTTTATTCTCGAGATGAAGAAGAACATACGAGAACATTTGAGAATGTGTGTTGCAAATTCTGCGAGAGAAAGCAGATTATATGCTAAATTCGGTAAATGTGAATTTTGGCTTGAGAAGTGGGTTTTCTTAGACATATTGTATCCATTGAAGGCATCGGGGTAGATCCAAGTAAAGTCTCACTATTGTCAATTGGAGTCCACCAAGACTCAGATCGAAGTTAGAAGTTTCTTGGGTTTAGCTGGTTATTATCGGAGATTTGTACAAGGATTCTCTATGATAGCTTCTCCGATGACTCGATTATTGCGAGAAAGATGTAAAGTTCGAGTGGATGATGAATGTCGTGAGTTTCAACCGATTAAAAATCTATTAACGAAAGCACCATATTAGTGCAAATGAACCGTAAGGAATTTTTATTTACAAAGTGATGCCTCATTAAATGGTTTAGGTTGTGTCTTGATGCAAGAAGGTAAAGTAATAGCCTATGCTTCAAGACAACTTAAACCACATGAAAGAAATTATCCGGTACATGATCTTGAGTTAGTCTGCTATTGTTTTTGCATTGAAGATATGGCGGCATTACTTGTACTATGAGAAATGTCATATTTATACCGATCATAAAAGCTTGAAATATTTGATGACACAGAAAGATTTGAATTTGAGACAAATAGCAGGGCTTGAACTCGATAAAGGACTATGATTTGATTATTGATTACCATCCGTAAGGCTAATATTGTGGTGATGCTTTGAGTCGAAAATCTCTGATGCTTTACGATCTATGAATGCTCAATTGTTTTTGGTTGATGATGGTTCAATCTTAGCTGAATTAAGAGCTAAACCAACATTTTTACAAAGAAATATGTGAAGCTCAGAAGAATGATGAGAAGTTACAGGTTAAACGGGCACAATGTGAGTCAAATCCTGATTCTGAATTTCAAATTGGGGTTGATGATTGTTTATTATTCAAAGGTAGGGTATGTGTACCCAAGAATTCGTGAGCTCATACGTAAGATTTTACACGAGGCTCACAAAGGTACTATGTCCGTACATCCGGAAGTAATAAAATGTATAATGATTTGAAAAAGATGTCTGGTGGCGTGTATGAAACGTGATATTTCGAGTTTGTATCAAGATGTTTGATATGTCAACAGGTTAAAGCAGAACATCAGGTACCTTCAGGGTTACTTCAGCCAATTACTATACCGGAATGGAAATGGGAAAGAATCACTATGGATTTTGTATCGGGGTTACCGTTGTCTCCGAGGAAAAAAGATGCTATTTGGGTGATTGTTGACCGATTGACAAAGTCAAGACACTTTATTCCTGATGCGTATGGATTATTCTTTAGATAAACCGGCCGAATTGTACATATCCGAGATTGTCGGGTTACATGGAATGCCTATCTCCATTATATCGAGATAGAGATCCCGATTTACGCCTCGTTTCGGGATAAATTGCAAGAAGCTTTGGGTACTCGGTTGTATTTGAAGATCGCATTTCATCCTCGCATGGATGGCCAATCTGGCGTGTAATTCAAGTATTGGAAGATATGCTTCGATGTTGTATACTAGAGTTTGAAGGTAATTGGGAGAGGTATCTACCTTTGATTGAATTTGCTTACAATAATGATTATCATCCAAGATTAAAATGGCTCCATATGAAGCTTTGTATGGTAGAAAATGTAGAACACCATTGTATTGGACAGAGCTCGGTGAAAAGAAGATACATGGGGTTGATTTAATCTGGGAAACAAGAAAAAAAGTAAAGGTTATTCGGGATAGTTTAAAAGCGACTTCCGATCGCCAAAAATCATATACCGATCTTAAACGAAAAGAGATTGAATTTCGGGTCGGTGACAAGGTATTCTTGAAAGTGTCTCCTTGGAAGAAAGTTCTCCGGTTCGGTCAAAAGGGTAAATTGAGTCCAAGATTTATCGGGCCATATGAGATCATAGAAAGAATTGGACCGGTCGCTTATCGGTTGGCATTACCACCAGAACTTGATAGAATCCATAATGTTTTTCATGTCTCTATGCTACGACGATATCGGTCGATCCTTCACATGTTATTTCTCCGACGTATGGAGATTCAACCGGATATGAGTTACAGTGAATAACCGATCAAGATATTGGCACGGGAAACAAAGGAGCTTAGAAATAAAAAAATAAATTTGGTGAAGGTATTGTGGCAAAAACACGGGATCGAGGAAGCGACATGGGAACCGGAGGAGGCAATAAGGAAACAATATCCAAACCTCTTTTTCTCGGTAAGATTTTCGAGGACGAAAATCCTTAAAAGGGGGAGAGTTGTAATGGCCTAAATTCAAGATTATCGGAATAATGGTTTCGCAACCATAAATCCGATTTAAAAAGAAATTTATTTCAATATGTTTGCATGAGTCTTTATATGATAGGAAATATTTTTATAAATATTTATAAAATATTAGTAATGTGGTATTAAACTTTCGTTAGAGAATTTTAACGTTTGGGTAGGTAATTAAATGAAAAGGACTAAATTGAAATGAAAGTAAAAGTTGAATTATAGATTAAAAGAAATTATGAAGGACCAAAATGGCAATTATGCCATTTTGTAAAGATGAGGCGGTTTATTGAAGAAAATCAGATTTTTTTAAGTATATTATTATATTATATTATATTATATTATATTATTATTATATTATTATATTATTATATATATAAAGAAAGGAGAGATAGAAACAGAAAAGGAAACAGAGAGAGCAAACGTGAAAAGAAGAAAGAAAAGAGAAAAGAAAGAAGAAAAGGGAAAATTAAAAGTTTGAAGCTTGGAGTTTAATTTGATCCGGAAAACTCAAATACAAAGCTAGATCGAGGAAAGGAAAAAGTCCCTGGATTAGTAGATTTTATAAACGAACTAGTATCGAGGTAAGTTCATGTGACTTGAATTATATTCTTAAATGCTTGAAAATTTATGTTATTGATGTGAATATAATTTGAATGTTCATTGTATGAAAATTGATGAAATATTGATATATTTGATAAAAAGGAAAAGAAATCCCGCTTGAATGAAAGGAAAATTCGATGGATCTCTCGAAAGGAATTGACGGTAAAAAGGGATCTAGCCCGGACGGGTGATCCTATCCTAATATAGCCCTCCCGAAGAATATGTGGAAAATGGATTTAGCCCGACGGTAATCCGAATTAGGGTCCAATTTAGCCTGGATCTGTAATTCGGATCCAAGCTCATTAGAGTAATTGTCGTTGCGTGATTTAGCTTTGACTGGTAATCCCGACAATACTCTATGAGTTTATATTACAGGATTTAGCTTTGGACCGTAATCCCATCAGTAAATATGAGGTTCGCGGAGAGTGTGCTCTCAAAATGAAAATGTGCGCATATGAATATGAAATGACGGACCGGTTTGTACACTAAAGTGTACCTCTGAAAATCCATCGAAATTCCGAGTAATTCAACGGGATAAATATGGAAAAATAACAAGGAAATGGAAATCATGATATTGATGAGCTCATCAATCATGGTGTGTATATTATTGATATATGGAAATTAATGAACTAACTTGAATGTTGAGCTTGTGCATGTTAGGGTATTAATGCATTGAATGGATATATGAATGCTTATTACATTGTATTGAAAATATTAGGTAAGTATAATTCTTGTTACATGGGCTTACTAAGCACAAAGTGCTTACTCTGTTTTCCTTTCCCTGTTTTGTAGTGTTAAGAGCTCGGAGGTCGGATCGGTGGGAGACTCATCACACTATCAACCCCAGTATTTCGGTATTTAAAGAAACTTTAGTTTGGAAATGAATGGCATGTATAAGCTAATAAAATAAATGTTAGTATGAAATGAATGTAAGATCAGCCATTGGTATGGCTTATCTGTTAAAGTTATTTTATAAATATGCATGAATTTTATTTTGAAAATATGTTGAATTAGAATGGTTTCGGTTTCAAAAAAAAAAAAAATTTGTAAACTCCGGTAATGCCCCGTACCTTATTCTGACAACGAATACGGGTAGGGGGTGTTACAGACTACATCCTGGTACTGATACCCACATGCTATCAAGTATCTATACCCTTAATAGATGTATTAATAATTTATGTCCTTTTTAAAGCAAAAGAAGTTCACATAGATTTACTAGAATTGCCTTAAACAAAAAGTATTCATAGTTTAATTATAGGATTAGTGGAGATACCTCTGGGCATCAAATATAGTACCTTTTGATTGGGATTACTGTTGGTCTGAGTTAGGAGTGTTACACTTTTACTAG
This sequence comes from Gossypium bickii, assembly GCA_025503065.1. Lineage (NCBI taxonomy): Eukaryota > Viridiplantae > Streptophyta > Magnoliopsida > Malvales > Malvaceae > Gossypium > Gossypium bickii. Next base: position 282,758 of record CP106721.1, on the reverse strand, counting down.
TCGTAGTGTTATAATCTATTTTAACTGCATGCCTTAGAACCACAATTACCGTCTTTAAGTTAATTGTATAATACCTATAAGGTAATCCAAGCAACCATACCCAAACAACATGTGAAGGATGAAGTTAGTTGTGAAGTCCTTACTCCTGATAAACTAGCCATAAACTTTCCGTCAAGACTCTGTTATAGTCTTGTTTCTTTATCAGTTAGTTGAACATCTCCTACTGGCTTCCAAAAAAGATAAATCCTCTCTAAAACCTTATAGTATGTCCAATAAGCCTGACAATCATCGAGTTCTCCATACTTTTTTGTAAGATTAGACATCAAATTGTCTTTGAGCCATCTCCATATCCCCCTTCTCAAAAGTTCAAATATCTCTTAAACTCTTGAACTTTTTCATTATCTTATCTAAATATATTAAAATAAGAAAGTCCGAGGGTCTAATACTAAATGAGAGAAAAATATTCACTTCTGCCGTCTAATTCTTTACCATATATATCGCACACAAACATCTTTTTATTATAATGTTATACAGCAAATAATTAATTAATTAATTAATTAAGAAATTTACACATCATATATATATATATTATTTTTCTGTTGCCCACCTAAAGAAAACCACAAAAGAGGAGAAAAATATACAGACACAACCACCACCATCACCGCTACCCGAAGGCACCTTCGTCTTCTACTCATGACTACATCGGACGGTGGAGGAGGCAGGTACATGGCCTACTCTCCCTCGCCTTCCGCTCCTCACTCTCCCCACCTCTCCGGCCTCCGCTCCGTCGCTGCCGCAGCCGCTTCCTCTGCTGCCCTCCTCGATCAGGAGAAGTATGCTCTTCTTCTTCTTTTTTTTTTTTTTTTCTCTTTTTCGTCTCTTACGTTAATTTTAATCTAATACCTTGAGATCTTCGCTGTTTTATTCTACTCGTCCTTCGCTTTCAATTATACTCGACGATTTCTGTTGTCTATTTATTCCTTGTAGTGACTGTAGTGATATTGGCTCTGATCTTTCTCTTTTGCTTACAAAGTATTTAGTTTGGTGTTAAATTTGTTCTCTTAGTTGGCTTCTGCTTGAATTTCCAAGATCTAGTGCTCGATCCATTCGTTTTTTATCTGGTTATGCTGTTTGTTCTGTCTTTCTGATGATGCCATCGTAGTATTAACAGATCTCTTCAGATTTACAAGTTGGTGAATTCTAGTGGTTTGATGCTTTCATTGTGTGGTGTGGAGTGCTTTTTTCAGGTTTAAGTTGTAATCTGGATGTAGGGGTATTAGATTGAAGCTAAATAACTGTGGATTGCTTGTAATTATCATTAATGATTCTGTTTCTGCAGCTTTTGTTAATATGTGTTAATCAACGATTGGCTGACGATCTTCATTTTCCTGTTTGCAGATATCTCTCAGAGTTATTGGCAGAGCGTCAGAAGATTAGTCCATTTATGCCTGTGCTCCCTAATACCTATAGATTGTTGAACCAGGGTGAGTTACTTAACATAGCAATCTTCTTTCCAAAGGATCATGCAGAAGAATATCTCCTTTCCTCTTCGCTGTCTTTAAAATAACAATTGAAGTTCAACGTTAAGTGCCAAATACTAACTTAAGTAACTGATAAAATTTGCTAGTCAGGGATCAAGCCACTGACACTTTGTCACTGGCCTCCTGTCAAAATCTTCATAGCTAGAGCTAATACATTCACAAAACCTTGTGAACGAAATCATGCCTTGTGTAGATAGAACTGGAAATTACTAGGACTTGGTGGAATCATGATTGAGGTTGACTGCCTTCTTCTGATAGTCCCCGACAGGAAATGTGCTTAAACTTTAAAAATTTTCTGGGTAGAACGATAATGATATAACAGAAACTATGGTTCTTAATTGGCCAATAAGATGTGTTACATGAACCTTGCGAGCTCCTCTATGTCACAAGTGGATAATAAGGCATCTTAGGAAGTAACGGAAGCCAATTATAAAGAAGAAAGAAGACACTTCTAGTGCTGTACTCTTAAGAGAAAAGAGGAGATTAGAAACAAAGAGGAGGCAGAAAGGAGGTTTCTGAACCACAGTAACAGTGGTGATGAAAGGTGGATATGATGAAAAGAGCGCATAGAGAAAGCTAGTGATCCTACTGGTATTCCTATTGGGAAGCAGCGCATGCTAGGTTTAAAGAAAATCAGTGATGTGTGAGGATGGTAAGGTTCTAGCCTGCCAAATGCAATAGGATATTAGATTTCTAAAAAATTACTGAAATAACTGCTTTAATAGTCCATTGTAACATCAATGTATCATGGGTCCTGAGGTTGAGAAATCTTGGCGGACTTGCCTGTAAAATTTAGTTCTTTTAGGTTTGTTGTGAGAGGTCTTAGTTGCCAACTTCTAGTCAGATGTGGGGGTTGTTTGTTTTCTCTTTCATCTGTCTATTGTAGAAAATTGTCATATAACTGTGCTAAATTTGGTGGCATTGCAATTAAGTAGTCTTTCTTTCTGTGCTTCTGGTGCTTTTCTTTTCTCCATTCACTTGTATGATTTCAGATTCTAACAGTTGATCTGGTTTCTCCATGGTTTTGCAAGTTAGTCAAATAATTCTTTTTAATTAATATGAGAATGTTCCTTATTGATTTATATATAAACCCAAAATAGAATTTCACTACCTCTTTTTATTTTGTTCCAGATTGCTTTCTACTGGAAGAGTAGCTTATTTTATGAAGGAAGTGTTGATATTTAACTGACTAAATTAACATTCCGTGTAGTCTCTCCATTTTGTGGTGACTGCTAACTGATTTCTTAACAACTAACTGGTACATCTTATTCTTGAAAATGACATTTTTGGAGCAGAAATTTTGCGTGTAACTACGCTGTTGGGGAATGCATCAGTTTTAGGTCAAAGTGGGCTTGAACAAGCTAGCCCCCTGGCTTCCGGAGGAATATTTTCAAATGGAGGAGCTGATATGAATGGATGGACTTCACGGTTTCAATCAGAAGTATGGATACTAACCATTAACATAACTCTTTACCATCTAATTTTACTGCTTTTAGAGGTATTGCTGACTTAATGTTTTACTACATTTCCTGCTAACCAAACCTTTGTTTGACTTGTAGCTTGCAATGTCGTTTCTCTTATGACAGGCAGTCTGAAGCTAACATGAAGAAGTTCTCCAAATTAGTTTTAGCTTAGAAATTGATTCAGGCTGTTGCTCCTACTTATATAACTCATTGTTTCTCTGGCCTTTATCATTGTCAAGATAAATTTTGATATGCAGGGGATGACAGTATTTCCATTCAACTGAACTGTGTACTTTGCTGCTGACTTCAATAACTAAACAGTCATTTTAATTGCCTAAAGTGGTTTCCTTGATTTCAGTTACCTGCTTTTTTAAATGTGGAAATACAAGCTTTCCCCTTGTTACATAGAAGCTGCTTAGATAGTCTCATCAGATCAGAAGAATTGATGGTTGATTGTGTTAGTAGGGGCCAGGTTCATCTGTGAAATTGCGTGTTACTGCTTTTAGGCTTGGTAGTCCATTGGTTTCTGTTTTACTCTCTTGTGGATTATTTTTGGTAGAATTGTTCTTTTGATCTGTTCAAGGTACTTGTCTGAAATGTCCTTGAGGAATCCCTGGTGCTTGTCAAAAGAATGGGTTTTCCATTGATATTTTCATTTATCAGTTGCTTTGGCTTTTTTTTTAACAAAACCCATTATATTATGGTGCAGATGTCAGGTTTAGGACGGCCCTCTTCGGCACAAAACTGGGTGGGTTCTCAAGGTAGCTCTTCCGGTCTTATTGTTAAGAGAACGATCAGAGTGGATATTCCTGTAGACAGCTATCCTAATGTATGAATGAACACTTCTGTCCTAAAACTGCTTTTAGGAATTATTCTGTTTTCAGCATCTAAAATAAGTTAATGTTGCAGTATAATTTTGTTGGCCGCCTCCTTGGTCCTAGGGGAAACTCTCTCAAGCGTGTGGAGGCAAATACAGAGTGCCGTGTCCTGATAAGAGGGAGGGGCAGTATTAAGGATCCAACTAGGGTAACTATCATTCTCTCTGTATCTTTCTTAGTAGTTACTTGCTCGTTAAGCAAGTCTGAAAGTGAAATCCATGAAATATGTAGCTGCTACACATTGTTGCAGCTCCAAAGATGGATGGATAAACTTCAATGAATTATGTCTTGATTTAGTTCTAAAGGAGTGTATATATTATGATATTGAATTTCTTTATTGGGAGGATGTGAAATTCTCCGTGTCTTTATATGGATACAAATGTAGTAATGTTGTTTTTTTTTATTTTTAAAAAAATTGGTAAGGAGGAAATGATGAGAGGAAAACCCGGGTATGAACATCTGAATGAACCTCTTCATATCCTAGTTGAGGCAGAATTACCAGTTGAAATAGTTGATGCTCGCCTAATGCAAGCCCGAGAGATATTAGAAGATTTGCTCAAGCCTGTGGTAAGTGCGAACTTGTTTTGCTTGTTATTATGTTGAGTGGTAACGTGAAAATAATTGTCTTCCCTTTTATTTTGAAAAATAGGATGAATCTCAAGATTTCTACAAGAAACAACAGCTGCGAGAGTTAGCAATGCTGAATGGTACGCTTCGGGAGGAAGGTTCTCCCATGTCTGGTTCAGTATCCCCCTTTCAGAACGACAGCCTTGGGATGAAGCGAGCAAAGACAAGGGGGTAAAGGATATGGGAGGCCTGTGTGTTAGTGTCATGCCATAAGCCACAGACAGTGCAGGTGAGGTGAATGCCCCCAACTGCGGTCGGGGCACTTGAACATTTTGTGTGGCAGTTGAGTTGAGTTGGGTTATGAAGTGTGTTTAAGTTAATGTTTGGGAAATTGGGAGGTTAAATTACTACAGAATGGGGAATGGATGAGTGTGGAGTTTTGCAGTTCTGCTAAAAACTGTTGGCTGTGTTATTAGGTCGTATAGCGCTAGTAATAGTATAGTATGGTATATGCAAGGAAGTTAAAATTGTATTGGGCTTGTATTTTTTTTTTTTTTGTATTATTAATAGAAAAAGTAATTGCATTTGTTAATGAAAATTTAATGAATGAATTAGGGCTTAACGGGGCTTTGGTTTGATAAAATATTAGAAATAAATAAAATGTTGGATCATTTTGAATCAAATATTAATATCTTTAAACCCAAGTGATGTATATCATTTAGAATAAATGGAAGATTGGTTCAAAATCTATGTTATTATTATTGTTTCAAAGGTGAGGGAAATATATATATAAGTATCAAAAAGAAAGGAACAAACACTGGATTGGACTTGAAACTAGTATTGTGATAAAATTTGATTGAGAGTGGCTTTTGCTTGCTGTTGTCGTTTTTAGTGGTGTTCATCGTCGTCTCCGACCTCCTCAATTCCAACCCAAGTTGTAAATGCAAAGAGAAATTCCTTGAAACTCACGGATCCATTTTTATCCCAGTCCATCTCTTCTGCAACATCCCAACAATCAATCACTATTAACCAACAACCTATGCATGTATGCATGTATTAAAACTTAGAAAGCACATGACATTGACATGAACCATCTGTGTCTGTCAGCTAAGTTATTTAATGAATCTTGGATGCTGTGTAACAGCAACTGCAATCCACAATCTAAGCTGACAACTTCCTCGTCGCCTTCTAAACAATAATATTATGCATTTTTTCTGCATAATTTGTCCATGCAAGGTGAAGTAAACACCATATCATGCACATGTTTACATGTGATATTGGGAACCCTTTTCTTTTTTTGTATATTACTATATTTTTACTATACGTGTAAAATTTGTGTCGATAATGTACCAAAGAATTTGTATATATATAGAGAGAGCTCACCAAATCTTTTGGTGGCTATTGGTCCAGAGGAACGCTCCCCAGATTCATTGATAGCTTGAACCATCTCATTCTTGCTAACATAACCATCCTTGTTCTTATCCAACAACACAAATGCATCCACCAATGTTTCAAACGTGGCCTCCAAGTTTGGTACCCCCATTCTCGATTTCTTACTTCATTGTCATGGAACACCAACATTTATAATTAAAAGGGTAGATTGTTAAAAAATTTATTCATTTCTATTGTTAAAAAATGACGTAATTGACAAGTGTTATATGTATTTCATTTGACCGATTTTTAACAATAAAAATAAATGAATTTTTTAACAAAAAAACTAATTTACTCTTTGATCTAACACATAGGGCTAATTTTTTTTCTTCAAGTAGAAGAAACAAAATACTAAGACATACATTAAAAATATAACACCCTCTTGACCTCAAACACAAACAAGGCAAGGCATGTATCTCAATTCTCCTACACAAACAAGAAATGAAAGAGAAAATCTCAAAAGTGTTAAAAAGGATACGGCTTCGAATTCAGTAGCATTGTCCTTGAGAAGATAGACAAGGCAAAGAAGGACTATGAACTCATTGAATTTGATTCCCATATCCTCATTCATATCACATGCCTTAAACAAATCCTCTATCTCCTCCTCTGTGAAACAAACTTGAAGCTTGTGCAAACATTTTTTCAACTCTTCATGATCAATGGCACCATTTGAGTCCTCATCTACAAAACATGTTCCTTCTCAAAGTTTTATTTATATTTGATGATATACAAAAAGGAAAAAAGGGTGTATATGGCATAAATAAACAATCAATTCAACAAATACTAGTTGCTTACTAACCAAACTGCTCAAAAATAGCTTTGCACTTCCTTAAGGTGTGATCAATTTTAGGGAATTTTAAGATGATGCTGTTGAAGGACTTGATTGTAGTTCCTTTAGAAGCCCTGTGCTGCATAGCTTCAACCATTTTAGCTTCTAGTTTTGTTTCAGGTGATTCAGACTTTCCCACGACACCTCCCATTTGCCTAGCCTGCCCATACAAGTTGAAAAAGCTATTAAAACGAGATCAAAGATGAGATGTATGATGAACTATCAACAATCAAATAAGAATGGTTGACTTTTCATCTCAAAAGAAAAGAAGAAGCAGAAGCAGAAGCATGAACATGAGATCAAAAGAATTAAGCATGATTGTTTAAGACATTTATTGTAGGTACCTCCTAAAACACAAGAGCAAAGATAGGGTGAATTGAATTAATTGGGGGGAAGAGAAAGAAGGGTTGGTTTTGGAGTGTAGGTTGAGTGGTGGTATATATTTAGAATAAGCAAATATTATAAGCGCGTAGGGAGGAATATGTGTTGAAGGTGCGGACGCCTGGCCTGGCTTGGGCTGGCAAATGGCGTCATCATCATCACCTGAGTGCCGCCTGTTGTGTGTTTAATGGTAGGACACTAACTACAAAATCTGCGCTGACTATCTCATTTAACAACAAACAAAATATCATCACTTTGTCATTGTTAGATGAACCAACTCAAGTTATCTTTTAAAAATTACCATTGGATTCTACGAGAGTTAGATTGTATTTTCTCTTCTCAGTTAAAATATGAATAAATTAGTTTTTCATATGTTAGATTAAAGAATAAACGAGTTCTTCTGTTAAAAGTTTCATCTATATCCACTGTTAAAAATTGATTCTTGTACGTCAACATAAACTACACATAACATGTCACGTGTAACTATCTGGTTATTTTGTCGGCCATGTCAAATTTTAACGTGACCGACAAAATATATTCCTTTGTACGTATTTTTTTAATAATAGAAATTGATGAAATTTTTAAAGACTATGTCATATTTTAACCTAATCTTGAGAAGAATACAAGGACCTATGTCATATTTTAGCCTAATCTAATCTCCAAGATAAAATAATAGCTAAATAAAATTGTACCAAAAAAAATCCAAAATGGAAAAGGAAGGGGTAAAAGTACCATGAAGAATGTGTATTAGGAGTTAGATTCAATTTTGGCTCCTCTACTAAAAAAAATAGACAAATTAGTCCCTATACATTAGATCAAAGAGCAAATCGGTCATTCTATTAAAAATTTCATTCATTTCTACTGTTAAAAATCGGGTCTTATACATCAGTACGAGGTACACGTGGCATGCCAAGCATTATTGTCTGGTTATTTTATCCGCCACACTAATTTTTAATAGTATAAAATGATAGAAATTTTAATATAAAGGACTAATTTGGTCTTTGATATAACATAAAGACTAATTTGCTTAATTTTTAAATAGAAGGGCAAAATGTAACCTAACTCTTAATACAAGAGTCTCTATAGTAATTTTACCAAAAAGAAGACGGTGGGGGCAGGCAAAGCAAATCAGAGAGAAAAAGAGGGCCGCGTGGCAGAGAATCACCGCCACCTCTTTGTATTGTGTATATCATGTACAAAACAAAAAAAAAAAAAAAAAAAAAAAGCAAAGCAAAGCCCCAATTTTTTTTTTCTTTCGCTCCATAAGAATAACCTAATAATCGACCTTTTTTCGTTCTCAATTCTCATCTCCAAGGTAACTCTTTTGTCTTTTAAATTTTTTTCCATAATTTCCTCTTTTATATTTGTTTTGTTTTTCTAATTTTCGTTCCCTTTTTATTTTTGTTTAATTTGATTCTATTTGCTAATGGATCGACGCTTTCATCTGTCTTTCTAATTTTTAATTTAATCTCTGTTATTAGTATTATTATTACTTTTTTAAAGAATTACTATTGTTTTTGTTGATAATTCATGTGTCCTTTACCTAGAAAATCTGGAACGAAAAAGCATTAATTTCGCTAATTATTATTTTTTGAATCCTGAGAAGTTTCTGCCTGTTGCCTCTGGGTTTATTTTATATATATATATATTTTTTTTTATTACTGGTATAATTATATTATTATTATTTGTTTCCTTAATTACTTCCAATTTTGTATTACTGCAGTTTACCTTACTGTTCTTTGCTTGAGTCTTGGGAGAGCGTTTCTGAATGGCTTCAAAGCGAATTAACAAGGAGTTGAAGGATCTGCAGAAGGATCCCCCTGCTTCATGCAGTGCTGGTTTGTTTCCTTGTTTTAGCCTTTGTTTTCTTTAAAATCAATGGTAAATTTGTTGAATCAATCAAACCCAGTACAATCATATTGAAAAAATTCAATAATTGAATCTCCCCGCATATATATGTGGGCGGGGGGTCTGTATGAATCTATTGATTTACCCATTATTTTTCTAATTTTGGTTGTTTAATTGAATCCCTTGATCATTCAAGATAGTGGATGTCAGTAGTGATACCACAATTTGTTAGCTGCGATCTGTTTGAAGACGAGGTAAACTGGTTATTGTTGTTGGAAACAGACAGGGTTTTGATTAATATAATCCATAAACCCTAATAATGACCACTTTGTGGAATAGAGTATGCGGTCAGATTTAAGCTTTTTCCTAGTAATTAATTAACATTTTCTTTAAAATAATGTTGCATATATATAGGCCCTGTAGCTGATGATATGTTTCACTGGCAAGCAACAATCATGGGCCCAACAGACAGTCCTTTTGCTGGAGGGGTCTTTCTTGTTTCCATTCACTTCCCGCCAGACTATCCTTTCAAGCCACCCAAGGTAGAATACACTCTACTTATCTCCTATAACTCTGCTTGACTGCTTATTAAGAAATGTCCTCTTTTTTTGGGGGGTTATATTTGTTCTATTTTGTAATTATTGAAAATTCAATCCTTACGACACCTTTTCACTGCAATGTCAAACATTGATAAGTTCAAGAAACCATATTTTTTTCATTTAAGTTTTTAGCCACTTTTTCCAACATGAGCATTTTGTAAACCAGGCTTTTTTTTTTTTTTTTTTTTTAATAGCAATGCTAAACTAGCCTAAGTTAGCATCTTTAATAAACAGAGAATATAGAGAAAAAGTTTAATGCTCGAGAGTGTAAGGGAACTATTTAGTATGCTAAAACATATGAACCTTATAATGGTCCATATTTAATTTTGACCGACATTTTGTTTTTTCTTTCTATAATATTGATTTTCTATAAGAGTTGAAGTGAATGTTTTGGAATGTGTTGTTTTTGTCGCTGAAATTTCTTGCTATTCTTTATGTGCTTTTGCTTTTGTTTCATAAAACGTAATTCCATACCTACAACTTATGCTGATTGTGGTTTGTCTTGCACTTAATTTGTTGTATTAACTTTCAACTCTAGAAGTAGGTGATTCTTGTGGATTCTATTTTTACCTGATTGTCTGTAAGTGTCCTTTGTGAAGGTTTCTTTTCGAACAAAGGTTTTCCATCCTAACATTAACAGCAATGGAAGCATCTGTCTTGACATTCTCAAGGAGCAGTGGAGTCCTGCCCTCACCATATCCAAGGTGACGACACACGCCATTCATCAACATTATTCCAATTCTATGCGCTCTTTAAGGATTTTTGTGGTGTAAAAGATTTTAATTAGCTGCAACTTTCTGTTTTATAGGTGCTTTTGTCAATATGCTCACTGCTTACAGATCCAAACCCTGATGATCCTCTGGTGCCTGAGATTGCTCACATGTTCAAGACTGATAGAGCCAAATATGAGAGCACTGCTCGCTCATGGACCCAGAAATACGCAACGAATTAAGGGTCTGCCAAGAGCTCATGGTTGATACCTTATTAGTAAATAATAGAAATAACCTTGGCTGGATATTGCAACATATTTGATAAGTTTTTGTTGTTTTTTAAAAAAAAAAACAAAACTGAATGAGTCTCCTAATAGCTGTTTATATATATAAACTAGGAATACGCTAGTTGATTTTAAAATAATTATGAATTTATTTTATATTTAAAATTAATATTTTCACTGTTATATTTATATTTTTATTATACATGAATTGATGATACATTTTATTAATGTATTTATTAATGTTGGAAACTGTTTCATTGGAAATAATGTGTTCAAATTTATGCTAAAATTTAAATTTGAATCATAGTAATAATTTTATAATATTCTCATAATATAGTATACTAAATAAAATAGACAAATAGAATAAATTAAAATATAATTAGAGTTCATGTTGAAATTTGGTTTTTCATATTCATATATTAATAGAATATTAAAATACATGTATTCATATTTATATTTATATATTTTATAATTAAACTTAAATAAAATATTTTTCTTTACTATTTAACTTGAATTTGAGTTTGGGGTTACTTGAGATAAAAAATACTTTTTTGCTTAAGTCGAACTTAGTGTCACAGTCGTGGATTGAAACTTGTAATGAATGCATATAGAGTGTTTTATGGAGGTTAATTGATTAAATGATGCTCATTTAACTTTTTTGAATTGGTTCAATTCGTGAAACACATGGAAAAGTCTATTTACTAGGAGCCTTGCTGGCTTAATAAAATTTTCCAGTAAAAAAATAATTATCATGGTGAATATTGTAGGTCTTAAGGGATAAGATTGTATAGAGTTTAAATCTTTTAAGACTCTCATATTGTAAATAGGCTTTAATATTGACTGTTGTAATTTAAATTGTATCGATGGATTATGGGAGCTCAACTATAAATAGAGGTCTTCTTCGTTATTTATAATCATCCCAAAGTTATTGAATATATTTGAGAGCATTTATTTAAACACTTGGTGTGCTTGGTTTTATAGTCGCTTTTCTGATCGATTTGAGTTCCTTTGTCTTTAGAGTTTGCTTCTACATTATTTTGATGTCTTAGAGAATTTTTTTTTGTGAATTGTTATTTTCGAGAGTAAGGTTAACTTAGACAGAATTGAAGCAAAGATCGCTTAAGGCTGCACGGGTTGCTAGACTTAAGTTTTAGCCTCGTGATGGTATGTGAGCTACTATTCAAAGGCATCAATTGAGATGACGAAAGGAGTAGACGAGCCGTTTGAGCCTACGAAGACCCATGGTGGGGGGCAGGAAAGTTAGAAAATCAAGGGATTTGTTATCAACTTTAAACGACAGGATTGCCAAACTCGAGGGCTTTATGGGTGATGTGAGTGAGACCTTTGAGAAAGTTGAGGGACGCACCATAGAGAAGGAATCGATGCAAGATCAACTCAAAGGGCAAGGGACGGAGGTTCTCAGTGCGAATGTGGATGCTATGCTAGGGGTCCTTAATACTATTGTGGATAATACTACTGTGGGTGAGCTAACTGAGAAGGATCATGCTCTCGAGACCATAGTGATGACTGTGAATGAACAAATTAAGGAGCTCAAGGGGGAGCTTGCTATCTGCAAAGTTGTTTTGGGTAATGGGTGCAACACCTAAACTTAAGACATATCCCAAAATAGTTTAATGGACGAGTTTACAAAAGATATGGACAACTTTTTGCGGAAAAAGCATTGTGGATGATGCTACTAAGGTAAGAATGCTGCTATGTATTTTATTGATGTCACTCTTAATGATGGCGATGTAGGTCTACATATAAGAAACAAAGTGGAGCTATTATTGAGACTTCGAAGGAATTTTAGAGTGAATTCAAGGGGTAGTTTTACCCGTAATATATTAAGGATGAGTCTCGGGTAAAGTTGCAGCGGCTTACACAACGAGACACAGTTAAGGAGTATGTGAATGAGTTCAATGAACTAAATCTCCAGATTTTCGATTTGGGTAAGAATGAGGCATTTTCTTCTTGATGGATAGGTTGAAGCCTTAGGCAAAACAAGAGTTGCAACGTTGATGGGTTAAAGAACTTACCAAAGTCATGACCGTAGCAGAGTCCGTAATTGAGCTTGTTCTGAGGAAAGACAAGTTTGAATCTTCCAAACCTAAGGAGAAAGACAATGGTGTGAGAGATGAAGAAGGATAAGCTAAAAATGAAAATGGTGGGGAAACCATATAATTGAAAGTGGAAGCCAACAATAAATCGATGGAGCCAGTGGAGTGATTCTTGTGTTCTGTTTCGTATAGGGTGTGAAACTGCCCATAATGATCCAAGTTATCTACAATCAGTAAAGAAGAAGAAACAGAGCCTGTTGAGGATATGGTATTAAGGCTTGGGTTAATGATACTCAAATATGTAAAAGCAAAGAGGGATCACAAGTAGAAAGGTTTGATGTTTTTGCACATCAACATCATAAATTGAAGGAGGAGTGCTCTTGTTGATATGGGGGCATCTAATTTGTTTATGTTGAAAAGAGCCGCGAGTAAATTTGGTCTCTCAGTTAGCAAATTGACTAAGAAGCTTAAGTCTGTTAATTCTAAAGAGGTCCCAACTAAGGAAGTAGCACAATTAGTTGATCTACAAATCAGTCAATGGAAGGACAAGGAAGATTTTGAGGTAATTCATTTAGATGATTATGACTTTGTTTTTGTCTTGAATTTCATTGACAAAATTAATGCACTATTGGTTCTTTTTGTAGATTGCATATGTATTTTGGATAATCATTTACGACAATGCGTTGTGCCGGTGAGTTGTGATGAGAAAGGTGGAACCAGTATATTCTTGACAATCTAGCAAACCAAGGATGTTCATTGTGGTAAGAACATTAAATTGGTAGATCGGAGTGCGAAGGAGATTGATAACTCTGAATTTTTTTTAATATTTTTCTGACTAATAATTTATGCAAATTCTAAGTGTTTGTTACCAGATTTTGTAATTTTACTATAGAATACCTAAGTTGGACAAAATTGAAAACACACCTTCTTATTTAATTATTTATATGCTAAATTTACACAATTTTTACAATTTGAAGCAATTCCACACATTAGAAGAAATGATGGTCTTGAAGGTTACCTTCAGGAGCTCAAATGTTATAGCATCTCTGGAGCACTCACCATGTAAAGAGGGGCTAATTATTAGTCAGTTTTGGATGCCCCGATTAAATTAATTTTTGGGTCATGTGACATCCTTGACCCAACTCAAAAATTAGGTAGAACAATCGGACAGTTTGTTAAGGTGAAAAGAGCTCGAATTGCCCATTAAGAGAGAGAAATTCAACCATCCATCAAGGTGCCCAGATAAGCTATTCAAAGCTAATTTAAAATATTTAAAAACAACCATAAAACTCTTTCCATTTTCCATCCAACCCTTCTCCCTTTTTCAAGCTTCCTTCTCACATGAATCATGCATGAGTCGTCTAAAATTCTTCCACCCACTCTCCTTGAAGTAAAGGTCGACCATTGTGAGGAGAAATTCAAGGACTTAAATTTTCTAAAAACAACCCCTCTCCTCATGTATCCCTAGCGGATCACTCATTTCAATCATTTATTCACTCATCTTCTCTTCTCCTATCTTCCACTTTTCTACTTCCTATTTGAGAGAAAAGCATAGAAAGTTGAGGGAAGTAATTCATAGGCGTGTTGAGTAGCACAATTTTGGTATTCATAAGGAAAATGTGCAAGGAAGCAAAGCAAAAAGAAATAAGGAAGGGAGCACGAGCAGAAAGACATTGGATTTGTCTTCTTGTTCTTCCTTTTTTTACTTTTATTTTGTTTTTGCCTTGATGAACATGCTTGTCAAATATTTTTTTCTTTTCAACTCAATCATAATGGCTTAATTTTATTGTTGTTAGATTGATTATGTTCTTTAGCTTAGATTTGTTAAAATGTTGTTAATGATGTTATGTGTCTTGATTGTTTATTTAGTTAGATAAAATATCTTATTGAATTAATTATTGAATTAGATCTAGATTCTATTAATTGATATTATCAGATGAAACATTTTCCAATTTAAAATATCAATATGTACCGAAGGATGAGAACTACTCAGATTCTATATTTCCAAGGTTATATCCAATTTATTTGGATATGGTGAATACTCATTTAATACATATGAATTTTCATTGTTGTTCACAAACATCCTATTCTATCTTGTACAAGTACTTACAAATCGATTTCTCCCAGTCAACTTTAACTTTCCTTATCTGATCAAAATTATACTGTACTTACCATACTGCAGTTCATCATTTATTCTGTACTTGTGGAATGAAGCACGAAAAGGATTTAAACAGATTATTCTCTCAGGCTATACTCGGAATACTCTTTAGATGCAAAGATACAATTTACAGAATATGTTATAATGTCTTCATTTAGAATATGCCACACAAGCAATCATATAGAGTACGCCACAAAGATGATCAATTCAGAGTACGCCATGGACTTTTCCTTTAGAATTTAATATCAGAATTCGTGTTTACTGTCTCGATGAACTTTATCAATTACCACCGCAGTGGCTCAACCCCCTTTACAAACTCCTCAAACACAAAACACATCCCAGACCCCACATTTCATGTTATTCATCATATATCCAATAAAACTCACAGTCAAGTAGGCTAACTTATCTCTTAGCCTAATCATAATTTCAATACACAATTCTTGACATATTTAAACTCATCAGATCTCAGATCCAATACACATGCCAACATCAACAATCATTCATGTATTCAATCAATTGTAGAATAACTTCATTTCTAAATTCGTATAAGTATCATATTCATACTATACTATCCATGATTTTATTTCATATTTTGACCACTTACGTGTAGATGTACTTCAGTATGAACATACACATGCGAGAGTCGGAGTAGAAACTAACTTGACATCACCTATAGAATCTTAAACTCCAGATCTCAACATCCCTCATGAAACAATAGCGACCATCACATTGCTTACAAAACATAAGAACACCATTAAAACTTATTCATATACCTCTTATCATTGTTTCAAGCACTGTCAATTCCCATGCAAAATCTTAAAATTATATCTTATTGTTCGTTCGCCTTTTATAGATTTGCTCTTTCAAAATTTAACATGCAGAATGGTAATACTTACCTAAGGATGAAGTAACCACTGATTAAATCTAGATATTGAGCTTTCAATTTACAGAGGAAGAATTACCGTTGAATCATAGTAAAGGAATCGGATAATAGCATATACAGGAAGAAGGAAAACTTCTCTCAAGAACTTTTCCACATGCATCTCTAGCCTTAACTCACTTACTGAAATTCGACAAGTGTCATTGGAATTCAGAGTTTGTCCCACATAATGGTTTACAGATTCTGAGAGAAACAAAAATGAAAATCCAATATAATAAATATCAGACCAATTTATCCAATTGATCCCCAACCAAAATCAGTTAACAACTAACTAACACAGTAACTCAGAAAAACAAGGTGTAATATACCTTTGCTGTTAACTTAAGTCATAATTACCCTTTTTATTTTCTAAATTCTCCCTCTTCATATAGCAATGTATTCCAAATAAATCTTTACTTCCAAACTAGACGATTTTTATGCGCTTAATCTATATGCCAGAAGAGACGATTGGGTAGATAATGCTTCATCGAACATATGATTTTATGACTACCTACCAAAATTAGGGTGTTACAACTCTCCTCCCCTTAAAAAAAATTTGTCCTCGAAATTATAGCATTGAATTATTCCAAATTTATAAATGAAACAATTTGTTCGTGCCAAACATGTAACACCAATTAGGCGAATCCACATACTTATCATTTTTTTTCCTTTCATTGACACACACTTTGAAAATCTTATTAAGAAAATGTCATCAATTTGCTCTTTTAGACAAAATCAGAAATTTGGCGGTTACTCATTTAAATTCGAACATTGCACATTTATCATTTGATAGATGCCCACTTTGCATTAGAGGACCTGAACAATATTTTCACAGAATAAACTTCTTGCACATGCTTACTTCTATAAAACAGAGACTCAAACATTTTTATCAACACTTTTGCTAAATATTTCAAATCCCTAAATTCTTTTTTGCTCAATCCTTTTGTCTTCATCATCTTCAATCTTAGATTTCTTAAAGGTAATTTTTTTCTTTTCTTCACTTTATTTCTTTTTCCTATTTACATTTAGAGATGTCTAGAGCAACCACTCCGAGTAAAGGCCAAAGCTAGGGTAATCAAAATACCTCTCCCAAAAATCATTTCTCCTTCGGACCTCAAGGTCCCGATGATACTCCTCCACGCATATCAACTCCTTCATATGAGTGTAATACCACTTAAGAGGAAATACATAAATATTTAAGAGCTCGGGGCATTCGGTAATCGAATTTCGCCTATGATTTCAGATGACCACCAATGTGTCATTTGAGTGACAATGCCTAAGGTTTCATCCTTCTACTGGTTTTACTAGAAGCTAGCTTTCACTCACCATTACATTCATTCTTTTGCTCGGTTCTAACTAAGTATGACATCGCACTATGACTACTATCAGCCTTGTCCTGGTGGACTTTAATAACCTATTTCATCAATTGTTGCATGTGTAATGAACCACCACTCATGGGATTTTTCTAGATATTCTATCAATTGAAAATTACGAGGCAAGGGGTTGGTATTGGAAATGCCCACTTCAGTGTTCGACAAGGCTATGATCCAATCATTCATAATAGTATTTCTAATATACATCGGAAGAATGAGAAATTCATAAGAGTATTTTGCAAACTTGAAAGTGGTTTTGGTTTTCCTACTTATTGGTCTCTTCCTCAAGAATCCATTTGCGCCCACAGCTAATTGTTGATTCTAAAGTTGCTAAGAAACAGATTAAATGTGAGGGGGTAAACACTTGAGCTTAAGGAGTTAGTTACAATTAAAATTATTTTCCAATACTATTTTCAAAATCAAAGCCCCAATGGTCACCGGGATACTGACCCCATCAGTTGGTTAGATAACTATAATGTGCCTTCAGCTTCAGAGGCCTAGCCATTTAAAGGAACTAGTAATCTAGCATAAATCTTGACCTGGCGAAGAGGAAAACCTTCTTTTATTTCTATGAAGTCAGTGGGATTTGTTCTCGTAACTAGATTATCATTCCTAGTATTCTTCATTCTTCTTCTTCTTCAAGCGAGGCTAATACTTATATTGATGGTGCAGGGACAATTTGAAAATCTCATACCATGCCTAACTAAGCATCCGATATGGACTTCACTGCTCTTTTAAATGAAACATGTGCTAAGAAGAAAACCTGTAACATCCTGAATTTTTGGGCCTATACGTTTAATGGGTGGATATGTTTAATGTGTTAATTTAAGTGTTAGGGGTCCAAATTGGGCTCAGGCTTAGGTAGAGGCCTTGATTAAAATTACCTGTTTGGGCATTATAGTGTTTAAAAGGTAGTATCTATGTTTAAAATACCAAAGTGGGCTTGTGGCCCAATCTTAGGAGGTGACGCCACACAAGGGAGTAAGGAGCCCAAATTTAAGTTTCATAGAGCCCAATTCTTTTAATTTAAGTTAGATAAATTTTGGGCATTGGGATTAGGTGGAGTGGATGGCATCAAGGCTAAAATTTAGGGGTTTTGAATGGCCGAATATAGGAGAGGCCTATTTTCGCAATTGTTCCGGCTTTTGAGCAAGGCTTTACATTGAGGATAATAGATCTGGATAGCAAGGACATCGACTAAGAATATTGGATTTCATGATATCAGGTGTGTAACTCTCCACACTATCTAGATCTGTTATAATTATGAGTTTTATATGTTCTGTTAAATGCCGAAATCCCGGCACAATGTTTGAAACCCAAAGAGGGTAAAGCAAATCACCAGGTTAGTGATCCCCGCTGCTTCTAAATGAATGTTACGATTAAATGATATGAGTATGCCGATTTTCTATAATTGCATGGGTTGGGTTTGATGAAAGGAGGAAGTTATACGTTGTAGCAGTTTTTACCGTGATCTGTTGTAGCTGTTCCTTACCGTGATCTGTTGTAGCGGCTTTTGCGGTGATCTGTTGTAGTGGCTACGACCATGATCTGATGATGAGCAGCACGACTACCATCAAGGCTTGTAGCGGTGTGGGTTGATTGTAGAAATCCCCAATGGTGTGAATGGCTAGTACGGGGGCGTGTAGCGGATGGAAACCTAGGATTTAGGTTGGGCTTTGCATATTATTTTTGTTATGTATATTAATTATTCTATTTTATGGGGCTAAAGCCCAAATCTAATGGTGCATGAGGGTTGCACACTGAGTCTCGCGACTCACCCTTTTAATTTAACACTTTCAGGTTACACCTAGTGCATCAGACCGGGCTGGAGAGGAACGCGAGGTGGCCATGCAAAAGAGAGCAATTGGATTCAGCTAAAAGGCTTTAGTCTATTATTTTATATTTTGCAGATTTTAAGTATGATTGTAATAAGGCCACGGGCCACTAGACTATTATTTTTGATTGGGTTATGTTGGGTTTTTAAGTTTTATGTTTTCAATTAAGTTAAGACATGTATGAAATTTCAGTTTTTATTTAAAAATCCATCAAGATAATTTATAAATTAATATTTTATACTTTAATGAATTCTTAAGCTTTCGAAATAAAGGTTTAAACCTAGTAATCATTTTCCAAAATACGACATGTTTTGTGAACTCCCTTAAGTGATATACCAGATCCGGTCGTAGCGTTTGGGCTGGGTTTAGGGTGTTACAAATTGGTATCAGAGCCCGGTTCAAAACTCAACTCTGAGGTTTTGGGCTCAAAAGTTAAAATATGTTTATTAATCTGTTATATTCTGATAAATGCTGAAATTTTGACATAATAATTGGAACCCAATGAGGGTAAAAGCGAATCACCAGGTTAGTGATCTCTGTCATTCCCAAGTGAATGTTCCTGTTAAGATGACACATGTGATAAGTATGTTGTTTTCTGGTTGCATGGGGTTGGGTTTATTGAAAGGGGAAGTGTTCTGTTGTAGCGGCTTCTGTCGTGACCTGTTCTGGTGGCTAATGCCACTTCAGCCTGGTGACTCTGTCACAACTCTGTTTCTGGTGGCTTTTGCCATTTCAGCCTGGTGACTGTCACAACTTTGACGATGAGCAGCATGACTGCCATCAATGGCGTGTAGCGGTGTGGGTTGATTGTAGAAATCCCCAATGGTGTGACTGGCAGGTAAGGGTGGCGTGTAGCGGATGGAAACCTAGGACTTGGGTTGGGCTTTGCATAATTTCTGTTATATTATATTTGTATATATATTCTGTGGGGCTAAGGCCCAAAATCTAATGATGCACGAGGGTTGCACACTGAGTCTCGTGACTCACCTTTTTATTTTAACAATTTCAGGTGACACTTAGCGTGTCGGACCGGGCCGAGAGAGAGCAAGGTGGCCATGCAAAAGAACATTTGGATTCAAAGAAAAAGACTTTAGTTTATTATTTTATATTTTTATTTAATGGGTTTAAAATCTCGTTGTAATAAGGCCATGGGCCACTAGACTATTGTTAATGTTTTTGGGTTTATGTTGGGTTTTATTATTAGACATTTTAAATTATGTTTTAAAAATTAAACTAAGACATGTACAAGATTTTGGTTTTTATTTAAAATTCACCAAGGCAATTTATAACTTTATATCTTATATAACCTAATAAACTATTAAATTTTCGGTATTAACGATTAAACCTAGTAATCATTTTCCAAAACGTGACATGTTTTGTAAAATCACTCAAGTGACATACCAGATCTGGTTGTAGTGTTTGGGCCGGGTTTGGGGTGTTACAAAACCACTTTTGCTCCTATGAAGAAAATAATAAAGACATATCAAAAGAGATCTAGAGTGAATGAGGACACTCAAGAATTTGATGAGGGTGAACGTCCACAACTCAAGTTGCACAGGCTTAAAAAGAGACTCCCAACACCAAGAATTTCTTCTTCTACAGTCTCAACACTTCATTCAGTCCCTATAGTTCCCATGGAGTCCCGCCACCCTACAAACTCCCTAATTCAGAATGTTGACCCTCCACTGGCTGAGGTCTCTACAGAAACATTTCCATCCGAAGAGCTAGTGGTTTCCCCTAGTTCTCAACCTCAACAGCCCTCAACTACAAAGACAATTAATTTCTTCCCTTGGCATAACTTATATACACCAAGGTTATCCTCTGTTTCTTTGAATTCTATCTTCTAAAGTTAATACAGTATGATACTTCCTCCGTTGAAAAAGTCTCTTTGATCTTACCTTTTATCCAAACTAGATTCATCTCCTTATTAACAAATGGCTGAGTCTGTGCAAGCTCTATCTATAGAGTATAGACTATGGTGTGGAATCCTCCAAGAAATCAACAATCACCATAAGGCTGAGGTTACCAGCTTAGAGGAGACCATTAAAGCTGGTAATCAAAAGATAGATAATTTATGCCACAATGACCAGGTTTAAAAGAGTAAGCTTGAACAACTCAATTCTTGTATTATGGCCTGAAAGATTAAGTGTAAAGGCACGGAAACCAAGTGCATATAGTTGGAAAGAAAGCTGATGGAGCTCGAAACTAACTATAATTTTGACAAAGGCAAGCGCACCTATCGAACAGTAGTATAGCTGTGGTGAGTCCAGAATATCATATCTTTAAAGACCAATAGTACTAGTAGTAGGGTGCTAGTATTAACTATTTTTTTATTATCTAGCCTAATAATTAAGGGATTTATTTTAGATCTAAAATTAACTAACTAAATTAATCAACTATGAACGCGACAGAGAGTAAATTAGGAAAATACTTTTGGACAACTTATTTGAGATAGGCAATGCTTAAGGAAGAATCCACCTAGACTTCACTTATTACTTTTTATTCATGCGATTTATTCACTTGGCTTAATCCGTAGAAATCCCTAAATTATATTAATACCTCTTTTGAGGCTACTAACAACTGACTCTAGATTGATTAATTGAAATCTCTTTCTAATTAAAATCCCTATTGTCTCATTAACTCGATTTATGGATTCCCTTATTAGGTTTGACCCTAATCCGGTAGATTTTTGTCGCCCTATTTCTAGAGTTGCAATCAACTCCGCTTAATTGTGTTGATCTACTCTTAAACATGGACTTTTGCTCCATTGAAAAAGCACATTCGACTTGAATCAATAACCTGAATTATCAAAACAAGAATAAAAACTCACAATTAAGAATAATAAGGTCTGTCTTAGGTTTTATCCCCTTAGGTATTTAAGGGATTTAGTTCATACTGATAGAGGGAAACATATTAGAATAGGGAAAACAATAAAACAAAAGAAAACCCAAAAACTTCTATAGAACTTGATGGGAGATCCTCAGTCTTGACGGGGATCCTTCTCCTAAGTTGTTCCCGACGGCTGTCTTGGAGTATTTTCTCCTTCTACTCGACGTCTATTTGACGTCCTGTCGAACTCCCCTTTTAGGTTACCTCCTAGGGTGTTTATATAGGCTTCGAGATGCCTTTTTTGCCCCACAAATATCCTATTCCGAATAGAATTCATCCTTATTTCGGCAGGGACACGCCCGTAGTCGATAGTCTATGCCGTGGTCGATTCTGCTCACCACACACGGCCGTGTGGTCCGTCCGTGTACAGTGGTCCAGGCCGTGTAGGCCCATTTTGTCCCTTTTTGGCCCGTTTCTCGTCCTTTTCGACTCCCTAGGCTCTCTTGAGTATAAAACATGAAATTAAGAGATTAGGAGCATCGAATTCATCAAATTCAATGAAAAATCATCCAAAATTAAGCCAAGCATGGGGTTAAAATATGTGTAATTTATGGTTTATCAAAGGGTTAAATCATTAGAGGAGGGTGGATCCTTTTTAAGGGAGCAACTCAATATTCAAGAGCTACGTCATATGGCTGAATTTGATAGTTTTCGCTAATCTAGTGAGGAGGCCCTTAAGAAATATCAAGAAGATACCACAAGAAACTTGACTAAGGCCCTGCCTGAGTTAAAATCTAAAGGTTCTTCACACTGAAGTAGTTACATGCCCGATGGATCTAAGCTTGGTAGAATTTGATTTTCTTAAAGACATCCCTACTGATTCACTAAGTTTCAATGTTTATCATCCCGTGGGAAAATAGTGGAAATAATTTCAATTGAAATAGAAGCAAATAGTTGGTTTCTTCACCTCTAACATGCCCAAAGTAGAGGATGAAGAAAATTCAGAAGAGTCAATTAACTTAGAACAAGCTCCAAAGGGTACGGGACAAATAGAAGAAATACTTGCAACAGAAAAGGTTCCAACCATACCCACTGATCAACACACTGAGGAAGAAAACTAAATTCTCTTTTTATTTTATCTCTCATTTAGTTGCTTTTGTAACAATGTAGTATCTTTTTATCTTTTCTAATGAACAAATTCTTTGCCTTCCTTAACTGTCTTACTTATAGAATTACAATAATGCCTATCCTTTACTCATAGTTTCACATACCCGAGAGACTCAACCAGTCAAATCTTTATCACTCACATATCTTTGTATTTCAAACACACATTTAGAGGTTGATGTTAGTTTGCTCATCTTTTTGTAGAGATAGACAATTAGAGTTGATTTACTATAAATCGATTATCCAAAATTTTCTTTCCTTAATTTCTTTTAATTTATAAAAGTTTTTTGAAATTTTAAAATATCAATTTGCTGTCTTCATACTTTCGGACTTAAAAGTAACAAATATATTTATAAAAAATTGATGGATAAAATTAATAAAACTTTAATTGAAATGATCATGTTATTTTGAAGTTAAAATTTGATTATGTATGTATTTTTAATACTAATGGTTTTTAAGACTATCCATCTATATAAAGGGGAAGATGGGTAATCTCTATTACGCCTCAATCTATTGCCATTCCTCTAAATTCAGTATAATTATTTTGAACTGAGATACTCTACCGTATATATATATTTAAAAATGAAATTTTGATGCTAATATTTTGATCTCCAGATCGTCGGTGAACACCTTCCCCTAAGAATCTCATATGCTTTAAAAGGTCAAATCTCGCTTTTTATTTTTATTTTCTTTTTCGCTTTTGCATTCTTCGATCACGAGTCAGTTTTCTTTATGTGATCATTTCTGTTTATCGCTAACTTTCATATAACAATTTTAGGGTTTGCCCCCCTTTTTTTATTAATTGTTGTTTTGCTTATGGGTAACAGTTATTATTCTCAATTGATTGCTCCTTGCTGTTCTTGCATGATTGTTATGATCTGGGACATTAAATTTTGATTGGAATTTCAATTAGGGTTCATACTAATCAGCCCAATTCTTGTTTGTGCCAATTTTCCTCTTTTTATCAGTAATTTTCATGTTTCATTTGTGGACGCATAATTCTCGTGTATATAACTTCTATCAGTTGTTGTGGCAGTACATGCCATGTTGCTTTCCCTATGATTTTAAACGTTCATCATCTGATCAATTATGATAATCTCTTCACCAGTGTAATTAGCACAGAGTTTACTCCTTAGATCAAAGGGAAGACAGTTTTCTAATTAAATGTTGCGAGATTCTTTATGGGTATTTATGTTTATAATTGCTGAGATACTATAATGCTTGAAACTATATTGGTGCAGGTGTAGTTTTGACTGGTGGAATATGTCCTATTACCAAGACGATGATGCTGAATACATGGCAGATGAGTATGGCATGGAGGACATAGATAACATGGATGAAGAGTTCCGCGCCAGAGATATGTCTGGCTCGGAGTCTGATGTTGATGAATATGATTTCTCGGTTTGTTTTATGATTTACAAGATACAAATAGGACTTCTTAAAATAAATTCATTCATCATTAACTTAGGCAAATATAAAAATAAGGGTTTTTTATTTTTAAAAATTGGGATAAATCTAAAAATTATACACCAGCTTCAATCAAATGTGCAATATTATATATAAACTTTGGTTTTGTGCAATTTTATATATGAAAATTTCATTTGATTCAATATTCACAAATCACTAACACAATTATAAATATAGAATCACTTTACAATTACAAATTGCATACATATATAATCATTTTTATCTAATATGTAAGTAAATTGATATATTTATTTTCTAAAATGGGTACAATTGAATTACAATCAAAGTTTTAAGTATCTGAACTACAATCACAGTTTGATGTGTATGATTGCATCAAATCAAAGTTCATGTATAAAATTGCACATTAGATTAAAGTTCCTGTGTAGTTTTGAGATTTATCCCTTAAATTTTTTTTAAGTTTATGTTCTAGTTCTCATGGATTGCTAGCCTTCCTTACATAAGTTGACGGTATTGCAGAATAATAAAATATCTGATACTTCTGCTGCTGAAGCTAGAAGAGGAAAAGACATCCAGGGAATACCTTGGGATCGGCTAAGCATCACTAGGGAAAAGTACAGGCAAACTAGGCTAGAGCAGTACAAGAACTATGAGAATATCCCCCACTCTGGAGAAGTCTCCGGGAAGGTAAAAGCACTTATAAGTTGCCTGCTTTCCTTCTATAACAGTTCTTGGATCTAACTAAAATGTGCTAAATTGAAATTTCAATTTGTATGTAGGATTGCAAGATTACCAAGAAGGGTGACTCATACTATGACTTCAGGCTAAATTCAAGATCTGTGAAATCAACAATACTTCATTTTCAGGTTAGCTGAATGGGAGTTTTCATTCAAGACCTGTGACGTCATAGAAGGATTTATCTTTTTCTTGTTAAAATTCTTTTTCATATCTTCTTGTTTTACAGCCAGTCCTTTCCTTTTTTTACTGCTTTACTGTGATGTGATCATTATTTTGTTAGTGATGGACGTATCCATTTGTGGTGATGCAGTTGAGGAACTTGATATGGGCTACATCAAAACATGATGTTTATCTTATGTCACGTTTTTCTGTCATGCATTGGTCTTCATTGACACACAAGAAGCGTGAAATTCTTAATGTTTCTGGGCATGTGGCACCATCCGAGGTCTGCTCTGGCAGTGATTTGGCACTTTATCTGATTTCTTGGTCTTTTTCCTTTTCTTTTCTTGTTATCCCCCCATATTGTTTCCTCAGATTGATTTGCTTGTTTTTCCCTTTTAGAAACATCCTGGAAGTCTGATGGAAGGTTTTACGCAAACTCAAGTCAGTACTCTTGCAGTAAAGGATAAGCTGCTAGTTGCTGGAGGATTCCAGGGTGAACTAATATGCAAGGTAAGGAGAGCAACTTTTTTCCCTTCAATCCTTCATTGACAAAAAAGAGGTCAGAAAGAGGGATAAGCCTTTGTGCAGTGATTGTGGAGCTGCTTTTCCATGCAATATAGTTACTTTTCAGTTTTTGCAAGTCACTTGAAGCCTAAAATTGTATCTTAACTGTTATAGACAATCTATTGTTGGACATATCTGTCATGCTGTAAGATGGATCTGAGTAAAAGGTTCTATTAAGCATTTTAGAGCTAATGATTTTCGCGCTCATACTGTTTCAAAACTTATCTACTTGTTTGTCTTGTTTTGAACTACTTACTGCTTAAAACTTTGTGAATGACAGGTTAAAAAATGTATTTGAATAGTTTCTGTTTACCCCTTTGCTCTTGGTTGCTGTTTTCCTGATGCCAGTTATTTAAGAATTAATTAGTTGATTTTGATCTGTATTGTAGCATTTAGATCGACGGGGAATAAGCTTCTGCTCCAGGACAACTTATGATGACAATGCCATTACTAATGCTGTTGAGATTTATGTCACTCCAAGGTATTTCTTGTTTTCTGATCTGCTGGTGGCATTTATCTGAGTCAACCTGAACCTAATTTGCTTTGTTTTTGAATTACCAGTGGTGCAGTTCACTTTACGGCATCAAATAATGACTGTGGAGTCAGAGATTTTGATATGGAGAAATTCCAGCTTTCTAAGCATTTTCATTTTCTTTGGCCTGTCAATGTAAGTTCCATATATTGGGATTCCATTGTTTCGGATCCGTAAACATACACTAATGTTATTCTATGTACCTCTTCGATTTGCAGTATGCTAATTATTGATTCTGTTAATCCAATAAAGGTACATGGTGAGAAACACTAAAAGCCATGCTAATGTTGCTTTTGCAGCACTCTTCTCTGAGCCCTGATGGGAAACTTCTAATAATAGTTGGAGACAACCCTGATATTATGTTGGTAGACTCTGATACTGGAAAGGTATTTGTCTGCCTACTTTTGCAATATTGTTTACATTTTTTGGAGATTGCAAAGCATCGGTTGATACTGAAATTCATTGCAGACTGTTATGCCCTTGCATGGACACTTGGACTTCTCATTTGCGTCGGCATGGCATCCTGATGGTGTCACTTTTGCAACAGGGAACCAAGACAAAACATGCCGAATTTGGGATGTTCGAAACTTGTCAAGGTCAGTTGCTGTTCTCAAGGGGAACCTTGGAGCAATACGGTCCATTCGCTACACATCTGATGGTAAGTACATGGCCATGGCTGAGCCCGCTGACTTTGTGCATGTGTATGACGTGAAAAGTGGGTACGAGAATGAGCAAGAAATCGATTTCTTTGGTGAGATATCCGGCCTATCCTTTAGTCCGGACACAGAGTCTCTCTTTATTGGCGTATGGGATCGTACATATGGCAGCCTTCTTGAGTATGGCCGGCGGAGGAACTACTTATATCTTGATTCCCTAATGTGAGTTGATTGTGATGCGGGCAAAACAAGCATGTTGGTTTAGTTTATTATATTTGAGGAACTTGTATCATTTCAAGTTGTAGAAGAGGGTTTACTGTAGATGTAAAATGTAAAATGAAACGAAATCTGTAACTTTAGGTGATTGCTGTTGAATTAGAATTTAGTTTTCTGATGATATAAGATGTTAATGGGAGAAAGGTAGAATTAGATAGGGTTCTTAGGTTGAACAAAAGTGAAAGACGTGTATGGTTT
This sequence comes from Gossypium bickii, assembly GCA_025503065.1. Taxonomy (NCBI): domain Eukaryota; kingdom Viridiplantae; phylum Streptophyta; class Magnoliopsida; order Malvales; family Malvaceae; genus Gossypium; species Gossypium bickii. Next base: position 255,341 of record CP106721.1, on the reverse strand, counting down.
CCTTGGGTGGGGAGCTACACATTACAGGTTTTAAATTTGAATTTATCAACGGTGGATTTGACTCAACTAAGATTCGTATACTAGTATACCCAAATATTATAAAAAATAGTGATATAACCTGTTCATGTGTCGAGCTGTTGTCATGGGTTGAAGCTTTAGCTCGGCTATTCATACGGCCTTAGATGCCGGACAATAAGCTCAACCAACAATGATAAAAGGATATAGTCAATACCCAAAGACACACGGTTAAAGGCACTTGAGAGAGAAGTTCAACAAGGAGCAATGATAAAAGATATAGTCAATGCCAAAAACCACACGCAAGGTTAAAGGCGCTTGACAGAAGATAACGTAAGGATAACACTTAATGGACAAAGGCACTTAGGATAGTCAATGCCAAAACACACGCACAAGGTTAAAGGCACTTGAGAGAGGGAGAAGATAACACAAGGAAAACACTGACGAGATGATAAAGGCGCACAAGGAAGATTGTAGGAAAATGCTTCGGTATTTGACCGTCAACGTGCGAACGTCGAACCCGAGGGAGATAAAGTAATCAAAATGCTAAGAATCAAAATGACATGCAAGGGAAAAACTATTAAGCTACTAGGGCAACTATTTATTACGACAATGGTAAAGAAATGATTTCTTACAATTCCTAATAAGAAAATAAATGTGCAAAAATCCAATTATCGAAATTAACAAATAGGCAACAATAGTGATTGGTTAATTTCCATGCTAACAGTGAATTTGTGCATAACGGATTTAACCACTATTTTTCTCATTTATTAAAATCTCACATCCAATATATTTAGTAGATATTACTCGTTTGAGCATACTTTCAGTAGAATCAATGGGTATGGCTCAATTGAGCATACTTTCATTAGAACTTATGGGTATGGTTAGATTGAGGATACTTTCAATAGAACCAATATCTCATTTTTTTCAAGATCATACTATTATACAACATAATATTTAATAAAATTATATCAACATAGAATATAAAAATTGTTAGAAGTATAAATAATCGTACAAACTTACAGGATTGATTCGTAGTAACGGCTCAGAATATCTCAATCAGTTGGGCTTGTCTCTTTGGTTATTAGTTTGGCGCTTATGGAAGAATCGAAATCTTTTCATCTCTAAAAGGAAATCCTGGAACTCTAGCGAGATCATTAAAGTTTCCATGTGTTGGGCTAAACAATCTTCTTTGGCTCCTAGAGATGGTTCGATTGATAACATAGGTTTACCTCATGAGGAGCCTTTACCAAGGGATTGGACCTTTCTTAGTACTGATGGTGCTGTTCAAGTAACGTCAGGAAGAGCAGCTGTTGGAAGAGTGGTACGGGATGGTACTGGTGATTGGTTATAATAGATTCCTAGGGAATTGTTCGATTTTTGACATAGAACTTTGAGGCATTTTGGATGGTTTAAAACTCATCCAACGTAGAGGTCATAGAAATGCGGTTATTCACTTTCATAGCCTACCAATTTTTGAGCTTGAATAATGAAGTCCTTAGCCGTTCGTCGTTTCTTTCTTCCCAAGGGGTTTCGAAATTTGCGTGTGAAAAGAGAGAACATTTTCTCTTTCAATCCACCAAGCTTTTATCATTTTCTTTTTAATTTCATTTTGTTTTCATTTTATAAATTAAACCTTAATTTGACTAAAGCTTTTAAAAATAAAATACATATTTATCGGCCACACAAATCTATACATATAATTATGGTTTATTCACTTAATAAGTCCCCTAATCATAATTTAATTCCTAATTTCATTATATTTATTTGAAGTGCTAATTCGATAAAATTTCTTAACCGAAATTTGATTCGCCTCTCATATAACTCCGTAAATATTTAATAAAAATATTTACGAGTCTAATTTACGAAAACGATGTCTGGAAACCATACTTTTTGTTACCCCTAACTTTCGGGTCATTACAATTAACTTAAAATGATTAAAAATATTAAAGAAAAGTAACAATAATTAAATTGCAGTGGGGCAGGGATGAAAGCATCCAACATTCATAGACATAGTAATGTTTTCAAGATTATAAATATATAGTAAAGCGGGGTGAGTAATGGAGTAGAGTGCGTTGGCTATGGAGCAATGATAGATTTAACAATATCTACTTGCCCCACTCCATTGTCATTCCTAAGTATAGATTTATTACTTTGTAAAAAAAGAAATCACTTTAATTAATTTCAACGGAGTTGGTGTATAGTTAAGTGTATATATATATATAAGTGTAATTTTGATGTTAACTAGTATGGTTTCCCCTATTCTTTGTATTGGATTAATTATAATTTTTTGATTAAATTATAGAGTAAAAAATTTAAAGGTTATAATAAACTCAAAGTTCTTGTACTCTTTGTATATTTAGAATTTAATCTCCATACTTTTATTTTTAAGAATTCTAATCTTTTTACTTTTTGAATTTAAAAATTTAGGTCCATTTCGAATATATAAAGCATTTAAACTATCTAATGGAGGTAGTAAACTATGCCAAACTTAACGTATAGAAATTAAATTTCAAATTTAAGTGAAAATATATTATTTTTATATTATCTCAAAAATGTAAAAATAAAGGGGTTAAAACTGAAATTTAACCATTATCAAAAATGGAAAAGGGATATGTGTCATGTAAGAAGGCCCTAAGTCATTCCTTTTATATGAGTATAGATACTTTGATCTGCAGATCGTCGGTAATCACCTTCCCGTACGAATCTCTTACATTTTAAAAGGTCAATTCTCTGGCTTTTTATTTTTTATTTTCTTGTTCGCTTTTGCATTCTTCGATCTCGAGTCAGTTTTCTTTATGTGGTCATTTCTGTTTATCGCTTCATAGGTGCGTACGGATGTTAATTACTTTCCTATAACAATTTTGGAGTTTGCCCCCTTTCTTTTTAATTAATTAATTTTTTTGTTTATGGATAACAGTTATTATTCTCAATTGATTGTTCCCTGCTGTTGTTGCATGATTGTTATGATCCGGGACATTAAATTTTGGTTGGAATTTCAATTAGGGTTCATACTAATCAGCCCAGTTCTTGTTTGTGCCATTTTTTCCTCTATTTACCAGTAATTGCGTGTTTCATTCATGGACACATAATTCTCATGTATATAAATTTGATGAAGACTTGGCTTTTCTGTTAGGCCCCCAACATCCAGAAAGATGAATAATTCCGCAAATGGGAATGTAAAATAGAAAGAAAAAAAAGCTCGATCTTTTTATGAGACAAAAGTTCCCAAATCTAGAGACAAAGTTGTTTTACTCTTGCTTTTCAGATATTTCATGCTTGAATAAAAAGCAAATCTCTTATCTGTCTTAACATGATTATGGCATAATTGAATTGAAAATGTTGCAAAAATAACTTCAAAATGTAGTTAATTTCTCGAAATTACTTATGGCAGCATTGACTTGTGCACTCTCAGTCTTCAATTAGTTTATCTATATGCTGATGGAAGTATTTCGTACATGTTGAGAATTGGCATAAAACTGTTACTAATATAAAGGATTTGTGATTCTCTGGGCATGTTATTTTAGATATTTGTTTTCATCTCCCTTTCTTTTTCCTTTAGCTGGATTCCTATGTATAAGAGTAGGTTTGATTTTCTTTGTAATGTGACTAGGATGAGGTTTTAGTATCCTTTACTACCACTTGTAGGATATCCTTAAACTAGACTGTTGGATAATTTAATTATGATTAATGTTAATCCATTTTATTGTCTTAAACATATCATTGTTTATATTGTAACTTATATCAGTTGTTGCGGCAGTACATGCCATGTTGCTTTTCCCTATGATTTTAAATGCCGTCATCTGATCAATTTTGATCATCTCTTCACCAGTGTACGTAGCACAGAGTTTACTCCTTAGAAATCAATGGGAAGAGTATCTTCCAATTAAATGTTGTGTGATTCTCTACGGGTATTTATTTTATAATTGTTGGGTTACTATAATGCTTGAAGCTATATTGGTGCAGGTGTTGTTTTGTCTGGTGGAATATGTCCTATTACCAAGAAGATGATGCTGAATACATGGCAGAAGAGTATGACATGGAGGACATAGATGACATGGATGAAGAGTTCTGCGGCAGAGATATGTCTGGCTCGGAGTCTGATGTTGATGAATTTGATTACTCGGTTTGTTTGATAATTTACAAGATGCAAATTGGACTTAAATTAAATTCATTCATAACTTAGGCAAACGTAAAATAAGGGTTTTTTATTTTTAAAAATTGGGATTAATCTCAAAACTATACTTTAACTTTGAACAAATGTGCAATGTTGTACATAAAATTTGATTTTGTGCAATTTTATACTTGAAATTTTCATTTGATTCAATTTTCACAAATCATTAACACAATTATAAGTAAAGAGTTACCTTACAATTATATATTGCATATATAAATAATTATTTTTATCTAATAAATAAATAAAATTGATATAATTATTTTTTAAAATGTGTACAGTTGAATCAAAATCAAAGTTCTAAATATACATTTGAACTACAATCAAAGTTTCATGTGTATGATTGCATCAAATCAAAGTTCACGTATCAAATTGCACATTAGATTAAAGTTAATGTGTAGTTTTTGAGATTTATCCATTAATTTTTTTTTAAAGTTTCTGTTCTAGTTCTCATGGATTGCTAGCCGGCCTAACATAAGTTGACGGCATTGCAGAATAATAAAATATCTGATACTTCTGCTGCTGAAGCTAGAAGAGGAAAAGACATCCAGGGAATACCTTGGGATCAGCTAAGCATCACTAGGGAAAAATACAGGCAAACTAGGCTAGAACAGTACAAGAACTATGAGAATATCCCCCACTCTGGGGAAGTGTCAGGGAAGGTAAAAGTACTTAAAAGTTGCCCGCTTTCCTTCTAAAATGTGCTAAATTGAAATTTCAAATTGTATGTAGGATTGCAAGATTACCAAGAAGGGTGCCTCATACTATGACTTCAGGCTAAATTCAAGATCTGTGAAATCAACAATACTTCATTTTCAGGTTAGCTGAATTGGAATTTTCATTCAAGACCTGTGATGTCATAGAAGGATTTATCTTTTTCTTGTTAAAATTCTTTCTCATATCTTGTAGTTTTACGGCCAGTCCTTTCCTCGTTTACTGCTTGACTGTGGTGTGATCATTATTGTTAGTGATAGACCTATCAATTTGTGGTGATGCAGTTGAGGAACCTGGTATGGGCTACATCAAAACATGATGTTTATCTCATGTCACAATTTTCTGTCATGCATTGGTCTTCATTAACACACAAGAAGCGTGAAATTCTTAATGTTTCTGGGCATGTGGCACCATCTGAGGTCTGTGCTCTGGCAGTGATTTGGCACTTTATCTGACTTGGTCTTCTTCCTTTTCTTTTCTTGTTATCCCCCCATATTGTTTCCTCAGATTGATTTGCGTGTTCTTCCCTTTTAGAAACATCCTGGAAGTCTGATGGAAGGTTTTACGCAAACTCAAGTCAGTACTCTTGCAGTAAAGGATAAGCTGCTAGTTGCTGGAGGATTCCAGGGTGAACTAATATGTAAGGTAAGGAGAGCAACTTTTTTCCCTTCAATCCTTCATTGAGAAAAAAGAGGTCAGAAAGAGGGATAAGCCTTTGTGCAGTGATTGCGGAGCTGCTTTTCCATGCAATATAGCTACTTTTCAGTTTTTGAGTCACTTGGAGCCTAACATTTATATCATAACTGTTATAGACAATCTGTTGATGGACATATCTGTGATCCTGTAAGATGGATCTGAGTAGAAGGTTCTATTATGCATTTTAGAGCTAATGATTTTGCACTCATTCTGTTCCAAACCTTATCTACTTGTTTATCTTGTTTTGAACTACTTACTGCTTAAAACTTTGTGAATGACAGGTAAAAAAATGTATTTTGATAGTTTCTCTTTTCCCCTTTGCTCTTGGTTGCTGTTTTCCTGATGCCAGTTATTTAAGAATTAATTAGTCGATTTTGATCTGTAATGTAGCATTTAGATCGACCTGGAATAAGCTTCTGCTCCAGGACAACTTATGATGACAACGCCATAACAAATGCTGTTGAGATTTATGTCACTCCAAGGTATTTCTTGTTTCCTGATCTGCTGTTGACATTGATCTCAGTCAACCTGAACCTAATTTGCTTTGTTCCTGAATTACCAGTGGGGCAGTTCACTTTACGGCCTCAAATAATGACTGTGGAGTCAGAGATTTTGATATGGAGAAATATCAGCTTTCCAAGCATTTTCATTTTCTTTGGCCTGTCAATGTAAGTTACATACATTGGGATTTCATTGTTTCAGATCTGTAAACATACACTAATGTTATTTTGTGTATTATTAATGCTGATTCTGTTAATCCAATAAAGGCAAATTGTGAGAAATACTTAAAAGCTATGCTTGTAATGTTGCCTTTGCAGCATACTTCTCTGAGCCCTGATGGGAAACTTCTAATAATAGTTGGAGACAACCCTGATATTATGTTGGTAGACTCTGATACAGGGAAGGTACTTGTCATCCTGCTTTTGCAATATTGTTTACATTTTTGGAGATTGCAAAGCATCAGCTGATACTGAAATTAACTGCAGACTGTTATGCCCTTGCGTGGACACTTGGACTTTTCATTTGCGTCAGCATGGCATCCTGATGGTGTCACTTTTGCAACCGGGAACCAAGACAAAACATGCCGAATTTGGGATGTTCGAAACTTGTCAAAGTCAATTGCTGTTCTAAAGGGAAACCTTGGAGCAATACGGTCCATTCGCTACACATCTGATGGTAAGTACATGGCCATGGCTGAGCCTGCTGACTTTGTGCATGTGTATGATGTCAAAAGTGGGTACGAGAATGAGCAAGAAATCGATTTCTTTGGTGAGATATCCGGCCTATCCTTTAGTCCGGACACAGAGTCTCTCTTTATTGGCGTATGGGATCGTACATATGGCAGCCTTCTTGAGTATGGCCGGCAGAGGAACTACTTATATCTTGATTCCCTAATGTGAGTTGATTGTGATGCAGGCAAAACAAGTATGTTGGTGTAGTTTATGATATTTGGGGAACTTGTATAATTTCAAGCTGTAGAAGAGGGTTTACTGTAGATGTAAATGTGAAATGAAACGAATTATGTAACTTTAGGTGATTGCTGTTGAATTAGAATTTAGTTTTCTGATGGTATAAGATGTTAATGGGAGAGGGTAGAATTAGATAGTGTTCTTAATTTGAACAAGAGTGATAGACGTGTATGGTTTCCTTTGGTGGCGAGCTACACACTTTACAGGTTTTAAATTTGAATTTATGAACAGTGGAACTCAACTAAGATTCCTATACTAGTATACCCAAATATATTAACTAAAAAATAGTGCTAAATACCCAAATATATTAAATAAAAATAGTGATAAATAGTCAAAGAAGTATTTTTTTTAGATTTGTCCATGATTGAGGCTTTAGCTTGGCTCAGATTGTAACCTTAAGACACAATGCTTAAGTTCGACATCCGTTCAACAATCGACAATGATAAAGGAATAACAGACAATGATAAAGGAAAAACGAACAATGCCAAAAGCAAAAGGACACACAAGGTTAAAGGCAAGATAACACTTAAAAGAAAGGATAAAGGCAAACAAGGAAGATAATTGGAGAATGCTTTGGAATTGTATTAACTTAGTACACCCTCGAGTACTTACACTATCCTTTCCAACACATTTTACTAGCTTACTCTATTAGGCTGTTTGTGCTCTACATATAGTTGGAGGGGTGCCTCTTTATTAATAGGCAACCTTAAAATGATCCTACGACTATTGCTCACTGATTTGGACGGTTAGGATTCATTCCTAGGCAACCCCATAATGATCTTACTATTATTATTCACCGATTTGGATTTTGGGATTCATTCACACACAAGAATCCAGGTCAAAGGTGGTTAAGACCTCTTTAGGGTGGTTACTGACTGTCCCACAGCATACGAACGCCGAACAAAGAATCAACACAAAATTATAAAAAATTAAAGCAGCTTATCTGCAAGTGTGACAAGTCAGTTGTAATATTTTTGTTATAATGGAAGACAGAGTATTCCAAGGATTTGAACCCAAGAGAGACTGAGCAATAAAGTAACTAACAATGAAAATGCATGCAACTATGAACTCTAGCTAGCTACTCACTAAGTATTATAGTGTGACAAATCATCATCAAATATTAATTACACTAACTTACACATAGAAGGACTAAATTGCAAAACAGACAAAAATGCACAAATATAATTCAATGGACTAAAGTGGTTGGTTGATTTCCATGTTGCTAGTCAATTCTTGGATTAGGGTTCTAAATAGTTCAAACTCTTAATTGGTCCAATTTTACCTTTCGATTACCATTTTACTCAATTAAACAGTTTAGTCTGGTTTATCTCTCGATCTCACTAAACTAAATTGGGACAATCGAATTGGTTCTCAATAGGCTCTCTTCTCGGTTTCAGCTATCTAAATGTTTACATAGAGGTGTTAATTCTAGGTTCTAAAATTTATTTAACTTAGTCTAATTTTTACGATTTAATCCTTGACCCAAAAATTAAATATGCAATATTTCCATCAAACAACCACCATAAGATTTAGTGACTACACATCATCAATATACAAACATTAGATATGTAACGACCTGACTTTTAATGGTGCCAAAAATTACAATTTTGGAACCTTGTTTCCCTAAACTGAGTCTGTAAATATTAAATAGGGATGTTTACAGAGTTAATATATAGATGGATTGAGATTCAATTAGTCAATTTAACCAAAATTATGATTGATTTGGGGCCAATAACTAAATTGTAAAATGTTAATTTCTATAGATTTTCAATTAGGAAAATGTTTGTGGACTTAACAAATATCTTAAGGGCCAAAATGGTTAATAAACCATATTTAATTATGTTCTAGTGGACGATAGATGTTTGTTAATTAGCTTAAGTAATTAAAGAATTATGTTAATTAAGCTAGATTAAAACATGTTAATTATGTATATATATTAGGAATAATGGAAAGAAAGAGAAGATGTTGTCATCTTCATCTTCAACCCATAAAAGCCAAAGAAAAGAAGAAAGTTTGACTTGGACATTCGGCTATCAAATTCAAGTAAGTCCCTAGCCATTTTTCTTTGATTTTTATGGAAATTGAATCATGGGAGCTTGATTTAGCTAGCCCGTGTACTAATTTGTGAAACTGTTACAGTTGTTAAAGATTCCATGGTTGAGAAATGGATGAATTTGTTGTGAATTTGATAGAAATCAAGCTTCAATTATGAAAATGGCTAAATTGTAAAACTTAATTGCTTGTTTCGTACATTAAGGACCAAATTGAATAGAATGCAAAAGTGTTACAAAATTGTGTTAGGAATAGAAAATATAGGGTCCCTATTTAGTATATGTGAAATCAAATTTTAATCTGAAGCTTTAGATTGAAAGTTATGTTTGTCTCGATTTTAGGGACTAAATTAAATAAATTACAAAATATGAAAAGTTTGATAGTTGGTTATGAATTGGCTGGAAATTTATTGAATGATATGTTTTATGATTGTACGTAGCTAACATCGGCATTGAGCCATTGAGAGGGAAAGGAAAAATGAAAATTGTCGACAAGTGACATGAGACCCTACTTTGTACCCTTACAATTCATATCATTTAATTTGTTTACAAATATTTGCTAGCTGCATATTGAAAAGGTGAGTATGCAATGATAAAATGTTTTGTATTGTTGAATTTGTTAGAAGATATCGAAATAGAGGACTAAAATGGATAAGATGAGAGATGATATACATTACCTTAACATGTGATACGTGTTGTGGAAATTGAATAGAAAATGTGTATGATATGAATAAATGTGCTACATGGTTACAATGTGTGTCAATATGGTATTATCTTAATAACGGTCTCGAGTATTGTCGATTTAGTTGGCATGCATTAGGTTGAAAACTATTATTGTCGGACCATTTGGGATGGTAGAATGAATAGTATTGGATCTGGTGCCCTAAGTGTAGTATATTTGTTTGTAAACTTGTAAACTTTTCAAATAGATTGGTTAATAAAACAAATTCATGAATTACATTAATATTATTTGTATAATTGTCCTCATGTGGTTTTTGCACACAAAACAAAATAGAAGCAAATATTGCTCATTGGTTGTCTAATGTTTAAACTAATACTAAGCGGTATTACGTGGTCAAATTGTAATATGGAAAGACAACTTGTACTAGTAGATTGACCTAAACATGTCCTTGGTCTAATTGAAAATGAGCAAATCGGCTGAAAGACTAATATGTCATTTATCAAGTCCAATTAGGGAGATGCTTTGTCTTGGGCATCAGAGCGGATAACCCTCAGAAGATAGAGACATAGATGTGATGTGATAGACTGGACCCAAGAAGAATAGATCCTAAATCTATTTATGGATTTATTCACTTGTGACGTTCATAGTATGGCATACTTAAATCCTGGGTGGATAACTTACTATGTATGCGTGACTTGTATATTTTGATGTAAGTAAAAGCCTAAGTTTGAATAGATAAGGAATCGAAAGCTGGTGCGCTGGGTATACGACTTCTGTAGTATGTAGTGTCATTCAGAATAGTGGAATTCATAGCCCGAGACATGATTAAATGATATCCTCTCATTGGCATTACATGGTTGATAAAAAGTAAATCCTAAGGCTAGGTTGGAATATGTATTGGTACGATGAGAATCACGATTGGGAACAAATCGAAAAGATTTGAAAAGTATATTGACTAAATTACAAATTTCCCATTTTTACCGAGAGAAAGGTAAAAGTCAAATTTTTACCACAAAATACTTGTATTAAAGTTTTAGTATGAACTATGAGCTTAGATTAGGCTAAGTGCTTAATTTTATAAAGAAATTGAGCTTTGATATAAAAAAGGTAAAAAGGTAATTTTACCAATTAATGGCTTTTTGGTCATTTACAAAGAATTAAATTTTGGAAATATTACTTGGATGAGATATTGGATAATTAAAATAAGTTTTGGGTCATTGGACCAATGAAATTATGTAGTGAATCACTATTGTTTTAGATTGTGGGTTTGGATGTGGATTTGGACCTTTTGGTCCACTTGGTTGATTTTAAAAGGATGAGAAAGGGAGAAAAGAGACCCCCCATCAGACTTTCCCCTACCCCCAACCGGCCAGCCCGTTTCGTGGAGGTCTCCTTTCTCTTTTTCTCATTTTTATTGTCTTTTTCTTGAAACCTCTTCAAAATTCCAATTCCGACTTTGAGGTTTTGCTAAAATCACTTGGAAATCTACCCCCAAAACTCATTTCTACCATCAAATACATCATTTTTAGCCTAGGGTTTGGATGGTTTTAGTGAAAGAAATCATGGCTAGTGAGAAAAATCTTTGTAAAGTAAGAAATTATATCTCCCACCTTCCTTAACATGATATTTGAGCATAGATGTAATGAGGAAATTTAGAAAGATTATTTATTAATACATTGATATATTTTCCATGTACGAAAAATGTTAAATGTTGAGAAATAGGGTGTTCAAACTATTTGAGCATGGATTTAAACATTAGAAATCATGATTTTTTGTATTTTAGGGCATCCAAAGGTAAGCGCCCTTGGATAGTTACACTACGCTTATGCTTTTAAGCTTGGACAATTAGAGTATTAATGTTATATAAAAATAGCTTGACCATGTAAGTAAAATATGTGGATTTCATAGCTTAAAAGATATGAAATAAGTCGTTAATGTATTGTAGTGAAAATGATTAGTCATGAGATGTTATTAAGCAATTTTGTGATATGGAAACTTTGGTTGCCATAAAAGTGTTAATATTTGGATGTGTGTGAACAAGAATGAATTATGTTATTTAAATGAAAATGTTAATAAAGTCTCTAAGGCCAAGTATGTAATGAATTGCTAATTTATGCAAATTGTCAAAAGAAACGATACAATGTAAAAACATGAAAATGGTTATGTGAAGTTAATGAATAAATGAAATTATTAATCTCCTTCATTGGGAACCATTAAATGGAAATGAATATATGAATGATGTATAATCAAGATCATAAATTTTGATATGCTATAATATAGAAATGAAAGATGACATAGACTATATGAATAATGATATTGGTCATGTGGTGTTCAATGACCTTCTATTATGAAATTGAATTAAGGTGACCCCTTTGGGGAATGTCATAGATATAATGAACTATGTGTTGGAAAAAATCTGGTCCGAAAAATATTTTCTTGCACAGCGGAAAATAAAAATTTTAAAAATTGATCCAGTTTGTGATATTTATAGCAGTAAACCTTAGACCGAATTCGCACCTATATTTTCGGATAGACGGATCCTTGTCGTTACCGACTTTCAACCAAACTATCTTTTTTGTTATTCTCGTATCATAAACTACTTCGAGTGTGGGCTCGAACGAATCAAATCAAACACAAAATTAGAAATAGTTTTCTTTTCTTTTTGGGGTGAAAATGAAAATTCTCTTCTCAAATAGAAACCGATAGAATCGTTATTCCGAAAAATATATTTAATTCTTAAAGAATAAAAGTCTCTATTTTCAAGAAGAATAACAATATCTGAAAGTTGTGTTAATAGCTCTATTGGTGCTATCTATTTAAAGGAGAGAAGGTAGAATACTTTTTGATTTGTAGAAGTTTATTTCAACTAAAAAAACGAACTCCTAATCTAACTAGAACTATATGTGGCGACAACCCTAGCTATTTTTACTAAGGCTAGCCGTCCACCCCTTTTTACAAATACTTTTTGTGCTTTTAATCCAATTTTTTATAACTCAACCCAACCCATATTTTTTTTTCTATTTCCCAAAATCAACTTCAATATATTTCCAATTAAATAATTTTCTTAACCCAATTCTAGTTCCGTTAAAATCACGATGACTTTACCGTAAAAGAATCTATGAGAAAATATATTAAATATTTCCACATTCAATGATTCACTATAACCAAATGATTTATTCCTATTTTCGAACTTTGAAAAACATGAATTCATCTCTAGGTCATTTTCATTTTGGAGAAAATCACATTCATTTTCAAATGATTCCATTCCTCCATTTTCATTTTCATTTTCATTTTCATTTTGGAGAAAACCATAATCATTTCCAAATGTTTCCCATTCCTCCATTTATATTCATTTGATTCAACATACAATTCATTTCTAGTTTCAACGAGCTAGCGTCGGACTCGATTGGACATATGCAATTGAGGCTTAAATGATTTATATTTAACTTCTAACTTTTCACCTATTAATTATAAACTCATTTAGTCACAAAGTCATTCCACTATAGTATCGTGACTGAGCTGTCCCCAACGACATACCATTATGAAAGCAACTCGATCAGTTCTCGTCCAATGACATTGTCATAAGTGTGTTACCCTTATAGGGTATCCTTAATATTTTTGGGATAATATCCATTCTCCCAATATGATTCTACTTTATCTTATGGTAACCATTACATCTTCATAAAAAGTCAGTTACTATCAAATAATAATCAAGTAATTCATCTCAAAGATGAACAATTCGTGACCATCTTTACTTTTCATCAACCATGTAATGGCAATGAGAGGGTATCATTTACCCATGTCTCGGGCTATGAATATGATAACTTTAGAATATAGAATTATCTTCTGCATTTTTAGACTAATAATTCATGCAAGTTTTAAGTGGTTGATAACAAATTTTGTAGTTTTTATTATAAATCAGTCATGTTGAATAATTGACCGGCTGGGCGCATGCGCATTAAAACACTGAATTTATATAACTATTTTAAAGCTCGATTTTACTACAAGTGTACAGGTCAATTGTAATATTTATAGTGTTACAATGGAACACCAAAGTATTCCAAGGATCGAACCTAAAGGAGTCGACGATTTAATAATTTCTATTAAAAAATATATGCAAGAAAGGAGTCTAGCTAGCTACTCACTAATTGCTATAGTACGACAAAGCATAAACAAAGGTTTTAACACTAATTTCTAAATTAACTATCCTAAGGACTAAATTGCAAGGAATGTAAAACTAAGGGAATATCCAACAAATAACTATCGGTGGTTGGTTGATTTTGATGTGGTTCACCGATCCTCGAACAATGGACTTAAATAGCTTAAATTACTAAATGGCTCCATTTTATCTTCCGATCTTAATTTTATCGACTTAGACGAATTAGGTCTGATTTATCTTCTAACCTCACTGATTAATTCGGGACTAACGAACGAGTGCGTGACAAGATTACCTTCTGGTCTCACTTTATCTTAACATTCCCTTAAGGGCATCACTACCTAATTTCTTAGTTCTATTCAAATTAGTCCAATTTGTTACGATTTAGTCCTTTGTCCAAAAATCAACTTTAGTTATAGAATGTATGAAATATTATAAGATAGTCAATTTATAAGGTGGATATATTTGGTTGCCTTTTTTTGTGGTTTGGTATTTAGCATTTTGGAATCATTATTGTGGATGGAACAATTTAGATATGATAATGATGTTTTAGATGAAATGTTTAATGTATATGTATATACTCTGTGGTGTTAATGAGGGCACATTAGTTAGGCACATAAATTGTAAGAAATAGGTATGTTTTAGACTCAATTATGGGTGTTTGAAAGTATGGTTTTGCTGATTATTGTTTGGCTTGGCACCTAAGGAATTGATGTTGAAATGCCTTGTTTTAAAAGCAAATTTTAGGTACACATGGTCTGGGACACAGGCGCGTCACCTGGCCGTAATGTAACACCCCTTTACCCGAGACCGTTGCAGGAGTCGAGTATGAGGCATTACTAGACTTGATTACTAATTCGGGGCATAAAAATTAAAATTGTCCAACTGCATCATGTTAACTAAATTGACCATAACTCGAGTTAAAAAACTCAAAATTTAGATCTGTAAATTTTAATTGAAACTAGACTCATATATATTCTTACCATAATTTTTCCAGAATTTTTCATATGGCCAATTAGTACAGTTTATTCATCAAAGTTTCCCCTATTTCACTGTTTGATGGTTCTGACCTATCTTTACAAAAACTCAGTTATCTCATTGTACAGAATTTCAATAATATTCTTGTTTATTCCAATCAAAAATAGGCTCATTAAAGATTCTAACCATATAAACTATTCTCCATGATTATTTTTGTACAATTTTTAACAATTTTTCTAAGACAGAACAGGGATTCACTAAGTCATTCAGAACCAGTCTCACTAAAATTTAAATATCTCATAATATAAAATTACTTTGCCTACTTTGTTTCTTTCATATGAAAATAGACATAATAAGCTTTAATTATATATCTTATTCACTCTAATTCCATTTCTCCTATTTTTTTGTGATTTTTCAAAATTACATCATTGCTGTTAACCAAAAACTGTTTCATTGCAAAATATGGTTAACTAGTGTATAACATCCTTACTCCCTTTCACTTAAACTCTATACATCAACCATACTTATATATATACTAAGACTAAATCAACCAAACCACAACTAAACATAATCATCAAGCCAAAATATAAATTTCCAAGGTTTACAAGATGGACAAGCCATTTTCGCATGGCTTATATAAATATATACATCATATTCAAAATAAACTCAAAAGAGTAATATAGCCTATACATGCCATAGTTCCAAAAGTTCAACTTATAAAAAGGGTACCAAAGATAGTTGATAGTGTGTTTGATTTCGACAAGGATCCCCGAGCTCGAGCTTTGAATTTAAAGATCTATAAAACAATGTAACAAACACACCATGTAAGCTTAAATAGCTTAGTAAGTTATAAACAAGGAAGTAAATATAGCCAAACATTATAAAAGTTTCTACTCAACTCAACTTAACCATTAATTTGATTGCAACATCAACACCTATAATATGTTACCAATAACCAATATCATATCTATTTGGTCTCCAAATAAAACAGAATATCACACATTCAATTTCCATACCAAAATAACTTATCAATTTATACCAAGAAGGAACTATCATATAACACGTACATACCTGACCCTCTTGTTTACCTTCACTAAGTGTTTTCGTCGTTAGGGAATCTGAGAACCGTACACATAGTACTACTCCCGTAACGTATCGCTCACATAGAGCCGTTACTTAACATTTCCGCACACACAGTGCTCATTAACAATTCTCCTCTTATACATAACATATATATATTCACATATTATAAATATAAACACACATAAATACGCACACTCAATCCAATCTTTCTTTCTTTAACATAACATCACATTTGGCCACACTCAATTAAACACATAATTATGTATTCAATCACCACAATCATCCATTTCATGATACACAATTAACTAATACTCACTAACTTAAAGCCTACATTTAAACCTCTACTCAATTTATAACCATTCATTCAACCCGAATATATATATTTACATTCCATACATAATCCAACCCACATTCGGTTGGTATCCATGTATAATCTCATACCCTATCACATTTATAAAATTTATATACACTTATACATAATTCAACCAACCAAGAAATTTATATAATAATTACATGACCATGATCATATGTTATCGCATTCAGCAATCATATTTAAAATCACATATCACATTCGGCCATCAAGACTTTAGATAAAATTTCATTTGGAAACATACATTTCAATTTAATATTTATTTATTTACAACTAATTGCTTATAAACTTACTTTGGTGATGGATGAGTTAAGATTTTCTGGCTACTCGTTTAATTTAGCCTTCCCCCGATCCGATTCCGGTTCTTTCCATCCTTGATCTAATATAGTTTCAAAAAGAGCTCATTCAAATCAAGTTTCATTCATTCTAGCTCAAAATACAAATTTGGAAGATTTTCTAATTTACCAATCATTCAAAAATGTAACCAATTTATACACTTTTGAGCTAGAGCCGAATACTCCTTAAACTCATTCAAGTCCCTTTATATCATTAAAATTAATCACAACATATAATTTATAATTTACCCTTTTACCCTACAGTTTTAACCCTTTTGCAATTTAGTCCCCAAAGTAAAGAACACAAAATGT
The DNA here is from genome assembly GCA_025503065.1 of Gossypium bickii. NCBI lineage: Eukaryota > Viridiplantae > Streptophyta > Magnoliopsida > Malvales > Malvaceae > Gossypium > Gossypium bickii. The sequence goes on along the minus strand of CP106721.1, from coordinate 238,306 downwards.
CAAAAATCCACCCACACCAACTGAAAGCCGAATATCCTTAGTACATATATCATTTCATTCCTTTCATTTTTTTTTCTTGTTATATAGTTCATGCATGGATTTTCTTTTCATGAAATCCTCATTAAAATAAATTCCATCAAAGATTTCAAAGAAGAATTTGGTAGTCTAACATACATATATCTTGTTCTAGCCTTAAGCACACAAACACCAAATTTATAACCATGGCAACTTTCAAATGATACTTCTAAATCAAAAATTCGAACATGGATTATCTTTACGCAAGTCTATATAACCCATTTATTTATGCATTTATACCCTCAATTATTTATTTTCATAATTTAAGCCTTCACTCATCCCTTTCATCTAAATTCCTACTCAATACATGTTAATGTCTAATCTATGCTCAACATTCGTCCTTCAAACATATCAAAACCCAAAACATTTATTCATGGCCAAACATAGAACATGCTTAAATTTCCAAAATTTCCACTTGGGTTTGATAGCACTTAAAATAACTAACTCAAAGATGCAAAAATTTACAAAAACTAAGCTAAATTACTCACCTCAAGGAGACATGCAATGACCGAAATTATGGAAGCTTAAGTTTCTTCTCTGTTCACTTTGTTTTCGTGAGAATGATGAAGCAAGTGGGAAGAAGAAATATGGTTTCTATTTCTTTCTTATTATTTATCAAATAATAATAGTTTATTAGGTATCATCCCACTATCTCATAATAATAGGAAAAGGATTGAATGAAACAAGATGACGCCACGTCATCTCAGATCCTTTTCCAATAGATTTATGCCACATCGACATTTTTATCCTCGAATTTCAAAGATTTTTATCCTGAAAAAATCAAATCCAAATTAAAATCCTTAAATTCGTGATAAAATGCTGAAATTCGTGATAAAAATGCTTGATGTGGCATAAATCTATTGGAGAGGGATACAGATGACGTGGCATCACTGTTTCATTCAATCCTTTCTCCATAATAATAATATATAATAATATAACTTAATCATAACTCATGGTCATTGCCGTCCACTAATATGGAATTAAAGGCTAAATTGCAACTTAAATCTCATGTAAGAAGAAAACCATTCAATTTGGCCCTAAATTCCACAATAGCTATTTTCATACTTACTCAATTTAATCCTTTACTTAAATTAGCCACTCAAACATGCAAATAATTCTACGATATTTTAACACATGCTCAAATACGTAACATAGATATCAAACAAAGTATTAAGATATTTTTCTAACTCGAATTCGTGGTCCCGAAACCACTATTCCGATTAGGGCATATTCGGGCTGTTACACGTAAGCCTCACACGGTCACACCACACGACTATGTGTCTTTTTGTTTTTAGGTGCAGGTTTCACACGGTCTGCAACACGGTTGTGTGGTCCAAAATAGTTTGTCACACGATCTGGGACACAGCCTGTGACACAACCGTGTGGCCCTAATTTGAAAATCCACATGAGCGGACACACAGGCTAGGACACGGCCGTGTGTCCAGACTTCTAATATCCACATTGTCTGGGCTATGTCACACGGTCTGGCCACATAGCCTTGTGACTCCTGTTTTCAAAATTTTCAACTTTTTCCAAAATTTTCTGTTTTGCTTCAAAATGAACCCCGAACATTTTCAAGCTATTTTTAGGGCCCGTAGGCTTGGATTAAGGTCGTAATTGTATTTATTCATTAATTTTATTGATGAATTGATTGTTGTTATTGAAATTGCATAATTATTTTATTTTGAAGTAATTGTTTAGTTTTGTATTGTAATACTCCGTAACCTTAATCCAGTGACGGAGACGAGTTAGGTGTGTTATAGAATTTATTAGATATAGATGATGAAGTAAACCTAGAAACTGTTGAGACTTATTAATGGATAAGATATAAATATTTTAACTAAGCATGTGTAGTTAACTGTTGAGAGTTTGTGACTTATATTGGAAAAAAAGTTAATACTTTGTTTTGTATTCACTCATCTTGGATACGATTTTGAGAATGACTTTTTAGTTCAATTAGAACTCATGCATGTGTGAAGCATAAACAATTCAAGATCTTCTCATTAAAGTTATCAATACCTAATATTTCATAAATGATAATCTATAGTATTTATAAAATAACATGATTTCATAATAATCAAATTATATAACGTGGAATTGGAACCAATCATTAGAATCAAGGAAAAAAATACAATGATATATTGATTTCTTTACATTATCACCCCTCAGATTTATCTAATCTGCAATGCAAATAACCAAGATTTGGCCCCAAGAGTTTAAAGCATGTTGTGACATGGAAGGAACCAAAGATATCTGATCCAAAGGAAACCAATGAAACAAAGCCAAGTGGGCATCCAAAATCTTTCTCGCATATGTTCCGTCCTTCCTACCACCACTTGTTTTTCCTATATGATTTTTCCTACACCACTTCCCCCAATTCGTCTCATCCATTTTGTTTTTGTTTTTTGTTTTTTCACTATCACACCACATTCTTCAGTGCAGGCACCATGGCAGCTTCCTCAGCTTTGTTCACCCCTATCTTCTCCACCGTCCAAAAGAAGAATGGCATTGTTACCCCCTCCAGCATCTCATTCCACGGCCTTAGACCCCTAAGCAAGGGAAAATCTTCATCTAACGCCATCTCCTTCTCAAGAAACTCAGCTGCTAGTGCTAGGCTTGCAATCAAAGCAGAGCTGAGCTCCCAAGTTGTGATAAGCGTCAGCACTGCTCTCTCCCTTTTCTTGGGTAGATTTGTGTTCTTCAACTTCCAAAGAGAGAACGTTGCCAAGCAAGTGCCTGAGCAAAATGGGTTGACCCACTTTGAGGCTGGGGACACACGAGCCAAGGAGTATGTTAGCCTTCTCAAGTCCAACGACCCTGTGGGATTCAACATCGTTGATGTTCTTGCTTGGGGATCTATTGGCCATATTGTTGCGTATTACATCTTGGCCACCACAAGCAATGGCTATGATCCCAAATTCTTTGGCTGAACATCAGCTTCGTCTTCTTAATTATTCTCTATTTTGTAAACCCTTGTGTAGTTCCTCTCTTGTGTTAAAAGAAATTGTTGCTTTTCTCCTGCTTTAATTTCTGGGTTTTTTTTTTTTTTTTTTTTTTTTTTTTTTTTTTTTTTTTTTGCGTATGCATTTGCTAATGACTTAGTTCACAATCTAATAAGAATTCATTAAGGCAGAAACTGAATAACATGCTTCACCAAAATCCCTGTTATATATTACTCCTATGCATGTGGTAACTTGATCTGCACCCTCCACATGGCAGAGGGCTAAATTTGCTTTCCAGTTATCCTAATATTAAAAGAACAATCAGAAACATGCACTTTCATATGGTTTCTTGGATTTAATTTTTTTAAGCAACAAATTAAAATTAAGATGAAAAATTTGATTTGTTATTTTTTTATTAAAAAAATAAAAATAAAGTGAAATCACAATTTTCTATAATTTTTTCTTGATAGGAGAAACTCACACCTCATTGATTGTATTAAGCATACAATAAAACATTTAGATTAAATAGGTTGATCACCATAAATATCTTTAATGAAAATAAGTGGGAAACTACTATTAATCCCAATGGCATGGGTTAGAAGGTAACCACTATTCTCAACCAATGACACAAAACAATTTTTTTTTAATTTTTTTGGAGAGATTAAGGTATCATCTATGTTAGTTTTATGATTTATAGAGTTAAGTCTTTCGAGATTCATGACTACCTCTTTTAATAATATTGTCTTTGAGATTTGAACCCAAATCCTTCTATTAATTTAATAATATGTCTTACTATTACATTCAACGCTAGTTAGTAATTTATTAGTTTCTTTCAAAACATTTTATATAACAAATTGTAGTCATATATAAACAAATTATTTATAGCTAAATTGAGAATGTAATGACCCGATTTCTAGTAGTGCCAAAAATTGTAGTTTTGAAACCTCATTTTCATAAACCGAGTCCGACATAAATATTAAATAGAGATATTTACGGAGTTAGTATATCGATAAATTGAAAATTTGTTAAGTGATTTAGCTGAAATTGTGACTAATTAGAACCCAATGACTAAATTTAAAAGTTCAATTACTATAGATTTTTAATTAGGATAAGGCTTGGGGACCTAGATAACAATTATCTAAGGGACTAAAATGGTTAATAAACCGTATTAGACTAATAGTTAATGGATTTTGATGATGATATCCATTAAAGATTTAACTATTATTAAATTAAGGTTAATTAAGGTAGAAACACGTTTATTTAAACTAATTAAGTTTTATTAGTAATTAATTAAACTATATAAGTTAGAGGTTAGTGGAAAAACATCATCAACTTCGTTCTTCATGCCGTTCTCCATGGATGAAAGAAAGAAAAGTTTTAAACCCTGGAACATTCGACCACTACAGCAGAACAGACTTTTAGTGGTGTTTTTTTAGGCTTTTAGCGGCGTTTATAAGCGCCACTAATAGTATTTGCGACACTTTTAAAAGCGCCGCAAAAAATGCCGCTAAAGGTCATGACCTTTAGCGGCTCTTTTTCTACAAACGCCGCTAAAGGTCATGACTTTTAGCTGCGCTTTTTCTACAAACGCCGCTAAAGGTCATGACTTAGCAGCGCTTTTTCCACAAACGCCGCTAAAGGTCTTGATTTTTAGCAGCGCTTTTTCCACAAACGTCGCTAATTTGAACAAATTTGCAATACACAATTTCTCAATATCATACCCTTCCTGCACTAAACCCAACCAAAAACAGCAAATGCAGTATATAATTCCAGCCAAAAAAAGCAAATGTAGCATAAAAATCTCACCAAAAGCAATTAATTCTAAATGATACTTAAAATTCAATAAAAGATGTATGATATAAAAATTAATAAATGAATTCTTACAATAATTTTAAATGTAACAATGTTAAAAATGATCTTAGAACGAGAAAATAAATGTCTAAGATGGCGGCCTCTACGACTGCTGGAACATCTTCATCATAGTTTGAAGCTGTAGCTGGAGTTCATCATACTTTCTGTTCTGCTTTGCCTCCCTCGCTGTTGCCTCCGCTTCCCTCGCTGCTGCCTTCGCTCTAAGTTGAGAAATTTGCTCAACTGTGCTCGCTTGCATCTCAGCTATCTGGTCTTTCAACCTCTGAACTTCAGCTCGAGATTGACTCCCGGAAGGCATATATTGCCGGGAGCCGAATCCAAAATATTGGGCCGGGGTAACACCAGATCTTTGAAATCGAACCCGACTATACCTTTCAGGACCCAAAACATCAATAATAAAAAACAGCAAATGTAGCATATAATTCCAGCCAAAAAAAGCAAATGTAGCATAAAAATTCCGACCATACCTTTCAGGACCCAAAACATCAGTAATAATTTTGTTATCGATATCCTCAAGATTAACAGAACTATTAGTCGAAGCAGCCGCTTCATACTCTGCCTTCTTCTCTTTTAGTTTCTCCTAATAAATCAATTAAACAGTTAGAAACGAAATACACAATAAGAAAGAATGCAACATAACTTAATATTATTAATTTTAAAACTACTAACGAAGAAAATATTTATAATAAATCAAATTTTATTAAGTCAATATACCAATATCTCTCCAGCTTCGGATGTCATCGGAGACTCATCCTTCTTCCTATGCGTAATGTCAAAAAGCTGAACGCGTCCAAATTTTTGACCAGACGAGGCTTTCTACAGTGTAGTAGTAAAAATATAATTTAATAGTATGAAGTCATTAATATTTGACAGAATTAATAAATTTAAGTACCTCGGCCTCAGCTACAGAAGCAAACGTGAATTTTTGTTTCTGCATGTTGCTCGTTCCAACACGCTCACGGTCCTACATAATGAAATTATTATTACGTATTTATTAAATACTATAAACCGAAAAATTTATAAGAGTTTAGAACTAGGTAATACCTCTCCTTTCTTTTAGTTCCAAAATCTAACCGCATCTTCCCATTGATACCTCAACATTCCCGGCGGGACATTTCGCAATTTATCCTCAAGGCTTTTTTTTTTAAATATTCTTTTTTCAATGTGCTTTTATGGTCTCTCCATTTTTTTCCCAATGTCTTCTTTATATAGTCATCGGAGACCTCCAAAGCAAATCTCTCCTAAAAAAAACATAAGTTTAGAAAGTAAATATGAATGAAACTTCAACCAAAGTATTATAAATTACATTCTCGTTTTGTTACCTTAATGTTATCGAGAGCTTGATTTTTGTTTCCATCAGGCATGTGATGCCATGACTCGTAATTGATGGGCAACATATTGGCATTTCGTGCAATAATTCCCAAATAGCCTGCTAGAAGTCGAGCTTCAGAGCCAACAGGCTGGCCATGACTGTTTTTCCTTACTGTCACACGCTCGATAGAATTTAATTTCGTATAAATCTTTAAGCAGTGTACGTCCGCGACCTTTACGCATCCCACCACTCTCAGCTGAATAATGATGTCTTATTATTATATTAAAATTGAAAAATGAATCAATAATAAAAGTCAACATGCATGTAAAATAAACTTAACATTACTTTGTAATTCTGCAGGCTCATCATCTATTTCAGGCACACTCGAGGATCCAACAACTGTTTGCTGTTCACTATTGCCCTCTTCCGAATTTACAATATTTAAATCTCGTAATCTTCTTCTACTCATTTCTCCTGCAATACACATAAAATAGTTGAAATTTTAGTAACAAATAACCACAATAATGGTACATATAAAATAGTTAAATTATATAAAATGACCAAGATTAAAATTATAATATTACATATAAATAAAAAATCGTAAAAATCTTACTACATCATAATTCGTAAATATCTTCGTCCACGTCCTGACGAACCCATTGAAATTGTGTACTAGTACTAGGGATATTTTCATCTAAGTTTTGTTCTGGAAAAGGCAAAGTTAATTTCTGATCTTTCGACGATGTCATCTCTACTTCCATTGCCCATATCGAACAAGTCTCTAGGGGTGTTTCGAAGTACAACGTACCAACCCTCATCAGTTGGATCTTTCGAGTAAAAAACTTGTTTCACTTGAGAAGAAAATACATACGGCTCGTCTATCAGTTGTTCTCCAGTATGAATCAATCGAGAGAACTTCACCATTGTAAAACCATATTGATCGTTTTTAATTCCACGAGCCGTATTCACATCTGCCCAATCACCTTGAAGTAAGACAACTTTCCATTTGCCGTAATAATCCAACTCAATTATGTCAGTAAGAAGTCTGTAATACTCCAGATTGCCCTCGACAGGATTACAGTCCGTAGCACTAGCATAACTTGTAATTGAAGAATTAACAACAATTCCACAATTTTAGGTTCTCTTCAATCTCTCGCAATACCTTGTATGAAATCTGTATCCATTGATGAGGAAGGCACTATATCTTTTCACTATTCTATTTGGACCTTGTGAAAGCCATTCAACTTCGTCATTTACTTCATTGCGACTCCAAACCTATTAAATCGAAAGTAAATTGAGTAATTATAAATGTTATGAGAAAACATTATTACTTTTCAATGATAACTTCAATTGCATACCGTTTGGCTTAACCATTCATGAAATGATTCTATGAACAACTTATTAATTTCTCGTAGATGTAATCTTCGGGATCGTGAACGAGCTCTCAATATTTGTTTGTAATCACTATGTTAAAAAAAGGTTTACTTTGTTAGAAGACAAACAAATTATAATTGATGAATATGTATCAAATTCTAGAACTTACTTGCGTAATGGTTCCATTGAATCGTGATAAAAAAGAACGTATCGATGTGCTTGGACCTACGATCTATCGTCTAATTCTGCAATTTTGACTTTACCGATCGGTTCTCCGAAACTTTGAAATAAATAAGTTTCTGCCAAATTATGATCTGTGAGCCTAGCATTTCTACTTGGTCTATTCATTCTTGTTTCAACATCTTCTAAATACCTTGAACAGAAAGTCATACATTCCTCTGCCAAGTAGCCTTCGGCAATTGATCCTTCCGGATAATGTTTATTGTGGCAGTAAGACTTCAATTTGGATAGGAGCCTAAACACGGTATAGAACATTATCAAAAGTTGCAACTAAAGGCATTTAGGTGAATGAAGGAATAATTTACAAATAAATTAAGACCAATTTTATCAATTAAGTACCTAAGTCATTTTCTTTTATTTGTATAGATTTATGATCATGGGGGCTTGATTTAGCCAGCCCATATATCACTTTGTCCAATTGTTGAAATTTGGATAAGTTGCCATTGTTGCGAAATGGATGAATTAGACTTGAAATTGATAGAAATTAGGCTTAGATTATGAAAAGGACTAAACTGTAAAGCTAAATTGTTAGCTTTGTACATTAGAGACCAAATTGAATATATTACAAAATAAGCATGAATTGCTATTTGGTCGTGAATTGATTGGAAATTGATAGTGTTATAAGTTTTGTGACTATAGGAGCTAATGTCGACTTGGAACCTTTGAGAGGGAAAGGAAAAGTGAAACTTATCAACGATTTGTATTTTTATGATTCGGGATAAAAGTATTTTATTGCATATGCATGTTTGTTGAATGATTGATTATTTAGGTGAGTATATGATGATAGTATGAAATTTTTTGATTGAGTTTGATACGGGATATCGAAATAAAAGACTCAAATGAATAAAATGGAAAATGACATGAATTACTTGAATTATGTTGAGTGATATGGTAAATGGATAGAAATATGTTGTATGGTATCCAGTGCATGTGATTTGATGGTGAATTAGATTGTGGCAAGGAATATGATAGAGAAATGATATATGTACTAAATTGCAAAATGAAATGTGATAAATGATTGTTATGCGATAGAACAGTGTACAAGGTACGAAAATGTATATGCGACCGAACACAATGTATGAATATGTGAATAAGAATGATTACAGGTATGGTAATGCATATATGTAAAAGAAATTTCCATGTGAACTTAATAAAAGGTTAGGATACGATTGACATGCCAATAAGCTTATATGTGCGCTTATGCGTGATATGTGATTGTACGGAGATCATTACAAGTTATATTGAGATTCAACATTTGTTTCGAATCATCTCTAGTGTGGTGGAGGGATGTATGAGCATATGAGTAAGCATTAAGTGCTTATGAGCTTTGCACTTCAATGCCCCGATGTGGTGTAGTGGTTGTTGAGAAACGTGTCCACATTGTAGTAAACATCACGGGCATCGGAAAAGTACATTATCGGGCCTCTGTCTTAGCGAAATGGGTTCGTAAATAATTACTAGAAATATTTATGAGTCTAGTGATGTGTTTAATTAGGCTTTGATTAGGTGAATTTAGTTTAATTAAGAGTAATTAGTAAAAAGGATTAAATTGAATAAGGAGTAAAAGTTGAATTACAGATTAATAAAAAATAAAAGGGGCCAAATAGGAAATTAAGCCTATTTAAGAATTTGAGGCGGCAATTACTTCATAAAAATCTTAGAATTTTATGATTTAATTATATAAATATCTTAATAAATTATAATGAATTTTATTATTTTATTAGATAATGTAATTTATATTAATTAAAATTATGATATTATATTATAAATTAAATTAAATAGTGACAAATGTATGGTGATGATAAAATAAATGTGTAATGTTTGTATTTATACACTTGTAAAATATTTATATATTTTCTTAAATAATAAGTAAAAGATATTTGTATATTAATTATATTATAAGATTTTTATATGATAAATAAATTAAAATCATGATAAGTGTATGGTGATGAATATGTACATATATAATAAAAAAGTTTGTACAATTGTAAAATATATATAATTATATAATTAGTAAAAGATATTTATGAATTAAATATTATTATATTATTATAATGTATTATTATTATTATTAATTTTATTAACTAATACATAAAAGAAATAAAGTAAAAGAATAAAAGAAACATAGACTATTCAAAAGAGGGGAAGGAAAAAGAAAGAAAGAAAAATAGAAGGAAAAATTAGGGTTAGAGCTTTAAGCTTTAATTTGGCAAGTCAATTAAGCCCTTTTCTTTTAATTTTGATGTTTTAGAAGCTTTAGAACAAATTTGTTGAATTTATGTTAAGATTTTAAAAGTTCTTAGGTTTTTGAACATAATTCATGTTGAACAAATTGATGAATTAAGGGTCTAATTGATAGAATTTCTAGTTAGAATTGATAAAATGATTAAATTGTATAGTAAGTTATAAGTTTTGTGTTAGAGGGACTAAATTGAAAGAAATTTGAAATTAGGGTTTGATGGTGAACATTAGATAGTTAGGTTGAATTTGTAGAGAAATGTATGAATTGAGATAGAAAAGTAAGTGAATTTAGTTAGGATCAAATTGAAATTAAGGTAGAAGTTGAATAGAAATTCAATTATTTAATATAAATTAGTGTTGTATTAATAGTATAAATTATTTCAATTTTGTAGCTAGCAAAGAACTAGAGCCATCGACACAGAAGGGAAAAGAGAAGACTATCGAAGAGTAAACTTGAGAAAATCACGGTTTGTATTACTATAATTTAAACTACTATTTATTAAATGTTATATTTAAATTTATGTGTATGGTAAGTAAAATTTTAAGGTAAGTATCAATATTGAAATGAATGAATTGAGATGAAGTATGATTATGTATAGATATTTAATAGTATATTGATTGGAAGTGGAAAATTGTATTGAATTGAATTGTGATTAAATTGAGAATGATTTGAATGGAAAATATGAGAAAGTGATTGAATTGAAATATGAAAATTGAATACCCTATTAACTAGTCGGGCTGAGTCGGATATAGTTGACATGCCATAGGATTGAAAGAATTTAGGGATTTTTCGGCTTGGCCGAGGTGACACTAAAGTCACTATATTTCTTCGGACTATCCGAAGAGGCACTGAGTGTCATTTTGGTGTGTTTGGGTGGATTATTTTGGTGTGTTTGGTTGGAATCCGTGTATCCGTCAAGGTCTGAGTCTTGGGTGGATTATTGTTTTTATTATAGTTTGAATTATGGTAATACCACTGAGTATAGGCATACTCAGCGTAGGGTTGTTTCTGTGCGTAGGTCAGTAGAAGTCAAAGGTCTCGGTCCAGCATCCAGATCAATCTCGATTTCAGAGACAATTTGGTGATATAATCCCTCTTTTGGTTAAAGTGGCATGTACTTAGGTATTGTATAAATTATGTACTTAAGTCTTGAAACTTTGGTTGTAAAATGATGTCTAATATGGGTTATAAGTATGAAATGAATTAGTATGACATATTTGGTAAAATGTGGCATGAAACTAAAATGGGAAATGAATGAAATTATTAGTTCAATTAAAAAGTTATTTATGAGTGATTAAGTAGATAAATTGTTAAATTAATGTTGTAGGCATAATTAGGTATGTTTGAGTGTGGAAATGTATCATTTGTTATATTGGTTGCAAATTGGTTGCAGTTTGAAAATTGCAGGGAAGGTTAGATGTTTATAAAGGGGTTATATTGAGTTCAAAAAAAAAATTTACAGAAAGTTTTCGGAGTACTCGAACTAGTCTCGTTTCACTTTTAATACGTGTTTTGGATCTCGAGGGTCCATTATGGGGACTTGATAATTAAATTATACTGTGTATGTTATTGATTTTTGAAATGTTAATAAATTGTCCGATATGTCTAGTACTGCTCCGTAACCCTGTTCCAGTGATGGTTTAGGGTTAGGGGGTGTTACAAAACATGTAACCGTTATCTATATATTTGAACAATAAGTAAATGAATAAATTTAATTTCACATTTTACTATTATATCTTTTATATTTTTTTCATTCATGTTTTGCATACATAGCGAAATTATGACAAGCAAATATTAACTCATTGGTTGTCTAAGTTCGAACTAATAATAAGTGGCACTGTAAAAATGTTTACATTATAAGAAAGATAACTTACTTCAGTAGATAATCTAAACGAGTTTGCAATCTCATAAAAGAATCAAAGTGGGCATTTAGTTTTAATACTTAGAAGGATTATTGTGTCGTCTACAATTCAAATGAGTTATGAGGGATAATGGATTAAGGGATTGATGCATGGTATTTATAAGTGAAGGTAAGGGTTAAAGTTTGCTAAAAATAGATTTCAAATTTCTTCTTTTCCTATCATACATGGCCGACCATATTTCAAGGAGAAGGGGATGACTATTCATAGTATTTATAAGTGAAGGTAAGGGGTAAAGTTTGCTAAAAAAAGATCTCAAATTACTTCTTTTCCTATCATACATGGCCGACCATATTTCAAGGAGAAGGGGATAACTTAGTCTCCTCATTTTGAATTCAAACCAAGGCTATTAATAACTATAGGGTGGACGGTTTCAGCAGCAAGTTGTTGGGCTAATTTCTGATTATTTTTCAACTGTAGGGATCTTAAATTAAATACCCTAAAACTTGCTTTTGGGAATCCATCTACTTGTGCCGAAACTGGGCTTTAGCTCCTCCTTGTCAGACGGTTTCTCAGTCTAATAATTTAGCAGACATGTCCATCTTTTAACACCTCTTTTATTAGGTCAAATTATCAACCTCATGACCCAAGTTGCATGGTCTTGTTGTCCACATGAATTAATTTGTGCATGTCCATGCTTAAGGATTATCAAAAACCCTCTTTATTTGAGTTTATGAGTTAATATTTATAGCACTATTGATGTTTGACCTAATTGGGACGACTCTGCCCTGGATTACGAGTGAAAATTTGATTGTTTGGATGAAAGAACCCTTGCAAATTTTAAGTCCGTTGAGCGCCAATGTTGCAACATCATAGGTCCGATGTCGTGACTTTCCAAGCAGTTTGCTCGAGTCTTTGTGGAAGGACTTGGTTTTCACGACTTTGCTCCTTAATGTGGCAACTTTGCTGCAACCTTGTGACCAACTTCTATCTTTAGCTACTATCATGGATGTCGCGACTTTAGCTTCCAATTTTGCGACTCCTAGCTTCTAATGTCGTGACCTTAGCCACAGTTTGTTTGCCTTGTCGATGTTGCTCGAAAATCCTTCTAAGTGTGTGTGTGGCTTCAATGTCGCGACTTTATGTTCTCCTTTTCTATTTGGTTCAAGTCATTTCCTGCACCACTCCATAGATTAGATAGAACTCATTAGGCTCGAGTTGGCCTAATTGGTCGATAAACATCATATAAATGCTTGTTTTATTCAATTAAGTATAGATAACATATAATTCATAAAACTATGAAAATAACATAAAAATGCTCGATTACAAGCTCCTTAAGTATCAAAAAGAATATAATTTACCATATCAAATTATGGCAGATCAATGCACTGGTACGGAAAACAAAGAAAATATACTTGTAACTACATTCGCAATATCACCCTCCTTTCAATTGCAGACGACATAGGATTGAACAACAACCCTGGCCTCAAGTTAAGTAGCAATAGAATCAACACCTTTTATCTGATTACTTCCAGTAGTAGCACCATCTCGAGCAAAACATTGGCCTCATGTGTTGGAAAATCATTGGATTACCTATCAAATGCTCCTCTTATTAATACCAAATCATCCTTCCAGTATGTTGTATGCTCATGATGCTCGGACCACCTATTAAATTACATAATGTCACTACAAATATAAGACATTTAGATTATAGATATTGACTTTTTGGCTAAAGGTTCTACGTACTGTTACCTTCTAAATAGTGAGAAAATGAAAGGTTCAGAGGGTATAAGCGCAATGAATGAAAGTCAATATCACCCCCGGCAATTGTAAAATCACAAGGCAGGCATTCACTTCCTCGTTCCTTACTTCACACCCTTTGCACAATGCCTTGTATAGGCAAGCCAAAATGGCAATGCCATAACCATACGTACTAGGGTATTTGGAAATTAGATAATAACGTGAAGTACATAGTATGAACTAAGTTGCCAAACTTGTATGGCATTAGCACAACTCCAATCAAATGAAGATTGTACAATCATGCATGACAATCGATCTAAACAAGTGTTGGATTTTGTGGAGATTCTCGGAGTACCTCTTCAACCAATCAAACTTCACTCGTTGCCCTTTGAAATCTAACAAAATATTGGTTCCTATTCTAAACTTTGCATAAAGGAACTCTTTTAGATTAAATTCAAATGTTCCTGTCATAGTATGCTCATCCACTAGTAGCCCTATCAACAAAGCTACATATTCTAGCATTATTGTCAGTTCACTGCATGGGAAATGAAATGTATGGATCTCTAGTATCCATCGTTCAATCAGAGCAAATAGGAATGTCAGAAGGTAAATAACTCTCCTAATTTGACTTGCATGATAAAAACCGACGTCACTCAATTAGGGAACTATTCTCTTATTATGCAGACCCATAAGTTGAGCGACAAGAAAATACTACAATAAAGTAACATCTAAAGACATGTCCTCCTTCGAATCTTAATAAGTTGGTAACCATGACGGTATGAATGAGAATTGTAATTTGGAGGCACTTAACTAGATAGGGTTTAGGGCAGAACGTAATGGATTATTTATTTTGGATGGTTATTAAAAATTAAAATCTAAAAACCTTATTTATATGTTTTAAATTTAGAGTTTATATGATAAGCTTGATACCCACAGGTATCAGCTTCAACATAATTTTCCATTCCTGTAAACAACTTGGCACTTGTGGATATCAAAATTAGAGTTTAGACTTATTGGCATCTTTTTCAAATTTTAACCATGAAACGGTAGGGTGCAATAATCATATTATAATAATTACTAAAATCACTGGAGGGTTGATAATTTGGCGGCATTAACATGCTAACCAAACTCAATACCTTCGAGCTATTTAAAAAAATAATTTTATCAAAAACATATTAATAAATAATATTTAAAATATAAAAAACGAAGAGAGTGGACAGTCCACTTTCTTCAAAAAGAAAAAATAATAATACAGTAGACAGTAGTAGTCAGTTCTGAGTTGGACTGGTCTTTGGTCCAATTTCCGGTGCAAATGGATTCAAATTGTGTCAGATGTGATGTGTACACTGCCACATAAATATGAAGACCTGGACTGCATCAACATATAATAAGTAAATGCTTAATTATCTAATATGCAATATTAAACCCACTCCCAACGAGTTCTGAGTGAATGGTTCCCCTTCCAATGTCCTCTTCCCTCAGTTTTTCTCTCACCAATCTTTGGCTTCCGTGACAAGGTGAGGTGAGATGTAAGAATCCACTCCCCCATGTTACATACAACACATAAAACAAAAAGGAATGGCTAAGCCCAAGGCAATCACATAAATTAATTAACCTACACCATTAGGCATTAACCCTCCCCCTTTATCTGCATCTTCTTTTTAACCATTTTATCTAATATTTTATGTCCAAAACCCCACGCATCCAGCCCAACATTAGATTCCCCCCACCATCTCCACAGCTTGGTTTTGTGAGATGGCCCTTCAGGATCTGCAGCGCAGGGTTTCTCTTCTTTCTCGACAAAGCTGAGGTAAGTTAATTTATGTTGCATTGCGGAGTGTATATGTATATATGAAATGAAACTAGGCACTGCTTTACAGGCTTGTTATATCAGGTCGGTCCTAGTAAAGTAATGTAATTGCTTTTAATTGAATCAATCAACCATTTATTGTTCCAGTGTTTGTGAGCAAAGCCTGAATGATTCTACTAAATGAATGCTGATGGCAGTTTATGAAGGTTTAATCGACTATTCTCCCTTTTGTTTAATACTAAATGAATCTACTCCACCATGTCTGTGGGCAAAAGGAAACAGGTGTAGTGTGATGGAAAGCGAGGCCCACTGAGGTAAATAATCTCAGAATCACATGCAAATTTCTCATTTGACATCACTGTTGCATTCAACTTGTACCGTAGCCGTTGGTCAGAGGCAGAGGCAGAGGCAGTGCCATTCACTCAATTATATTAGCTTCTGTCATAGATAATTGATGCTGGAGAATCTAGGAAGGGGTGGCTCAGAGTTTGTCTTTGTGAACTGATTATGATAACTTTCCAAGTAAAAGCTCTATTATGGTATAGGCTTTAGAGGAGAAACGTTGTACAAGTGAGATCTACTGTAATTAATAGCATGGGTGTGGGTATGGGTGAAGAAGAAGAAGCATTGGTATCAGGTAATATCAAGCTTTCTGAAGAGAACCACCCCAGTGGCGGCCTAACCATCAAGACAACTGGTAAAGATGCTTCAACTTTGGTGGCTAGGGATCTGCATTCTCCAAGCTTAAAATCATCAATGGAGTCATCTCCTTACAACTCTCCCTCCTTGGTGTCCCCACCATCGTCCGCATTCGTTTCAGCTTTGCAGTCACCATATATATCACCAAGAGCCACAATCCTGAAATCCCAAGACCAAGAGAACTCTAACCCTTGTCTTGTTTCGCATCCATCGCCACCAGTCTCATCATACAGAGGGGGTTCACAATCTGATGATATACCCAGTAGTTCCTACACTCCCCCGTCGGACCAGTATGAATACTCTGATGACCCCGCAGATCCCAAGTTGAAGTTTGTAACTTGTGTTCCAGTCCCAGATCCTGGTCCACGCATCTCATTCTCGTTTCCAGTGCCTCGAATTTCCTTTGCAAAAGCTCCTGTTTCTCCGGCATCTAATGCCAAACTCAGGAGTTGTGACGTTTTCATTGGCTTCCACGGTCAAAATCCTAACTTGGGTCGCTTCTGCAAGTGGGTTAAGTCAGAGCTGGAGCTTCAGGGAATTGCTTGCTTTGTTGCAGACAGGGCCAAGTATTCGGATGGTCAGAGCCATGAGATTGCGGACCGAATCATCTGCTCAGTCACATATGGAGTTGTGGTGGTCACTAGTTGTAGCTTTCTCAACCATCTCAGCTTGGAGGAAATTAGATTCTTTACTCAAAAGAAGAACTTGATTCCTGTCTTGTTTGACACGGGGCCTGCTGAGATCATGGGACTTCTCAACTGCAATTCAATTGATAAAGAATGCAAAGAAGCAATTGAAGGAGTAATCAAGTGTCATGAGTTCAAACTGGAAGCCAATCAGGGTAACTGGAGAAGCTGTGTAGCTAAAGCTGCAGCAATATTGCAAGCAAAGCTTGGAAGGAAGAGTGTGGCAGAGCAAGACTTTGTTGCTGAGCTGCCCTTTCCCAGAAACAGGTTTTTTGTGGGAAGAGACAAGGAGATTGTGGAGATTGAGAGTGCCTTATTTGGAGTTGCTGAGCAAGATTATTATTGTTGCTCTATGCCCATTATCAAAGGTGAAGCAAGTGGGCAATCTGAAGGGCTTGCTGATGAAGAAAGTGATAATATCGTTTCTACCAGGGGGAGATACATCAATTTGGAATTGGGCAAGAGCAAAGAGCCTTCGTCCGAACCAGTTATGGGAAGAAGTTCAATGAAAAGATCCAAATTCAACAAGTCAAAAAGTGGCAACTACAAGAGCTTAGGCAGCAGTGTGATCTGCATAAATGGCGTTGCTGGCATTGGAAAGACTGAGCTTGCTCTTGAGTTTGCCTATAAGTATGCCCAGAGATATAAGATGGTTCTTTGGGTTGGTGGAGAGGCCAGATATTTCCGGCAGAATATACTGAATTTGTCGGTCAATTTGGGGTTGGATGTGAGTGCCCAAGACGACAAGGAAAGAGGCCGGATTCGAAGCTTCGAGGAGCAGGAATTTGAAGCATTCAAGCGAGTGAAGAGGGAGCTGTTCCGGGACATGCCTTATCTGTTGATCATTGACAATCTTGAGACAGAGCGAGAGTGGTGGGAAGGAAAAGACCTGCATGACTTGATTCCTAGGAACACTGGAGGGACTCATGTGATCATCACAACTAGGCTACCAAAGGTGATGACTTTTGACATGATGCAGCTTCCTCCATTGCCTTTATCCGATGCTATGATTTTAGTACGAGGTAGAAAGAAAAAGGATTATCCGACCGAGGAGTTGGAGTTCTTGACAAAATTTGATGAGAAATTGGGAAGATTGAGCTTTGGTTTGTGGATTATTGGTTCACTACTTTCCGAGCTGCCCATTTCTCCATCTGCACTCTTTGAAGCTGTGAACCAAGTCTCTACCTTATTTGAAGATGCCTCTACTTCACCCACTGATGAGCAGTTCTTCAAACACAACCCTTTCCTGATGAAAATTCTATGTTTTTGTTTCGCAGTCTTGCATCAAGTTAATGGGAGAAGGAACAATATTCTAGCCTCACGAATGCTTCTTGTTGGAGCTTGGTTTGCCCCATCATCCATACCTGCAAATTTGCTAGCTACTGCAGCTAAGTATATGCCTGTTGCTGGAAACAGATTCAGAAGGTGGACTAAGTGTCTAAGTCTCGCATTGGGCTGCTGCGGCGGATGTGGTTTCACTACTCAAAGTGACGAAGATTGTGCCAACCTCCTAGTAAAGCTAGGATTGGCAAGAAGAGCTAATGGGCAGAATGGATGTTGGATTCAGTTCCATCCTATAACTCAAGCATTTGCAAAGAGAAAAGAATGCTTATCGACTGCTAAAGCTGCAGTCCTAGGCATAAGAAAAACCGGGAACCCATTGATAAATTCTGATCATCTATGGGCCACTGCATTTCTTGTATTCGGGTTTAAGTCGGAACCTCCTATCGTGCAGTTAAAAGCAATAGATATGGTGATGTATATCAAGAAGACGGCACTACCATTGGCAATCAGAGCCTTCACAACATTCTCAAGATGCAATTCGGCATTGGAGTTATTGAAGGTGTGCACAAATGTGTTAGAGGAAGTAGAGAAGTCATTTGTATCTCAAATACAAGACTGGTGCCAAGGGTCGCTATGTTGGAGAAACAAGTTACAAGGGAAGCAAAGGGTGGACGAGTACGTATGGCAAGATGTGACATTGTTGAAGGCTACCTTGTTGGAAACCAGAGCCAAGCTGCTGTTAAGAGGTGGGCATTTTGACAGTGGTGAAGAGCTGTGCAGAACTTGTATCAGTATTAGAACAGTCATGCTGGGGCACAATCATGCACAAACATTGGCTGCTCAAGAAACACTTGCAAACTTGGTGAGAATGAGGAGCAAGATATGATACATATAGTTTCTTTTATCTTTTATATGATACAAGTTCAGTTTTGTTGACAGTGTAAAATACGATTTTTTTTTTTTTTTTTCACATGGATTGGATTTGATTGGATGGGATAGGAAATTTCACTACTTTGTTTCACTTACAGCTTATGTCAGTATTTCGCGTAAGCCTATGCATGCTTATCATCTAAACGAAATTAGAAATCTTTTACTAGGGTTCAATCTATTGTAAATTTTGATGGAGTCAAGATGTAATTTTACTTTTTAGTAAGTAATAATTTTATAATTTTTGGATCTTAAAAGAAATTTTATAAGTTTTTTGCGTAGGAATGTGCATTTGGTCGTTTCAAATCGATTTTTTTTGGTTTGGCGGGCTAGTTTGGCAATGCTTTTGAAAAGTGCTGTGAAAAAATACTTTTGAAAAGTTTGCTTTAAAATTTGAGTGTTTAGTATTGCTGTCAAAAAATACTTTTGAGAAATAAAATGTCCATTTTAATATATGAAATATAAATTTTAAATATTTTTAAGTAATAAATATTAATTACTTATAAAATTTAATTAGAATATATAAACTACATTTTAAATATTTAAATATAACCATTAAATATTTATAATTAATATTTTAAAAAATATTTTTTTATTTTTAATTAATGATTTTAACACATTTGTAATTAAGCACAACGAAAAAAAAAGGGAAAGTACTATGTTATTAGAGGGGTGAAAAAGTAATTAAGCACTAAAAGTGCTTTTGGGAGAGTAAAAGCTACAAATTTTAGCTTTTTCTTTTTAGAAGTGCTTTTGAAAAGCAATTCTGAAAAGCCCAAAAATTTCAGTCAAAAGCAGCTTATTCTGCACAGCTTTTTTTCCAAAAGTGCTTTTGGAGCTAGAAGTGTTTTTGAAAAGCAATGAAAAATTGACTTTTATTCAAGTCTAACAAAATTTTTATATTATTATATTTAGATTAAAAATAAAAAGTAAAATAGAATTGTAAAATAAAATAGTTATTAGGAAATAATAAATAGAACAAAAGAAATAGAAGAAGCAAAAATACTATGAATTTTATTAATCAATAGGGATATTTACAATACTTTTTCAAAATCTGTATTTATAGACATGGAAGTATAAATAATATAAAGCTCTACTTCTATTGAATATTAGAGTTATAATGTATATCAAACTTGTCCTGATCTGGTGCCCTAAGTAGAGTATTTTTGTCTATATACGTTTGTATTTTTCGAACAAATTGGTTTAATAATAATATTCATTAATTACATTAATACCTTTTGTATATTGTCCTTAATGTTTTTGCATGCAAAGCAAAATGGAAACAAATATTGACTCACTGGTTATCTAACATTTAACTAATACTAACCGATATTACGTGGTCGGATCGTAATACGAAAAGACAACTTGTATTAGTAGATGAACCTAAACATGTCCTTGATCTTATAAGAAATGAGCAACCAATTGAAAGACTAATATGTCATCTATCAAGTCCAATTGGGGAGATGCTTTGTCTTAAGCATAAAAGTGGATGACTTCCAAGTGATAGAGACATAGATGTGACAGACTGAACTGACAGTACATCAGACAGGACACAACGAATTTATTCCAAAGAGATTAAGAATACCTTATGAGGGTCACACACTTATGATAATGTTATTGAACGAGCACTGGTTAAGTAGTTTTCGTAATGGTATGAGAGCTTAGTCACAATACTATAGTAGAATGATTTCATAGCTAAACAAATTTATAATTAATAGACAAAAAGCTAGAACTTAATTATAAATTATTTTAGACCTAATTATATATCTTTAGATTGCAATTCATTTATTATTTCAACGACCTAATCAAATTCTAGCAAGATTAAGAATATCTTATGAGGATTAAATCAAATGAATTACTCGTAGCTCATTAAATATCTTTAGATTGCAATTCATCATATTCAATTTATCAGTTAATTTATCATTTATTTATGATTTAGTCCATATCACACCTTTTTGTACCAAATTGTAAATAATTTAAATACAATCACACACAAAAAATTCATAATTCAAGAATATAGTACAAATACATATAACCATACCATATAAACTTACTTGGTCAATTTGTAAACAAGTTGAAACTTTAAGGACTATTCAACAATTGTCTTTTCCTCGATTATTTTCGATTTGGTCTAATTTTCGATCTATACAATTATTCCATTCAATTTATTAATTCCAAACATCTTATAACAACCTATTATATGCATACGACATTTCAACTTTCATTTTACAAAAGTTTCTAAAATTTCGCATTTTATTCAATTTAGTTCCTAAAACCAAAATTGTCATAACTTCTAAATTTGAGTTTCGGTTTCGAAACCGATCTCAATTTCATCCTTCTATAATCCTCTATTATCTATAATTACAGAAATTTATCATCAATTTCAAAATATTTACACTTTAGTCTCTATATTCAAAACTAACAAATTAATCTTTTTTTTTTTCATATTTAAACTTAAAATCTAACTATTTAACACCAAAAGCTTCAAGCATTCATCAATGGAAACATTTCAAAACTTTAATAGATTTAAAAAATATAACATGTGTTAACTAAATCAAACTTCTACGATCTCAAAAATAAAAATAAAAATACAAAAAAGGGACCTGAATCCTTTAACATACATATGGCCGAACCTTTGAAGCATAAAACAATGGCTTCTTGGCTTTCTCTTTTGCATTTTCACTGAAAGATGGAGAATGAAAATAATTTAATTAAAACAAATTTTAATATTAATGAAAAGCAACATCCACCAACCGTCCACTATACTTAAAATGGTATATTTTCCTTTTAAAACCTTGGTATATTTACCATATAAATTCTTTAAACTTTTGGTCAATTAAAAATTTATAGTGATTAAAATTTTTCCACTTTTACAATTTAATCCTTAAACCTTACTAAATTACTAATTCGAAAAAATTACCTATCCAAAATTCAATTCACCTATATATTAACTCCGTAAATATTTTATAAAAATATTTACGAGCTTAGTTTAATGAAATAACGTCCCGAAACTATATTTTTCGATACCACTGACTTTAAAATCATTATATTTGTACGTTAATTGACTACCAATTAAACAAAATAACTAGAACAAACTAATATTAAACATTAAACATATGATATGCACATAAATGAAATTAAATAATGGCGATATTATGCTACCAAAAGTCAAAAACATCATTCATTGCCTTAGTATTTGCTGCTGCTTTTCAAAAAAAATCAAACTTTAAATTTGATTTGCCACCAAAAAGAATCCATAAATAATCAGACAAAACAAGACATTGAAAACATTGAACATTGACAAATTTAAATGATGACATAACATTGTTAGCTAAAGCCTACATCTCAAGAGACATAAATAAAGAGAGAATTTATTTTCTTTTTGACTTTATTGCCTAAAGAAATATGCTGTAATATATTGTCATTCCAAAGCCTTATTTTCAACACCAATAAAGCCACTGCAGCAAAGTTTATTTTATTTTTTTATTTATGGGGTTAACAATGGTTATCCAGCTGCATAGCCATTTAATGAAACCTTACATTGAAATCATGGTTATAAATGGCATTTGTGAATCAATTTAGGATCCGGTTGCTGTTATCGTAATTCACTAAACTTTACATAATGCTCTTTAATGGACAACAAATAACAGAAGTTAGCAAAATTGTGGCTGGAAATTGAAAATGGAGCAAAGTGTAGGTGACAGATGAAGTTTAAAGGAAAGAAATTGTAATGCAGTCCGGTTTTAGAATCTGAACTGAAGACTCCACCCCACCCCCACGTTTTCTTTCAACTTTCAGTGTGTTCTATTATTTACACTAAGCAAAAACTTATGAATGAAAGGCTATCTGCAAATATCAGACCTACATCATCTGCAGACTCAACCTCACCACATATGCAGGATGGCAGGAAGAAAGAAACACCTTTTCATTTACAACCCAAGTTGTATGCTCATTCCCTCATGATTCGTTGATAATGTCGTCTTTGAGTGAGAAACCATCAAGGATATCACTCTCTGAATCAACTTGAAGCTCTTTGAACATTGCCATCACCTGTATCATGGTCGGACGCCGGAAGGGCCTATCGTCGAGACACTCAAAGGCAATCCTCAAATAATGGTGTAACTCTGCCTCACCAGATTCCTTCATCATCAACTCAGGGTCCAATATCTCATCAACTCTCTTCTCTCTGTGAAGTTGCTTTGCCCACCCTACAAGGTTGTTGTCATCGCCAAACTGAGATGGGTCTATAGGCCTCTTGCCAGAAAGAAGCTCTAGCAATATGACACCATAACTATAGACGTCACCTTTTGTCGTACACCGGAAACTCTGATAGTACTCGGGGGGAACATATCCCGGAGTCCCTGCAAGTGTGCTGACACTAAGATGAGTATCAAGGGCATTAACTAATCTTGCCATGCCAAAATCAGAAACTCTAGCCTCAAAGTTTTCATCAAGGAGTACATTGCTCGATTTCATGTCCCGGTGGATAATGTGAGGAATACAGCTATGATGAAGGAATGCAAGACCTCGTGCTGACCCTATAGCTATCTTCTTTCTAGCTGCCCAGTCAAGCCTTGACCCTCTTCCTTTGGCCTTGTCATGAAGAACAGACTCCAGACTTCCCCATTTCATGTACTCATAAACCAGCAGCCTCTCCTCTCCAACCTTGCAGTAACCCAGCAAAGGAACCAGGTTCCGGTGCTTGATCTTCCCAATAGTTTCCATTTCTGCCATAAACTCTCTGTCTCCCTGCCCTGTGATATGTATCAGCTTCTTGATTGCAACTACGCAGCCATCTCTCAGCTGTGCTTTGTAGACCTCGCCGAACCCTCCAGACCCTATCAAACTTTCCGCACTGAAACCATTAGTTGCTTCAAGCAGATGGGCGAAGGTCAGCTTTCGTAGAGGCTTCTCAAAAGTGGCAATGTTGATGCTCAAAGGCTCAGGGACACTAGAGAGTTTCCAGATACTGCTGCCTGAAGTTGGTAGGCTTTCAACATATTTCTCTCTCATTTCCTCCTTAAGCTGGTTCTTTTTCACTCGATAAAGAGCTAATGTTAATCCAAGGATGCACAAAAGGAAGAATGAAATGCCAACCACCATCACGACTGCCACAGGTGGCTTCTTATTCCGAGGGTGAAGGCTTGTCGAATGGCCTCCAGTGGCACAAGAAGGCAAGGGTACCCCGCAAAGTCCAGAGTTGTTCTCATATCTGGAGGCTGGGAAAGTGGTGAGCTGACCTCCAGTAGGGATGGGACCGGTTAGGTTGTTGTTGGATACATCAAGGTCACTAAGAAAAGAGAGAGTCCCTAATGAACCAGGCAGATATCCTTGGAGATTATTATGAGAGAGATCCAAGACACCAATCGCTTTCAAGCTTCCAAAACTTTCAGGAATGTTTCCCGTTAGCTTATTGTGTCCCAAATTCAAGACCTGGAGATAGCTCATTGTACCAAAATTCTCAGGAATACTACCTGACAGATTATTGTAAGAGACATCAAGGTAGATCATGCTTCCATTATTGGTAAAGGTGTATACTGTCATACCAGAGTAAATTCTAGTCGATGAGCAAGAATGAACCATGGGAAAACTTTCAAGCCTTTCTGGCCTTATTCCCTCAAACTCAACTAAACCTCCAGCACCCCTACAAGCTGTTCCACCCTCATTTCTTACAAATGCGAATTTCTTCCCCGATACACCTCCGGGCATGACTAGGCCAGCTTGGTTTGCAAGCTCTGGTGGAAGGGCACCACTGATGTCATTGCTGTTTAAATCAAGCCAAATGAGGCTCTGGCATTTACCAAGCTCCGGTGGAATTTGCCCAGTCAGAGAATTGTTACCTAATTGCAGGATAGCAAGCTTCGGAAGATCTCCAAAACCTGAAGGGATTTCCCCAGTAAGCTTGTTGCCAGAAAGTGACACCCATATCATATTGGTACACTTGCCAATGGACTGTGGTATGCTTCCACTGATGAGATTATTGTTGAGAATCAAGGTCTCCAGGTTTCCTCCACTGAGACAAATGCTCTCTGGGATCTCACCGGTGATGTTATTTGCCCACATAACCAACTCAGAAAGATATGGCAAATTCCAAATATTTATGGGAATGGGACCATTCAAGCCGTTAAAACTAAGGTCCAGTGTCCTCAAGTTCTTGCAGTTTCCGAGCTCCATGGGCACACTTCCTGCGAGGTAATTGTTGGCTAAAAGAATCTTTTCCAAGGCTGAGGTTGAAGAGCAAAATCCTGGAGGGATACTCCCCTTAAAGGCGTTAGAACCAAGGTCAAGCACTTGAAGCCGAGTACAGTTGGTGAGTGACAAGGGCACAGAACCGGAAATATTGTTGTATGGTACATAAAGATATCTCAAGTTGGGGAGACTGCTCACAACTGCACTGAGGAAATCTCCTGAAAGTAGATTGTTTCCTAGGTTCAAAAGTTGCAAAGAAGAGCATGATGTAAAAGCTGAAGGCAATCCACCTGTGAGTTTGTTAGATGACAGATCAAGCTCCTCGAGAGCTCCACAAGCCTGTCCCAACTCAGGAGGGATTTCACCAGTGAACAGATTATAAGCCAAAGATAGACGCTTCAATTTTTTAAAATTTCCCAACAAGCCCCCTGGAATCTTGCCCTGCAGCCCAATATGGGACAAGTCAAGTGCCTCTAGAAGGTGGCAGTTTCTGAGGCTAACTGGGAACCCAGAGTCAGAGAGGGTGTTATGAGACAAGCTGAGCTGAGTGAGGTTGCTGCACTGCCCAAAATTTAGGGTGGAGAACTTGCCAGAGAAGTTGTTGTGGGAGAGATCAAGAAGCTCCAGAGAATTTAGCATCAAACTCGGTGGTATGGGTCCAGAAAAGAGATTGCACGAGAGATCAAGAATTATTAAATTCTTGCAATACAGGGGAGAGAAACCAAGTGTTCCCGTAAACTTGTTATCAGAAAAGTTGAGCAGTTTCAAGTTCTGGCAGGTGGAAAGGGAGTAGTTCAATAGGGCAGAATTAGAAATCTGATTACGAGAGAGGTCAAGCTGCAGCAAAGAAGGACCAAACATAAGACTGCCCCCAGAGATAGAATTGCGAGACAGGTTAACAGAAGCCAGACGGTTACACGCGGAGAAAAATGATTGCACAGGCAGATGGTTTGAGATGGCGTTGGAGGACAAGTCGAGAGTTTCGAGGTTGCATGAGACAGCAGAAAGATCAGCAGCAGAAAACGAGTTTCCTTGTAAGTAAAGACGACGGAGAGAAGACAAGGCTGTTAGGTTTGGGAGGTGTAGAGCACCGACAAGGCCGGAATAACTGAGGTTGAGGGCAGTAACGCGGCCATCATCAGGAGAGCAGGAGACGCCACGCCATGAGCAGGGACTGGGAGAATCTTCAGTCCAGTTGGCTAAGACACCGTGGGGGTCAGAGGAAACGGAGATGCGCTTGAAAGCCATCAACTTAATCACATCATCATTGCTTTGCTTTTGGGCTGAAACCAGTTGTCTGGCTTGGAGATGGTGGAATAGAAGCAACAACCACAAACCAAAGATCCCAGTCAGGCCTTGTTCTGGTGATGATAAACATACTATCACCCTCCATACTTTCTTCATTTTTTTTCCCTACTTTTCCTTCCTCTTCTCAGATTTACATCAAGAAATGGCGTGTCGGGCTGACACAAATATTAAAAAGCGGCTTGTACAAAGTATCTGTTGAGTGCAAGATTGGACATAGTAATTATAAGGGTGGTTGCGAAGGAAATGCTTTTGATGGGCTTCAAACTACTTGTCTCTCGGCCATGGATCTCTTTTCTGTAGACTCCTCTGTTAACCTCACTTTTAGATCTCCTGACAATCCAATTTCTCCAAGCAGATAGCAGCTTGGAGAGCTGAATCTTGAGAAATAATGATACAAGTTAAAAAAATCGGGAGATAGAAACGCTAACAAATACCATTTGTACAAAGGGCATAAAAATATAGTATTATATATGGTCAATGGGTAGTGAGAGAGAGAAGTACCTGGTGTGATGTAAGGAGGATAGTGAGTGAGGTCGGGACGGTGGGTACGATGTGCAGAACTGAAAGCAGGCAAGTACAAGTTGGAGATTGGGACTCGGAGGGATATAATCCTGTATGCGGACATGCAGATAAGAGATAGGAAAGACAAGTGTGGTCTTCTTCTTGTGTGTTGGAGCCTAGAGAAAGACAGACTATGAAAGAAGCAGTTGGAGTTGCAGTGGTGTCAGCATTCAGCAGGTGATGTTGAGGGAGAAATTTGGCATAATCTACGAACAATACCAACTTAGGTAAAGTGGTATTATTCGCAAAAGTAGTAAAGCTACAAAGAATAGGAGAATAGAAAGAGAACAAGTTGAAAGAGTAGAGGGAGGGAAAAGAGTGATTTGTGGGAGCGGAGCGGTCAAACTTTTGATTCTCCCAAGCTCTACCCTTTTTTTTTCTGGGCCCCACCTCTTCTCTACTCTCTCAAATCTCAATTGCCCCGCACGTACGTCTTTCTTTGTCACTTTTTCTTTTTGGATTTATCCCACCTACTTCCATTTTAATTTCTTTTTCCTACACTAGTTTATCTTGCTTACTCCCTATACTTTTTCAAAGTTGGGATTTAGTCCTACATTTTAATTTAATTAATTTTGGTCCCTTTACTTTTTCAAATTTTTAAATTCAATTACAAATCATATACTATGCGTACAAGTGTTGATTTAGCCTATGTTATCAAATCAGATCATTCAAGTCCTTATACTTTTTAAAATTTAAAATTTTAGTCTTAATGTAAATCACAACCATTAACTAGATTTTTAGTGAATAATATATGAAAATAATAAATTGACATAGAATTATACATATGATAATGTGTTTTCTGCATCAAATTTTAAAATTAGCAAAAATTAAGTTAATAAATATTACAACTGAACAGAAACACAAAAATGCAATTTACATTTTTCTTTCTTCAATGCAGCTCTTTAACCCAGCAGGACACTAACTGACCAGCAGACCGTTTGGTTAATTAAAATTTGTTCATCTATCTTCTTTTCTTTTGAAAAACGACAATTGGGGTTTTAAATGGCAAGGACAGCAATGAATTAATTACAGCCAGCATAAAACCAAGAACCGTATTTATATCACATAAAATCATCTGTATATGCATACATACATGTATAAAGTATAATGTCTTCTCCATTTGCTGATGATTTAATTAATGGGTTCTAATTTCCTGAACAAGTGGGAGTTATGCTTGTTACTAAAGGGATGAAGTTATTGGTACCCCACCCACTCCTTCCCAAAACAATATATCTACTTGGTATTCGACCTAGTTGGTATTCCCAAGTTTCTTACAATGAGTTTACTTCCATTATTAAAAAAATAAGTAAATTAATCACTGTATTTTAGATTAAAGAGTAAACTAATTCTTTTGTTAAAGTTTTTATCTATGTACATCAGCATGAGATATACGTGACACGTCACATGTGACTGTTTAATTATTCAGTCAACCACATCAATTTTTAACCGTACAAATGGATAAAATTTTTAATAGAAATGACCAATTTACTCTTTGAGTTGTGTTTACCAAAATAAACAAGTTTTCAAACTAAAATAGGATTTTAAGCAAGCCAAAACTTTTAACTTTTGAGTTTTGGAAAAAGTGTTTTTCAATAAAATCACTTTTTCACCCGTTAAATCTTCTGCTTTACAACATCATATTTAAAATAGATATTTTAGCCTCCAAAAATACTTATGAGCAACAATGGTAACACTATTAAAATTTTCAAAAGTATTTCTCTAAAGTATTTTTTCACAGTACTTTTCAACTTTAATGATACTGACCTTTAATCTAATGTATATAGATTAATTTATCTATTTTTTTAATAAAGAAAATAAAATATTTTTTTAAAAATTTTAAATTTGTAAAGGTAAAATTGCACTTTGGCCGCCCTAAAATTATAAAAATTCGATTTAATCCTTTACAAATTATAGAGATATAAATTATAAAAAATTAAAATTTCATCCGGCAGCCCTAAAAAATTATTGTGGCTTCGCCCTTAAAGATAAATCTAATTAATTAAAAGAAAATGGTTGTTGAGGTCAATGTTTTTAGGAGCATATGAATTTATGAATCCGCCATGCACTATGTGATTCAATATTCTTACATCACTGATATTGAAAGAATTAGTATAAAAATCAAATATGGGAAACAAATTAAAAGGGAATAATATTTATATAAATAGGCAGAATCCATGGATGGATGCAATATATGTAAGGGGAAGAGGCAACAATTTTCTTGGGAAACTAGTGGCTTTATTTTACAAATAATACTATGTCTTAAGACAAACTTAATAGTATAATGTAATAAAATAATCACACTTATAAAAAGATGGAGTAAGTTGTACGAGGCAGGTCGCGGGGCCTTGGGCTGTGGGATTCCACCTCTTTCCTTTTCTTATCTGTCATTTTTAAATTATAATATATATTTTTTGTGTTTGAAGCTAAAGTTTTTTTTATTGAATTAATATAAAACTTAATCAGATGAGAAAATTTATATATCTTTTTATTTTAAATGATAAAAGATATTATCATTATGATGCTCTTTTATCTTTTGAAGATTTTATATAATTATTATATAAAATAATTAAAAGTTTGAATTGACATAAATTATTTATCACGTCATGGATTATTCTTGATAATTTTTATAAAATATTTTCAATGTTACATAATTTAATATATTATTATAATGGACACTTTATCACCTTTATATGTGCAGTTTTTACACCAACTTATGATTGTTGTATTCATTTAATATTATTAATTTAATATATTTATGTGTTTAAATTTTGTTTTATTTATAAATTTTTATATTAATATCATACATATTTTATGTGTTATTATTAATTAATTTCAAATCATATATTATATATTATTTTTAAGAGAATAAATTATATTAAGATGATCATCAACTTTTAAAAATATAAAAGTCTTATTATACAGTCATCCATATTTAATATTTTCTCTAACTTAATTTAACTTTTAACTAAATTCCTTAGTAAGTTATAGATATTAAAATCATACTTTATTTTTATGTATTTAATTTTTAGGGAAGAATTTTTTTTCTTTTTCTTTTTAATTTTCTATTTCTATTTTTTTAATCTTTAACCAAAATTCAAAATTTGATAAAACCTCTAATGGTGGTTATAATTTTGACTCAATTTATGCTTTATGATTTTTATAAGTTTTTTTTTATTTTAATCATTGATTTAAGCATTTTTCAAATTTTATTTATAGTTTAAACTTCCCAAAATTTTAATTAAAATTGAATTAAATTAGAAATAATATCATATGTGATTAACTATAGAATAATATTTAAATGTCTTTAAAAATTAATGATGTGACATCATTTTATTAATACCTACAAACTATATATTCTAAAGTCATCTTAATATAAAAATTATTCTCCATTTTTAAACACATAATTTCCACCCGTATATAATATTTGTGAGTTAGCGAGGTCTCTATTTTCAAGGGTGAGTACTCTTTTATTATTTGTTTAGTAAAGAAAAGGGATGATGATGGAGAGGAGAGGAGAGGAGAGGGAGTGTGTTTCTATATTCTATAAAGCTTATTTTGATCATAGTGATGATGATAATTACGATAATTAATGGTTTCCCTTTTTCAAATGCAGCACTACCAAATTGATGAGCATGTGATTAGAATAAAGGTTTAAGGAGCAAATTTGTTTCACTAGAAAACAGCGGAATCCTCGCAAAGAAACCAGGCCAATTTTACTGTCTGGACCCCCTCCCTCCCTTCCTTTTCTCTTTTTTTTATTCTTTTGTTGTTTTGTGATGAAAATGTTTTTGAACGAAGTGTAAGGGCAGGGCCCATGGAAACCAACACCTTTTTATTTTATTCACAGTAGGGGGAAGACTTGAATTTTAACTTGAGTGAAACAGCCTTAACATTTTTCCCAACACCAGCCGATAACCCTACTAGTACCAGCTCCGGCTGGCAGCCCTACTTAGATTTGAAATTTGAAATCTAAGGATTAAATCGTTAATTTTTGAAAAGTATAATTTTTGGTACATGAAAAGATTTACCAAAAGTCAAGATAAGTAGGTGACAAACAAAGCTGGCTGAGTCAAGATGCTCCTGTGTTACGTCTTTGTATAAATATCTATCTATAATATGAATCATGAAATTCAATGGATGATATAGATTGGTGTCTAATACTATTGATGTGTATGAATGGACCATACCGAAACTTTTGACTTTTGGACAAACAAGGTTTTGCGTTTTCTTTGCTCTCCTAAAACGTGTCATAAGCCTAGGTATATGCTAATAGTCAAGTTGTTGGAGTTGCACGTTAGCTTCAAACACGTTTATATTTTCTTTCAATCTTTCCAACCTTAATTTAAACTTTTTTATGGAGCCTAGAGTTAAATTGTATTTTATTATTTTTATTTAAATAATAAATAAATTAATCTGTTATTTTATTTTTAAAAATTAATTAATTTCTTATTTTATCGTATAAAAATTAATTTATTTATTTTTTAAATAAAAATTAGTAAAATACCATCTATGTTGATATAACCTCCGCACAAATTTGGTACCCTAACATATGTAGTCAGTGTAGCTACATACATTATTAAACAGCACACCCATGAAAAGGACAAGATTTTGCCTATACCAAGGAAACATCCCATCTATCAATCTGATTGTAATTTTAGGCTAACTTTTTCTTTATTGAATTTTTGCTTTTCTGTTTGTAATATATTTTTTCTTTTCATTTTTATTTATAGAAATAAATTTTGTAATCACTTGGGTATTATTTATCTTTTGGTGTCAAAAAGCATTTTCAAAAAATATGAAATGATTTGTATGAAAAAGTATTTTTAAGATTTTCCTTAAGTAGGAGCATACTCCAATCTATATTATTCTACATTGATAATAATATTTATGTCAATTAAATTAAGAATCAATTGACAATTATATTTTTTATAATTTTATATTTAAATGTAGAAAATATTTTTTTTACCAAAGTACGTTTTTTTTAAACCTAGGTCAACATTAGTTTTTTATGGTCTCAATAGATTTTGTATAATAATTAACATTCCTCGACATTTTTGCATATGTTAAGTTTGTGATTAGTGTAGGGTTTAAGGTGTTTTTGCTGAAACTGTAAGTCCTAACCATATGGTGTTAAGACTGCAATTGACCCGAAGTGAAACACAGTTGCTGAGTTATATGAATAAAATTATTAGAAACTATTATGAATAACATTATAGGAAATTATTGGTGGAAACCTTAAAGAGAACCCTAGGTATATGAAAGAGTGAAAGGACTTTACTGTAATTAGCAATATGTACTCGGATGGATAACCCTTTTTCTTGTGCATGGTATTAAATAAACCTCTAATCTCTCTAACTCCGTCATTTATTTATACAAAATCTATTCAAAAGCTTGACATCAAGTGATATTATATATAAGGATAGTAAAAACTGACAGCATAGAAAGCGTCAAGCATTGCGATTATGTGCATCATATATTGTTATGCATTTAGAGGATGGAATGTCATAAACCAGATACTCAATTACATCGTATAATTCAACACGGCTAATGTTGATAATGGCATGCATGTACCAATAATTTACTAACTAGTGACATTCGAATGCTAAATAACAATTGATTCCAAGCAGACAATATTCCCACCAAAAGCAATCCTATGATTGCTCGGAGCCATCTGGATAAGCCATTAAGTATCATAATTCGTAGAAGAATGAAACTATTGTAAAAATGCTCCTACATTAGATCAAACCCGCAAAAATGGTTTTGGCGGACGAAAAGTATTTTCCATTTTTCCCATCCCTTGATGAGAATGAATTGATGTTTTCGATGGAGGAAACATTGTAAAGAAAAAAATATTTTCAGTTGTGTGCCATTTCAAAACAATGAAAATCAAAAACCTTTATAATAACAGTCTTATATGATAATTAATTACATGATTTATCAACGACTGACCCGTGACATATATTTATAGACAACAAAAAGAGGCAACTATATAACATTAAACTCAACAACTACCAATGTCGAGGTCCAATAGGATAGCTTGAGTGTTAGGGTTCTTGGGAATATCCGAGAGGTTAGGTTAACAATAATATAAAGAAAAAACATTGATTTCAACACTTGTTGTTGAGGTCTATGGTAATTTTAGGGTTAGGGTTTAGGAAGATCAAGTTTCTAGGGATCTCTAAGAAGGGTACTGAATTCGACACTCTTGATATGTTACGGTGCATCAACTCTGTTAGCAATTAGGTATATGTTAGGAAAGTTTTTGTAGGTGTTGGATATGTTGTATGCATGGTTATAAGTGAAACACTAATTTCAGATGAAATGATAAATTTAGATTTTCAGTATTATTATGGGTCATTAACTTATTTGAATTTTTATTTTAATTTCAAGACTAAGATTAATCTTGTTATTAACCTTTTATTTCAACTATTAATGTTTTGGATTAATTATAGAGATGTCCCTAAGCTTTTGTTAAACGGTAAAAAAAATCTCATATGTCATCATTCAATTGGCTAATGACTACGTCAGCAATCCATCAGTGGATTAACGGAATTTTTAACGACAGTGATTAGTTCAAACAATTATCTTAATTAGAGTAACTAAATTGAGAAAAAAAATTAGAGTGACCAAAATTGAACAAACCTTATTTTAGAGTGACCTTAGATCTAGTTTACCCTTTTTCTTTTTTACTATTATTGAGATTAATTAGATCAGAAATTATTTTAGGATTGACATGGAATAAAGTGAAATAGTGAAATTAGAAGTTTTAATAGTAATTTAAACAATGGAAGATTTGGAAAGTTCTAAGTTAATTTTAAGTCAAAATCACGTACGCTCTTCTTTGATGTTTGTTTCATGTAAAATAGGATGATCAACGTTAAAGGTTTTCCAGTCATCGTAAAATTACCCCCTTAATCCTGTAAAATGTTTTACTAAATTTTTCCGTAAAATATTTTTCAAACTAATAAAACTATATTCACTTAACACTCCCATACTCAACCCGAACATCGGATCAAAGGACCGAGATGTTACATTATCTACTACATTCTTCACTTATAAAATATTTTCTTATAAACTTTCATAATTTTTTAATTTAGCCATTTTTGTCATAAAAGTTTAATATTCACTAATTAATCATATTAAATCAATTTTCTTTCTTGTTACACTTTAAGCATATAATCTATCTCAATATCTTATTTTACATATCAAATTTCTATATATTCACTTCTATTATTTCATCCACAGATTTTCTCAAGTTTAACAATTTAGTCCTTGTCATCATAAAAATTCCATATTTTCCCACAATTTCACTTTTACAATACTTTATGCATATTTCATCATCTCATAACACATTCATTACAATTTTATCATAATTTATTTATCCAAATATTAAATTTAAACTTTTGTACATTTTTCAATTTAGTCTATTTCCATGTAATTTATTTTTCACCATATAAGCACCTTAATCAAATAATTCATTATAATATCTTATTTCACATAACAAATTTTCATGCATATCACTTCTTTTGTTTCAATTATAAATTTCACAAAATTTACAATTTAATCCTTAACATCATGAAGATTCATTATTTACCATAATTTTACCTTAATATCACTTTGTAATCAATTCACTACTTATCATAAATCTCAAATGTATATTTGATTCATTGAAAACAACTTTTATGAAATATTTTCAAGAGATCTGTCAAACAACAAAAAATATTTTATACAGATTCATCCAATATATTTTTTTATTCTTGTACCTTGATAGCCAATGGAGCCTTGATCCATTTTCAGCTTTTGGTCCGCTTGGGATTGAGTCTTGACATATTAGATAATTGGTATTTGGGACTTTTGATTTTGGAGGTTGATGGTTTATGTTCAGCTTTGCTTAGGCTGCATATTCTTTTTTATTCTACTTTGTTAGAGTTTTTATGGCTCGAATTTCATCATTTGTCGAAGAAATAAATACAGTGATAAAACTAGATTAGAGTTACAACCAAGGGTGCGGTGGCGGGCCCCCGTAATACGGACCATATCGCACAAGTTGAGTTCGTATAGAACGATACTTCTAATATTTCACTTTAATTAGAATAGAGATTTTCAGTCCTTAAATAGATATAGTCGAAACTCCTCTTATATATTCGTTTTTCCCCGAGAGGGTTTCCACGTACAATCTTTATGTTCTTATCTTCTTTTCTTATTACTTTGCCATCGTTCTATTGCTATTATCGACATTTATTATAACATACATTAAAATTAAAGAATAATCCTATAATATGATATAAAAATAATTTTTCAAAATTCCTCGTAATATTAAATTTTTATAATACATAGTTTTAATATAAAATAAAATTTAATCTTCATTATATCATTTCTATTTAATTCTAATATAGTATATTTTAAATTTTATATCATTAAAAATATTTGTATTCTTTTACAAATACAACAATAGTCATATTACATTTTTTTTATATCATTAATTTTTTTAATTATTTTTAATTCATGAAATTTCAATAACTTAATTTTTTAAAACAATGGTTTATCCAAGCATTATAAAAACAATTGCTGATATTTAAAAAATTCAATAATCTTAAATATTACGTCTAAGCACATGTTTATTATTTAATAGGGGTTAGAAGTACTTAATTTTAGGGGATAGATGGAGGCTCCAAATTGCAATAATAGTGATGAAGTGGTGCACTTGTATGCATTTTCTTTTCTTCCGGTTAGTATCATATTTATTATTTTATATAATATAGATGGTGTCACGTGAAGGTGTAAATGAATGCATCATTTAATCAACAATTCATAAGAGTTTTAAAAATAACAAAATTTTGCTTGCTTGTTGAGAGGACTCGACTCTGTTATGAGAAATTTTCGAAATATCGTTTGTCAGACAATCGATACTGCCCTCAACAATAGAAGTTATTGTTCCTGTGATCTTGTTGAAACCCCGACCATGGGAACAAGACTTTCTGTTGTTGAGGGCAACGCCGACTACTTGGTGGACAACATTTTGAAGACTTCTTTCGAAAAAGTCGGGCCCTCTCAAAACTAGTTTATTAAACAAACTAAATATGAAAATAACAAGATTTCATGGCTACCCGTTTACTTCTTTGGAGAGCACCAACAACGAGAGGATTAGTCATTGTTGTAGGCGGTGGATGCTTGATTGCCGCTTGACGTGCAAGCGTTTGGCTAAAAAATACTGCAACTAAATATATGAATTAGGGTGTCCACAAATATATGGTTTAGGTTGTAATATAGTTTTACAACAGAATATAGGAGTACTCCGAGGATCGTATCCAATGGAGGCTTGATTAAATAGCAATTAACTTCTACACCAATAAATCTAAACAGTACTTACTTGAAATCATTGTACGACAAATCATAAATAAATATATTCTGAAGTAAAACATGTAAAATAAGAAAATAACAGAACAATCGTAAATTACTCGAATAAGCAAACAAAGACTAACTCGTTTAAGTGTTCATAGCTAACTATCAATTTATGGTTTTAATTAATTAGCTAGTAAATAACCTAGTTATTACCTTCTGGCCTCTAACTAAATTAACTAGTCGATAGAAACTACTTATCTCTTGACCTCACAGTTCAAACCGGGACAAGTTGAGAGATGTGTAGTAGACTTCTCATCTACCTAAATGACTTCCCAGGGTTGTCAATCCTAAGCAAGGTTTAATCTCACTCAACCTGATCCAACTAATTCTAAAATAAACCTATAACGTTCGTTAATTAATCTCACTTCCACTTGTTAATCTTCCTAGTATTTTAGTTACACACGGATCTAAATATAAACATCTGTAATTTAATTCCAAATATTAACAACAATATTTAAAAGAGTAAAAGAGAGGAGAAGATTTGGATCCCGAGATATCAATTGCACGCAAGTGGATTAATTGGGTTCCATAGACTGAGTATTGCTACAACACCTCTTATCATACTACCCTAGGTGCCACCCCTTTCCAATTAGTATACGGTAAGGATCCGCCTTGGCTTCTCTCCTATTTTGCTGGTTCTACCAGGATTGAAGCTGTGGATAAGACTACAAGATAGGGATGCACTTCTACAAAATGCTCTAGATAGGTTCTTGCAAGCTCAGCAACGAATGAAGAACACTTACGATTTGGGGCATAGAGAGTTGAATTTTGGAGTCGAGGATTGGGCTTGGTTATGGCTTCAACCGCATTGACAGTTGATGATAACTAAATAGAAACATCACAAGCTGCTCCTGAAGTATTTTGGTCCTTTAATGTCTTAAACAAGGTAGGAACAGTGGCTTATTAGCTTGAGTTACCTATAAGTAGCAGGATATATGATGTGTTTCATGTTTCTTTGTTCAAAGATTACAAGTGACCTCAACCAAATGCGGTAAGAGACTTGCCCTCAGTGTGTAATGGCAAGGCCTTACCCACTCCACAAGTTATTATTTATAGCAGGCTTTAATCGAGGTCGACGAGAACTATTAGTGCAATGGGCAAGTTGTCCTCAAGAAGATGCCACCTTGGAACCGTTTGATTTTATTCAAAAAGCTTATCCTAAATTTAAGCTTGATGACAAGCACAGCTCTGAGAAGGGGAGTACTGATGTGTATACCTTTATTGGAAAACAATATCAAAGAAGGAAGGAATAGAAATGGAGACGGCAACAAATTAAAGTTTTATTTAATTCCTCTATTATATTAGATTTTTCTTTTTGTTTCCTTTATAAACTTTAGTCTTGGTAGTCAAGATCTTCTAAGTTATGGATCTTTATTTTACGTCAATCAGCACTGTTTTCTTTGTCATTAACCGTATATAAAAGGCTACCAATATTTAATAAAGAAGGAACAAACAATTATTTTATTATAATGTTATTCTTGAAGGGAGTTCAATCAAGGACAAATCTGCTTCTTTGATTAACCATAAGTCAGAGCAAGAATTCTCTCACGTCTAGACCTGTGACTAGATCCTACGCCAAGACTCATAACATACTTCCAGATTGGTAGGATCGGCCTCCTGAGCATGCATCATTGCTGCAATAGCCTGTACAGAGATATCTAATCAGTGCATTACATTTTTTCTACAAAGTCAAATATTTGGACCCCAATACAGACCACATAAAACTGCAGATGCATAATCAAGAATATCAGAAGTATAAAAAGGTCTTGCATAATCCATGTAAGTCTCTAGATAATGACAAGCAGACACATTAATCATCCAAAACAATTTGCAATAAATGTGAAACATTACACGTCATAGGCTTGATATAAACATAGTTTAAGAGGGAGCCTCATCCATTCAAATTAATCTTAACTAAGCCAAAAAGATTTTGACATGGTTCATGAACAAATAGAAGCGATGATAAGTAAAAAGTAATGCACTACTAGTTCATGTGACAACAAATGATAATAGGTTAGAACATTAGCAGCCAGGCAAAGGCTGCGGCCTTATCCGCAGGCCACTAAGATAAACATGATACCAATCATATTGCAAACTTCAACTTTTAAACCAAAAATAGCTCCTCCTATCCCTTTCCAGTAAAAGTTTTCATATATAAGAAATGAACATTGCATGGTACACCAAAGTGGCTATACCAAGCCAGCAAATAAAACACAATGTAGCGGTACAAGAAAATAGATTCTTCATGTTGAAAGGTTTTCTTGCTTGCTAAATCAATAGGTTGTTCTGTTTCCTAAAATATGATGGCATTGACAGGGCATTAGACAAGATTCAAAATGATTTAGATTCAGGTGGAATAGAAAGGTAAATGGTCAACCTAGCCAGGCAAAGAATCGTAATCAAAGATGCTGAACAGATGGCTGAACTAGACAAGCAGTCACATCTCTTAATAGAAATTCTTGTAGTATTAAAGAACACAAAAACAATGTCTTTTGGTGTAAGAATACACATGAACTATCCAACTCTGACAAACTAGAGCAAAGTGGATTACCTGGTGGTCATCATCATTTTCAGCATGGGTTATTCCTAGCAATCTCCAACCTTCAGCATTCTCAGGATTTTTCATAACTTCAGCCTCTAGGGCAAGCACTGCTTCACTCAAAAGCCCTTTCCTGAATGGCTCTTGACCTTCTTTTAAAGGATTTTGATGACCAACATATGGATTCATATCAGAAAATACATAGACACCCCTTGAAGCGTCCAACCGCTGCTTAGCAGCTAGTTGCTCATTAAGGAACCTACAAGTTTTCACAACCAAAACATTCTTGTAGAATTAAGAGAGGTTATAAAGTGAACTTCAAGGCTACCAGACTTACTCATCAGAGAGATTATAAAGTGAACTTCTTCAAGGCTACCAGACTTACTCATCATATGAATTTGCCCAGTTATCAGAAGAACTATCTCCCAAAGCCCCCTCACCAACTTGACAACCAAATTCTTCTGCCCAGTCATCAACATGCAACTTTGAGAATTCATTGACCCATTAATCATCAACCGACTCTTGTTGCAATCTTTCAGCACCAAATTCATTGGCCCAATGGTCAGGTCCACGGAAAACCTATTAACCATCAAGTCAATATCATCTAATGAAATGAAGAAAATTAGAATATTTCAAATAAGAATAAGAGCTTCGCATTGTTTAAGAGTCTCAAAATAATACATAACATGCAGAATCATTAGTTGCAGTTTGTATCCAGAATAAACAAATCAAAAGACCCTAGTTGTTCTCATACAGTAGCAAACTCCTCAGCCCATTGGGCAGGTTGAAGAAAATAAAAGAACCACCAACTTATCTAGCATCCTAAAAACAGTTGGCGGATGTTTTACTAAAGGGCTCAACTGTAAGACTTATCACAATCTTCTTTGCAAGTTGGGCATGC
The DNA here is from genome assembly GCA_025503065.1 of Gossypium bickii. NCBI lineage: Eukaryota > Viridiplantae > Streptophyta > Magnoliopsida > Malvales > Malvaceae > Gossypium > Gossypium bickii. The sequence goes on along the minus strand of CP106721.1, from coordinate 198,344 downwards.
AAGACATCTATGCACCAACTTGAGGGGGAGTGTTGAGAATCTTTTGATTATTTGATAGCATTAATTAGTATCTTTAGAGATTACAACTGATTTTTAGAGATTTTAATTAAGAGATATTCTTTCCTTAAGTTGATTCAATCTTCATGTATATACAGTTGTACATATTTCTAAGAAATACATACTTTTGAGTTTTTCCTCAATACATCAAAGTATTCATCTCTAATTTCATCACAGCACATAAGTGCATATATTAACTCATGCATACTAACGATTATATCATTAAGAGCTACCTTGACACATTGCAAGTATTTAGCCAAACAGTTTTAAGTAACCTGAAACTTAGGATCACTGTTTTGAGAGAGAGTATGTGCAAGCATCCTAGTCTGCTGAATTGCAGCCAAACTTTCTATATTTCCCCGTCTCATTTGATCTACAGATGTTAACTGAGCTTGTTCCTGTATGTTGTAAATACTTCTTATTTATGGCAAAGAATACATTGCACATATGGAAAACATAAATCAAACAAATCTAAATTCAGATACAATATTTTCATGTTTTTCAGCCCCCCCCCCCCCCCAAAGAAAAAAAAAAGGTCAAGTAGCAAGAAAGAGGGACAACTTTTACCTCTTATAAAAGGTTAAAACGTTGAAATAGACCTGATAATGACCTAAATGGATTCCTTTAATGCAACCCCGGGCTTAGCAATTGAACCTTGATTAGCTAGTCAAACCTTGGAAGGAATAAGAACAAAAATGAAAGTCAATGCCTAATATGCTTTTAGCAAGATCTTCCAACTTACCAATTACTAACTCCTCAAATTCTATTTCAAGTACTAAATCCATCAGCTAGTAATAATTTCAGCATCTTTGCATTCATACTACTCCAACAATATCCTCATGGTTTTGGCTACAAAGCAAGGAAGCAAAACAGCCTTTATAGCAAAACGTAAAATTTTAACAAAATCCACCAGCTTTTATCTCCAAACATCAACTCTGAATGGCAAAAAGATGCTAAACTCAGGTTGTCTGCACCAAAACATCTGAATTCTGTATCAGGAGTTAGGCAATATAGAAGCACATACCCAGCAGCCTTAATATGCACAATATATCGCTTTAAGCTCAAAGTTTTAGGATGAGCTGCATAAGAAAGAACTTAGAATAATCCATTGTCAATTACACAATTGCCACATCTCATCTCAATCATCTACAGGAATGGCAATATCAGGCACATATCCAGCACCCTTAATATGCATAATCAAATTGTCCAAAACTAAATATATTAAACCAGAATCATGATGAGTTCTATCCCTTGCAATAAAGACATTAGTTTCATTATTAACTTCAATCCAACTACAGCCAGGTTCTTTAAGTACACCTTCTAAGTCCATTTTCTCCCTCACCCTCTTAACATCTGCCCACATACCTTTTGATGCAAAAATATTTGAAAGTAGAGTATATGAACCACTATCCATTGGGTCAATTGAAATTGCCCTTTCTGCTGCATATCTCCCTAATTCGACATTACCAACAACCCTACATGAACTAAGTAAGGTCCTCCATAACACTGCAGCTGTTTTTATTGGCACTGACTCAATTAAGGCCTTTGCTTCATATAATTTACCAGCATGGCCCAACAGAGAGACTGCACAAGCATAATGTTCTATCCCAGGTTCGACTCCAAATGTAGGCATTGACTCAAAGTGCTGAAGTCCAAGCTCAACAAACCCTGCATGTACACATGCTGAAAGAAGACCAACAAATGTCACATAATTTGGTTTCATTCCTTCTTTCAGCATTCTTTTAAATATCTGAAGGGCACCTTCAGCTTCTCCATGATGAGCATATGTTGAGATCACGGAATTCCAACACACGATATCCCTCCAAGTAGTGGTATTAAATGTTTTGCAAGCATCTTCAAAGCTTCCACATTTGGCATACATATCAATGATAGCATTCGTAACAAAGGGATCAGAATCCAGACCATGTTTTATCAGCTGAGTGTGGAACTGTTGACCATGTTGGAGACTTGCTAGGTTACTCGAAGCAGTCATTAAGGCAGCAAAAGTGAATTCGTTAGGTTTTTGTCTTGATAGTTGTAATTTTGAGAAGAGTTTCAGTGCCTCCTCATTTTCCAACTGTTGCGTATAGCCAAAAAACAACGCATTCCAAACAACAATATCTTTCTCCTTCATCTCCTCAAATAAAAGTCTTGCTTCTTTAACATGTGAACACTTTGAATAAACATCTATCAAAGAACTTCCAACAAACAAGTCCAGAGATACCCCAAACTTGATGATAAGTGTATGGATCTGCCGGCTCAGTTCTATGGTACATAGTGCAGCTGACACCCCAAGAAGGCTAACAAAAGTTAAAAGGCTTGGTTGGAGTGACTGTCGCCTCATGTTGTGGAAAAGCTCCAATGCTTCAGAGAGCATCTCTACACTTGAGTATCCTTCAATCATAGCATTATATGAGACTACATTCTGATCACCGATAATGTCAAAAGCTCTTCTTGCATCAATCAGGGAACTGCATTTTGCATACATATCAATCAAACCATTTGCCACAAAATCATCAGACTCAAGATTGTCTTTGATAGTATAAGCATGCACTTGTCTCCCCTGATCCAGAGCCTTGAGTGAACCACATGATGTGAGAACACTAGTGCAAGCAAAGGCATCAGCTTTCCAACCCAATCTGGTCAGCTCAGAAAACAGATTCATAGCTTCCCTGTTAAATGAGTTTTGCATGTAGCCAGCAATCATTGTAGTCCAAGAAATAACATTTCTAGCCGTCATCTCATCAAAAAGCCTGCGTGCAGCTTTGACCTTACCACATTTACAATAAAAATCTATTAGCACATTAATGACAGAAACGTCCATTTCATCTCCCCTCCTTAAAACATGGCAGTGAACCTGCTTTCCTCCTTGAATAAAATCAAGCACTGAACATGCACTCAAAACACTAGACAGTACATATCGATCTGGCATCACATCAGTTGCTTTCCTTTGTCTAAACAATTGTAGTGCCACCTCAGCCTTCCCGCTTTTCACATACCCTGTTATCATTGTCGTCCAAGTCACCGCATTTTTCCCTTTTAATCCATCAAAAACTAACCTTGCTTCATCTATGCACCCACTTTTCATGTAAAAATCAACCAAACAAGTCCCCACATAAACATCTTGATCAAAACCACATTTGAAAACGAAATCATGAATCTGAACTCCCAGTTCACCTCCATCCCCCATCTGCATACAAGCTCGAATAACACTGGCCAAAATATACTCATTTGGACCTTTACAACAATTTCTTCGAAACTCCAAAAACAAAGCCAACGCCTTCTCAATATACCCATGTCGGGTATACATAGAAACCATTGTGGACCAAGAAACCAAGTTTTTTTTAGGCATTTCATCGAACAGTTTACTCGCGTCACCTAACTTATCATACCTAGAGTAAAGATTCAAGAGAATGTTTATCAGAAAAGTGTCAGACTGAAAACCGGACACAATAATTTGTGCCTGGATTCTTTTGTAGTGTGCAATGGGATTGGGGTAGGAAGGTAGTTTCCGAAGGAGGTTAGCGAATAGGCACCTTTTGAGTTGGGGATCTGGAGGGAAAAAATATGGATCATTTGAAGGGAGAAGATCTAAGGCTAATGTGGATAAATTAAAGGCTTGTTTATTAATCGATTTCTGAATGATTTTGAGATGTATTTTTAACAGGTAGCAGTAACTGTTTCTCATTTTTTTGAGAGGGAGAACAGAGTGACATTCCAACCAGCAGGTAAAAGGTCTAATTCAGCAGGGCTAGAGGCACGAAAACAAGAAGATCCGTTAATCGAGACAAATCGAATTAAAAAGAAATTTAAATTAATCAAATTGATGAATTTTATTTTAATAATAAAGTTTAATTTAAAATTTTTTTGAATTAAATTGAATCGATTGAATTAAGTTAAAAATTCGAATTAAGTTAAGTCGAGTTAACGAGTCATATTATTTATATTTAATTTTGTATTTATAAAATTATTTAATTTAATCAATAAACATTTATCAAAACAACTTAATTTTATTAACTTTAAAAAAATAAATATTTATTAAAACGATATAATTTTATTTTTTATTTAAATTTCGAATAATTCGAATTGTGTAAATGTGAAATTTATATTTATCAATGTAAGAAATAATATATTTTTTCTATGTACAATAAGAGTTTAAATATAAAGTAAATTTTTATCTAATAAATATAAAGTAATTTCATATAAAATTTAATTTATTTAATAGTTCTTATTACAAATAGGATAAAATTTATTATCAAGTAAATTTATTTAAGCAAATATCCTACTAAAATTAAAATTCTTATTTATAAATCTTATACATAATAAAATATTAAATATTATAAAAAAATTAAAAAAATTAAAATGGCAAATGCGATATGTCATGAACAATAAAAAATATATTTGTCCAAAGCTTATATAATATAATACTATAAAATAAATATAATATATTATACATGATACATCGTCAAAAATAACAAAAAGAAGCAATATTTTGAAAAAACAAATCGAAGAAAACAACAATAAATGAATAAAAACCCTCATAATTTATTTTATTATTTTCTGAATGGATAATAAGGATTTGATTTTTTTTTTTTGGCAATCGTGAGAGACCCTATCCCATTTCATCACCCGCATCACACGCAGCTGGTTTTTTTTTTTTTTTGTAAGAATCACCGGACGAATTATTTATACTATTATTTAAGCGTCTTTGAATTGATATTAAGTAAATTGGATATTAATTAAATTAAGAAAATTTTAAAAATATTATTTTATTTTAAAATAAGTTTTTTATCTGAGAATATTTTAATAATTTTATTTTTAAAAAAACATATGGAACAATTGTATTTTAATTTTTATTATGAATATTTTATTATTAAAAGTTTGTAGTTATTATTATTATTTCCATCAATTATTCAACATAAGAAGAAACAAGAGAAGAGGGGAGAGGATAAAACAGAAGAAGGTGAGGCAGGCAAGATAAGGCAAGACAAAAGGGAAGGCGGTTTCAGCAGTTGACAAACCAAACAGAACTTACGGCAAGGTCTGCCCTGCGCCCAGGTCAGGCATTTTCTTTCATCCTAACCCTTTCTATTCCTTCCTTGTTTTTAGAAATTTAATTTACTTTAATTTCATTACTTCTTTCTCACATCTCAATCAATCAATCAATCAGAGAAGAGGAAATAAAGATGTCGATGCGTGAACTGGTTACGGGAGGAGCTGCTTGTGCCGTTCCTGGTTCTTCTTCCTCTTCCTCCAATCCTCTAGGTGCTTTCGCCAACGCTCTTATCGGTTCTTCTTCCAAGACCCAGGTCCCCTTTTCTTTTTATCTTTATTATGATTATAAGATCCCTTCTTTAACACCTGCTAATTTCGATGTTTTGTCTTGTGAGCAGGGGGTGTTGAAGGAGATTCCAAACGCAGCAGCTGGTTCTCCCCACGCCCAATTCTACCCCCAGGCCGATGATCCCGTTGCTGCTCTTCCTGGCTCTGAGCTCGACCGCCCCTTTCTCCAATCTAATCCCCAGGTTCCTTTTAAATCTTTTTAGTATGTTTCAATAAAAATAGTAATTTCCGCTTACTATTAACAAAAAAAATAACACCCTTCAGGGCTCCGAGTTCATCAGAGGCTTCCGCACTGCCGATGCCAATGGACTTGCAGATGCATGGGAAGAGATACAGCGTCAACCTCACTTTGACCGCGTTTACGAGGGTGCCACGCCAGCACCACCAATTCAACCCTCTCTTGATGGTATTCGGCCTTTTGATCCTCGCTACTGGGTTTTACTTTCTTTTCCTTTTGTTTAGAGGGTATAAAAGAACAAAAAATTGATTCTAGTATTCTCTGTAAACTGTGCAACATATGCTTAAAAAAGAACTTCTATTAAGGATATCAACTTCTCTACTCTTAAATGTCAAGAAAATTCATCTTTCTACGTACTATTCCTTACCAGTACCCTTCTCACTCTTTGACTCTACTTCAGGACCACCTCAAAGGGTGCTGTCAAGCTTTTTGCACTCCTTTGTTGACAGTAGCCGAAGTGGAATTCCTTTACACCCCACCCCACTTCCTCTGTTAGGATTGTCTCAAGGTGATAAACAGTGCATACGTGATCGTAGCAGCATAATGGCCCGACACATTTTTGCTGATAAGAGTGAAGAATTTATCAATGCTCAGGTTGGGTGTTCTTTATTTGGTTGGTGCTACACGGTGTTAATCGGTGCAAAATTACACTCCTGATTTGACACCCCATTTCATGTTTTGCTCATAACATGTTTCCAGGTAAATGCACTCTTGAGTTCCTTGGAAATAGAAAATGATATCCATGCCAGGGGACCCATGCCTGGGAGATTTAGAGAACTGGAGGACTACTGGAATGAATCCCAAGGTGTCCTGAAGCCTGGTGCTCATGCTGCTGATGGATGGGTTACTGAATTCAGCCAAAATAGACCACACCATGGTGATCCGGAAGCTTGGGCTCACTCATTTGAACAAAAGCATGGTGCTGGTGGTTGGGCCTCTGAATTTGAGCAGGTAGGAAAGCAGTAATCCTTTACATTAAATGAAAACTGGTTATCAAATTTTTGGAGTGAGTGAATGATACTGTAGCTTGCTTGACTGCATGGATCCGTTTTGTAGCAACATAAAACTTGGTGCTTCTAGGTGAAGTTGATAGGTAGGTTCTTTAATTTAACAGATTGAAACTTGTGTTCTCCTCCTAAAGTGGTATATTGTCAGTTTTCTATTGCTATCAAACACTTGATGGTCTTCATCCACATAGCCATCCTATTTTCTATCTTCTGGACTATATTTCTGTCTTCTTGTACTATTGCAGATGGATATACGTTCCAATTTGGCTTTATCTTTCCTTTTCTTTCTGCTACTATCTCGTGGTTTGAGTAGTCTTTACGTGCATGTCATTTTTTAGCCTGCTTTTCTTGTATAACACAATTAATGAGCTACAACATACAGGAACAAGCTCAGTTAACATCTGTAGATCAAATGAGAGGGGGAAATATAGAGAGTTTGGCTGCAATTCAGCAGACTAGGATGCTTGCACATACACTCTCTCAAAACAGTGATCCTAAATTTCAGGTTATTTAAAACTGTTTGGCTAAATACTTGCAATGTGTTAAGATAGCAGTTAATGATATAATCGTTACTATGCATGAGTTAATATATGCACTTATGTGCTGTATGTTTTGGGGCATGCAGAATTCAAAATTTCTTCAATTTGTATCAAAGATGAGTCGTGGTGAACTTATCATTGACGATAATCAGGTCAAACCAGCATCAGAGAACTGGGCAACAGAATATCAGCAACAGTACAATGGAGGTGCTTCTTGGGCTGATGAATTTGTTCATGATGAGGCAAGTAGATATCTTGTGGAAGCTAAAGAAGCTTATAGATTAATATGTCCTGACAATCAGTCATTAATTCCTTTTAGCAGTTTCCTCCTTTTTTTTCTTCTGGCTTGCCTACGTAGACTATAATGGAACTAACATCACTGACCTTAGGTAGTAATCTCATTCACCAACCCTAGGTGGTTGAAACAAGGTTTGATGATTTGAGAATGTCCCAAATGGTAATCATGGTTTGGTTAGTGCTATTATCTATGTATCTACTATAATTTAACAAATAAAGTGTGGATGACTGATGATTCTGTATTATTACATCTTCTGTTGAACTTTTAAATCAACTAAACCTGTAAATATTATTTGAGATTATCTTTATTTGTTATTTATAAAATATGCTACTCACCGTTTTGGTGGTTCTTAGGATTTCTATGGGCCCAATCAATGGGTCATGGAGTTTGCTACTAAATTGAGCAGTGAGAGCTTATTGATTATAATAAGTTAGAAGATAAACTGTCACTGATGATTCTTCTGATTTTATACCTCTTTTTGGTGTTAAACCAGCTAAAAACATTGTAATTTGTATAAGTGTTCTTATTATACAGAATCTGCTACTCTGGTTGGTGGTTCTTTGATTTTCTTCAACCTGATCAATGGGCTGAGGAGTTTGCTACTGTATGAGAACAACTAGGGTCTTTTGATTTGTTTATTCAGGATACAAACTGCAACTAATGATTCTGGGTGGTGTTAAACCAGCTAAAAACATTGTAATTTGTATAAATGTTCTTATTATACAGAATCTGCTACTCTGGTTGGTGGTTCTTTGATTTTCTTCAACCTGATCAATGGGATGAGGAGTTTGCTACTGTATGAGAACAACTAGGGCCTTTTGATTTGTTTATTCAGGATACAAACTGCAACTAATGATTCTGCGTGTTATGTATTATTTTGAGACTCTTAAACCGTGTGAAGCTCTTATTCTTATTTGAAATATTCTAATTTTCTTCATTTCATTAAATGCTCTTGACTTGATGGTTAATAGGTTTTCCGTGGACCTGACCATTGGGCCAATGAATTTGGTGCTGAAAGATTGCAACAAGAGTCTGTTGATGATCAATGGGTCAATGAATTCTCAAAGTTGCATGTTGATGACTGGGCAGAAGAATTTGGTCGTCAAGTTGGTGAGGGGGCTTTGGGAGATAGTTCGTCTGATAACTGGGCAAATTCATATGATGAGTAAGTCTGGTAGCCTTGAAGAAGTTTACTTTATAACCTCTCTTAATTCTACATGAATGTTTTGGCTGTGAAAACTTGTAGGTTCCTTAATGAGCAATTAGCTGCTAAGCAGCGGTCAGACGCTTCAAGGGGTGTTTATGTATTTTCTGATATGAATCCATATGTTGGTCATCAAAATCCTTTAAAAGAAGGTCAAGAGCTATTCAGGAAAGGGCTTTTAAGTGAAGCAGTGCTTGCCCTAGAGGCTGAAGTTATGAAAAATCCTGAGAATGCTGAAGGTTGGAGATTGCTAGGAATAACCCATGCTGAAAATGATGATGACCAACAGGTAATCCACTTTGCTCTAGTTTGTCAGAGTTGGATAGTTCATGTGTATTCTTACACCAAAATACATTGTTTTTATGTTCTTTAATACTACAAGAATTTCTATTAAGAGATGTGACTACTTGTCTAGTTCAGCCATCTGTTCAGCATCTTTGGTTATGATTCTTTGCCTGGCAAGGTTGACCATTTACCTTTCTATTCCACCTGAATCTAAATAATTTTGAATCATGTCTAATGCCCTGTGAATACTATCATATTTTAGGAAAGAGAACAACCTATTGATTTAGCAAGCAAGAAAACCTTTTACCGCTACATTTTGTGTTTTATTTGCTGGCTTGATATAGCCACTTTAGTGTACCATGCAATGTTCATTTCTTATATATGAAACCTTTTACTGGAAAGGGATAGAAGGATCTATTTTCTTGTACCGCTACATTTTGTGTTTTATTTGCTGGCTTGATATAGCCACTTTAGTGTACAATGTTCATTTCTTATATATGAAACCTTTTACTGGAAAGGGATAGAAGGAGCTATTTTTCGTTTAAACATTGAAGTTTGCAATATGATTGATATCATGTTTATCTTAGTGGCCTGAGGCTTCAGTCAGAGTACCAGATCTAAGGCCGCAGTCTTTGCCCGGCTGCTAATGTTCTGGATCTAACCTATTATCATTTGTTGTCACATGAACTAGTAGTGCATTACATTTCAATTATTATCCGCTTCTATTTATTCTTGAACCATGTCAAAACCTTTTTGGCTTAATTAAAATTAATTTGAATGGATAAGGTTCCATCTTAAACTATGTCTATATGAAGCTTATGAAGTGTAATTTTTCATATTTATTGCAAATTGTTTTGGATCATTAATGTGTCTGCTTGCCATTATCTTGAGACTCACATGGATTATGCAAGACCTTTTTATACTTCTGTTATTCTTGATTGATGCATCTGCAGTTTTATGTGGTCTTTATGGGGGTCCAAATGTTTGACTTTGTAGAAAAAATGTAATTCACTGATTAGATATCTCTGTACAGGCTATTGCAGCAATGATGCGTGCTCAGGAGGCCGATCCTACCAATCTGGAAGTACTTCTTGCTCTTGGTGTGAGTCATACAAATGGTTAGTGAATGCTTATCCCTTTAATCAAGATGAGATTAAAATTTTGGAGTGTCAAACAAATAATTCTGTTTGAAAAGTTCAGAATTGGAACAGACTGCTGCTTTAAAGTATCTGTATGGATGGTTACGTCATCACCCAAAGTATGGTACTCTTGCGCCACCGGAGCTTGCTAATTCTTTGTATTATGCTGATGTAAGTACACTAGGGTATAATTCTTTCTTTTTTTGGTTGGTTTTTGTCTTTTGGAACAATGCCTTGATATTGCGATCTTGGTTTGAGCGTAAGACGCTTCCTCTAATGTTACTATGGGATAGTTTGCTTATGTTGTGAATTCTGTGATTACAAGAGTGTCCTTTTGCATATGATTTCCGTGACTGCAGTGATTATATTTTGGACTTAAGAGTTTTACATACGGTGACAGGAAATAATTTTCCTTAAGATTACTAGAAGCTTATCCCTAACATTACATTTTGGAAATGTTATTGTTATATTCTGGTGTTAATCGAAGTGTTTTCTGCCATACAGGTTGCTAGATTATTCAATGAAGCTGCTCAGATGTCTCCTGAGGATGCTGATGTACACATTGTCCTTGGTGTTCTGTATAATTTGTCGAGAGAATATGATAAGGCCATTGCATCTTTCAAAACTGCTTTGAAACTTAAACCTAATGATTATTCTCTTTGGAACAAGCTTGGTGCAACACAAGCCAACAGTGTGCAGAGTGCTGATGCAATATTAGCTTATCAACAGGTAGCCTATTCATGATTCCCCCTTTAGTGGTGGCTTATCTGTATACCACATGATATGTCAATTTCATAATTACTTTTTTTATAATTAAAAATTTATTTTCCCTATCCTAAAATTTTGGGGTTCTCTTTACTAAGTTGGAGTACCTGTAATGTGTGAAATTCAAAATATACGAGTACTAGGATTTTACTAAGGATCAATTTGTATGGTGTGTTGCTCACTATTTTGCATGTTAGGCCAGAATAAAAAAAATGAATTATGAAGGTGTTGACAATGTTGACAAGGCTGCTGTAACTACCTGAACCATTTGAGGTGCAAGATGTAAAAAAAGCACTTTTTTGAGTAAATTAAGGTGAATATGTAAATTTGTGCTTCTTGTATCAGGGAGGCTTTTTCGCTTCTATACAAAAAAGTGTGCCTAGGACTTGGCTTGTGCTTAATCAATTGAAAGGATGACATAAAGAAATGCAAAACATGTGATAACCCAACATGTCAATCTTCTGTGTGCCAAACTCATATGGGTTGCATCATCCTTTCCTTTATTTCTCTTCTTTCTTATCTTTCAATGGTAAAGTGATGCATTGGTGTGTTATACAGCTCTCTTATAGGGTTGAATTATTTACTTGCTCCATCTTTGTAACCTTAGGCTGCTAAAAAGATTCTCCAAATAACATGTTGCACCTAGTTGGAACCTGAGAAGACAAACTAGCTCTTCTATTAAGCTCCATGTAATTAGTTATTTGATTTGTTGAAGCTATTGGTTAATTTAGATGATTTGATTATGCACTTCCTCAATTTACATATACCCTTGATCATCTCTTTCAAAATGCCTTTTTTAATGCATTCAGATCTTGCATATGCTGTTTGATTTGTTTAGCCTCAGTTACTGAGATTGTCCATTTAAAATTATTTGATGATAAATTTCCCTTTGCCTGTGGTGGCCATATTTTCAGCACTATTGAATTTAGTCTTTTGGTCTATGTCTGGATCTTTAGGCACTAGATTTGAAGCCAAACTATGTGCGTGCTTGGGCAAACATGGGTATCAGTTACGCCAACCAGGTTTGTTAATTCCTGCACTGTTCTCTCATTGTCTTAACATTCATGAAAAGGGAACTGCATTTCTTACTTTATGTCTTCATTTCCTTTTGCATATTTCTGAGATGGTCAATCCTTCTAAATGAAAATTTACTAGCATACTCAGGTTCCACAAATTTACTACGCCACATTAGAAGGGGAAAAATAAATATTCAGTAATTAGTTCTTTGGAAAATATGCTCTGCAAGAAATCTTTGTTCTGTATGAACCATGGTTCTTGGTTGGAGTTTTGAAGTGCTGCATGGAATTGAATGGCTTCAGGAAATCTTTAATTGTTAAAAGTATTGTTGTGAATCACTAAATTTTTCCCATTGAGAAAAAAAGAAAAAGAAAAAGATTTGGATATCATCCGTCTAAATATTCCTTTTCTCAACTGGGGGCTGCAATGCAGTTTAATCTGATTGAGCATGTAAACAAATTTGCTTCCAGGGTATGTATGAGGAGTCAATCCGATACTATGTTCGAGCACTTGCAATGAATCCCAAGGCTGATAATGCATGGCAATATCTAAGAATATCTTTAAGGTATCATCCTGAAGTAGAGAATATGTCTTCTAATCATGCGAACTAGTTCCACTTACATATCTCCATTTTTCGTTTTCATTGTTGCAGCTGTGTCTCGCGGAATGATATGGTGGAAGCTTGTGATTCCAGGAATCTTGAGCTTTTACAGAAAGAGTTTCCTCTATGAATAGAATATGATTTCGAATTTTTAAGTAGGATGGGTATCATGACTTAACTGAAACAGGGGCAAAATGTTACTGTTAAAAATCAATTCAAAAAGCTGTAGATGCTGATGTACCCCTGACTGGTTGCAGCTAGGGCCATGCTGGTAGATGGTATCTGGGGGGAACATATAATGTTTTGTATATTTTATTATGACTCAACACCATGAAGTATGTAATTTTGTTAAACGGGGTATGGGATGGTTGATAGTGAAAGATAATGTTTTAGGTGAGAGGAAAGCAGGAAAAGCAATTACGGACTAGTGATTTGCTGCAATAAGCTACTTTGTCTCTCACTTAAATGTAATTGCTGATTGTTGAAAATGGTACGGAATGAGGAACAACTGGTCTGCCAAGTGCAATTTGCATCATCTTTGACATGATTCAACATCTTCACATCTACCCTACTTGGGTTAGGGGATTAAAAACTGCATAACCAAAATCACAGAGATACTGTCTGCTGCCCCTAACGTTTACGGACAGATTGTAGTTTATTTTTTAGTTTTTTAGATTGAAAATATTTGGAGAAAATTCAATCAAAATCAAAGTGTTCCGTATGAGGTGATCATTCAAAAAATTAAGACGGTATGTAAACAGGGATTAAATCACCTTGTTTTCAATATATAGGTCTCAACAAATTTTGGTAAGGGGTACTCCCTTATTTGACACACCTTTTACCATGTACATACCTCAAATCATCTCCTAAAAGTTGACATGAGATATGCATTTGCATCAAGAAAAAGTAGGTTGAGACTGAATTGAATAAAATGAAAAGTATATAAAAACTATAAATTACAAATATTTCATTTTTTGGCCGAACCCCCTTATAATCTCCTATTTCCTTTTTGTTTTCTAACGTTTCATTTCTGTTAATCCCAAAATAAAAAATTAGTGACTTAAAAGAAAGAATCAAAAATTCAAAATTTTGACTGTTGTCTTTTCACATCCCCTTATTTTCCCCCATTAATTAGCCGATTCTCTTATCCCTCTGTCTGTTGCTTTATTTTTTGTTTTCTTTTGTGTCTTCCTCCTTTGTTTTTCTCTCATGACAAATTTTTGCTTTTCTATTTTTATTTTAGTTTCAGATCTATACCCCTTTTAATTCTATTTCAGTGGGTTTATTTTATGGTTTTTGGTTCCTAAAAAATTTGGGTGGTTTGTTGAAAGAAACTTTGAAGTCGCTCCGTGGGTACTATTAATCTCTGCAATTACTAACAGACTCACACACTCACTGATTTTCTAATTTCATAACTCAACCTTATATTATGGTTTTTGGTTCCTAAAAAATAGACCGTTGATAATGGCTAAGATTCGGAAAGAGAAGAATTAGAAACCTTTTGAGAAAAACTATTACCAGATGAAAAGATAAATTCACTAGGTTAATTATATTCTAATTAATGATCAAAATAAAAGGAATATGAAGTTACTGAACTGCCCCTTTAGGATAAAAAATACTTGTACTTTTGCAAGTAGTCAGCAGGCGGCGATTCCAAGAAAAGGACGATGAACCAAAAATTTGGAGCTGCAAAACAGCCGACGGGGACTCCATCTCTCGCCTGGTCGTGCGTCGTCGTCATCGCTTCACTCCTTGCCGGCGCCTCCGTCGTCCACAATATCTACAAGCCTGATCTCGTAATCACTTCATTATTGCTTTCTTTCCTTTCCGTTTAAAGTACTTTCTCACTTTTTCAGTTTACGGTGCTTCTAGATATCTGGACACTCTTAACGTTCGATGGAATGCTCCAAACAACTTTATTAAATTCTTGAAACTTGAAATGGCTAATATCAGTGGCTCATTATAATATGTCAATTACAGTATTCTAGTAATCTCTTAGTTATTGCTATTCACTCTACTTTCTCACTTCTATTGGATTAGAATTCTTCTAGATATTTGGACACTCTTAAAGTGTTCGACGAAATGTCCCGAATAACTTTATTGGATTCGTGAAACTTGAAATGGCTAATAAGTGACTCATCATAACATGTCAAGTACATTATGTAATATCGAATGAAATCTCAAAGCGACACTAAATTCTTTTTCGAAAACTGGCATTGATTTTTCTGTGCATTTGGTTATGCAGATTCTACCACCAGTTGAAGATGCGGATGAGATTAAGAAGAAACAAGCTGCAAATGCTAAAGAATGAGTAGTTGGTTTTCGCTGTTGTTTCCAAGGGCATTGATTTTTTTCTCTATTGCTTTCTGTCCTTTCCATTTATAGTACTTTCCCGCTTTCGTTGGCTTTCAGTGCTTCTAGATATTTGGACACTCATGAATTGTTCGACAAAATGTCCCAAACAATATTGAATTCTTGAAACTTGAAATGGCTAACCAGTGACTCGTTATAATATGTCATTTAGAGTATGTTATCGAGTGAAATCCAAAGCGAGTGTTTAGTTGCTGGAAATATCTAAGAATATCTTTAAGGTATCATCCTGAAGTAGAGAATATGTCTTCTAATCATGCGAACTAGTTCCACTTACACATCTCTATGTTTCGTTTTCATTGTTGCAACTGTGTCTCGCGGAATGATATGGTGGAAGCTTGTGATTCCAGGAATCTTGAGCTTTTACAGAAGGAGTTTCCTCTATGAATAGAATATGATTTCGAATTTTTAAGTAGGATGGGTGTCATGACTAACTGAAACAGGGGCAAAATGTTACTGTCAAAAATCAATTCAAAAGATGCTGATGTATCCCTGACAGGTTGCAGCTAGGGCCATGCTGGTAGATGGTATCTGGGGGAGCAAATAATGTTTTGTATATTTTATTTATATCTCAACACCATGAAGCATGTAATTTTGTTAAACGGGGTATGGGATGGTTGATAGCGAAAGATAATGTTTGTTAGGTGAGAGGAAAGCAGGAAAAGCAATTACGGACTAGTGATTAGCTGCAATAAGTTACTTTGTCTCTCACTTAAATGTAATTGCTGATTGTTGAAAATGGTACGGAACGACGAACAGCTGGTCTGCCAAGTGCAATTTGCATCATCTTTGACTTGATTCAGCATCTTCACATCCACCTTACTTGGGTTAGGGGATTAAAAACTGCATAACCAAAATCACATAAATACTGTCTGCTTTACGGACACATTGTAGTTTATCTTTTATAGTCTTTTGGATTGAAAATATTTGGAGAAAATTCAATCAAAATCAAAGTGTTCCGTATGAGGTGATCATTCAAAAAATCAAGATTGGTATGTGATCAGGGATTAAATCACCTTATTTTTAATTTATAGGTCTAAACAAATTTTAAAAAAAAGAAATCGTTCGAAATAACAGTAATCTCGATGGAAAGATGAAAGCAATAAGTTTTTATGGTCTAAAATGAAACCTATTATGTATCTAAGATTAATTTGTTTTTGGTAAGGATACCCGATACTCCCTTATTTGACACACCCTTTACCATGTACACACCTCACAAATCATCTTGTAAAAGTTGACGTGAGATGTGTATTTGTATCAAGAAAAAGCAGGTTGGGACTGAATTGAATAAAATGAAAAGTACAAAAACCAAAAATTGAAAATTTTCCATTTTTTGGCCGACCCCCCCCCCCCCCTTTTTATCATCTCCTATTTCCTTATTCCCCTTCTTTCCCCCATTAATTAGCCGACTCTCTTGGGAGAAAGCTGTCCGTTTTCTTCAGCCTTTTCATATCCCGCTTCCTTTCCATTCTCTCTCTCTCGGTCTCATTTCAATCCTGTCATTCTTTTTCGTGAGGGGGAGAAACCCAAAGATTTTCTCTGCCGTTTTCTTTTTTTTTTTTTTTTGGGTGATACTGAAATCCCCTGTTTTCGCTCTGTGTTTGAAGTAAAACCCTAGAAGTTCGCAAAACCAAACCATGGGTCTTTTCTCTTGGTTCACTGGCAACTCCAAACCTCAAACCCTAACCGTGCCCAAGCCCAACGACAACCCAAAACCCGTTCCAGGAATGAACGGAGCCGTTGAAGTGCCCCGACCGGAGAGTGTTACGGTGTTTGAATTCGGGTCCGTAGCTGCTACTGCAGATAAGGTTACTTTAGCCGGATATTGCCCTGTGTCTGACGACCTCGAGCCATGCCGCTGGGAAATTCTGCCTGCCAATGGATCCGATGCTCCTCAGTTTCGCGTCGTCTTTTGACAACGAAAAAAAGTGGATTGTAAGTGGGTAAAAACAAATTTGGTTTCAAGGAAGTTGAGCGAGACTCTTTGCTGAGATTA
This sequence comes from Gossypium bickii, assembly GCA_025503065.1. Lineage (NCBI taxonomy): Eukaryota > Viridiplantae > Streptophyta > Magnoliopsida > Malvales > Malvaceae > Gossypium > Gossypium bickii. The sequence goes on along the minus strand of CP106721.1, from coordinate 181,485 downwards.
TTGTAATTTTAGTTAATGTGATATGAATTTTGATTGATTGGTCTATTAGATTTATCAGAAGGGAAATTTAGAGCCGAAGAAAACGCCCAACAATGAGACTGCATGAAATGGAATTCAAAATTAATCCTAGTAGTCATATATTTTGAATTTATATCTACCTCTTTTGTTTCTATATCTACCTTTCAAAAATAAAAATAAAAAAATGACTTTCATAAGGTAGAGTTACCTCATGCTTTTTCTTTTACAAAATGTATTAGGATATAAAACAAATAGTTTACAGTTTTAGTGGAAACTGATTAATGGTTGTTTAGGATAATTGGGAGAGAGGGAGGGGTCTCCAAGCTCTCATCACTGCTACATAATGTGGTTGTTAGATTTTGTGTAATATTTTTTATCATTAAAAAATATGTTTAGTATTTGATTCCATATTACAGATTTTAACATTTGGTATTGTATAAGTAATTTTATTCATTTTACCATTAGCAACTTTGAAGGATTATGAAAGTTTTGTCATAATATTAAGTAGTATAACACCTTCTCTAATGAAATTTTCATCCACTTCTTTATCATTTTGTTGTCAATTTGATATTCGAAATTAACCACCTTCTTCAAAGACATGGAATTAAGATTTTTTATTATGTTTATCATTGTAAACTATATATGTAAATTCTATTAAAAAAAATTAACTAATTTCTATATTAAAACAATTACAAAAGAATTTTGTAAAAAAAATTAATTTAAGATCTTTTCAATAAAAACTAATATGAAACACAAAAGAACAAGGCCTTAAAATGGATAAGATACACAATCTCAAACAAATTAAATTTATTACAAAAGTCGTGTGAAGTTAATATTTTTTGTTTTCAAAATTTTGACAAATCTAAATCAAAGAAAATAAAATTCACAGTACTATTTGGATAGTTTGAATGGAATATAGTACCGCATGAAGCAAAAAAACCACCTAATTTCAAAAAATAATGAAACATATTTTTAATCCATACTCCCAATTTACAATTATATACATAGATGATATGTTTGTCAAAGAAGTAAAATTTTTAAGTAATTATGTCACCTAAAGAACTAATATTCCAATAGAATCTCCATTAGAATGTGCTAATAGATTCCATGACTAAATATTGGATAAGATATAGCTTCAAAAAAAATTAATAACCTTAAATTATGTCATGTAATATATATTTGAAAATTATAAAAAGTATGACTTGTTAAATTTACAAATTCCTTAGGAATATCAAAAGTAACTTCAAATCTGATAGTAGGATCCATTGGAATTATATGTACATATACATAAGTAAAATACCTCGCCGAAGTAAATATTAATAGAAACCCTTCAAGCCCAAATTTGTTATAAAATAGTCGACATAATTTTTATAAGTAGCCCCTGAAGATTTAACGAATTTATCAATATGATACTTGTTCTTTAAGAATGTTCAAGCTACCTATCCTATCAAACCATCAAATTGTTGATCTACCTACCACTAACACAGTTAAATATGACTTATAATGTGGCTTTGACAAATCCGACGCTGACATGTGACAGCACACTAGAACAAGATGCCATTACCATTATCAAACTCCAACCACCTTTTTCTTGACTTGTTATTTGCTTTTATCTTCCCAGTTCTATCGCCAACATTTGATCAGCCCTAAATCATCTTACAGAACCAAAACCCTTACAAGAAATTTGAAACAAAGAACATCACTCAAGAAACTAGGCAAGAGTAGAAGCATTTTGAAATCAATTAGAAAAGAATATACCAACCTATATTTATCACTCAACTTTCTTTTGAACGAGAGGCCTATGAGGCTTTGGAGCTGAAAGATACCAAAAGTATTTTGATGAATAATAAGATTGACATAATTTTTCTTTTTCTTCTTAAAAAAAAAGAAATAAAGAAAAATGTTGAAACAACAATCCAAACCTTGCTCTGTTACGGGTCCTCTGTATGTAATACATATATGAATTAAACAAAAGAAAACATATCAGCTAAATGAGCAAGTATAATACCTTCCTAACAAGAGATTAATCACATCTACACAAATGACTTAACAAAATTTATTATAAGCTTGTAGTATAATCTTGCCTACTAATATTTTTCCATTGCATATTTACGCTACACCAAATCCAGTCTACTCTTAGATATGATTTGACCAACACCATCCTTTCAGACTATTTGTCATAATTTTACCCAATTTCAACATACTTTCACCGAATTGTATACTTTACAGATTCAGGACTCTTGCTTCACAAGGATATGGATTAAAGCAATATGCTAAGATGATATCCAAGATTGCATCAAGCTCTACTTCCTAGATAACAACTCCACTATTATAGCGGTCTTAAACTCTGGACAATGTTTGACATGAGGTTGGAATTTTCTTACTAACCTAGCATTCCTAGATAACTCTTTGTTTATATTTCTTTCTTTCATAAACCGACTTAATAGACTAGAAATTCCCCAACGCATTGAGCGAAATTACATACCATTAAGATTCCCTGCTCATAGAAACTTGGAAAGAGAGATTGCTTCGAGGCCATTAATCCCCAGTACATTTGAAACCTCTTTGTGGAACTTTATCACTAAAAGAACAAAGAAAATTTAAAATAAGGCATCCATTTGAATTGCAAAATGTTCCAATAATGAAGAGACAATATGCACATTATCAAGAAATATTGCATTAACAAGGATGACATTCCTTCTACACATTATTTGAGATGATAAAAATAGAAGCACTTTCTTTTTGGTCTGCTTTTATCTTTCAAAAAGCTTTGTAGGTTATAAGCTACCCACACTCTATTTCTATAGAGAGAGAGAGAGTCCTTCAGATCCGGTCTCAAATTAGTTTAGAATTAGAAAAGCAACTGGAGATTGTCATTTATTCTCGCGAATGTAACAATCATCGAGACAACTTCTAGAGCAACATTCAATATATATACAGGGGAAGGAGAAATGTTGTCCTTCCATAAAAATGATATAGTCGGGCAGAGAAAGCCAAATAGCAATGCAATAAAAGGGATTAGTGATGTAAAGGCCAGAGAAGACATGGATAAATCAAGTTTTTTCAGAAGAGAAGATGAAAGTCTGCTTCAAAAAGGGTAGGAGGATTCAAAGAGGTGGTGGAATTGGCAAGGCAGGACAGAGAGGGTGAAAAAACAATGCAAACATTAAGGAGGTTAGTCTTACTTCAAGGAAAAGCTTGAAAACAGGACACCTAAAAACTGACAAAAAAAACCTTCTGTTGGTTCAATGATCTAACTTACATATTCTATTCCTTTTTTCAATTCAACTCTTTACTTCCATTACATGCTATTGTCTTGGGTGATTATCAGAGTGAGCTTATCTCCACTAATTCAGAGCGATGCTCGATTAAAGTATGCTTAACTGACTATCTAACAGAACTTTTTAGTGATTTCCATCATAATCACTTCACCTCGTGGTGATCCAAGAGGACCACGAGGCCTCATTGATCGCACGAGAGTAGCAGTTAGGAGGTGAATGTAGCTCGAATCTATACTCAGAACCTAGTTTAACTCAAAAGATCGCTAGTTTGATGATTGGAAGATTACATCTGGTTTATATTACCTTGGCTCATAGGAAGGTCACAATGTGTCTCATTTTCAAAAACTAAAAAAATGCAATTTATTTTAAGACACATACAAGCACGATCACAAAGCAATGGCCATGAAAAAGAAGAAAAAGTCAAAATACAAAGATACGATGCTGTGTTAGAATTCTAAGAAAATTCCTACTAATACATTTAGCAAACAGAAAATAAAATTGATTTCTAAAAAAGAAAATAGTATATATATTTTATGTTAACATTTACTCATCAAAGAAACTAGAAAAAGAAAAGGATAAGTAAATTGCATGATGCCACGAGATATAACTAATAAGTAAATGGAATCAATTCACTTGTTTGGTATGAATACAACAAATGCAGACTGCAGAATGTTTCTACTACTTGATTATATATATGCTGGTTACCAGTTAGCTACCTTAATTTAACTGTGATGAATAGTTGGAGTTACTTCATTTGTTATTGGTGATTTTTCTCCCTTTAGAAAAGACAAAAAGAAAGGGGAGAATATTTCACATGCAATATAATTATAGTGATAACAAATTCAGAGCATCCTAAAATAATATGTTGAAACTCAACTAGATGAAGACAATGGAAAAACAATGGTGATTAAAATAATACAAAATAAAAGGTAAACATTTCCATGCAAGAATGAATTACTAAAACCTGATGAAAGGCTCTGGGCAACTTGAATGCAAGGAAAAAATTGATCTGCACCCTCCAAATTTCTCATTTGCAAAACCATAATATACTTCCTTTATGCCTAAATGAGAAAATATCCATCAAGAACCAAGATAATGAAAAAAGTAATAACAAAAAAATATATATTCATAATAATGTATTGATACACTAAAGCATTGTAATTGGAAAAGAACCATACCAAGAAATGACAAAGCTGCAGCACACATTATGCATGGTTCACATGTAACATACAAAATACATTATGAAAAGTTTTTAGCAACTTCTGCTTTTGAAAGCCCGTCTCTCTGCCACATCTCTAGAAGATTATCTATGGCTTCCATTTCTGCATGCCTTGTTGCCTACACCATGAAAAATGAAGTCATACAATTTACATGAGCTAACAAGGAAGAAGTAATTTTGACTAATAGTCCATCGACACACAAAAAGTAAACTATAACAGAGGTCTAGAGACTCAGGACATGACCAAAAGTATGATAAGTGAAAGCTTTACTGACTTGCGGTCAAATTTGTGTAAAATGAATACTATTTTGTGAGGCAGCCACCTGCACCCATAACCGTGGGGTGGGGATTCATATAATATTTTCCTCAATATGAAAAAATTTGTAAAGCCAAGGAAAAACATAAAGCAAATGCCCATAGTAAAATGATAATAGAAAATAAGAGATCAAAATTAAGTTAGCCATTGAAAAAAAAAACGAAGGAAAGTGAATAAGAAGAGGAGGTAGAAAAGGAGGCATGTTTATCTTGCTTGTCTGAGATCCAAAATAGAAACACAATTTTTAGTTTTGCTCTCGGAAGACTACCAAAAAAAATCCACAGATACAGAACAAGGAGGCCCAAAATAAACAAACCAACAAGCCTTTCATTATTACTACTACAAAAATTTTACAAATAATATTTGAGGATATTTTATATTCTTGAGGCCAACATAAGCATCCTGAAAAAAAAAGTTGAGCATGCTAAAGATGGGCTAACATAAACAAATGTAGTACTACTTTTGGCTAAGAAATATTAGATCATTTTTCATTTTCCATCTCTATAGATCATCTACTTTCACCTGGTGGAAGTTAAAACAATGAAAGATAAAAAAAAAGACCAAGGGATTTTTCTTAGTTAGATTTGACCAAGAATATAATGCTGCTTGTACAAATCTAATTAATTTCATGCATGCTTAATGACATGTACATCTTTACATCAAATTTTCCTTAAGAATAATCAACAACATTGGATTGTTCTTCAATTTCAAGCCAGATAATAAGTTATGTTACTAGCAACAACCAACAGATTACTGTTAAATGATGGAAAGCTTATGAAAGCCAAGTCTCAAGAAAATTATGCATAAACAAGCAAAAAGGTTTCCCATAAACATGCATGCACACAAGAAGAAAAGAGAGATCAAGGAGGCATAATATGAAAACGTCAAACTGATGAAAGAAAGGGAAAGATTTATTTACATTTCGTGTCTCAGTGGTTCGATTTCAACCCGAGGCTATAACCTCCCCATCCTTGATGATTACGCAACTGGTAGATAAAAGGTATGGTGAAAAGACAAAAATTGCATTTAAATTTTGCTCTTGGACTATGTGTCATTGACTTAAGCAAAAGAAGACAAATTAGTCTCCAAATTAAAGCACAGACAAAGATAATGAGGAACTATTTATGTTACATGATTCAAAACTTGGTAATCAATTACAAGAATGTTAACAATCGTTTATGCTTTAACACTCACAACAATATAAAACTTAACCCACGAGTCTATGACATGGTGCAACCAATGAAGACCAAGAACTTAGTGATATTTTGATCTATAGATTAATCATGAGACCAAAAAAATAATTATGTGCTTGACAATGCTATTTTCTTTTAATCTTAAGTTTATAACTTGTTCTTTTTATTGGTCAAATCTTTGTGTCATTAAATTTTGCAATCTTCTAGGTAGAACTAATGCACCCATCGGAAAAGTCATTACTTCTTTTCTTTTTTATTTAAATGTTCAAATTAGGTGACCCTTGAAGGCAATAATTACATTGTTTAGAAGCAGGCCTTTGTTTTGGTGACAAGAATCTGTTTAAGTTATTACAGAGTTCCATTTTTAATCCTATGGAACGTACTATAAATAGGTCCTCATAAGGTATGAATCTTTGCTTCAACATTGACTTTTCCATTCTCTGTTTTTAATTTAAGAACTATGCTTTTGTACTTCTATTTCTTGGTTTTATTTGTTGTTTCTTTTGTTTTTTTAATTTATTACTCATACACCTGTTGGTCGGCAAATTTTGTTCATTCTATATTCTCCCGGAAGCCAAACAGGAGACTTAAACGTTATTTATTTCGAAAATTTTCTATGATGTGCAGAATTTTAATTGCCATGCTGTAGTTAATTTTCTTTCTTATTCTGTTCCGGCTCTATTCCTGTCATATTCCGACTCGGAATAAGCTACTCCCTGGTTATGCTTGCGTTTTTATTCCGGTTCAGAATTTTTAGGTACCGGTTTATGGGTTTTTGTGCCCGATTCAGATATTTTTTCTTGTCTGGACCGTGTAATAGCCCAAATTTCAGTAATGTCAAAAATAATGGTTCGAGATCACCAAATCTAACAAATGAATTTGTAGGCTATATTATTTAATATTTACGAGCCAAATGTAGCTTTTAAAATATTTTTAAAATAGTAAATTGTGTTTTATAAAGATTTATTTGGTCAAGAAATCGAGAAAAGAGGTATTGAGATCTCGATGTTATAAACCGAGTCATAAATATTTTTATGAATATTTACAGAATGTCAATAAGGTAGTATTAAAATTCTGTTAGAAAATTTTGACGTTTGGGTGGTTAATTAAATAAAAAGGACTAAATTGAAAAGTGTGTAAAAGTTGTTAGAAGGATTAAATAGCTTAATTGTCAAATGAGGAAGGACCTAAAATGAAAATAAGCCCAAAGGAGATATTTTGGGCGGCAATAGCTGAGAAAAATCAGGAAATGGGTGAAATAAAGGCAAAATTAGAAAATTGCCAAAATTAGTTAAATAAGTATGGGACCAAATTGGAATTATCTAGAAATCTCTTCATTTCTCTTCATTTTCATCAGTTAAAAAACAGCCATGGAAGAGAGTTCATGCTGGTTTTCATACTCAAGCTTCATGTAAGTTTAATTCTTACTTTCTCCTTGAAATTTCTATGTTTTTAGACTTTTACAATTGGGTCCAACTTACTATGTCATTAGTTTTTGATTAGTTCTGGAAGAATATGATGGATAAATATTGAATTGAAGCTTTAATTTTGTTATATGATGATTTTATCAAGTAAAATTGATGGAAATTGGTTTTAGGACCTAATTGTGAAAGAGTTGAAATTAAGGCCTAGTATTAAAATTCTGATTTTCAAAGGTTATGAAGTAGTTTAAAATGATAGATAAAAGTACTAAATGAGAAAATTAGCTCAATTGAGGGATTAATTGAGCAAGGATTGAATTGTATGAAATGTGGAATTTGAGACAAAATAGAAATCAACATGTTATACTAAAACAGTTTTGGACAGCAGTCATTATCTAACTTTGAAAAATCACCAAAAATTTTAGAAATTGAATTAGAAGTTGAGTGTGATATGGAATTAAAGCTTGTTGAGTCTATTTTCATATAAAAGAAACAGAGCAAGCAAAGGAAGTCTACATTTTGAGATATTTAAATTTTGGTAAGACTGGTTTAGAATAACTTCGTGATCCCCTATTCTTACTTTAGAAATTCACTAAAAATTGTACAAAAATAATTATGAGTTATAATTTATATGTCTGTATTCCTTAGTGAACCTATTTTCATTAGAAATAATCAGAAACACTATATGAAAATTGTACTATGAGATAATTGATTTTTAGTGAAGAGAGATCCGAGTAGTAGGACTGTGTAACAGGGGAGAACTTAACTAATAAACTGTACTAATTGGCCATGCCAAAAATTCTGGAAAAATTATGGTAAGAAGATATGTGAGTCTAGTTTCAAATAAAATTAAAGGATCTTAATTTGGAGTTCTGTAGCTCAACATAAAAATAATTTAGTGACTATTACACGGATGGACAGCTTGAATATTCACATAAGTAAATAGTGAAAATTATAGATAATGTTACTTATAAGGGTGTTGTTTATACTAAGGATGTGGATGGAAAGGAGAAGGAGGAAAAATAATAAATGAATGACTTGTGTATGAATTGATCACATGCTCGATTATAATTGATAAATGTTGAATTAGAAACGATATAATATTTTATTTGGAATATTTATTATGAAATTATGATTATAGTTATAATACAAAAATTGAACATGTGGGTTTATATGGCTAAATTTTAGTGATCATTTGTTAATTTTATGAACTTCATGATGTGTTATTTCATATGTAATAATGATAAAATCGTGGATAATGTAAAAGCATGAAAATTGAATAAGCGATCAAATTGAGCACTTCAGTTCAGTGACAAGATGGATTTGACAGAAAATACTATGGTTGAACCATGGCAACAAGTGATAAGTGATAGCTTCGGCTACACTTATTTGATCAAGGATAAGTGAAAGTGATAAGTGATAGCTTCGGCTACACTTATCTGATCAAGGACAAGTAGTGAAAGTGATAAGTGGTAGCTTCGGCTACACTTATCTGATCAAGGACAAGTGAAAGTGATAAGTGGTAGCTCTGGCTACCTAATCAATGAAAAGTGGTAGCTCTAGCTACCTGATCAGTGAAAAGTGGTAGCTCCAGCTACCTGATCAGTAAAAAGTGGTAGCTCTAGCTACCTGATCAGTGAATAGTAGTAGCTTCGGCTACAAGTGACAAGTGATTTCCGTGTAAGACCATATCTGGGATATGGCATTGGTGTGGTACGTGTTTAAGATGTAAGACCATAGCTGGGCTATGGCATTCTAGTGAAAAGTGATGAATTGACGGATAAGACCATGGGTGATCCATGGCAAAGTGTGAAACGTAAGTATGGTATTAACCATACCGAGTTAAGAAATGTAGGTATGGCATTTCCCATACTGAGCTGCGAAATGTGGCGCTAAGCAACACCGTGTAGCTTGTCATGATCGACAGCTTGTGTGAGCAGACCAGTTCTATAAGACGTTCATTAATTTGACAAAGTTTGGTAAGTGTTACATGCAATTATGTGATATAAGGAAATACGAGTTGATGAGACATGAACATAGAACTTGGTTGATGAATGAGTTCATTTGTGATTATATATTTGTACACCCTTGAGTGTATTATCCGTATGAATTGGTATTCCAAATGAGTTAATGAGAAAAGTTCTAATATGAAATAATCTAGAATTTGAAACGAAATATTATGAAACCGTACTAGAAATCCATTGGTATATCTTGTATATGTTATTTGAGTTCATAATGTGGGAAAGAAATGCTTGTGGAAATTTGAGATGATGATATCGGTACACGGAATCTATTAGCGGATATTTACATCCAAACTTATATGATAGATTTTAGTGAACATTGAAATTGGACTCAATAAGTGATTCGTCAATTTAAATTGTGATTGGTAGGAAGAGTTAGTGAGTTGTGTGTCTACGCATTGTTACACGTATTTGTCTGAAATATGAGAAAATGGTGGTATTTGATATATGGAAATATGAGATTGTGATATATAAAAACATGGAATATGTTTGATAAATGTGTTTATTCATAATTATAGAACTGTACACCTCAAGTGCACTATTTGTGTAAAGATCATTATTTCAAATTATCTATAAGTGTTCTGTACTCATTGGTAATGCCTCAGACCTTGTTTCGGCGTCGAATACGGGTAAGAGGTGTTACAGACCGGGCAACCTGTCATGCTTATTCCGGCTAGGGATATCGCATTCCAGGGATATCCCGGTTCAGTGTTGTCTCGTATAGGAGTATCTCGATCCAGGTATATCCTATTCTAAGAATATCTATCTTGATTCCCCCCTTTTTTTTCTAATGGCTCTTTACCTTCTTTGTCTTTAGTTTCCCCAAAAAAAGTAGTAATTTAAAGAAGGTTTTAATTATTCTTCAGCCTTTTTAAATCTCCTCCTTTCTCCATCGTTGAAATTTTTCTCTCTTCCATTCATAGCTTTTTCATTAAATAAAAAAATAAATAAATATAACAATTTAATAATTCAAATAAAATACTAGGTGACCGATAAGATGGCCCAAAACTGATTTACTGACTGTTTATTAAATATATCTATGCACATTTATTATCCGTTTCTCTCTCTCTCTCGGTCTCCGTCTTTTGTTTTCTTTTTCTTCCTCATTTCTTCTGTTTTCATAACAAATCATCAAATATATCTCTTCAATCCAAATCTCCTCCCATTTCTTTGCCGATTCTCTCTCTCGGTCTCTTCAATTTCTTTCCTCCCATTTTTTTAGCTTTGGGTAACCAAAGGAAAAAAAAACACACACACACGCTACACTGTTTTTTGTGGTTTTTGAAATCCACTGCTTCATCGGGGACTGATTTTGAGGTATGAATCTTGAACTTTGTCTTTGTCTTTCTTTGCCTTTTCATTTCTATTTTGGTTTCAGATCAATGTTTTTTTTTACTTCTATTTCAGTGGGTTCATTTCTCTGCCGTTTCTTTGTTGCGATTTTTGTAACCCCTGCTTCATCGGTGATCATTATCAACATGATCACCGACTCTCCCAGCTGGTGAGATCAAGGGATCATGGTTTAATAGAATATGAGATGGGAGTTGAATTAACGTCTTTGATTTCCACCAAGGAAGAGGGTGAGAATCCAAACCTTGACGCACATGTTCCATAAATTCATCAGATTGAACATGTTCCCAGATGTTCTTAGATAAAAATTCCAACATCTTAACCAACCTTTCATCATTCGTGTTATCATTAGTTTTTCCTGTGGTCACTTCCGAGGCATTGAAACAAGCACCATGTAGTTCATCATGTTGAGCCCAATATTCACCATGTTTGATCGAGAGAATCGCCTTGGTTGCGACCATCGAACTTGACCCACCAATTTCATCTCAGAACATAAACAAAACAATCTTTAGTTATGAGCAAAGTGATTGGTTAGACTTCCAAAAATATCCTAAGTGAAAAAAAAAAAAAAAAAAACACACCTTTGAAGGAAGCTTAAGCTTATTGGTCGTAGGTCTATATTTAAATGTGATGAGTTAAACAATGAAGAAATCAATGTAAAACTGGACTCAGAAAGCCTTTTCTTACACAGTGATGCTCTCGCTCTGGATGGCATTATAGGAGAGAGATCATTGAGAAATTGGGAAACAGGAGATTTCTACAATAGAAACAAAGGTTTTACCAAGAAAAACATTATGTGTTCATTTATGTCTCAGATGAAGCAGCGGATTTAAAAAATAACAAAAACTAGAAATGCCAGAGAAAACTTAGGGCTTCTCTCTCACGAAAACTCTCTACCTACTGTAGCTTGTTTTTTTTGGCCTGTGGTTACCCAAAGCTAAAGAAGAATGACAGGAAAAAATTGAAAAGAAAGCGAGAGTGAGAGAGAATTGGCGAAGAAATGAGGGAGCTATGAATTGAATAGATATATTTGAGGATTTAAATTTCGAATGATGGGAAGGAAGCTGGCCTGATCGGAGGTAAGACAATATAAAATGAAGTAATTTCCTCTTCATCAGCTAGGCAGGATTATACTATTTGATGAAAACAATTACTTCTAATCTGATCAATTAGCATTAAAGCAGAACGGGTCTTTATCATAGTAGAAATGAATAAAATTCCCTACCCAGACCTTCCAGTTGATTTAAGGGATAAAACAATTACTCTTGTGGCCCGCTTAATCCTCCTGTTAATTCATGCCCAACATTCTATGCTCAGACAAAGCTCAAGTGAGATCTATTATCTCGGGAGAAAACTTGGAAATTCTTCTTGTAACAGCCCAATTTCAATAGTGTCGGAACAGTGATTTGAGATTTCTAAATCTGACGAAAAAGTTAGAAAACTTTGTTAATCGATAATTATAAGTTAAGTGTGATTTTGGAAATATTTTAAAATTAGTGAATTTTGTGAACTAAAAGAATTAATTAAAAAAATTGGGCCAAAAATAAGGTATTGAGAGCTCGAATTCATAAAGTGAGCCATAAATATTTCTAAAAATATTTATGGAGTGTCATTAAGTTATTATTAAAGTTTAGTTGAGAAATTTTAACGTTTGGATATGTAATTAAATGAAAAGGACTAAATTGAAAAAGGTGTAAAAGTTGAATTATAGATTAAAAGAAATTATGAAGGACCAAAATGGTAATTATACCATTTTGTAAAGTTGAGGCGGTTAAGTATGAAAAATCTGAGATTTTTTAAAGTATGTTATTATATTATATATTAATATTATATTATATTATTATATTGTTATATTATTATAATATTATATATATATACAAACAAAAACAAAAGAAAAGAAAGGGGAGAATACCAGAAAAGAAACAGAGAACAAGACGAAAGCAAGGGAAGAAAAAGGGGAAAGAAAGAAAAAGGAGAAATTGATGGTTTGAAGCTTGGAAGTTTAATTGGTAAGTTAAATTAGTCCTTCTCTTTTAATTTTGATGCTTTATAAGTTTTAGAACAAAGTTTTGATGAATTTAAGTTGAAGTTTTTGAAGTTTTAAAGCTGTTGAATATAGCATATGATGAACAAAAAGATGAATTAGTGGTTTAATTGAAAGAATTTGAAGTTAGAATTGGGTAAAGGATTTAATTGTAAAATAAGCTATAACAAAACTGTTTTGGACAGCAGCAGTAGAGTAACTTTGAAAAATCACCAAAAATCGTAGAAGTTGAAATAGAAGTTGAATGATATATGAAATTAAAGCTTATTGAGTCTACTTTCATATGAAAGAAACAGGGAAAGCAAAGGAATTCTGTAATTTGAGATATTTATATTTTTGTAAGACTGGTTTAAAGGGATTTCGGGATCCCCTGTTCTGACTTTGGAAAATCATAAAAAATTGGAGAAAAATAATTAGGGGCTTAAGTTTATATGTCTAGAATTCTGAATGAGTCTATTTTCAATAGAAATAAACGAGAATATCATATGAATTGTGTATGAGGAGATAATTAATTTTTAGTGAAGAAGGGTCAGAACTGCCAGACAGCAGAACAGGGGTGACTTTGATGAATAAACTGTACTAATTGGCTAGGCTAAAAATTCTGGAAATTTTATGGTATGAATATATGTGAGTCTAGTTTCAGTAAAAATTAACGGTGCTTCATTTGGAGTTCTGTAGCTCCGGAAATAAATAATTTAGTGACTATAACTCAAATGGACAGTTTTGAATATACTTATGAGTAATTAATGAAATTATTGACAATGTTACTTATAGCATGTTATATACATTAAGGATGTGGAATGGAGAGGAGGAGGAGGAAAATATGTATGAATATTTAGGTAGTATGGCTAATTTGAAATGTTTTAGACTCAAGGACTAAATTGAATAAAAGTAAAACTTTATGATTAATTTTGTAAAAATGTAAAAATGTCCAATTTGCATGAAATAGATTATTTTATTATTTAAAATTGCAAAATTGAATGAAATTAGTAATTTAGATTAAGATCGATTGAAAAATCGATGAAAATAGAAAATTACCAAAATGACCCTGAATCTTGATATTTCTACAGATTTGATTTAGCCAGGTAAGTTCGTGTAACTTAATTATATGATATAAGAAAATATGAGTTGATGGTACGTGAAATATTGATATGATAAATTAACTGTTTTATGTTTATGAAGAAACGGCAAGTGAATGATATTTATCATGACATGAAAATATGTGATTATCTTTAATATGTTAATACAAGGTAATTAAGTATGATGAAACGAGTAATAAATTCAAGTAAGACATGACGAAAAAATGAATATCTTTAAGGGGCCATATGTTTGATTTTGATTGGTTTCAAATATAAATATTGAATTAAAATAAAATGTCGATAAATAAATTTGTAATTCCTAGTAATGCCTCGCACTTCTATTCCAAATGTTGAATACGGGTAAGGGGTGTTACATTTAGTGGTATCAGAGCTTAGGTTTAGTCGGTTCTCGGACCAAACGTAGTATATGTGAAGTCTAGAAATATATGCCATTATTAATATATAACTTGAGATAATGTGATATGTTCCAACTTTGATGATATTTGTATTACTATTATGTGTAATTTATTAATTATGTGTGGTAAGTATTTTAAGGTAAGTATTTAGTAAAATGATAAATTTAAGATTGGGTACTGAAAATTGAGACTGATACTGAACTGAATTATGGAATATTGAATATTATTTTGAGTACTGAATTGAATTGTGAAGTTACTAAATATTGTTATATGTATTATGTTAAACTATGAAATTATTGATGTAATGAATTACCGCAATACTATGAAACCGATCGAAATAAGAAGTGAAAATAGAATGAATTGAAAATTAAAATTTATTTAAATTACGTAACTAAATTATGAACTATGTGAATATTTGAAGGTATATTAATAGGAAACTAAAAGTGATTTGAATTGAATCAAATTAAATTAAATAAAGAAAATATGTGAGTAATTGAAATGTATATTGATTGGAAAGTAATTAGTGATTTTAAATTTGATTAGACAATAAATTAAAAATACGAATTGAATAAAAATATATTATACATGATTATTTTATTAAATAATACAGAAAGTTTATTTGATTATTTTTTTTTACATATAAATGTTATATGTTTATATGAAATTAATTTGAAAAAGAAAGGAGAGGACTGAATTGAGGGAAAAGGAAAAGAGAAGGTTAAGGAGTGAAGGAAGAATAACATATATCATTTCAACCTTTTTGTTGTAAGTACTACAAGAATTTTAAATTTTTGTTATTTATCTTCTTTGAAATATTTATGTGAATTATTTAAATATATGAGATCCACTTTTTAATGCCCAAGTAGACGAAATTTAGAACTACCGGGATATTAAGGAACTTTAGCGCGCTCTCTGATATTAGCACGTCAGTGCTCTCTGATATTAGCACATTGGTGCTCTCCGATATTAGCACACTGGTGCTCTCTGATATTAGCACGTCAGTGCTCTCCGATATTAGCACATTGGTGCTCTCCGATATTAGCACACTGGTGCTCTCTGATATTAGCACGCGCTGTTGCTCTCGATATTAGCACACCGGGTGCTCTCGATATTAGCATGTCGGTGTTTCTCCGATATTAGCACATTGGTGCTCTCCGATATTAGCACACTGGTGCTATCTGATATTAGCACGTCAGTGCTCTCTGATATTAGCACATTGGTGCTCTCCGATATTAGCACATTGGTGCTCTCTGATATTAGCACACTGGTGCTCTCTGATTATCAGCACATTGGTGCTCTCTGTTCACTGTGCATCATAATGCACCTCTCGTATTTGTTCCGTATATCCGGTGTGTTCTATAAAGTCTACTTTGGGCTAAGAAAGTGAAATGAGAACAAAGTCAATCACTGAATTGTATACTGATTAGAAAATGGAAAAGTGAATTTGAAATAGAAAAAATAAATGATGATTTGAATACCCTATTAACTTATCGGGCTAGATTGGATACAAATGGCATGCCATAGGATTGGAAGTGTTCAGGGATTCTTCGACCTTGAGTCGATGAGACACTGGGTGTCATATTATTTATTTCGGATAGATTCAATAAGGTACTGGTACCACTTTACTTCGGCTAGGCCGATGAGACACTGGGTGTCACTATATTGCTTCGAACTATCCGATGAGGCACTGGGTGCCAATCTGGTGTGTTTGGTTGGATCCGCGTATCCGCCAAAGTCCGAGTCTTGTTGATAGGGGTAGATATGAATATTAAGTGAAATTAAAATGAGAATTGATTTCCTATTAACTTGTCGGACTAGTCGGATATAATTGGCATGCCATAGGATATGGAAGAGTACGGGTCTTTGCCGGCATACTGATCAGGCACTTATGTGCCGACTACTGTTATTGTTACTGTTATCGATTCGACACTTTGTGTATTGTATACTATGTACCGTTAAGGCACATTGTGCCGCATCGTGTGTGTTTGGGTTGAATCTGTATCCGTCAAACTCCGGATTGTTAATAGGGTGAATAATCGAAATGAGAAAAACTAAATAAATTTAATCGATTGAACTATTAAAAATATGAGTAAGAAATTATGAGTTGAATTGTGAATCGAATTGAAATGTGAGAATTGAAGTATGAACTTAAGGTTCATAAATTTGTTAAAACATCAAATTATTATTATTGAAATCATTGAATAAACGAAATGAGAAAATCGATTGAATTTGATCGGTTGAACTATTGAAGGTATGGAAAAGTGGAATTAGGAATTGAAATGTAAATTGAAATTGAGATATGAGATTGAAAGCTTGAACCAAAGGTTTATGAATTGATTAAAGATAATGTAGATGGTATATGAGGCTATTTGATGAAAGACTATTGTTGAGGTATGAAATTAAAGTATAAATTAACACATATGACTTATATTGTTACATGTTTGATGTCTATTATTTAATATTAAATGTTAAATTTAAATTATGCATACAACAAGTGAAGTATGAGGTAAGTGTTATTGTTGAATTAAATGGAAATTGAATTAAGTGATGGATAAATATTAGTATTGAATTGTATATTAATAAGAAAGTGAAATTAAATTTAGTTGTGAATAAATTGAAGTAAAATTGAAATTGAAAAAAAAATGATATGTGAAGCACATAATAAGAATTATTAGTAAATTAAGAATGACTAGTAAATTTTGAAATATGTTACATATATTAAAGAAAGAAAAGATATAAACATACACGTTTTTAGTACAATGGTTAAATTGTAAAGTATGTAAAAGCATTATGTTAAAATTGTAAAAGTGACAAGCGTGTATAATGTAATTTTCCCAAATAAATGAGATTAGATCTACTAAGATATTTGTAGTATACCATTAAGGGACTCCAAAATATTCTCCGATAATAACACGCTGGTACTCATCATCAAATGCTATCTCGATTAATAGTACATAATAATGCACTTCTATATTTGTTTCATATATCCTAAGTGTTCTGCTTTAATCTATTGGACCTCTTATAAAAAAAAAAAAAGTAAGTAATTTTTGTTATAAAGTATGTTCGCAATATTGAATTAAAAATAAATTGCAAACCCGAAAGGGATATAGAATGGATATAAATAATAAACTAGATAAATATGTGTACAAAGGAGCTATAGAATTATAGAAATAATGAAGTTCATGATCAAAATAACAAGGAAATTTCGAGGACGAAATTTTTTTAGGGGGGAAGAGTTGTAATGTACCCAATTTCAATAGTGTCGAACAAAGTGATTTGAGATTTCTAAATCGACGAAAAGTTAGAAAACTTTGTTAATCGATAATTATAAGTTAAGTGTGATTTTGGAAATATTTTAAAATTAGTGAATTTTGTGAACTAAAAGAATTAATTAAAAAAATTGGGCCAAAAATAAGGTATTGAGAGCTCGAATTCATAAAGTGAGCCATAAATATTTCTAAAAATATTTATGGAGTGTCATTAAGTTATTATTAAAGTTTAGTTGAGAAATTTTAACGTTTGGATATGTAATTAAATGAAAAGGACTAAATTGAAAAAGGTGTAAAAGTTGAATTATAGATTAAAAGAAATTATGAAGGACCAAAATGGTAATTATACCATTTTGTAAAGTTGAGGCGGTTAAGTATGAAAAATCTGAGATTTTTTAAAGTATGTTATTATATTATATATTAATATTATATTATATTATTATATTGTTATATTATTATAATATTATATATATATACAAACAAAAACAAAAGAAAAGAAAGGGAGAATACCAGAAAAGAAACAGAGAACAAGACGAAAGCAAGGGAAGAAAAGGGGAAAGAAAGAAAAAGGAGAAATTGATGGTTTGAAGCTTGGAAGTTTAATTGGTAAGTTAAATTAGTCCTTCTCTTTTAATTTTGATGCTTTATAAGTTTTAGAACAAAGTTTTGATGAATTTAAGTTGAAGTTTTTGAAGTTTTAAAGCTGTTGAATATAGCATATGATGAACAAAAAGATGAATTAGTGGTTTAATTGAAAGAATTTGAAGTTAGAATTGGGTAAAGGATTTAATTGTAAAATAAGCTATAACAAAACTGTTTTGGACAGCAGCAGTAGAGTAACTTTGAAAAATCACCAAAAATCGTAGAAGTTGAAATAGAAGTTGAATGATATATGAAATTAAAGCTTATTGAGTCTACTTTCATATGAAAGAAACAGGGAAAGCAAAGGAATTCTGTAATTTGAGATATTTATATTTTTGTAAGACTGGTTTAAAGGGATTTCGGGATCCCCTGTTCTGACTTTGGAAAATCATAAAAATTGGAGAAAAATAATTAGGGGCTTAAGTTTATATGTCTAGAATTCTGAATGAGTCTATTTTCAATAGAAATAAACGAGAATATCATATGAATTGTGTATGAGGAGATAATTAATTTTTAGTGAAGAAGGGTCAGAACTGCCAGACAGCAGAACAGGGGTGACTTTGATGAATAAACTGTACTAATTGGCTAGGCTAAAAATTCTGGAAATTTTATGGTATGAATATATGTGAGTCTAGTTTCAGTAAAAATTAACGGTGCTTCATTTGGAGTTCTGTAGCTCCGGAAATAAATAATTTAGTGACTATAACTCAAATGGACAGTTTTGAATATACTTATGAGTAATTAATGAAATTATTGACAATGTTACTTATAGCATGTTATATACATTAAGGATGTGGAATGGAGAGGAGGAGGAGGAAAATATGTATGAATATTTAGGTAGTATGGCTAATTTGAAATGTTTTAGACTCAAGGACTAAATTGAATAAAAGTAAAACTTTATGATTAATTTTGTAAAAATGTAAAAATGTCCAATTTGCATGAAATAGATTATTTTATTATTTAAAATTGCAAAATTGAATGAAATTAGTAATTTAGATTAAGATCGATTGAAAAATCGATGAAAATAGAAAATTACCAAAATGACCTCGAATCTTGATATTTCTACTGATTTGATTTAGCTGTAAGTTCGTGTAACTTAATTATATGATATAAGAAAATATGAGTTGATGGTACGTGAAATATTGATATGATAAATTAACTGTTTTATGTTTATGAAGAAACGGCAAGTGAATGATATTTATCATGACATGAAAATATGTGATTATCTTTAATATGTTAATACAAGGTAATTAAGTATGATGAAACGAGTAATAAATTCAAGTAAGACATGACGAGAAAAATGAATATCTTTAAGGGGCCATATGTTTGATTTTGATTGGTTTCAAATATAAATATTGAATTAAAATAAAATGTCTGATAAATAAATTTGTAATTCCGGTAATGCCTCGTACCCTATTCCAGCGTTGAATACGGGTAAGGGGTGTTACACTTCTTTTCTTGGTGCATGGCCTGACTCTATAGCTGGGAGATGGGGTTAATAAATCTATAACCTCAGGTTCACGAGTGACATCGAAACTAGGGACATGATCTTTCAAAACTGCAACTTCAGTGGTCAACGGTTTCCCCTTTCTTCATGACTGTTGATCTCCACTGGCCGCTACAAAAGCTGAAAATTGCTTCTGAATCCAACATTTCTTCTCGATAATGCTTATATTGGTTCCTTCAGCTGTCTCTTCACTAGAAAGGGTAGTAACAACTGAGGAAGATGCTCGTACTGGTGAACAAATGACATCAAATGGCTGCCTGTGATATACTCCAAAAGTGCAAGTGTCCACTAGCTTTTCATTTTCCTCGCCAGTAGTTGATGGTTTCTCTTTTACCGATGGTTGTGGATCTTCATCAGCTTCCACAGCATATTTAAACCGCATGCCCCTCAAAGACTCCTTCCCAGCAATGCTCATATCTGCACATTCAGCAGCATTTACCATGGTGAGGCCAGTAGCAATTGAGGTTGCCTTGCTAGGAGGGGGATGAATGAAAACTAGTGATTCTAAATTACCTACTCCAAGATTGGATGACTTCCCTGGTTTTCTTGTCCCATATTCTTCAATGTGTTCAGATTGTTCATGACAAGCCTCATGAATGATGCTATGCAAATTATCTGCTGAAAAAATAACCACTTCATTTGGATATGTTTCTGGAACAGTTTCACATGTATCACTGACTTCGTCATATTCATCCAAGTTATCACAATCATCTTTGTATTCAAACTCATTTGGTTCAGTATAGCAGGGGAGCTCATCCATTGGTGAAACTTTAACTTTCATCTGCTCCGGCAAGCTTGGGCAACTAGCAGAATGATTTGTGTATTTGTTTGAGAAGTAGTTTACCGTGATGTTCAAGCTGATCAAAAAACAATATAACACATTGGTTAACCAACTATTGACCTAAACAAAACAGGATTTATCAGGGATAAAAGGCAAGTATATACCTCTGCTAGGCAGGGAGGGCGAGCATCATATATGCAAGTTTTATCTTATTGGTGACACCAGAGAAGGATTTAAATGTTGCAGCTGCTTGCCTCACAGCCGCAGATTCTTGAGGATGCTGCCAGGCCCACTCAAACTGCAGGCATCAACCCAGCAGAAAACATTTATCTATTACTAATAAGCCATGAGTCAGAACAGTTATTGGAAGTATTACATATAATAAAATCAATTAGCTCAGAAAATTTTAAATTTTGGAAGCATTCTTCACCAATCAAGAATGTCTCTTCGAGTGTCAAAAAGCTGCCTTTTCTGCATTTAAAAAAAAAAAAAAACCCTTCTACAGGAAGGCTGCTGGAACATTGACATGCTCAAAATTTGGCTACCTGATGACATTATCAAACGCATATTAAGTATCCCACCGCCTCATCCTGCTGAAGGCGAGGATAGAATCATTTGGGCACGCACCGAGTCAGGATCCTTCACTAGTCGCAGTGCTTATAGGTCTCTAAAAGAAAATACCTGGAGACCCAAAGATGACAATTGGAATATCATATGGAAGTATTAAGGTCCACAGAGAGTCCAAATTTTCCTATGGCTTGTCGCCAGTCAAAGAGTTCTCACTAATTCAGAACGGTTTAGAAGAGGATTCGGACAAAGCAGTGCGTGTTCACGATGTGGTCACGACTTGGAAGACATCATGCATGCCCTTCGGGACTGTTCGACTGCCAAGGAAGCTTGGATGCTCGTAGTCCCACTAGAGAAGCAATCCAGGTTCTTTTCTGACTCTATGCAAAATTGGTTATCCTTTAATCTCTCTTGTCACATTAAGTTGCAGGATAAAGGAATCACTTGGTCGTGCCTTTTCGGGATACTAGCTTGGAGATTATGGAAGAACAGGAATCTCCTCATTTTTCAAAACATAGATTGGACACCGCTCGAACTTATCAAATCCTCCCTCAGTTGGGCATAAAATTTTGAAGCCTTTATCACGAGACCTAAGGTTAACGATACTCCCCCGGGGCATTTACAGCATTGTTCTGACAACTGGGTTTTCTTATACTCTGATGGAGCAGTGGCGAGAGACTCCGAAAATGGCGCAGCCGGCGGAGTTGTTCGAGATCGAGATGGTAACTGGGTGCTAGGGTACACGCATTACCTGGGGAAATGTTCACCTTTGGAAGCTGAACTCTGGAGTATCCTGGATGGAGTATTCATTCTTATTAATAGAGGCTATAAGAAGATCAAAATTCGATCTGATAACCTTGAAGTGGTAAGGATTTTGTCCACAAAGGACATGGCAGATTCTGGATCTACGCTAATCAGGAGAGTTAAAAGACTTCTGTTATCTGAAGATCAATGGGAAATCAAGCATATTCCCAGGGAGAATAATCTAACTGCAGACCAAATGGCGAAGATTGGGCTCCATTGGCAAAATTCGCTCCGGACATTTGAAGCTCCACCTGACATGGTGGCTACGATTTTTCAACATGATAAGGCCTTTAATGTCTCTTAGGAGACTTTAGTTTTTCTTTCTTTTCACCAAAAAAAAAAAAAAAAAAACCCGCATACTCTATCTCTTGTTGCCTTATGGCTCAATTTAACATACACATTTATATATAGCACTTCATCAACTAAGCATGGACAACATAAGACAATTAAATTTCACAATAAAGTAGATAAGAACCCAAAAAATCCCCTAAACTAAATGTTTCCTGCCATAGCTGTAACACCCCTTACCCGTATCCTATGCCGGGACCGAGTACGAGGCATTACCAGACTTAACAATAAATTTGGTCAAATTTCTTAACACATATACAAAATGACTTAGTCAAGTCCCTATACATGCCATAACTTAAATCATTTATAAATAAAGATACCCATAGATAACTTGATAGTGTGAAGCGATCTCCGACGACCTCCAACCCGAGCTTGTTTAATAGGATTCTGTAACATGGGAAAGAAAAAGGGGGGTAAGCTTATAAAGCTTAGTAAGTTCACATGTAAAAATAATAAGCATTAGCAATGAATTTAGCTTACTACTAAGCCGTTATAACTTGCATAAATAATGCTAAGTTCTTACTTTCCCAACTTATTTGTAGCCTTATCAAGGCCTCAACATGACAAATTCTCACCACAAGTTCTCAAGATAATGCAATCATAATTACACATAGTTCCACCATTTTCTCATGTTCATCTTAAGCTGTCTACTTGAGTCATAGTCACTAAATTATTTATATCTCGAGCTACAAAACTCCAAATTAAGATCCGTTAATTTTATCCAAAACTAGACTCACATATATTTTTACTATAATTTTTCCAGAATTTTTGGTATGGCCAATCAATACAGATTATTCTTAAAGTTTCCCCTGTTTTACTATTTGACTGTTCTGACCTCTCTTCACTACAAATCAAATTACTCTTCGTACAGAATTCATATGACCTTTTTATTTATTTCATTTGAAAATAGACTCATTCAGGATTCTATTCATATAAACCATATCCCATAATTATTTTTGTACAATTTTTAATGATTTTTCCAAGTCAGAACAGGGGATCACGTACTCATTCTGAACCAATCTCACAAGAATTTAAATATCTTGAAATATAAAAATCCTTTGTTTCCTCTATTTCTTTTATATGAAAATAGACTCAATAATATTTAAATCAATATCTCACCCAACTTATAATTTAATTTCTACTATTTTTGGTGATTTTTCAAATTCACGTCGCTGCTGCCGTCCAAAGCAATTCTATTGTAAATTTTTGCTCTCTTTCATTTTAGTTGTGTTCATCACTTGCTTATACTAATCTTTCAAATTTTCCGATTACATATTGAACATATTGTTCATACATACATTTGCCACATTTCTCAATTGGTCACATTCATACTTGCACTTATTCATAACATGATCGTATTCAATTACACTTAGTCATCACACAATCACATGTATTTATTTTTTTTTTTTTTTAGTCAATTTCCGTTGAACTCATCGTAATGATAACAGATAAACGGTGGCCTACACATGGTACCACCCTTGTAGCCGGGCTATCCGTAAACATAGTAGCCTGCACTTAGTACTATACATGTGACCAAAACCATTTCAGAACTCTCTTGTACACATGGTTGAGCTCAACATTAACAATCATTCAATCTCTTTCATTTGATTCACCCCTTTTGTATTACTTATTATCAAATTAGGAAACGTCTTACGAATTTGAGTACGCCGTTGCTCAATGCCACGCTTCACAACTCAAAGGTGGTTTTCCTCATTGAAATACCATACCTACATTTCACCACTTGGTATGGAAACACCATACCTACATTTTTAACTCCTGCATGGTTAATACCATACCTACATTTCACAACTCGGTATGGATGATACCATACCTACATTTCATATCTCAAGATGGATGATACCATACCTACATTTCATATCTCAAGATGGATGATACCATACCTACATTTCATATCACATTTCATATCTCAAAGATGGATGATACCATACCTACATTTCGTAACTCAGTATGGATGATACCATACCTACATTTCATATCTCAGTATGGATGATACCATACCTACATTTCAGAACTCAGTATGGATGATACCATACCTACATTTCACACTTTGCCATGGATTAACCATGGTCTTATCCATCAATTCATCACATGTCGAAATTCGATCATACTCCGCCCGCATTTCTCTTAATTTGATCTTTCTATACAATTTTGTAATTTTTTTATAAATTCATGATCCAATAATAACTTACAAAATAATACATGGTATCAGTTAAACATTTAAACATATTAAATTTAATGCTTATTAACATACGAACTTACCTCGAATGCCAAAACGACCATTTTACCAACTTTCTCGATTTTCGATTTTCCTCCAGCTTCTACATCCAAATCTCATTTTTCAGGATCTAAAACATCACATTTCACTTATTTAATTAATATACTACTCAAAACAGTCCCTAACTCAAACTTTGGAAAAATTACAATTTTGCCCCTAAACTTTTGCATAATTATGATTTTGCCCCTAGGCTCGAAAAATTAAACTTTATTCCTTTTTCTTATGTTTTATGACATGCTGAACATTTTTCCCTTCTATTGCAACTTCAAATTCTTACTATAACACATACTTATGAACAATAACAACTTTTACCGATTAACTCGCTTTTACTCGTTTTCACCGAAAATCACTTAGTAGAAATCGTCCCTCTACTCATAAACATGCATAATCTACCATCAAACATCAAAATTCACAATTATTCAACATGGGTCAATTTTTAAAATTAAACTCTAGATCAAATTAATGGTAGAAATAGCTAGAGTAAGTTACCGAGATTTCAAAAATACGATGAACATTAAAAACGGGCTCAAAAGCACTACTATTGAGCTTTGAAAAAGCTTGAAACCCTATCCATGGCTTCTTGAGAAATTCGGCAGAATGGAGAAGAGAATGAGCAGATTTTTTTTTTTTTTTGGGTTTCAATTTGTCTTTTATGCCTTAAAACACCCAAATGACAAAAATGCCCTTAAGGCTTTTCTTTCAATTTTGTCCAATTCATGCCGATATTTATCCATCAAGTTATTCAATGGTCTAATTACCTTTTAAGGGCCTCCAATTTAAAACTCATAGCAATATGACACCTCTAATATATAGAACTCAAGTTTTACACTTTTTACAATTTAGTCTTTTTGACTAAATTGAGTGCCCAAACGTCGAAATTTTTTGAACGAAATTTTTTTACGAAATCTTTCTGTAAAATTGTAGACCATAAAAATATAATAAAAATAAAATTTTACTCGTCGAATTTGTGGTCTCGAAACCACTGTTTCGACTAGACCCAAATTTAGGCTGTTACAATAGCCAAATCTCATCTAGAGTGAGAAGATACTCATCTGCAGTCGCTGGAATAAGTTAACCAAATACCATAAAAATAAAAAAGATGATACAAATGCATGAAAACTCAAGGAAGAATATAGCTGTTGAGCCCAACAAAATTCCTTGTTACAACAAGCAAGCTAGGATCCTGAGCGCATTTATACAAGAAAATCAACAAGCGCTAAATGATGAGGCTTGTGAGATAGACCAATTCATAGTCATAAATGGCATTTCAAGCATAACCTGCGAGTTTTCTACTAAGCCCAAAAGGTGATGCAACAGATTCGAATACAACCATGTTATAGACTATATATAAAATATAAATTATATATTATATACATGACCTGAAGAGCAGATACATTGGTTGGAAAACCATCCAAGCACACAACCATTTCTCCATTGTGTTTGCCTTTATTCGACGCAATGGGTTCACAATGAATCGCAAATTGGGCAACACCGCTGTAGATAAATAGTTCAAATCGCAAACTCTTTGGTCAGCTTGAATTTTTTACTAGAGAACCTCATATCAAAGGAAAACAACTGCAAGCTGATATTATTTAAATGACTTATTAAGCCACATAGGTAGTAGCATCAATTTGCTCATCGTAGTGGCAACGAATCAAACATGAAACAGAAAAGAAACTACGTGGAAAATTTGAAGGGAAAAAAGCGAAATTTGAATTTAAAGATCATAACCAGGTAAATATCGAGTTAAAATTAAATTTATTCAGATAAACCTCAAAGGGTGTAAAACCGAATCTAATAAAAGCCTTGGAACATGTCATGTACCATTCAAAACACTCGAGTGAGAAGTACAGAATCATAAAGCTGAACCTTAAGAGGTAAGATTAGAAAAGACATCTTGCCAAAAAAGAAAATATCTATCTATGACAGCAAAAAAAAGAAGCATTAGCATCCATAATGTTGAGATAAGAAAGAAACACGGTGAGGATGAGGCAAAATATTAATATAGGAAGAGAACAAAAAAAACAGACCCAATATAGGTGTGGCCTTTATGACGAGGGCTGAGAGAGGCTAGTAGATAGGAAGCGAAAAACCCTTTTCCCGGCCTGCCCTTATTTTCATTTCCCGGTTCTCTTATTTGTTCCTGATTTTCAACTTCAAGATCCCGGCATTTGAAGTGTTCTGTTAGTGACTTCCTCTGTTTGAAGTAGGCATTGAGGGATTTCGAGTCTCCTTTCTCGCTTGATTGCCACCTGGGGCAATTTTCCCACCTCTCATCTCTCTCCAATTCACTCACAGCAAAGCAAATGGACTTGAATTTGGATGTAGTGGAAGTTAATTCATCAAATTTAAGACAATTAATATGAGGAAACTGATTAAACAAGAGTAGGGTAACATTGCATTTTACCCCTTTAATTAATCTTTGAGATAGTTGATGGGAACACCAAAATTAAAGTTTTTATGCTTAAAGAGTATATAAATTGTACAAGAACGTTTAAATTTTAAAGCTATAGTTCAGATTGTGAGATGGGCACATATGTTGACTAGAGATTTACAGTCCAAAACACTGAAACAAAAGCCCAAAAACATCAGCCCAAACCTAAACCCAGGCCCCAAGCCTCAAACCCCTATACCCAAAACCCAAATATCCCATAAATGGAATATACCAAACCGAGATATCCTTCGATAGGATAACTCCAGACCGAGATATCCCTAGCTGGAATAAGTACAACAGGTAACTCAGTCCAAACACATCAAAAATCTGAACCGAATACCAAAAATACCGAACCGGGACAAGATATGATGGGAATATTCTTGGAATAGCTTATCCTGAAACGCGATATAATGAGGATATCTCTGGAGCAGAGTAACAATGAAAATAAACCCAGAAAATAGGCCCAGTACTTATTGTTATGCAGGCTTTGATTACTTTTAATTGATATGCACGCTTTAATCACAAATCTTTGTGCGCCAGCCAAGAGGCATCCACGTCGCAGCAGATATGTTCTATGATGCAAGTAATAACCAAATGACATTAAGATTATATCTATACATTTTCAATCACTTCGATATTTTCCAAATGCATAGAACCTAAAAATCAAGAAAGTATCAACCATTTATTACTGAGCAAACCAAAAAAAAACACATCACAAGTCTCAGTTTTCACAATAAGATACATGATATGATTAATCTCTCTCTCTATATCAACCCCTGCATTCTAGTGTTTAAGTTATTAGAATCTTAATATCTTCTTGTATCTGTAGACACAAGAAAAGGAATACTGAATCACATATTTTGCAGTTAAATAGCTCAATGTAAAATTATCCTTTGAATGTGTTAGGGGTACATAAGTGTTGACTGCAGAACCATCTCAATTCGGGCATTACAAAATAATGGAGGAAAAAAAAAAAAAAGGAAACTACTAGACGTCAAAAAATAAAAGAAAAATGGGTGGGGACACATCTAAAGTAAAAAGGTTTCTTCAAGCTTGATTACCATAAAAGATTATCTGTCAAAGAGAACCAGATACATGATAGCTCGAACAATGATATGCATGCTGTTAGGGTTGTGCAACATTATCGCTTGTCAAAAAGAAGAAAAAATAGTTGTAAGTGAAAATAACAATACTCTGTTATCTCGGAAGTCAGATAGACATCTGCAAAAAGCAAAAGCTTTAACTAGAGGCATGCTGTTAGGGTTGAAACAAATAGAGCAAATTAGATCCCCTGCCATGTCATTAAGTGTAGTTTTAGAATTCAAGCTTTCTGCAGAACCCCAAAACAATGACGCTTGATCTCCCAGTGAGTTTAATAGGAGCACCAGGGCAAGTATCAGAAGCCCCATTTAGGCAAGGAGCTGAAGGGGGTGTCTTACTACCATCAGAATCACATTCTATATTTGAAAATTCAATAAGAAAACCCTCAGCTTGGTTTGAAACGATAACTTCCAAGAGATTTTCATAATCAGACTCAAACATTTCTTCATCTGAAATAGAATCTGCAGCAGTTCTATGGTTTACAGAACCCACAGTTCCAACAGAGATGTCAAAATTTAGGCGGCGTGCAAAAGTTATCCTCATTTCATCAACATATTTCCAGTAGGAAGGAGCAAACACCATGCCTTCTGGGCCAGGAGCAAATGGGTCAAAAATACCATCCTTTGGGGTTCTAGGACTACCATGGTTGACAGAAACCATTGACTCTTGGTTTATGGTGGTATCAGGATCAAAGTGAGAATGATTTTGTGCATTCTTCACTTCGATGGGTGGAGAATTAAATTTATAGGGGAACTCTCCAATTCCTCTGTTCGCATCAGAGGTGATAGGCCCTAGAGAAGATTCCATATTACCCTGTCTAGTAGTTACCAAAGGATCAATAATTACCCTATTAGTTTCGTCTGTGCAAACTTTATCTGAGTTTTTAATTAACTTGAGAGAATTGTCTTTGCATTTGCTGGCACAATTTCCAGAATCCATTGATCCAATCATAAAACAAAGCCTAGGCAGCTGCAACGAAGGGAATAATAATATTATTATTATTGAAAAAAAAGACAAGAGGAGAGGTCATGTTGGCGAATCTTTTGAGACGGCGGATGAATAAGAAATTCTAACCCTATTCCCAACCCTAAAGCACCGTTTCAAAACTAAGTTTGGAAAAATATCATATGTCGGAGAGAAACCCGCTTCCTTGAGTTTAGAAAAATATCTCACCGCTCTTGCCAAATCCTTCAGGCCAATAAAAAGCTTTATTACTACACGATAAGCAGGAAGATCCAAGAGACATTCCCTGGCCTCCATTTCCCAAACCAGAGCTAATGCTTCCATGTACTTGTTCTCAGAATAACGACTATGAAGCAATGTTGTGTACATCACCACACTGGGGTCACGCCCTTGATTGCTTGAACCAGTAAAACAAGCTCTCCACAGTCTCAAACTTCCTATGCCTAATGCAAACCTTCATGATCGCTGTACAGTACTGCTGACTCAAATTATAACCATCTCTTTCTCCAAGATCACCCAGTAACTCCTCTACAAGGATGTGTTTATCAGGATTCTTTCCAAGATCCAATATTAACTTTGCGTAAATGCCTGGATCCAGCATTCTTTTACTTTGCTTCACAACCGAAAGAAGCTTCCATGCAAGGTTCAAGCTTCCACCTTTAACGAATCCTTTCACCATTGCCTCAATCAGACTACGATTGGTCGAGCTCGTGAACTTCTCCAAGTTGACAGGCAATTTTAATTCACGCTTCCTAGCCAATACTTCAACAGTTGAAGTCAAAATCCTATCATCCGGGTACAAGTGAGGCATCTTCTGCGCCCAACAGAAAGTTTGCAGAGCTCTTTGTGGAAGATCCATAAGACCCAATTGAATTGTGATTGATAACAAACCCTTAGGCAAAAAGGGAGCCCATTTATTGACTGCAGACACATCATCATCGGAAGCCAGGTCGTTAATCTCTTTGGATAAGCCAATAAGAAAGCTTGGATTGTTATATAACTGTTGTGATACAGAAGCACGAGATGAGTTTACCCCAGGAGAAGCCTTCTTAACGTGCTTCTTTGGCATAGGAAATCCCAGTGACCGTAGCTTGTGAGGAAGTGGGAGAGGAAGAGGCCTTTCTCTACCTACCTTTCCAGGTTTTTGAGGAATTCTTCCCTGAAAAAGTGAAGATAAGGCTTCAACCTCATCTGATTCCCAAGCAAGATCAATATTCACATGATCTTCTTCGTCGTCTTCTTCTTCAGGTGAATCATTATTGTGACCGTAAACTGTGGACATGTCGATTTCAGTTCTAGGTTTCTCCAAGAATAAGTTAACGCCAAAGTCAGGAGGAAGTTTGGTGCGACGTGGATAACGGCGGTTCTTGGGTTGCTTGCTATAGCAAATTCTTGTGTTGGGATGCGCCAGGTTAGTAACAGAAATGCTCTGTTGTAGTTTTCCTCTCAAAGTTATGAAAGGATATGTGGTGATGGATGAGAATATGCAATCCATTTTCTCAAAGTTATGAAAGAAGGGAAAAACAGTAGCTAATAAAGGAGAAAGTTAGAAATAAAGGAAAAATAGGACAGAATATGGGAATAATTGACTGACTTTTTTACTGTTGATAAGATTTGGTGAATGAGTATTAAAAACTCTATCAGTGTTTTATCATTTCCTCGTTTGCCTGCCAAAGAAATAAAAAAATTATTAAAAATATATATAAACCATAGAAATTTTAGAAACAGTAAAAAATAAATGTGAATGCTGAAATACTCGCAAGGCTCCAGAACCAAAACCAAAACCACCAAAAATACTCAGCTAAGCAGAAATTACAAAAAAAATGTCCAATAATACTAAACAAATAATCTTAAACAGAGGCAAACAACCAATCCAAAAATAAATACCATATGCAAGGCAATAAACTAACAAAAAATACAAGACATAGATACGAAAGTAAAACCCATTAAAAATAAAGTAAACAGTGGCAAAAAAAAACATAGAACCAAAAACTTAAACCTAAAAAACCAAACCAGGAACTAATAATTCCGAACAGGATATTACAACTGTGGGATATCCTCGGAATAGGCTATCCCAAGGAGAGTAATGATGGGTATATCCCTTTAGCGGAAAGGGATATTACGATACCGGGATATGCTCGGAATAGGCTATCCCGAGGAGAGTAATGATGGGTATATCCCTTTAGCGGAATATGAACGAAAATTGACAAAAGCAGAAAGAAAAATATAAAAATAGATCTTAAATTAAAACTGCGGAACAAGAATGAAAGTTAAAACGACAAGTAAACTTAAAAAATCTGAACCAGATTCAAAATATTTTGCTAAGAAAAAAATAAAACAAATCGAAACAGTGATTTCTAAACCTGAAAACCAAAAGGCATAAAATAAACCAAGAAATACAAGTACAAAAGCATAATTCTTAAATTAAAAGAGAGAACGGAAAAGAGAATGTTGAAGCAAAGATACATACCTGATGAAGCAAGGGATTCCAAAAATCCCAAAAACAGAAACGGCAGAGAAGATCATAGTATAGTCTCTTTGAATTGTTTCAAGCGTTGGTTCCAAAAAAGCTAAAAAATATAAGAGGTAAAATTTGAAATGAGACAGACATAATAAAAGAGAGAATAAAATGGAAAGAACTGTTAGAAAAAAAGGAAATGAGGATAATATAAACTACGAAAACATGCCCATTATCACAAACCACGGGAACTAAACAGAAACCCAAATACCATGACCATTATCCCAGCCCAAGAAAAGAGGACAACTATCCCAAGTCGCAAAAAACCAATGGCCACATAGGCCCAGGACAAAAAAGAACACGAACCCGACCCAAAAACCACGAAACCTTCCCATCTAAACAAACCATACCAAAACAGAGATGAAAAAGCAAAAAGACAAATGTTAAGCAGAAAACAGATAGTAGTCGATAAACTGACTAAAAAACAACGACACCAACATCAGTAGATTAGAAAGGACGAAACAAAACAGTGTTTCATGAGGCTGAGAACCAAAATGCATACTGTTGTCGAAAGACAAGGATAGACGGGTGGTCTAATACTATCCCACTAATCTGAGAAAAGAGGAACAAACCTTACAAGCCTCTATATTCTGCCAACCAGAAACATTATCCCGATTAGTCAGAACCTGCAGCGCAAACTTGCCAGCATTCCATAATTTGTTTGTGAAGGCCGTGTCCGCTGTTAGCCTTTCAGTTGATAAATTAAGATCCTAGAGATTATTCAAGGAAATTGGTTAATTAGACATACTATCATAAGCTAGAACCATGGACATTAGAGCAGTATTGAACATTATATAACACAACTTTTCATTATTGAATTACCAACATATTGCCTGTAGTACAGGACAAACCTGACCAGCAGTTCCTAAAGCAAGAGTGAATCGCAAGGCATCAGTGCCAAACTCCTTGATAGTATCAATTGGGTCAATAACATGGCCAAGAGTTTTAGACATTTTACGCCCCTGAAACAGCTTACATGTTAGCCAGATATTTTCTCGAGTCTTGGGAGCAATGGAACTAGTGTCATGTTATTTCGAAAAGGAACTCTAATGAGAAAAGTATACATGCAGATGAAGGGGAACACAAGTCGAGAAAAAAAATTGTACTTTAAAATGGGCACCTAAGTTGTTGCCTGATTCAGACACTCCACTTGTGAATCACGGATTAGACCATGAAGATATACATATGAAAATGGAACAGTTCCTTTTATAATTATGCAATAAAGTTAAGTAACAACATTAATATAGTCGCTTTATTTGGATGACAATTTCAAAATATTATTTGCTTTCTTCTATATGATCTCAAAGACTAAAAACATGATTCACCCCTTTTTATTTGGGACATGTCAAAAGATTTTTTGGAATAGTTCATCATATCTAATTAATAACTTACATACAGGAAGAAAAAAAAATAAAAGGTGCACTTATTTGATTGATAGTTTGAAAATATTGCATCATTTAAACATTAAGAATGGGAAGGCCAAGCTTTCTAGCTAGAACATAATCATTATGATCGTGTCTAGGGCTTATCTTCAGTACACCAGTCCCAAAGTATTTATCAACACATTGCCGCCATTGACATAACAAAGAAAGCAGAAGTGAGATTGTCAACCTGAAATTACTTAATTTAATGGACACAGTTGAAACATTTGCCACCTTAACTAACCCCACTAAGCAGGTCAAGCAAACCATTTGTTTTCTAAAACTAGTGGTGAAGCCCACAATGAAGAAGCCTATAGGTTACGCAGGGAATAAGATACATCCTAAATTTGAAGCAAAATTCCATCATGATGACCAAAATAAAATGATACAAATAAAATGATATAATTTTATTAAGCTAAAACAATCTAACATACTTTTGCTTTAATAATTGTGTTTCAATTCCTCTGTCATGTGCATTCCTACCAATTTGAGTGACAAAGAGCAAGGAAAAATTAGCATTCGTACATTGATGCAAAATTTGGAGAATGCAACAATACTTAGAAAAAACAGAAACACTTGTTTTTACCTTATCAGAGATGATAGGAACATGATGACCATATGTCATAGGAACAATTGCCATTTTACCAACATACTTCGAATATCGCTCATCCTGAACAAAAGTGATGTGTCAGCCATACAAGGACACAGAGTTGTAAGTTACAACTTTTGTGCAAGTTTTGCTGGATACCTATAGGCCATGACATCCCAAATCAAGCAAAATCTGAAGGGTAGTCTAAGTTCTCGATTTATTGCAAGACAGGACACTTGGTATAAGGAATGGAATAATTTATGTTACCAATCATCGGGGAAATAAGAAAAGGCAACTGTGGTTTACTTAAAACAATGAGCATTTTTCATGCTGCATCCAAAGATTCTTTAATAAAACCGTTATATGTTAAGTTGCTCAAGTTAACCTTATTATTTAAAAGATCTCTTTCAACATTAACCAATCACTGGTGCCTTTGTCCAAGTGGCATCACGCAAGCAGTGAATAGTCCTTTTTTTATATTTAAATAAACTACACTTTCTATTTCTTTGTAAAGTATGGTCCTATCATATCGATAATTTCTCAAACAGCATCCTTTATTCAGCCCACAAGATAGTAGGATCTACTACTGAATTAATGCACTGAGTAATAGGATGAAGGAAAATGTCTGTTACATGAGTTACTAAAAAAAATGGTGAAAACGCAATGGAACTATTAACAAAAAAATCTCACTATATTGCAATCGCAGTTATATATTATAGTGGTCATGAACTAATGTTAAATATAAAATTTGATGATTCAACTCTACCTAGTTTAAAAATCTAAATGCAATCTAATTATCAAATTCGATCAATTAATGTATATACATGACAAGGATTTTACTAGAAATCCGTAAAGATATAGCTTTTAACAGATTTACTAGCTTTATGAATAGTGCATCATGTTGTTAAAATTTCCTCTTCTTTTATGGTTTATTGTAATACATGCATTCGTAAGCTTCCATAAGTAACTAGAAATAGAAATGGCCTTTATGTTTATCATAATATTTCATAAATGCTGCATCCTATTCCTATTTTCCAATTACTTCGATCCTTCTTCCTGAATTGTATGTTATTCTATTGCACTTCAAAACATGCTCCAGAAAAACCCACATAAAATTAGAAACATATTCCCATATGTAAGTACTTTAGTACTAAAGAAAGAGAGCAGAAGACACCACACTCCAAAAAAGAGATGAAAAAATCAAAAGACAAATGTTGAAGCAAAGATTCATACCTGAAATCAGTCTCCAATGAAGCAGCGGTTACAAAAATCGCAACAAAGAAACGGCAGAGAAATGAACCCACCGAAATAGAAGTAAAAAAAACATTGATCTGAAACCAAAATAGAAATGAAAAGGCAAAGACAGACAAAGACGAAGTTCAAGATTCATACCAAGTTCAAGATTCATACCTCAAAATCAGTCCCCGATGAAGCAGTGGATTTCAAAAACCACAAAAAACAGTGTAGCGTGTGTGTGTTTTTTAAGCCTTTGGTTACCCAAAGCTAAAAGAATTAGAGGAAAGAAATTGAAAAGATACCGAGAGAGAGAATCGGTAAAGAAATGGGAGGAGATTTGGATTGAAGAGATATATTTGATGATTTGTTATGAAAACAGAAGAAATGAGGAAGAAAAAGAAAACAAAAGAGGGAGACCGAGAGAGAGAGAGAAAGAAACGGATAATATATGTGCATAGATTGAAGAGATATTTAATAAGGTCACTTAGTAAATCAGTTTTAGGCTATTTTAACGGTCACTCAGTATTTTATTTGAATTATTAAATTGTTAATTTTATTTGATTTTATTTTTTATTTAATTTTTTTATTTAATGAAAAAACTATGAATGGAAGAGAGAGAAATTTCAACGATGGAGGAGGGAGGGAATTTGAAAAGGCTGAAGAATAATTAAAACTTTCTTTAAATTACTACTTTTCTTTTGGGAAATCAAAGACAAAGAAGATAAAAGAGCCATTAGAAAAAAACGGGGAAATCAGGATAGATATTCCTAGAATAGGATATACCTTGCCCGGGATACTCCTATACGGGATAACATTGAACAGATATCCCTCGAATACGATATCCCAGGCCTAATAAGCATGACAGGTTGCGTCGGTCAGCACAAGAAAAATATCCAACAGGGCACAAAACCCATAAACCTAACTCAAAAATTACGAACCTAATAAAAAAAAAAGCAGGATAACTAGGGGAGTAGTTTATTCCGAATTGGAATATCACAGAATAGAGCGGAATGTAATAAGAAAGAAAACTAACTACTGACATGGCAATTAAAATTACATGACAACATAGAAAATTTTCAAATAAATAACGTTTAAGTCTCCTGTTTGGCTTCCTGAGAATATAGAATGAACAGAAATTTGCCACCAACAGTGTAGGAGTAAATAAATTAAAAAAATAAAAGAAACAACGAATAAAACCAAGAAATAGAAGTACAAAAGCATAGTTCTTAAATTAAAAACAGAGAACGGAAAAAACAATGTTGAAGCAAAGATTCATACCTTATGAAGGGATTCCAAAAATCCCAAAAATAGAAACGGCAGTCTCTCTGCATTCCGTTGGGCGTAGGTTACAAAAAAGCTAAAAAACATAAGAGGAAAAAATTGAAATGAGACGGGCAGAATAAAGGAGAGAGTAAAGGGAAAAGCAATGTTAGAAAAAAAAGGAAAATGAGATGAGAATAAGCTACCAAAAAATGCCCATTATCACAAGACACGATGGCGAAAGGCAAAACCCAAAACCATGCCCACACTGCAAAGCCCACAAAACCAGGGACCACTATCCCGAGTAGCAAAAAACCAATGGCCCAAGAGGACCGAGAACAAAAGAACACGAACCAATTCTCTTTCCAAAATTTGTTGAGACTTATATATTGAAAACAAGGAGATTAAATTCTCGATCACATACCCATAAATTTTAATTTAGAAGGATTGACCATCTCGAAATATGCAAAAGGAAATGAAGACATAAAGTAACAAATGCGGTTCCTTTTTCATGAATGTCAAGACATTGAGAGAATAATCTGAGATATAACAAACACAGTTGCCATAATCGATACCCATGTTTGCCAAGCACGCACCTAGTTTGGCTTCAAATCTAGTGCCTAAAGATCCGAGATATATGCACCAAAAGACTAAATTCAATAGTCTTGAAAAGATGGCCACCACAGCAAAGGGAAGTTTATCATCAAATAATTTTAAATGGACAATCTCAAGAATGTGAGGCTAAACAAATCAAATCGCATGTGCAAGATCTGAATGCATTAAAAAGGCATTTTGAAAGAGATGATCAAGGGTATATCTAAATTGAGGAAGTGCATAATCAAATCATCTAAATCAACCAATAGCTTCAACAAATCAAATAACTAATTACATGGAGCTTAACGAAAGAGCTAGCTTGTCTTCTAAGGTCCAACTAGGTGCAACATGTTATTTGGAGAATCTTTTAGCGACTAAGGTTACAAAGATGGAGCAAGTAAATAATTCAACCTCATGAGAGGGTCAGTATAACTTACCAATGCATCAATTTACCATTGAAAGATAAGAAAGAAGGGAAATAGAGGAAAAGATGATGCAACCCATATGAAATTGGCACACAGAAGATTGACATGTTGGGTTATCACATGTTTTGCATTTCTTTATGCCATTCTTTCAATTGATTAAGCACAAGCCAAGTATTAGGCACACTTTTTTTGTATAGAAGCGAAAAAGCCCCTTGATTCAAGAAGCACAAATTTACATATTCACCTTAATTTACTCAAAAAGTGCTCTTTTTACATCTTGCACCTCAAATGGTTCGAGTAGTTACAGACACCCTTGCCAACATTGTCAACACCTTCATAATTCATTTTTTTTTATTCGCCTAACATGCAAAATAGTGAGCAACACACTGCATACAAATTGATCCTTAGTAAAATCCTAATGCTCATATATTTTAAATTTCACACATTATGTACTCCAACTTAGTAAAGAGAACCCCAAATTTTTAGGATGGGAAAATAAATTTTTAATTATAAAAAAGTAATCATGAAATTAACATATCAGGCAAAGATACGATAGGCCACCACTATTCAAGGGGGAATCATGTAGAGGCTACCTGTTGATAAGCTAATATTGCATCAAAGACTCTGCACACTCGTTGGCTCGTGTGTTGCACCAAGCTTGTTCCAAAGAGAATAATCATTAGGTTTAAGTTTCAAAGCGCTTTTGAAAGATGCAATGGCCTTATCATATTCTCTCAACAAATTATACTGAGAACACCAAGGACAATGTGTACATCAAAGATCCTCGGAGACATCCGAGCGAAATTTTCATTGAATAATCTAGCAACTTTGTATGGCGAGAAAACACTTCGATTAACACGAATATAGTAATAACATTTTCAAAATGTAATGTTAGGGATAAGCTTCTAGTAATCTTAAGGAAATTATTTCACATCACACCGTATGTAAGTCCAAAATATAATCACTGCAATCATGGAAATCATATGCAAAAGACACTCTTGTAATCACAAAGATTCACAACATAAGCAAACCGTCGAATATAGTTGTCCAATAAGGGATATTTAGTATATTAAATGTTATCATATGAATATTTTATTTATTGTTATCCCTAACTTTAAGGTTTGGTTTTAAGGCACTACACCCTAAAACCAGTAGTCTCTGCTAAAGTCTAGAGTCTTCTAGGTTAGGCTCTCTTGTATATAAATATTTAGTGTAGTCTCTTGTAAAATTAACAGAGAAAATCTATTCTGTCATGGTATCAGATTAGACGATTTCTAGGAATTTTTCTGTAATCTTTACTCCCACAAAATCCTCAAGCTCGCTTCAGAATCAAAAGAGATATGTCCGAATTTGTCCACCCCAATACCAATGGGGACAGGTTCAGAAATCTCTATGAAAAACTCCAACCAAACCAAATTGAGTTGCGTAGAATATTCAAGTGGCCTCTGATTAAATGGGAAGAATTACCCAAGTGGTCTCACCGTTCGCACGTTCTTGAAGAGGCGAGAGGCAAGTCAACCACTTACTTCTAAGACAGACCTCCGAGAAGGAGATCCTCGGTTTCTCTTTGGGATGAACAAGACTCTATGGTCATGTCTTGGTTATGGAATTCTATGGTGCACGAAATTAGTGACACATGCCTATTCCTTAACTCATCCAAAGAAATATGGGAGGTCATGTGAAGCGCACTTATTCTAAAGTTCGAGATCTTTGCTCAAATTTACGAAATCAAGACTAAGATTTCATCCACTAAGCAAGGAAATCGTTCCATCACGGAATACTCTAATCATTGCAAAGTTTATGGCGGGAGATGGATCATTACCGAGCAGATTAAAATGCAATCGCGATGATGCAATCTGACTATTAAAAAGGTTTGTTGAAAAAGACAGAATTTATGATTTCCTTGCTTTGGACTAAATGTGGAATTTGATGCAAGATGAGTCCAAATTCTTGGTAAGGAGGAGCTACCCTCACTAAATGAGACACTCGCGATAGTTAAATCAAGAAGGAAGAAGAGGAGTTATGCTTGACGATAATCGCGTAGATGGGTCCGCCTTAGTTACAAAGGTCATCGGTGAGAGGAAAATTGCCATGGAATAGCCAACCGATATGAAGCAACCAGATTCTACAAGGCCTATTAAGAGGGATTCTGTATGGTGCACATATCAAAAAAATCGTCACACAAAAGAACAACACTGAAACTCCATGGGAAACCACAGCGAGAATAAAAGGAATTTTCCCGCAACCAGTGGACAACTAAAGGAACAAGGGCATGCAAATATAGCACGACGGATGGATGAAGAAACAACGATTCTCGTATTTTTAATAAAGAAGACATTGCAAAATTAAAGACGTTCTTTGGGCTCATTGGAAAAACTTCTTCCACAGTACTTGCAGTTTGGCACTTTCGGTATCTCCTTTTCTCAAAATTCTAATGTCTCTGGACACAACCACCAACAGATCTTGGGTTATTGACTCAGAGCTCACGACCATATGACCCACTCCTCACACAAATTTGTTTCATATACACCTTGTCCTAGTAATAGAAAAATTACAGATGGGCGATGGTTCTATAATAACAATGATGGTGGTCAAGGTGATATTGTTATAAATGAGACCCTTACTCTTAAAAATGTCCTTCATGTTCCTAAACTATTTCCCAATCTTCTCTCCATCCAAAAACTTACCAGAGACTCTAATTGCAGTGTGGTTTTTTATCCCAATAAATGTTTTTTCCAGGAACAGAACACGAAGAGGATGATTGGACATGCTAAGGAAGCAAATGGCCTATATTACCTTGAAGAGTCTAGTGGAGAAATTAGTGCTCTGAATTCTTCACCGTTATCTTTCTTATCCAAGTCTGTTCAAGCTCCCAAAGACAAAATTTGGCTCCATCACCTCCGCCTTGGTCACCCTTCATTTTCAACCCTTCAATTTCTGTTTCCTTCATTGTTCAAAGGAATAAATGTTAAAAATTTCCGTTGTGATGTTTGCGAACTTGCCAAACACAAACGTACTTCCTTTTCCGTAAGCAATAAAAGAACATCTACTCCTTTTACTCTTATTCACAGTGATATTTGGGGACCATCAAACATTTCAAACGTCTCTGGGGCTCGGTGGTTTGTTTCCTTTATTGATGATTGCACTGCAGTGTGTCTTGGATATTTCTTTTAAAACAAAAATCGATGTAGGTCTGCTTTTTAAAATTTTCTACAACCTCCTCAAAACACAATTTGGGATCGCAATAAAAAAGTTTAGAGACAGACAATGCTAAAGATTACTTCAATCGCTTTCTCTCCTCCTTTTTCAAGAAAAGGCATTCTCCATGAGTCCTCTTGTGTTAACACACCCCAACAAAATGGTGTTACCGAAAGAAAGAATGGTCATATTTTAGCTATTACTAGAGCTTTATTGTTTCAAAGCAATGTCCCTAAACAATATTGGGGAAAGTCATGCTTTAACTGCCGCCACACGATAAATAGGTTGCCTACAAAGGTCCTTGACTCTCAAAGTCCTATACAAGCTCTATTGAAATTTTTCCCCGATTTTAATACCTCCAATCTTCCTCCCAAAATTTTTGGGTGTGTTGCCTTTGTCCATGTCCATTCTCAAAATAGGGGAAAACTCGATCCACGAGCTGTCAAATGTGTTTTTCTAGGTTATTCCTCTACACAAAAAGGGTACAAATGCTACAATCCAACCACCAAAAATTTTTTGTTTCACTGATGTCACTTTTTGCGAGAAGAAGAAAAAATTTTTACTTATCCTTATCTTCAAGGAGAATTTATTTAAAGAAGATAAGGGTAGAGAGTTTTTTCTTCTTGATTTTCCACTGCTCACTTCTGCTCAACCTAATTTTCCACTCCAAACACTCAAATTTCTTACCTACCACCAGTACCGGCCCCACCTTTAACCCTATGCAACCTGAAATAGAACCTGCTACACCTAAGTCACCAAAAGAAGTTCAGGACACTACTCGCCCTTTACTGGTTTACTCAAGGAAGAAGGCACCGGTGCAAGTTCAATCATCTTCTTCGGATAAACACCCTACTGCTTTACAACCCGAGGTAACTACTGAACCTACTTTGAATACTAGTGAGAATTCAGATCAAAGAGAGTATGATTTTCCTATTGCTATTAGAAAAGGAACTAGGGCCTGTACAAAACACCCCTTGTACTCATTCATATCCTACAAAAATTTGTCCCATAAACACAAAACCTTTCTTACTAGCCTAAATTCCATCTCCATTCCCAAAACTGAATCCGAGGCATTAAATAATGAGAATTGGAAAAATGCCATGAAAGTTGAAATGGAAGCACTTGAAAAAAATAAGAGATGGGATTTGGTAAAATTACCGAACGGAAAGAAAACAGTTGGATGCCGTTGGGTGTGTACAGTAAAATACAATTCAGATGGCTCTTTGGAGAGGTACAAAGCAAGATTAGTTGCTAAAGGGTACACTCAAAAGTATGGAATAGACTACCTTGAGACATTTGCCCCGGTTGCAAAGATGAACACTATGAGAGTGTTGCTGTCACTTGCTGCCAACAGAGGCTGGAAACTACAACAGTTCGACATCAAGAATGCTTTCTTACATGGTGATCTTGAGGAGGAAGTCTATATGGATGTTCTACCGTGGTTCGGTTACGATCACAGATGTAGTTTTGCAAACTAAAAAAGGCTCTATATGGACTAAAACAATCCCCAAGAGCTTGTTTTGGAAGATTTACCAAAGTAATGCTCAAACCGGGATATAAACAGAGTCAAGGGAGATCACACTCTGTTTGTAAAGCATTTATCTTCGAGGGAATGATCGCTTTATTAGTCTATGTAGATGACATTATAGTAACAGTGATGATTTGGAAGGAATGGAAAATTTGAAGAAATGTCTAGTAAAAGAGTTTGAGGTCAAAGAGCTTGGTAAGTTAAAATATTTCCTTGGTATTGAAGTAGCACACTCTCTGGAAGGGATCTTCATATCTCAAAGAAAAATACATAATTGATTTGTTGACAGAAACAGGAAAGTTGGGATATAATCCAGCAGAGACACCCATAGAAGTGAACCACAAACTTGGAGATGCACTAGAAGAGGAAGTAGTTGATAAGGGTTCATATCAAAGACTTGTAGAGAAGCTCATTTACTTGTCACATACTAGACCTGGATATTGCCTATGCAATTGGTGTTGTAAGTCGGTTCATGCACAATCCTAAAGAGTCACATCTTCGAGCTATATACCGAGATCCTACAAGATTTAAAAGGGACTCAGAGCAAAGGAATCCTATTTAAGAAAATGGGAATTTAACCCTTGAAGCCTATCTTGATGCAGATTATGCAGGGATCTATGGTGGATAGAAGATCAACCTCGGCTATTGTACATTTTCTGGAGGCAACCTTGTAACTTGGAGAAGTAAAAAAGCAGAATGTTGTGGCTAGATCTAGTGCGACGAGAATTTAGAGTGATGGCTCTTGGAATTTGTGAATTATTATGGCTGAAAATTATTTTGGAGGATTTGAAGATCAAGTGGGAAGGACCAATGAAATCAGATTGTGATAATAAGTCTGCTATCAACATTGCACATAATCCAAGACAACATGATCGTCTGAAGCACATTGAGGTTGACAGACATTTCATCAAGGAGAAACTTGACATGGCCTAATTTGCACTCCATATGTGCCCACCGATGGTCAATCGCGAGATATCCTAACCAAAGAACTCTCTGGAAGACCTTTCAGAGACTAGTAAGCAAGCTGAGAATGGATGATATCCACTTCCCAGCTTGAGGGGGAGTGTCAGAATATAGTTGTCCAATAAGGGATATTTAGTATATTAAATGTTATCATATGAGTATTTTTTTTATTGTTATCCCTAGCTTTAAAGGTCGGTTTTAAGGCACTACACCCAAACCAGAAGAGTCTTTGCTAAGTCTAGAGTCTTCTAGGTTAGGCTCTCTTGTATATAAATATTTAGTGTAGTCTCTTGTAAAAATTAACAGAGAAAAATCTATTCTGTCACAAACTATCCCACAGTAACATTAGAGGAAGCGGCTTACACTTAAACCAAGATTGCAATATCAAGGCATTGTTCCAAAAGACAAAAACCAACCAAAAAAACAAAGAATTATACCCTAGTGTACTTACATCAAATAATACAAAAAATTAGCAAGCTCTGGTGGTGCAAGAGTACCATACTTTGGGTGATGACATAACCATCCATACAGATACTTTAAAGCGGCGAGCTCTTCCACTCGAACGTTTCAAACAAAGATTATTTGTTTGACACTCAAAATTTTAATCTCATTTTGATTAAAGGGATAATAAGCATTCGCTAACCATTTGTATGACTCACACCAAGAGCAAGAAGTACTTCCAGTTGGTAGGATCGACCTCACGAGCACACATCATTGCCGCAATAGCTTTGCATGAGAGATATCTAATCAATGAATTACACTTTTTCTACAAAGTCAAATATTTGGACCCCAAAAAAGACCACATAAAACTGCAGATGCATTAATCAAGAATAACGTATATAAAAGGGTCTTGCATAATCCATGTAAGTCTCAAGATAATGACAAGCGCACACATTAA
Source organism: Gossypium bickii (assembly GCA_025503065.1). Classification (NCBI taxonomy): domain Eukaryota; kingdom Viridiplantae; phylum Streptophyta; class Magnoliopsida; order Malvales; family Malvaceae; genus Gossypium; species Gossypium bickii. Next base: position 137,785 of record CP106721.1, on the reverse strand, counting down.
TCATCCAAAACAATTTGCAATAAATGTGAAACATTACACTTCACAGGCTTGATATAAACATAGTTTAATATGTCCATTCAAATTAATTTTAATTAAGCCAAAAAGGTTTTGACATGGTTCAAGAATAATTAGAAGCGGATGATAAGTCAAATGTAATGCACTACTAGTTCATGCGACAACAAATGATAATAGGTTAGATCCAGAACATTAGCAGCCAGGCAAAGACTGCGGCCTTAGATCTGGTACTCTGACTGAAGCCTCAGGCCACTAAGATTGTAATGGCCTAAATTCAAGATTATCGGAATAATGGTTTCGCAACCATAAATCCGATTTAAATAGAAATTTATTTCAATATGTTTGCATGAGTCTTTATATAATAGGAAATATTTTTATAAATATTTATAAAATGTTAGTAATGTGGTATTAAACTTTCGTTAGAAAATTTTAACGTTTGGGTAGGTAATTAAATGAAAAGGACTAAATTGAAATGAAAGTAAAAGTTTGAAGCTTGGAGTTTAATTTGGTAAGCTAATTTAGTCCTTTTCTTTTAATTTTGATGCTTTATAAGTTTTAGAACAAAGTTTTGATGAATTTAAGTTGAAATTTTTGAAGTTTCAGAGTTTTTGAATATAGCATATGATGAATAAAATGATGAATTAGTGGTTTAATTGAAAGAATTTGAAGTTAGAATTGGGTAAAGGATTTAATTGTAAAAAAATAAGCTGTAACAAAACTGTTTTGGACAGCAGCAGTAGAGTAAGTTTGAAAAATCACTAAAATTCGTAGAAGTGGAATTAGAAGTTGAATGAGATATAAAATTAAAGGTTATTGAGTCTATTTTCATATGAAAGAAACATGGAAAGCAAAGGAATTCTGTAATTTGAGATATTTATATTTTTGTAAGACTGGTTCAGAGGGATTTCGGGATCCCCTGTTCTGACTTTGAAAAATCATAAAAAATTGGAGAAAAATAATTAGGGGCTTAACTTTATATGTTTAGAATTCTGAATGAGTCTATTTTCAAATTAAATAAATAAGAAGTTCATATGAATTTTGTACAAAGAGTAATTTGATTCGTAGTGAAGAGAGGTCAGAACAGTCAAACAGTAAAACAGGGGAAACTTTAAGAATAATCTGGTATTGATTGGACATACCAAAAATTCTGAAAATTTTATGGGAAGAAGATATGTGAGTCTAGTTTCAGGTAAAATTAACGGTTCTTCATTTAGAGCTCTGTAGCTCGAGAAATAAATAATTTAGTGACTGTGACTCAAGTAGACAGCTTTGAATGAGCTAAAAATAATAATAGAATTATAGAAAATGCTACATGTGAACATGAAATGTATTGAATTGATGATTGACTTTATTTATTTAGATCCGGAAAACTCAAATACAAAGCTAGATCAAGGAAAGGAAAAAGTCCCGGATTAGTAGATTTTATAAACGAACTAGTATCGAGGTAAGTTCATGTAACTTTGAATTATATTCTTAAATGTTTGAAATGTATGTTATTGATGTGAATATAATTTGAATGTCCATTGTATGAAATTTGATGAAACATTGGTATATTTGATAAAAGGGAAAAAAAATCCGGTTGAATGAAAGGAAAATTCGATGGATCTCTGAAAAGGAATTGACGGTAAAAAGGATCTAGCCCGGACGGGTGATCCTATCTGATATAGCCCTCCCGAAGAATATGTGGAAAATGGATTTAGCCCGACGGGTAATCCGAATTAGGTCTCAATTTAGCTGGACTGTAATTCGGATCCAAGCTTATTAGAGTAATTGTCGTTGCGAGGATTTAGCGTGGACTGTAATCCCGGCAATACTCTATGAGTTTATATTGCGAGGATTTAGCTCGACTGTAATCCCATTGTAAAGATGAGGTTCGCGGGAGTGTGCTCTCTGAAATGAAAATGTGCGCACATGAATATGAATTGACGGACCGGTTTGTACACAAAAGTGTACCTCTGAAAATCCATCGAAATTTCGAGTAATTCAATGGGATAAATATGGAAAAATAACAAGGAAATGAAAATCATAGTATTGATGAGCTCATCAATCATGGTGTGTATATTATTGATATATGGAAATTAATGAACTAACTTGAATGTTGAGCTTGTGCATGTTAGGGTATTAATGCATTGAATGGATATATGAATGCTTATTACATTGTATTGAAAATATTAGGTAAGTATAATTCTTGTTACATGGGCTTACTAAGCACAAAGTGCGTACTCTGTTTTCCTTTCCCTTGTTTTGTAGTGTTAAGAGCTCGGAGGTCGAATCGGTGGGAGACTCATCACACTATCAACCCCAAAGATTTTTAAGTTTTAAAGAAATTTTAGTTTGGAAATGAATGGCATGTATAAGCTAATAAAATAAATGTTAATATGAAATGAATATAAGGTTAGCCAACGATATGACTTATGTGTTGAAGTTATTTTATAAATATGCATGAATTTTATTTTGAAAATATGTTGAATTAGAATGGTTTCGGTTTAAAAAAAAAAAATTTGTAAACTCTGGTAATGCCTCGTACCTTATTCTGATAACGAATACAGGTAGGGGGTGTTACAAAGATAAACATGATATCAATCATATTGCAAAACTTCAATGTTTAAACGAAAAAATAGCTCCTATCCCTTTCCAGTAAAAGTTTTCATATATAAGAAATTAACATTGCATGGTACACCAAAGTGGCTATAGCAAGCCAGCAAATACAACACAAAATGTAGCGGTACAAGAAAACAGATCTTTTGTGTTGAAAGGTTTTCTTGCTTGCTAAATCAATAGGTTGTTCTCTTTCCTAAAATATGATAGTATTCACACGGCATTAGACATGATTCAAATTTATTTAGATTCAGGTGGAATAGAAAGGTAAATGGTCAACCTTGCCAGGCAAAGAATCATGTTGAGTATTTTGAGATAGTTATATGTAGCTAACTTTGAGTATTATATTGAGATGGAAATGGTTAATATGTGTATGAGTGTGAATGTGTTGATTTGTTGAATGGATGAAACTGAATCGGTATGTTTAAGCTAGCATAAAGTTGGATAATTTCACAATTTAGTCCTTGGATAATTTCAACAATCATGGATGAAAAGGAATCGATTTGTTTAAGCTTGGGGAATCCGTGATGCATTGTACAATAATCGACCTTGCGAACAAACCAGATTATTAGAAAATCAAAATACAATTACTACTGCTTTGACAATCAATATTATACGATATCAAATAAAAGAAATATGTGTATCGTGTTAAGCGGCATCTAATCTGTTTAACCCGTACATTTAATGTAATTTTAACAATTTATACAAAGGTACAATTGCTTAAACAATTTAACTAGAAATGAAATGTGGTCTTAGTTGAACTTTAAGCATTATATCCATAAAAGAAATATGGGTATCACTGTATCAGGTTAAACTGACATCTAATCCCCATTTATCTCAAGTTTTAGGGCATTAAAGAATGAATCTAAGCCATGGGAGAGTGCATAAGAACATTAAAATTGAAAAGAGAAGATATTGGGATAAGAACATTACCGTGCAATACGATGAAGGGAATAGCGTGTCTATTAGGGATAAGAATCAATGTAATAGTTAATATGAATAATAAAGTAGTTGACTGCAAAAGAGAGGCCATTGCTGGTGAAATCTTGTAGAACCAAAGTTTCTTTCTTTCCCAAAGCAACCAACAAGAACAATCACACCGACATCCAAAGATTTGAAAAGACGAACCGAAACAAGACCCAAAATCTATGGATGAAGCAAGTGATTTCAATATCACAAAAAAAAAAACAGAAACTATTGAGAAGGTGGAGATGACAAATTTGAAGAGAAAGAGATAGTGAAGAAATGGGAGAGTTAAGAAGAGAGGATTTACCTTATCTCCATTGGATTTACCTTCTCCTACTCTTATCTCCATTGGATTTACCTTCAGCCCATCATCCTCATAATCGTTTGGTCTAAGATGAGGACCAATATCCCTTACCCAACTCGCAACATAAAGCCTAGAGGCCTCCTTCAAGACCCAACAAAGAATGACAGGTTTTTACTACTTATATACTAAAAGTAAATGCCTCTTATTCCCTAATGCATAGGCAAATTGAGCATTATTTGACATTCAAGTGGTTAAGTTAACCATCAAGTAAGTAGTAGAAAGATTTAAAAAGTCATTTGATCATTTCAATATCCCAATGATCTAATTTCCACCCTGATCACCAGCTAGCATCTGTGAAATTTCAAATTTCCATTATGCTTCTTTAAAATTTGTTCAATGGAACAAAAGGAAAAAATATATATTATAAAAAGGAAGTGGCAAAATCATCATATTTGAGTCGATATTACTAATAGTTCAAACGTAAAGTACTTCCAAACAAACGTTCTTGATTTAAAGTAAAACCATTCATTTTTTCTTCCAAAAAGGCTTGAGATTGAAAATGTTCTCGCTTACAAAGAATAGCAACGACGACGCAAAAAAAGGTTAATTTACAAACCAAGCTCACTATTTTACTCGATGGAGAAATGAAAGAGCCATGCTCTTTAAAGCGGCGATAATATCTAAACTACAATCCAAAGACTAATATAGCTTCTCCATCACATACACCATAAAAAATATACAATTATATAAAGGAAGGGGGAAACCTGAATCTAACAAATTCATCATTAAAACCTGTAAATCAATAAGCAAACAAAACTCTTCACGGAAGAGAAATTGGAAAAGAAAAGTACCAAAAAGCGCTCGTGCCAAGTCAATTTGCGGCGCTTTTTGATGTGGGAGGATCATGCAATGAAGAAGGGAAAGCTATTTCTTTGAGATCGTATCGAACCTAGTCATACAAACTTCTTCCTGCATGAACTTTTACCTTCATTTTAGGTTGATATAAGAGATACCATATTTGATTAAGCTAATGAATTATCTTTGTTGTTCCATGGTCTAAATATTTAAGGAAGCGGGCTATTAACAGGTTCTACGCAGATCAAGCCCAAGGGCTTTTGATTTTCTTTTTTTTTTTTTTTACTTTTTCATGGTTTTCGAGAGCTAGCTTCTGATTTGGGAAGTTAACCTGTTTGGTGTCGCTTAGATCAAAGATAAAGAAACCAAAATTAAAAATGAAAAATAAACAAAATTCAAACAAAGAAGAAAAAGAGGTAATGATTTCTTCAATATCGTAAGATGATCATAAAATAAATAGTGAGAGGATTTTGATTCATCACAAATTAAAAAACTTGAGTTACTAAACTAAACTTTAGGAATGAAGAAAATGAAAAACAAAGTTAAAGAACTAAGAGTTTATTGAGAAATATCGGGAAACAAATAAATTGGGAAAATCGAGAAGGATCATAGGAAGATAGAAAGAGGAACCTTGATGATTCTTCGAGGGAGATTACTATTGGCAATTGGCAAAGCTTCGATTGATGAATCAAAAAGGGAAATAAAAAATATATAATTAGGGTTTTGAGAATTGGGAGATAGAAAAAAAAATCGAGAACAAGAAAAACAGAGGAAAGAAGAAAGGTCCCTTTCCCTTAACTCTGAGCTGCTAATTGTTTTGGTTGATAATCATCAAGTTTCCTCTTTTTCTTTCTCGGTTTCTTTGTTTCCCGAGATTTCTCAATAAATTCTTAACTCTTTTACTTTGTTTTTCATTTTTTTATAGAGCCATCTGAATGGCAGAAATGATGATAAGTAATCGAACTTGGAATTTGTACATTAAAATCTAAAATATATGGGAAGAAAAGGGTAAAGTTTCCACAACATGACAACAAAACAATCCTATTACACTATTGCAAAAAAAGCAGTACATGTCCTCGAAATCGATGGTATTGCGGCCCAAGACAAGCGTGCTACAACCTAACTCGAATACGACTTTGGACTAGAAGTATCGACAGAAAAAACTAGTTGTAGAAGTTGAGGAATTATGGACACTCTTGTGTTGGTGATGCTTGGTTTAGTGAACCAAGTTGTATACGAGAAATTGTTTGTGAGGCCCACGTGGTTGCATATTAGCCAAATCTTTTGTCTCCTTCTCATCCATCTCAAGAAGATCTTCATGTGCCTCTTGCTTGTAAGTCCTATCAATCCAACCTCCCGAACTCATAAATACATTTCTACTCCATTATGTCGAGCACGAGCAAAGTAAAGCATGAAAAGAACAATAATGCATGGAATTCAAGATCCTAAAATTATGGAACAATAAAACTGCACTGCCCTTACTTCACTCTTGGGCTTAGCTTAATTAGATGTGGAAACAACAAATATAGATACACAATGAATACAGATCATAGTCTACTAAACAACTGACCTTGACTCGTTCCCAAGTATCACCAATGGTGAGGGGCCATGGTCCTTGAGAATGTCAAAGATGACTCTGGTTATGGTCTGCGTTTGCTCGGCGACGTTTTCAACTCGATTGGCTTCATTTTCGGCTTGGGTTTCATTGAAAAAGTACCAAATCATACTCCCAAACATATTGTCTCTCTAAATTTATAGTAGTTGAGTAGATGAGTATTGGCTATAGCCCATCTTTGAAAAGTCAAAGATGGGGGCTATAGCAAGTGGGAAAAAAATGGCACCAAAATTAGGCACCAAAAGTTGATGTGAAAATTGGCATGGGAAAATTGCAATTTTGGTCCCTATTTGAATAGGTACTTTGCAAGTTTGATCCCTGAACTTCAACTATAAATAGGCCTAACCATCTCTCATTTTCTTCATCCCACAATTTGCCATTCTCTACTTAAGGCATTGTTCTCTCTCCCTATTTGTATATTTTCACTTGTAATTTTGGAGTGAAATATATTTGGTAGTGCAGTGAAGAAAGTAAATTTGCCGAACCTCTTTAAAATTACAGTGTTCTTTATTATTTATTTTTCATATCTTGTGAGTGTGATTGTAGTTATTTATTGTGCTATTAAATTACGATAGAGGATATTCCAAGCAGGAAAGATCTGTACTTAAGCGATCCTCGTGATCCACCTCTCTTTCTTGGGAATTGAACTCAGTGTGATTTTTCAGTACAATAATTATACTCTTTTACACGCTTCCGCACAACAATGAGGATGAACTGTGTTTCATTTCATTTAAAATAAACTAAAACAAGTTTAGTAATTGGAAAGAACAAAAAGGAAAACAGATCGAAAAAAGGCATACCTTCAACAAGAACTATGTTTGTTGATAATCAGGTAATATGAACAATTTTTTCATCTCAATCAGAGTATATGGATGTTTTAGAAATCAGGCCTTTTTTTTTCTTTCTTGAACTATGGCTTAATTCTTACAACAGGTGATGATCATTGTCATAGAAGACGAAGCATGCCTTGAAGGCTAAGTATTTGAGAAGACAAAGTTTGCCTTAAAGGCTAAGTGCCGAAGAAGACGAAGTATGCCTTGAAGGCTGTGTCTAAGAATAGCAAGTATGTCTCGTAGGTTGAATGTTTGAGAAGTAGAAGCATGCATTAAAGCCAAGATCCTTGAAATATTTGCTTGAACGTTGCACAATATTTTTCCCTGAAAAACTTGTAATTACTTGTATAATTGTACCTTCATTGAGATATGCCTGAAAAGGTTGAAAGGTACTCGCCAATGGAGTATGCTCATGATATTTATCCCTGCGAAGCTTGAGGAATGTAAGTAATTATTTATAATATGCATAAGTTATACAATGCTTATCCTTTAGCTAGGTATGCATGGAAGTGAGCTTGGCATATGTGGCGAGTGCCTTTCAACCTAACTGTGCTGTTAGTGATTATATTTATATTAAATATACACAAATTTATATTTATCACTGCCCTGCTTCAGACCTAACCGTGCGGTTTACACAAATTTATATTAAATATAATTTTTATATAAAATTTTCACCCGATGCAAAAAGGCAAGAAACTAGGGTTAGTGATTATATTTATAGATGAATGATGAATTAAAGATGAGCTGATTGTTTGTTTTGAGTTCTCGCTTGACCCGTTTGCCTCAGGCATCTTCCCTTATGGCTTCGGAGAAAGAAGCTGTCCTTGCTGCTGCTCCCTCTGATTCTCCTACCATGTCAGCCCAGCCCTATGTTTCTCCTTCTCCTTCTATTCATCAATTTCTTCTTTTAGAAAAATAGAATTCTTGTTTTTAGAATAATTTTCGACAGTAAATGTTCCTTCCCTTTTCACTTCGATGTGAATTACCGGGATCATTCCTTCTCTTTTACTTATTGCTTTCTTTTTTTTTTTTTTTTCAGATTTGACAAAATCATAAACAAGGAAATCCCAGCTACCGTGGTGTATGAAAATGATAAGCTCCCTTCTGTTGCCCTTTCTTACTTTTTCTTTTATTTCTATTCTTTTTTCCTTTTTTAATATCTGTCCATCGGTCGTCGGTCAGAGTAAGGTCTCCCTCTCTCGTTTTCGTGCTGCCGCTGATCAGTTTGCCTTTCTCGTTTCTCTGGTAATTTTTAGGGTTTCTTTTTTCTTTCTAATTATATTTGTTGCGATTTGGGGTTATTGATATTTGACTGAAATCGTTTCTTTAAGATGGACCTCTTCTTCATTTTACTAAAACTGTTTTAATTAAGTAGCATTTTTATTAGCCTTCAATTATGCTGATGTTATCAGCAATTTTGTGGGTTAATTTTATTACCCTCCAGTCATATGACCTTTGAATCGAGTTTAAAGCTGTTGTTATCAGTTAATGTGTAAGAAGAACTGACTGCATTTTAAGCATGTGTATCGAGAAGCCAATCAAGTTGCAGATTTTATGGAGAAGTCATGCTCCAGCAAGTCATATGCTGTTAAGGTTTTAGATGACCTATTCCCTGAAGTTAAAAAATTATGCTTGAGTGATATGAGGTACCAATTATAAGGTCTGGTAGAACTTACGGCTCCGTTTGCCTTCTTTTAATTATAAAAAAATAAAAATCTAAATTTGAAGCTGTAAACTGAATTTGTTAATTGCAATCTGTCATTTTATCATGTTTGGGAAAAAAAAATTGAAGCAAACTAAACTCGGTTTGGTCAGTAACAGACCGAAACTAATTTGGGTTGGTTTTATCGGTTCTCCAACAAAGTCAGTTCGGTTTTGGCTCCTTAAAAAGGGGAAGTCGGTTAAGTCAGTTTTTTATTTTTCTGCACTGACCCGACTGATTTCTCACCCGTAGGTTTTACTTTTCTTGTTTTTTAGGTAGTTGAATATTGGTATTTGAATTGCAGGATTTGGGCAGTTTTTTTTTTTTTTTTTTTTTTTTTTCAGTAGCTACCAGTCATTTCGTCTAAAATCTGGTCTTATTTTTCCTCTCTGTCATTTTTAGCTTTTGCTTCACTTTCTTTGTTCTTTCTTATTGTCTTAGATGGAAAGTGATAATCTTGCTTACACGGAACTTGCAATTCACCAGGTAATCCCAATCATTCTTTTTCTTCCTTTCCGTAATCCAATTTTCGTAATGTTGCTACTGTAATTCAGCTCCCCCCCCCCTTTCTTTTTCCAGGCAAAACTTGCTTCGGAAAGCTTTGAAGTGCCTGTTGGGTAAGTATTAATCTCATAAATTTCGTTTCTCCCTTAACCAACCTTCTCCCTTTATTGGATGAAAAATATGAATTTAGCTTCTCTTTTGTTACTAATGTAGATTGGCATTGCTTTGCACGACCTGGGAAAAAAAACTAAAAATATTATATGAAATACAACACGACACAAATACATAAAGATACCAAAATATATATAACAGAAATTATGAACTTATTAGGTTTTCTACCATTAAACCATGATCCCTTGATCTCACCAGCTGGGAGAGTCGGTGATCATGTTGATAATGATCACCGTGGAGTCCGACCATTAAACCCTGATCCCTTGATCTCATCATCTAGGAGAGTTGGTGATCATGTTGATAGCGATCCGCATGGACTTTGTGTACCAGAAAATATGGAGGATTCTCAGAAAGTGTCATGTTTTCACCAGCTCATAATCCCTTATGAACATTTTGCTGACAGGGTTGACCAACTATCCAAATCCCAAGATGGGTCAAAAGGGGAGAGGCAAGTTTCACATTGCTTTCTTAGCTGTATTCAGGAATAAACATTCCCAGACGAGACTGAAGCCTGGAAACACTGCAACTGTAGAAGATCCAGATGTTTGAAACTGTAAGTTCACATGCGAGACAGAACATTTCACTTGAGTAATATGTTACTCGGACTTGGTTTAGGCATATAGCTGAGATCGGTATGTTTCATTTTCTTTTAAGTTTTCCTCATGTATTTAGAAGATGTTTGGAACATCATACAATCGGTGCAATTTTGTCTGGGTTTATGCAATTTTGTTCATTCTATATTCTCCCGGAAGCCAAACAGGAGACTTACACGTTATTTATTTCGAAAATTTTCTATGCTGTGCAGAATTTTAATTGCCATGCTGTAGGTAATTTTCTTTCTTATTCTGTTCCGGATATATTCCTGTCTTATTCCGACTCGGAATAAGCTACTCCTTGGTTATCCTTGCTTTTTTTATTCCGGTTCAGAATTTTTAGGTACCGGTCTATGGGTTTTTGTGCCCGGTTCAGATTTTTTTGTCTGGACCGGGCAACCTGTCATGCTTATTCCGGCCAGGGATATCGCATTCCAAGTATATCCCGGTTCACTGTTATCCCGTATAGGAGTATCCCGGTCGAGGTATATCTTATTCTACGAATATCTATCCTGATTCTTCCCTTTTTTCTAATGGCTCTTTACCTTCTTTGTCTTTAATTTCCCAAAAAAAAAAAGTAGTAATTTAAAGAAGGTTTTAATTATTCTTCAGCCTTTTCAAATCCCCTCCCTTCTCCATCGTTGAAATTTCTCTCTCTTCCATTCATAGCTTTTTCATTAAATAAAAAAAAATAAATAAATATAACAATTTAATAATTCAAATAAAATACTAGGTGACCGTTAGGATGGCCCAAAACTGATTTACTAAGTGACCGTTTATTAAATATCTCTTCAATCTATGCACATTTATTATCCGTTTCTTTCTCTCTCTCTCGGTCTCCGTCTTTTGTTTTCTTTTTCTTCCTCATTTCTTCTGTTTTCATAAAAAATCATCAAATATATCTCTCCAATCCAAATCTCCTCCCATTTCTTTACCGATTCTCTCTCTCGGTCTCTTTTCAATTTCTTTCCTCCCATTTTTTTAGCTTTGGGTAACCAAAGGAAAAAAAAACACACACACACGCTACACTCTGTTTTTTGTGGTTTTTGAAATCCACTGCTTCATCGGGGACTGATTTTGAGGTATGAATCTTGAACTTTGTCTTTGTCTTTCTTTGCCTCTTCATTTCTATTTTGGTTTCAGATCAATGTTTTTTTTTTTACTTCTATTTCAGTGGGTTCATTTCTCTGCCGTTTCTTTGTTGCGATTTTTGTAACCCCTGCTTCATTGGAGACTGATTTCAGGTATGAATCTTTGCTTCAACATTTGTCTTTTGCTTTTTTCATCTCTTTTTTGAAGTGTGGTGTGTTTAGCTGTGTGGGTTTGGGGTTTTGTTGGTTCATGTTTGCAGTCTTTGGTCTGACCAAATTAAAGTTTCTTCTTTCCTTTCCCTTTTATCTCACTTAAGATAATCCTAGACTCGAGCAATCCGGAATGCTAGAGCTGAGTATTCTGTTGAGCCAGCAAAGCGCATAACTGCTTCTGTTGTTGGTACTGAAGAAGTCATTCAGTATATATCTGTAAGTGTAGTTTGTATCTTTAGGGATTGTCTTATTAATTATAAAGAAAAATGAATGGCACCGTTTTGTTTCTTTTCTTGATTGTGCCATCTTTGAATGCATAATATATACTTGTAACTATACTACCACAGGCTGTTGTAAAGTCTGGCGTACAAAGGAATGGCTTAATGAACAATGCTAATGTCTTAAGTATCTGTATTCTTAGCATGTCCGCAATTCAATGTTGATAGGTTGTATCCTCTTGATGCAGGAAGAGAAGGAGGTGTTGGCTCTCTTATCCAAGCTAGATTTAGACAATATTCATTTCGCTGATTCTCCTCCAGGCATGTTTACTTTGAACCATATATGCTTTGGTACTAGGACAAAGAAATGCTTTGCATATTCAATTCACTAGTAGTACTTCCCATTGATTCTCTTTGATATATGAATTGTTGGACATCTATATGTATTTCTACTTGCAGAGGATGCAAAACAATCAGTTCACCTTATTGCAAGTGAAGGACTGGAGGCATATCTTCCCGTTGCTGATATGGTTGATTTTTCTGCTGAAGTGCTGCACCTTACCAAGCGCCTATCACGGTTCTCCCTTTATTCTCTCCTCATTTCCCCTTTTTTTCTACTATTTTTCCTCTTTCTCTTGTTTTCTTTTCTCTATTCCTCCTTTATTGTCCTTTCTAACAAACCGCTGCCGCTGCCCCCACACCTTCCATCGTCTTACCTCCGATTAAAGGCCAGCTTCCTTCCCAGCATTCGAAATTTAAATTCTCAAATATATCTATCCAATCCATAGCTCCCCATTTCTTTGGTGATTCTCTCTCACTGGGTATCCACAGGCCAAAAAAACACACGCTACTGTAGGAAGAGAGCTTTCGTGAGAGGGAAACCCTAAGTTTTCTCTGGCGTTTCTGGTTTTTGTGATTTTTGAAATCCGCTGCTTCATCGGAGACTCATTTCAGGTATCAATCTCTTTTTTAGTTTCAGCTCCATGCTTTTTTTTACTTGTTTTGCAGTGGGTTTTTCTTAGGGTTTTTGGTTTTCAACTTTAGAAATCACTGTTTCGTTCCGTCTTTCAAATCTATAGGTGTCGGTCTTGTTCTTCATTTTTGTTTGTTTATCGTCTACTATATGTTGTTCTTTATTTTTGGATTGTTTGTTTCCCTCTGTTTAATATTATAGCTTTTGTGTTATTTTCTACTTCTTTTAAATCTTTGCTTAGCAGAATGCTAATTGCCTAAACAAAAAGCATCCGTATGTAAATTGTTTACTGCATCTGTGTTGGCTTGATTTTAGTTCTAGGAACCCGGTGGGAGTTGTGACGCATGTTGAGTTTATTTGGTAGTTTTTCTGGATAAAAGCCCAAAATGATAAAGGGCAAAAATCGAAAGGGTAGTATATAAAACAAACATAGTTCTTGTTGAAGGTATGCCTTTTTTCGATCTGTTTTCCTTTTTGTTCTTTCCAATTACTAAACTTGTTTTAGTTTATTTTAAATGAAATAAAACACAGTTCATCCTCATCTACTCGACTACTATAAATTTTAGAGAGACAATATGTTTGGGAGTATGATTCGGTACTTTTCAACGAAACCCAAGCCGAAAATGAAGCCAATCGAGTTGAAAACGTCGCCAGAGCAAATGCAGACCATAACCAGAGTCATCTTTGACATTCTCAAGGACCATGGGCCCCTCACCATTGGTGATACTTGGGAACGAGTCAAGGTCAGTTGTTTAGTAGACTATAATCTGTATTCATTGTGTATCTATATTTGTTGTTTCCACATCTAATTAAGCTAAGCCCAAGAGTGAAGTAAGGGCAGTGCAGTTTTATTGTTCCATAATTTTAGGATCTTGAATTCCATGCATTATTGTTCTTTTCATGCTTTACTTGCCTGTGCTCGACATAATGGAGTAGAAATGTATTTATGAGTTCAGGAGGTTGGATTGAGAGGACTTACAAGCAAGAGGCACATGAAGATCTTGCTGAGATAGATGAGAGGGAGACAAAAGATTTGGCTAATATGCAACCACGTGGGGCCTCACAAACAATTTCTGTATACAACTTGGTTCACTAAACCAAGCATCAGCCAACACAAGAGCTGTCCATAATTCCTCAACTTCTACAACTAGTTTTTCTGTCGATACTTCTAGTCCAAAGTCGTATTCAGGTTAGGTTGTAGCACGCTTGTGCTGGCTGCAATACCATCGATTTCAGGACATGTACTGTTTTTTGCAATAGTGTAATACGATTGTTTTGTTGTCATGTTGTGGAAACTTTACCCTCTTCTTCCCATATATTTTAGATTTTAATGTACAAATTCCAAGTTCGATTACTTATCATCATTTCTGCCATTCAGATGGCTCTATAATAAAATGAAAAACAAAGTAAAAGAGCTAAGAATTTATTGAGAAATCGTATGATTTCTTTAATGAAAGGACCTGATTGATATAACATTGATAGTTTAATAATATAATTAAAGCATTTTAAAGTTTAAGAGGAAATTAAAATAAAGGACATAATGATGCAATTAAGTGTAATACAAGACAGAAACTTAACTTATAATTTCTATGACTTTTGCATAAAATATGTTTGGCCCTTCCTTTCATATTATATTGACATTTGAAATGTATTTAGGCTTAATTATAGTGGGTTATGTGTGAGGATTCAGGAGTTAAAGTTATACACTGCACTGAATTCTCATATGGTAATTTAAGAAATTGATTACTTAATTACTGTTATCATATCTTAAGAAATTGATTACTTAATTACTGTTATCATATCTTTTAATTTTGGACTTAATTTTGGGAATAATTGTTATGGTAGTAAACAACTCTTTCTGATTCAAAAAGATTAACAAGCTTAATCTCATCCCTTTAATGCATTTGCTTCTATGAGATATCCCACCATAATTTCCAAGATACACTTTTGAAACCAGAAGCCATCAATAAATAAGAAACAACATCTTTGATTTGGATGAGGCCATACAAAACATCAGATCCAAATCATGGAAACCTCATGTGTAAAATTACCATGTTCTTCAGATACTTGCAGCATCTCACCACCCTCAAATGGTGAAACTCAAAACATGATGAATGCCACCAAACTGAAAGAGAAAGTAAGTGTTGATGATGTTCGTGAGCACCCAAAACCATCAGGGTTTCATCTTTCGCTTGGTGATGAATCGGTTGAACTCAGACTTTCCAGTATGAGATCATCACCAAAGCCTCAGCAGCAATCATCAAAAGGTAGGGCTTTTACGTGTGGTTTTTGTAGCAAACAGTTCTCAACTTCACAAGCACTGGGAGGGCATCAAAATGCGCATAAACAAGAGCGTGCAATCGCCAAAAGACGTAAAGAGATGGATGTAGGGGCGTTGGCTCCTCCACAGTATCCTTTCTATTCATATTCAACCCTGTCTCAAGGCTCTTTGTATGGATCTTTTAATAGGTCTCTTGGGATAAAAATGGATGCCGTGATTCAAAAGCCTCCAATCTTGGGTTACCCTTGGAACTCCCTCGGCTATCGTTTCGGCCATATAGTTTACAGTCTCAGAAGAGTAGCGTTTTGCCTACATCTACTTCAACTATAGCACCAAAGAACCCAACAAGCAGTATTGATTTTCATGTATCTGCAAATGAGGGTTATCATCGTAACGATGCTGCTAATGATGATGATTCAGGGCTTGATTTGTCTCTTAAGCTTTAGTCTTTTATTTCTTGTTTCCAGAAATTTAATCTTTCATTATGTTATAGAATTTAAGATTTAACTTTCATTTCACTATGAAAATTTGTGTTTTAGTAAAAAAAATGATTTTTTTTTTCAAATTTGGTTTGTAATTGGAAATAAACTCTCTCCTGTTTGTGTTTAATTTTTTGTTTGATTAAATAATTATTAGCTTTTTAATTCACAAGATCATAGCCAACTAGTTAATTGTTATATTTCATAAAGAAATTATATTTGAAAGTAAGGCATGAGATACTTTCTAATCCACTTTTCCAAATAATTGGTACAATTTTTTAAAATAATACTTCAACTAAACTAAACTAACTTATTTGATTTGATAGCTTGAACAATATGGAAAAATCGAAATCTTTACATTTTCTAAGGTTTTCGTAGAGTACAGGTGACATTGTTAAGAACTCATTCACTTGGGCAGAGCAGTTTGCTTCTTTCCATAAAAAGGACCTACCTAGATAGCAGGCACCGAGACCTTTTCTTCCTATAATGGAGAATTGGATTAATTTATGCACTGATGGAACGGTGACAGCTATGACTAGAACTGCTACATCTGGAGGAGTTCTAAGATTTGGAAATGGGGATTGAATTATGGGTTACAATAGGTCTTTCAGTAATTGTTCAGTTTTTTATGTTAAATTGTGGGATATTCTCGATGGACTGACCCTTATTCAAGATAAGCTATTTGAGGGCGTAATAATTCAAGCAAATAGATTGGAGGTGGTCAAGACCATTCAAGATTCATATTTGACAATCAAATTTGAGCCTCATTAGAAGAATATATCGACTCTTAGCGAGGTTTAGACATTGGGTCATACAACATATTCCTAGAAAGTTAAACAAAATTGCAGATTGTATGACTAAATTGATATTAGATACAAGTCAAAACTTGACAATGTTTGAAGAGATCCGAAGAGACTTGTTAACAATTTTACCTATGATCCGAAGAGATCCCTAATCCCTAACTCCGACACATCTTCAAATTTTCTTACTTCCGAATATCAATAGGAAATTCTAATTATTTGCACAATCCCATCTTTTCCTACTGCAGTGTAAATATTATTTTTTCTTAAACCCATTATTAGATATAATCAGTCAAACGAATGGTAAGCAAAAAAAAAAAGAAGAAAACAAGCTAGAAAGGAATGGACTTACTCTGTACTTGGGGCGCCATTTGGAAACAAGGCCACTATCACAAGGTCCAGTTGGCGTGGAAGCTTCAAAGGCAGCATGCCGAAGCTCGCATAAAACAACAGTTCGCGGCAAGTAAGCCATGGTCGTAGGCACAGTGGCCGTGGAAGTAACGCCATTCGCGTAACTGCTAGTTGATGCAGCATTTAAATCCCTCCTCTGAGACATCAAGTCAGCATAAGCAACATCGTCGTCATGATAGCCGCCGCTGCTGACGTTACCGTCGATGACATGATTCGATACCGCCAACGACAATTGCGAAAATTGTGACGTCATCAGATCGCCTAATGCCATTCAAATCCCGCGAAACAAAAAAGAAAATACAAATACAAAAACCTTTGGATTCAAAATTTTAATTAATAGAAACTAATCTCACCAAAACCTAGCCTTTTTTTTTTTTTTTTTGCTCCAAACTGATCAACAAGAGAAGCTGATACACATATTAGAGAGATGGGAAAGGAAAGAGATTTGATCAACAAAGCTGCTGAACCAGCGGAGCATTGAGATTCGCCAGAAGAAAGAGAGATAATCCAGCTCGGAAACTTGTAGAAGGAAACCGAGAAAGGGGAAAGTTGAAGGATTTGAAACCCTAGGTGACGGCGGCGGTGGCGGCGACGATGCTGGTGTGGTGGTGGAGCATAGAACAGGGAAAAAAGTGTAAGATCATAGAAGTTATAATTACAGTAAAATTAGGGGAATCATTAGGTGGGTTAACAATAGGTGGAGCAAATGCGAGAGGGTTACGCAATTCAATTTGATGTCAAATTGTTCAAACAGTTATCACATGCACAACAATCCTTGCAGTAAATCCCTGCTGCAAAGCACTTGCAATAACTGCCAATCACAACAAACAACAAAACTCAAGAGATGTTCCAAACATCTTCACTTCTTTTAAGCACCCTGTGAGCATTTGGAGTATGATGTTCCAAACATCTTCTAAATACATGAGGAAAACTTAAAAGAAAATGAAACATGCCGATCTCGGCTATATGCTTAAACCAAGTCCGAGTAACATATTACTCAAGTGAAATGTTCTGTCTCGCATGTGAACTTACAGTTTCAAACATCTGGATCTTCTACAGTTGCAGTGTTTCCAGGCTTCAGTCTCATCTGGGAATGTTTATTCCTGAATTCAATAAATCCCACAGCTAAGAAAGCAATGTGAAACTTGCCTCTCCCCTTTTGACCTATCTTGGGATTTGGATAGTTGGTCAACCCTGTCAGCAAAATGTTCATAAGGGATTATGAGCTGGTGAAAACATGACACTTTCTGAGAATCCTCCATATTTTCTGGTACACAAAGTCCATGGGGATAGCTGTCAACATGATCACCAACTCTACTAGCTGATGAGATCAAGGGATCAGGGTTTAATGGTTGAACTCCACGGTGATCATTATCAACATGATCACCGACTCTCCCAGCTGGTGAGATCAAGGGATCATGGTTTAATAGAATATGAGATGGGAGCTGAATTAACGTCGCCTGATTTCCACCAAGGGAAGAGGGCTGAGAATCCAAACCTTGACGCACATGTTCCATAAATTCATCAGATTGAACATGTTCCCAGATGTTCTTAGATAAAAATTCCAACATCTTAACCAACCTTTCATCATTCGTGTTATCATTAGTTTTTCCTGTGGTCACTTCCGAGGCATTGAAACAAGCACCATGTAGTTCATCATGTTGAGCCCAGTATTCACCATGTTTGATCAGAGAATCGTCTTGGTTGCGACCATTGAACTTGACCCACCAATTTCATCTGTAACATAAACAAAACAATCTTTAGTTATGAGCAAAGTGATTGGTTAGACTTCCAAAAATATCCTAAGTGAAAAAAAAAAAAAAAACACCTTTGAAGGAAGCTTAAGCTTATTGGTCGTAGGTCTATATTTAAATGTGATGAGTTAAACAATGAAGAAATCAATGTAAAACTGGACTCAGAAAGCCTTTTCTTACAGGTGATGCTCTCGCTCTGGATGGCATTATAGGAGAGATCATTGAGAAATTGGGAAACAGGAGATTTCTACAATAAAAACAAAGGTTTTACCAAGAAAAACATTATGTGTTCATTTATGTCTCGGATGAAGCAAATGATTTAAAAAATAACAAAAACTAGAAATGCCAGAGAAAACTTAGGGTTTCTCTCTCACGAAAAACTCTATGTAGCTTGTTTTTTTGGCTGTGGTTACCCAAAGCTAAAGAAGAATGACAGAAAAATTGAAAAGAAAGCGAGAGTGAGAGAGAATTGGCGAAGAAATGAGGAGCTATGAATTGAATAGATATATTTGAGGATTTAAATTTGAATGATGGGAAGGAAGTGCACTGATCGGAGGTAAGACAATATAAAATGAAGTAATTTCCTCTTCATCACTAGGCAGGATTATAGTATTTGATGAAAACAATTACTTAAATCGATCAATTAGCATTAAAGCGAGCGGGTCTTTATCATAGTAGAAATGAATAAAATTCCCTACCCGGACCTTCCAGCTGATTTAAGGGATAAAACAATTACTCTTGTGGCCCGCTTAATTCTCCTGTTAATTCATGCCCAACATTCTATGCTCAGACAAAGCTCAAGTGAGATCTATTATCTCGGGAGAAAACTTGGAAATTCTTCTTTTCTTGGTGCATGGCCCGACTACATAGGTGGAGATGGGGTTAATAAATCTATAACCTCGTGTTCACGAGTGACATCGAAACTAGGGACATGATCTTTCAAAACCGCAACTTCAGTGGTCAACGGTTTCCCTTTCTTCATGATCGTTGATCTCCACCGCCGCTACAAAAGTGAAAATTGCTTCAATCCAACATTTCTTCTCGATAATGCTTATATTGGTTCCTTCACCGCCTCTCTTCACTAGAAAGGGTAGTAACAAGCGAGGAAGATGCTCGTCTTCGTGAACAAATGACATCAAATGGTCACTCGTGATATACTCCAAAAGTGCAAGTGTCCACTAGCTTTTCATTTTCCTCGCCAGAGTTGATGGTTTCTCTTTTACCGATGGTTGTGGATCTTCATCGACTTCCACAAAGATATTTAAACCGCATGCCCTCAAAGACTCTCTTCCCAAAGAATGCTCATATATCGCACATTCAAAGAAAGATTTACCATGGTGAGGCCGTGAGCAATTGAGGTTGCCTTGCTAGGAGGGGATGAATGAAAACTAGTGATTCTAAATTACCTACTCCAAGATTGGATGACTTCCCCAGGTTTTCTTGTCCCATATTCTTCAATGTGTTCAGATTGTTCATGACAAGCCTCATGAATGATGCTATGCAAATTATCTCATGAAAAATAACCACTTCATTTGGATATGTTTCGAACAGTTTCACATGTATCATCGACTTCGTCATATTCATCCAAGTTATCACAATCATCTTTGTATTCAAACTCATTTGGTTCAAGATAAAGCGGGGAGCTCATCCATTGGTGAAACTTTAACTTTCATCCGCTCCCGCAGCTTGGGCAACTAGCGCGAATGATTTGTGTATTTGTTTGAGAAGTAGTTTACCGTGATGTTCAAGCCGATCAAAAACAATATAACACATTGGTTAACCAACTATTGACCTAAACAAAACAGATTTATCGTGGATAAAAGGCAAGTATATACCTCTGCTAGGCAGGAGGGGCGAGCATCATATATGCAAGTTTTATCTTATTGGTGACACCGCAGAAGATTTAAATGTTGCAAACCGCTTGCCTCATGTACCGCAGATTCTTGAGAGATCTTTGCCAGGCCCACTCAAACTATGAGCATCAACCCAAAGAGAAAACATTTATCTATTACTAATAAGCCATGAGTCGAATAGATTTATTGGAAGTATTACATATAATAAAATCAATTAGCTCGAGAAAATTTTAAATTTTGGAAGCATTCTTCACCAATCAAGAATGTCTCTTCGAGTGTCAACAAGCTGCCTTTTCTGCATTTAAAAAAAAACCCGCATACTCTATCTCTTGTTGCCTTATGGCTCAATTTAACATACACATTTATATATAGCACTTCATCAACTAAGCATGGACAACATAAGACAATTAAATTTCACAATAAAGTAGATAAGAACCCAAAAAATCCCCTAAACTAAATGTTTCTTGCCATAGCTAAATCTCATCTAGAGTGAGAAGATATTCATCTGCAGTCGCTGGAATAAGTTAACCAAATAACATAAAAATAAAAAAGATGATACAAATGCATGAAAACTCAAGGAAGAATATAGCTGTTGAGCCCAACAAAATTCCTTGTTACAACAAGCAAGCTAGGATCCTGAGCGCATGTATACAAGAAAATCAACAAGTGCTAAATGATGAGGCTTGTGAGATAGACCAATTCATAGTCATAAATGGCATTTCAAGCATAACCTGCGAGTTTTCTACTAAGCCCAAAAGGTGATGCAACAGATTCGAATACAACCATGTTATAGACTACATATAAAATATAAAATATATATTATATATATGACCTGAAGAGCAGATACATTGGTTGGAAAACCATCCAAGCACACAACCATTTCTCCATTGTGCCATCTTATTCGACGCAGTGGGTTCACGGTAAATCTGCAATTGGGCAACACTGCCGTTAGATAAATAGTTCAAACTGCAAACTCTTTGGTCAGCTTGAAGTTTTTACTACAGAACCTCATATCAAAGGAAAACAACTGCAAGCTGATATTATTTAAATGACTTATTAAGCCACATAGGTAGTAGCATCAATTTGCTCGTCGTAGTGGCAACGAATCAAACATGAAACAGAAAAGAAACTACGTGGAAAATTTGAAGGGAAAAAAGCAAAATTTGAATCTAAAGATCATAACCAGGTAAATATCGAGTTAAAATTGAATTTACTCGTATAAACCTCAAATGGTGTAAAACCGAATCTAATAAAAGCCTTGGAACATGTCAGGTACCATTCAAAACACTCGAGTGAGAAGTACAGATCCTAAACCCAAAAAAGAAAATATCTATCTATGACAGCAAAAAAAAGAAGCATTAGCATCCATAATGTTGAGATAAGAAAGAAACACGGCGAGGATGAGGCAAAATTTCAATATAAGAAGAGAACAAAAAAATCATGCCCCAAGCCTCAAACCCCTATACCCAAAATCCGAATATCCCATGAATGGGATATACCAAACCGAGATATCCTTCGATAGGATAACTCCAGACCGGGATATCCCTAGCTGAATAAGTACAACAGGTAACTCAGTCCAAACACATCAAAAATCTGAATCGGATACCAAAAATACCAAACCAGGACAGGATATGATGGGAATATTCTTGGAATAGCTTATCCTGAAACGCGATATAATGAGGATATCCCTGGAGCAGAGTAACAATGAAAATAAACCCAGAAAATAAGCCCAGTACTTATTGTTATGCAGGCTTTGATTAGTTTAAATTGATATGCACGCTTTAATCACAAATCTTTGTGCGCCAGCCAAGAGGCATCCACATCGCAGTAGATATGTTCTATGATGCAAGTAGATATGTTCTATGATACAAGTAATAACCAAATGACATTAAGATTATATCTATACATTTTCAATCACTTCGATATTTTCCAAATGCATAGAACCTAAAAATCAAGAAAGTATCAACCATTTATTACTGAGCAAACCAAAAAAAAAAAAAAACACATCACAAGTCTCAGTTTTCACAATAACATACATGATATGATTAATCTCTCTCTCTCTCTATCAACCCCTGCATTCTAGGGTTTAAGTTATTAGAATCTTTTAATATCTTCTTGTATCTGTAGACACAAGAAAAGGAATACTGAATCACATATTTTGCAGTTAAATAGTTCAATGTAAAATTATCCTTTGAATGTGTTAGGGGTACATAAGTGTTGACTGCAGAACCATCTCAATCCGGGCATTACAAAATAATGGAGGAAAAAAAAAGGAAACTACTAGACGTCAAAAAATAACAGAAAAATGGGTGGGGACACATCTAAAGTAAAAAGGTTTCTTCAAGCTTGATTACCATAAAAGATTATCTGTCAAAAAGAACCAGATACATGATAGCTCGAACAATGATATGCATGCTACAATGCGTTGTGCAACATTATCGCTTGTCAAAAAGAAGAAAAAAATAGTTGTAAGTGAAAATAACAATACTCTGTTATCTCTAAGTCGATATAGACATCTGCAAAGCAAAAGCTTTAACTAGAGGCATCTTTGTTAGGGTTGAAACAAATAGAGCAAATTAGATCCCCGCCATGTCATTAAGTGTAGTTTTAGAATTCAAGCTTTCTGCAGAACCCCAAAACAATGACGCTTGATCTCCCAAAATGAGTTTAATAGGAGCACCAGGCAAGTATCGAAAGCCCCATTTAGGCGAGGAAGGGCGGGGGTGTCTTACTACCATCGAATCACATTCTATATTTGAAAATTCAATAAGAAAACCTCACTTGGTTTGAAACGATAACTTCCAAGAGATTTTCATAATCGACTCAAACATTTCTTCATCCAAATAATCACAGCAGCGATTATGGTTTACGAGAACCCACAGGTTCCAACAGAGATGTCAAAATTTAGGCGGCGTGCAAAAGTTGTCCTCATTTCATCAACGTATTTCCAGTGGAAGGAGCAAACACCATGCCTTCTCCGGGCCGTGAGCAAATGGGTCAAAAATACCATCCTTTGGGTTCTGGGACTACCATGGTTGATGAAACCATTGACTCTTGGTTTATGGTGGTATCGTGATCAAAGTGAGAATGATTTTGTGCATTCTTCACTTCGATGGGTGGAGAATTAAATTTATAGGGAACTCTCCAATTCCTCTGTTTGCATCGTGAGGTGATAGGCCTAGGGAAGATTCCTTATTACCCCGCCTAGTAGTTACCAAAGGATCAATAATTCTTCACGAATACGATTTGTCCAATAAGGGATATTTAGTATATTAAATGTTATCATATGAATATTTTATTTATTGTTATCCCTAACTTTAAGGTGATTTTGAGGCACTACACCCTAAAACCAAGTAGTCTTTGCTAAGTCTGAAGTCTTCTAAGTTAGGCTCTCTTGTATATAAATATTTAGTGTAGTCTCTTGTAAAAATTAACAGAAAAATCTATTCTCACATGGTATCGACAGACGATTTACGGGAATTTTTACGTAATCTTTACTCCCACAAAATCCTCAAGCTCGCTTCATGATCAAAAGAGATATGTCCGAATTTGTCCACCCCAATACCAATGGGGGACGGTTGAAAATCTCTATGAAAACTCCAACCAAACCAAATGAGTTGCGAGAATATTCAAGTGGCCTACAGATTAAATGGGAAAAATTACCCGGTGGGTCTCACCGTGGTTCGCACGTTCTTGAAGAGGGCGAGGCAGGCAAGTCGAACCACTTATTTCTAAGACAGAGACCTCCGAAGGAGATCCTCGGTTCTTGTCGCTTGGGATGAACAAGACTCTGTATGGTCATGTCCTCGGTTATGGAATTCTATGGTGCACGAAATCGATGACACATGCCTATTTCTTAACTCATCCAAAGAAATATGGGAAGTCGTGAAGCGCACTTATTCTAAAGTTCGAGATCTTCGCTCAAATCTACGAAATCAAGACTAAGATTTCATCCACTAAGCAGGAAATCGTTCCATCACTAATACTCTAATCATTTGCAAAGTTTATGGCGGAGATGGATCATTACCATGCAGATTAAAATGCGATCTGCGATGATGATGCAAAGACTATTAAAAAGGTTTGTTGAAAAAGACAGAATTTATGATTTCCTTGCTTTGGGCTAAATGTGGAATTTGATGCGATGAAGAGTCCAAATTCTTGGTAAGGAGGAGCTACCTCACTAAATGAGACACTCGCGATAGTTCGTCTTTGAAGAAGGAAGAAGAGGAGTTATGCTTGACGATAATCGCGTAGATGGGTCCGCTTTTAGTTTACAAAGGTCGTCGGTGAGAGGAAAATTGCCATGGAAACGACCAACCGATATGAAACAACCCAGATTCTACAAGGCCTATTAAGAGGATTACGTATGGTGCACATATCGTAAAAAATCTCGTCACACAAAAGAACACTGCTGAAACTCCATGGGAAACCACAAGCAGAATAAAAGGAATTTTCCTGCAAACTTGGACAACTAAAGGGAACAAGGGCATGCAAATATAGACGACGATAGATGAAGAAACGACGATTCGGTATTTTTAATAAAGAAGACATTGCAAAGTTAAAGACGTTCTTTGGGCTCATTGGAAAAACTTCTTCCAAAGGTACTTGCGCTTTGGCACTTTCTGTATCTCCTTTTCTCAAAATTCTAATGTCTCGGACACAACCACCAACAGATCTTGGGTCATTGACTCGAGAGCTACCGACCATATGACCCACTCCTCACACAAATTTGTTTCATATACACCTTGTCCTAGTAATAGAAAAATTACGATGGTCGATGGTTCCAGAATAACAAATGGTTTGTCAAGGTGATATTGTTATAAATGAGACCCTTACTCTTAAAAATGTCCTTCATGTTCCTAAACTATTTCCCAATCTTCTCTCCATCCAAAAACTTACCAGGGACTCTAATTGCAGTGGTTTTTATCCCAATAAATGTTTTTTCCAGAATGTAACACGAAGAGAGGATGATTGGACATGCTAAGGAAGCAAATGGCCTATATTACCTTGAAGAGTCTAGTGGAGAAGTTAGTGCTCAATTCCTCACCGTTATCTTTCTTATCCAAGTCCTGCTCAAGCTCCCAAAGACAAAATTTGGCTCCATCACCTCCGCCTTGGTCACCCTTCATTTTCAACCCTTCAATTTCTGCTTCCTTCCTTGTTCAAAGGAATAAATGTTAAAAATTTCCGTTGTGATGTTTGCGAACTTGCCAAACACAAACGTATTTCCTTTCCCGTAAGCAATAAAAGAACATCTACTCCTTTTACTCTTATTCACAAAGTGATATTTGGGGACCATCAAACATTTCAAACGCGTCTGCAGGGCTCTTGGTTTGTTTCCTTTATTGATGATCTGTACTGTGTGTCTTGGATATTTCTTTTAAAACAAAAATGCGATGTAGGTCTGCTTTTTAAAATTTTCTACAACCTCCTCAAAACACAATTTGGGATCGCAATAAAACGGTTTAGATGCATAAATGCTAAAGATTACTTCAATCGCTTTCTCTCTCCTTTTTCAAGAAAAGGCATTCTCCATGAGTCCTCTTGTGTTAACACACCCCAACAAAATGGTGTTGCCGAAAGAAAGAATGGTCATATTTTAGCTATTACTGTAGCTCTATTGTTTCAAAGCAATGTCCCTAAACAATATTGGGGAAAAGTTGCTTTAACCGCCACTCACCTGATAAATAGGTTGCCTACAAAGGTCCTTGACTCTCAAAGTCCTATACAAGCTCTATTGAAATTTTTCCCGATTTTAATACCTCCAATCTTCCTCCCAAAATTTTTGGGTGTTGCCTTTGTCCATGTCCATTCTCAAAATAGGGAAAACTCGATCCACGAGTCATCAAATGTGTTTTTCTAGGTTATTCCTCTACACAAAAAGGGTACAAATGCTACAATCCACCCACCAAAAAATTTTTTGTTTCACTGATGTCACTTTTGCGTAAGAAGAAAAATTTTTACTTGTCCTTATCTTCGGGGAGAATTTATTTAAAGAAGATAAGGGTAGAGAGTTTTTTCTTCTTGATTTTCCACTGCTCACACCGCTCAACCTAATTTTCCACTCCAAACACTCACTTTTACCTACCAAACTACCCCGCCACCTTAACCCTATGCAACTGAAATAGAACCTCGCTACACCTAAGTCACCAAAAGGAATTCGGACACTACTCTTCCTTTTCTTTGGTTTACTCGAGGAAGAAGGCACCCTGCAAGTTCAATCATCTTCTTGGATAAACACCCTCTTGCTTCTACAACCCGAGGTAACTCATCGAACCTACTTTGAATACTAGTGAGAATTCGGATCAAAGAGAGTATGATTTTCCTATTGCTATTAGAAAAGAAACTAGGGCTCTGTACAAAACACCCTTGTACTCATTCATATCCTACAAAAATTTGTCCCATAACCACAAAACTTTTCTTACTAGCCTAAATTCCATCTCCATTCCCAAAATCAATCCGAGGCATTAAATAATGAGAATTGGAAAAATGCCATGAAAGTTGAAATGGAAGCACTTGAAAAAAATAAGACATGGGATTTGGTAAAATTACCGAACGGAAAGAAAACAGTTGGATGTCATTTGGGTGTATATGATAAAAATACAATTCGGATGGCTCTTTGAAGAGGTACAAAGCAAGATTAGTTGCTAAAGGGTACACTCAAAAGTATGGAATAGACTACCTTGAGACATTTGCCCTTGTTGCAAAGATGAACACCGCGAGAGTGTTGCTATCACTTCTTTGCCAACAGAGGTCGGAAACTACAACATTCGACATCAAGAATGCTTTCTTACATGGTGATCTTGAGGAGGAAGTCTATATGGATGTTCCACCGGGTTCTGGTTACGATACTGGGATGTAGTTTGCAAACTAAAAAGGCTCTATATGGACTAAAACAAATCCCAGAGCTTGGTTTGGAAGATTTACCAAAGTAATGCTCAAACCGGGATATAAACAGAGTCAAGAGATCACACTCGCTTTTGTAAAGCATTTATCTTCGTGGGAATGATCGCTTTATTAGTCTATGTAGATGACATTATAGTAATGTGATGATTTGGAAGGAATGGAAAATTTGAAGAAATGTCTAGTAAAAGAGTTTGAGGTCAAAGAGCTTGGTAAGTTAAAATATTTCCTTGGTATTGAAGTAGCACACTCTCTGGGAAGGGATCTTCATATCTCAAAGAAAAATACATAATTGATTTGTTGACGAAACAGAAAGTTGGGATGTAAACCAAACAGAGACACCCATAAAGTGAACCACAAACTTGGAGATGCACTAGAAGAGGAAGTAGTTGATAAGGGTTCATATCAAAGACTTGTAGGGAAGCTCATTTACTTGTCACATACTAGACCTGGATATTGCCTATGCGCTTGGTGTTGTAAGTCGGTTCATGCACAATCCTAAAGAGTCACATCTTCGAGCTATATACTGCATTCTACAAGATTTAAAAGGGACTCAGAGCAAAGGAATCCTATTTAAGAAAAGGAATTTAACCTCAAGCCTATATCGATGCAGATTATGCAGATCTATGGTGGATGAAGATCAACCTCGGCTATTGTACATTTCTGGAGGCAACCTTGTAACTTGGAGAAGTAAAAATGTAATGTTGTGGCTAGATCTAGCTGAAGTTAGAATTTAGAGCGATGGCTCTTGGAATTTGTGAATTATTATGGTGAAAATTATTTTTTGAGGATTTGAAGATCAAGTGGGAAGGACTAATGAAATCAGATTGATAATAAGTCCGCTATCAACATTGCACATAATCCAAACATAACATGATCGTACGAAAGCACATTGAGGTTGATGGACATTTCATCAAGGAGAAACTTGATGATGGCCTAATTTGCACTCCATATGTGCTTGGCTGATGGTCAATCGCGATATCCTAACCAAAGGACTCTCTGCAGGAAGACCTTTCAGAGACTAGTAAGCAAAGTGAGAATGGATGATATCCACTTCCCACTTGGAGGGAAATGTCGAATACGATTGTCCAATAAGGGATATTTAGTATATTAAATGTTATCATATGAATATTTTATTTATTGTTATCCCTAACTTTAAGGTTGGTTTTGAGGCACTACACCCTAAAACCAATAGTCTTTGCTAAGTCTGTAGTCTTCTAAGTTAGGCTCTCTTGTATATAAATATTTAGTGTAGTCTCTTGTAAAAATAACAGAGAAAAATCTATTCATCAATTACCCTATTAGTTTCGTGCATGCAAACTTTATCCGAGTTTTTAATTAACTTGAGAGAATTGTCTCTGCATTTCTTGCCGCACAATTTCCGAATCCATTGATCCAATCATAAAACAAAGCCTAGGCAAATACAGAACGGGCGGGATAATAATATTATTATTATTGAAAAAAGCCAAGACGAGATCATGTTGGCGAATCTTTTGAGACAGCGATGAATAAGAAATTCTAACCCTATTCCCAACCCTAAAGCACCGCTTTCAAAACTAAGTTTGGAAAAATATCATATGTCGGAGAGAAACCCGCTTCCTTGAGTTTAGAAAAATATCTCACCGCTCTTGCCAAATCCTTCAGCCAATAAAAGCTTTATTACTACGACGATAGCGCGGAAGATCCAAGAGACATTCCCGGCCTCCATTTCCCAAACCAGAGCTAATGCTTCCATGTACTTGTTCTCGAAATAACGACTATGAAGCAATGTTGTGTACATCACCACACCTGGGTCACGCCTTGATTGCTTGAACCAAGAAAACAAGCTCTCCACGATCTCAAAAACTTCCTATGCCTAATGAAAACCTTCATGATCATTTATCAATCTCACTGACTCAAATTATAACCATCTCTTTCTCCAAGATCACCCAAAGAACTCCTCTACGGGGATGTGTTTATCGTGATTCTTTCCAAGATCCAATATTAACTTTGCGTAAATGCCCGGATCCAAAGATTCTTTTACTTTGCTTCACAACCGAAAGAAGCTTCCATGCAAGGTTCAAGCTTCCACCTTTAACGAATCCTTTCACCATTGCCTCAATCAGACTACAATTGGTCGAGCTCGTGAACTTCTCCAAGTTGACAGGCAATTTTAATTCACGCTTCCTAGCCAATACTTCAACAGTTGAAGTCAAAATCCTATCATCCGGGTACAAGTGAGGCATCTTCTGAGCCAACAGAAAGTTTGCAGAGCTCTTTGTGGAAGATCCATAAGACCCAATTCCCGAATTGTGATTGATAACAAACCCTTAGGCAAAAAGGGAGCCCATTTATTGAGGACTGCAGACACATCATCATCAGAAGCCAGGTCGTTAATCTCTTTGGATAAGCCAATAAGAAAGCTTGGATTGTTATATAGCTTGTGAGGAAGTGGGAGAGGAAGAGGCCTTTCTCTACCTACCTTTCCAGGTTTTTAAGGAATTCTTCCCTGAAAAAGTGAAGATATGGCTTCAACCTCATCTGATTCCCAAGCAAGATCAATATTCACATGATCTTCTTCGTCGTCGTCTTCTTCAGGTGAATCATTATTGTGACCGTAAACTGACTTTATTTGTTCAGTGTCAGTGGAAATGTCGATTTCAGTTCTAGGTTTCTCCAA
Source organism: Gossypium bickii (assembly GCA_025503065.1). Lineage (NCBI taxonomy): Eukaryota > Viridiplantae > Streptophyta > Magnoliopsida > Malvales > Malvaceae > Gossypium > Gossypium bickii. The sequence goes on along the minus strand of CP106721.1, from coordinate 107,994 downwards.
GAATAAGTTAACGCCAAAGTCAGGAGGAAGTTTGGTGCGACGTGGATAACGGCGGTTCTTGGGTTGCTTGCTATAGCAAATTCTTGTGTTGAGATGCGCCAGGTTAGTAACAGAAATGCTCTGTTGTAGTTTTCCTCTCAAAGTTATGAAAGGATATGTGGTGATGGATGAGAATATGCAATCCATTTTCTCAAAGTTATGAAAGAAGGGAAAAACAGTAGCTAATAAAGGAGAAAGGAACGTTAGAAATAAAGGAAAAATAGGACAGAATATGGGAATAATTGACTGACTTTTTTTACTGTTGATAAGATTTGGTGAATGAGTATTAAAAACTCTATCAGTGTTTTATCATTTCCTCGTTTGCCTGCCAAAGAAATAAAAAAATTATTAAAAATATATAAACCATAGAAATTTTAGAAACAGTAAAAAATAAATGTGAATGCTGAAATACTCGCAAGGCTCCAGAACCAAAACCAAAACCACCAAAAATACTCAGCTAAGCAGAAATTACAAAAAAAAAATGTCCAATAATACTAAACAAATAATCTTAAACAGAGGCAAACAACCAATCCAAAAATAAATAACATATGCAAGGCAATAAACTAACAAAAAATACAAGACATAGATACGAAAGTAAAACCCATTAAAAATAAAGTAAACAGTGGCAAAAAAAACATAGAACCAAAAACTTAAACCTAAAAAACCAAACCAGGAACTAATAATTCCAAACAGGACATTACAACTCCAGGATATCCTCGGAATAGGCTATCCCAAGGAGAGTAATGATGGGTATATCCCTTTAGCGCAAAGGGATATTACGATTCCGGGATATGCTCGGAATAGGCTATCCCGAGGAGAGTAATGATGGGTATATCCCTTTAGCGGAATATGAACGAAAATTGACAAAAGCAGAAAGAAAAATATAAAAATAGATCTTAAATTAAAACTGCGGAACAAGAATGAAAGTTAAAACGACAAGTAAACTTAAAAAATCTGAACCAGATTCAAAATATTTTGCTAAGAAAAAAATAAAACAAATCGAAACAGTGATTTCTAAACCTGAAAACCAAAAGGCATAAAATAAACCAAGAAATACAAGTACAAAAGCATAATTCTTAAATTAAAAGAGAGAACGGAAAAGAGAATGTTGAAGCAAAGATACATACCTGATGAAGCAAGGGATTCCAAAAATCCCAAAAACAGAAACGGCAGAGAAGATCATAGTATAGTCTCTTTGAATTGTTTCAAGCGTTGGTTCCAAAAAAGCTAAAAAATATAAGAGGTAAAATTTGAAATGAGACAGACATAATAAAAGAGAGAATAAAATGGAAAGAACTGTTAGAAAAAAAGGAAATGAGGATAATATAAACTATGAAAACATGCCCATTATCACAAACCACGGAACTAAACAGAAACCCAAAACCATGACCATTATCCCAGCCCAAGAAAAGAGGACAACTATCCCAAGTCGCAAAAACCAATGGCCACATAGGCCCAGGACAAAAAGAACACGAACCTGACCCAAAAACCACGAAACCTTCCCATCTAAACAAACCATACCAAAACAGAGATGAAAAAGCAAAAAGACAAATGTTAAGCAGAAAACAGATAGTAGTCGATAAACTGACTAAAAAACAACGACACCAACATCAGTAGATTAGAAAGGACGAAACAAAACAGTGTTTCATGAGGCTGAGAACCAAAATGCATACTGTTGTCGAAAGACAAGGATAGACGGGTGGTCTAATACTATCCCACTAATCTGAGAAAAGAGGAACAAACCTTACAAGCCTCTATATTCTGCCAACCAGAAACATTATCCCGATTAGGCAGAACCTGCAGCGCAAACTTGCCAGCATTCCATAATTTGTTTGTGAAGGCCGTGTCCGCTGATAGCCTTTCAGTTGATAAATTAAGATCCTAGAGATTATTCAAGGAAATTGGTTAATTAGACATACTATCATAAGCTAGAACCATGGACATTAGAGCAGTATTGAACATTATATAACACAACTTTTCATTATTGAATTACCAACATATTGCCTGTAGTACAAGACAAACCTGACCAGCAGTTCCTAAAGCAAGAGTGAATCGCAAGGCATCAGTGCCAAACTCCTTGATAGTATCAATTGGGTCAATAACATGGCCAAGAGTTTTAGACATTTTACGCCCCTGAAACAGCTTACATGTTAGCCAGATATTTTCTCGAGTCTTGGGAGCAATGGAACTAGTGTCATGTTATTTCGAAAAGGAACTCTAATGAGAAAAGTATACATGCAGATGAAGGGGAACACAAGTCGAGAAAAAAAATTGTACTTTAAAATGGGCACCTAAGTTGTTGCCTGATTCAGACACTCCACTTGTGAATCACGGATTAGGCCATGAAGATATACATATGAAAATGGAACAGTTCCTTTTATAATTATGCAATAAAGTTAAGTAACAACATTAATATAGTCGCTTTATTTGGATGACAATTTCAAAATATTATTTGCTTTCTTCTATATGATCTCAAAGACTAAAAACATGATTCACCCCTTTTTATTTGGGACATGTCAAAAATTTTTTTGGAATAATTCATCATATCTAATTAATAACTTACATACAGGAAGAAAAAAAAAAAAAAAAGGTGCACTTATTTGATTGATAGTTTGAAAATATTGCATCATTTAAACATTAAGAATGGGAAGGCCAAGCTTTCTAGCTAGAACATAATCATTATGATCGTGTCTAGGGCTTATCTTCAGTACACCAGTCCCAAAGTATTTATCAACACATTGCCGCCATTGACATAACAAAGAAAGCAGAAGTGAGATTGTCAACCTGAAATTACTTAATTTAATGGACACAGTTGAAACATTTGCCACCTTAACTAACCCCACTAAGCAGGTCAAGCAAACCATTTGTTTTCTAAAACTAGTGGTGAAGCCCACAATGAAGAAGTCTATAGGTTACGCAGGGAATAAGATACATCCTAAATTTGAAGCAAAATTCCATCATGATGACCAAAATAAAATGATACAAATAAAATGATATAATTTTATTAAGCTAAAACAATCTAACATACTTTTGCTTTAATAATTGTGTTTCAATTCCTCTGTCATGTGCATTCCTACCAATTTGAGTGACAAAGAGCAAGGAAAAATTAGCATTGGTACATTGATGCAAAATTTGGAGAATGCAACAATACTTAGAAAAAACAGAAACACTTGTTTTCGTGAAAGAGAAACCCTAAGTTTTCTCTGGCGTATCTGGTTTTTGTTATTTTTGAGATTCGCTGCTTCAATGGAGACTCATTTCAGGAATCAATCTCTTTGTTATAGGGTTTATGAATAACCTCGATTTCAATCTCTCTTCTCCTGATATATCTCCGGCAATAAAACACCAGCATTTCATTCCATCTTCGTTTGTTGGGTTTTGGGTCAGATCAACTCCCGGGTAAGAATTCATGCCTTTGTTTCACAGTTCGACTCCTTATTCCTCTTCTCCTAAAGATTCTTCTCATTTGAATCTTTGCCATTGTCGTTTTTACACAGCTTTTGGGTTGGAATTACGGGTCGATCATAGGATGGTTGACTGAATCGGTTTCCAAATTGGGTTTTTGTTTTGTATTGTAAGCAATTGAGTGAATTGGGATTATAAATCCATAAATGGATTTTGGATTTCTTTGTCTTTGTTATTTCAGAAAGTGATTTGTTTGTAATTTATGCTTTTGGTTGGTTTAAAATAGTTTGACTATTTTGGAGTAGCATAGGGATATTGCGTTGCCAGGTATCAAATTGTACACTCTGCTTGTCACAGGTTTTCAGTGAGAACTCTTCATTAGTATCTAAGCTGTGACTTAAAATTTTTCATAGGATGGATGATCTCTTTACAGTCAATCATCCAGGACAGATGTTTGAGTTTTCATGTTGTCTTCGTAAATTCTCTGGTCTCTAGAACATTACTTGGACTAATAAATTAGCTTTATGGTTAAAAGGGTGTGTTCTTTACGATGTAAGTGTTCTCGTTTTGCTTAATGTCTGTTCGAAGCTGTTTGAAGAATCTCATGTCTTCCAGGATAGCATCTTATCTGAAAAAAAGTGGCTTCGGATTTTGTGTAATTCATATTTTAAGCAGCTTTTGGAAGATGTTGCTTTCTTTTTGTGGTAAGTGATTCAAGTAACAGAGTTCTATTTAAGCAGCCATTGGTTCTTGTGGTTTTTTGGGTTTAATTCAAAATTTTCCAAATCATTAATGGTTGATGTGGAAATTTGATTAGTACAATGTGAAAAAGTTATGCTCTAATTTTCCGAACTGTCAAGATATAGGTATTTTAAGGGAAGCCTACTCTCTGTTTACTGGTAAGTTTCATCTTGAGTGTTAAATGAGGTTGATATTCTTTAATCTACAGTTTATATAAATTTAAGGTCGGGGAATAGCTGTTTCCAATTTCTTGAACACTTGGCTGTTTTCATTTAATTACGGTTAATAAATATTTAAGGCCACTTTCCTTATACAAGTGCTGTTTGATTTCCTTTTTCAAGGAAAAATGCTGTCTGTATGGCATTGGTGTGTGTTTTATAATAGAACCGAAAGTAAGAGACTTTGGGATCAATTAACATCAATTTTAACTAGAAGAACATGGTCATATTTGGAGTGAAAAGTCTGCCATTTTATCTGGTGCTAAGGTGGTGCATATTAGTCCGTCCATGGATCAATGCATATTTAGTTTTCTTTTCACACTGCTAGGTGCTTGCACTCTTCAGTACGGATCAGGGTAGATTTTCTTTAAAATAGTTGAGTGGAGCTCATTGATGAACTTAGTTGGAATTGTTTGTGTGCCGGTGCTTATATGATTTGGAAATGGATTTTGATTGAAATATTCAGGTAATATCTAAATGCATGGCATGGCTGGAATTAGGGATGCAATTTAACCGAAAAGGTTGTTTTATATTACAAAGTAGTTATGAGTGGTTATTGTGTTGCATTAGAAGATGTTAACTATGAGTTGTTTTCTTTCTTATGAAGAATGCAGTATATTTGCCTTTTTTGATCTTACAATGACAGTTTTCTTGCAAAGTTTTATATTTGAATCGTATTACTGGTTTATTTTTCTGAAAATCCAGATTACTCATCTTTTGCTTTGGTATTGTTAATTATGTAGAAAACGAAGGTTTCTCTTTTGAGGACGTCGGCCATTCATATCAACCCAAGGTATCTCTCTACAATCTCATGGTTTTGTTTGGAATAACATTGATGTGTATTGTTTTATTTGTTTTCTAAATTGTCAAAATTAAAGTAAATTTTCTTTGGATCAAATTTAATTTTAAAAATATTAGTAAAATATTTTCGACCAAAACAATTTAATTTTGAAGCAATTGTTTTAAAAGAAAATAATTTTAATACACTTTAATTTAATTTAAATTTTAAGAACTGTTTTAAAATTTTTTTTAAACCGGATCATTAGGTTCAAGCATTATACACCACTTAAAAGCTACAAAAGTTAAACGAAGTAAATAAGAACAATATAAGTGGAAATGATCCGGAAGTCTCTAAACCCTAAACCCATTCATTTCTTTCAGTGGTATGTTTTCAGTGCTTTATTCGATATGTAGGTTTCTCTACCAATGCATCATGTGCAAATTTGAAAGGACATGCTAATGTGTTTTTACCAGGGAACTATATCTAACTCCTTGTGCTATTGCAGATGGATATACCTTCCAATTTAGCTTTATCTTTCCTTTTCTTTCTGCTACTATCTCGTGCTTTGAGTAGTCTTTAAAAAAACTTGTATTCAAGATCCATGTGTAATATACACCTGGACATAGATATGTTATATGACCCTTATATAAAAAAAACTCTTTAAATTATTAAACAAATCAGTGTTAGACATAAACTGACAACACTCAAGTTTGTGTTTGATAGATGGTTGTCATCTTATTTCCTTTTCAGATGAAAAGTCAACTTGTTAAGATGATATATAGTATATGAACTTAATTATTTCTAATCAATCCGACTGCACAAACATTCTTCATTTATTCTAAACTTGAAAATGATTTATCATATCTATAAGGCCGTCTACATTTGCACAAGCAGCCAAACTTAAGAGGGGGCTCCTGACAAGGAGAAGGAACTAATAAATTGAGCTCACTTTCCTTTTTAAGCCATTGGTTAATGACTTCGGTTTTTATTGCATGAATTTGATTCTTTGAACAATCTTCTTGTGGTGTTTTGGGTTTAATTCAAAATTTCCCGAATCATGAATGGTTGATGTGGAAATTTGATTAGGACAATGTGAAAAAGTTATGCTGTAATTTTCTGAACTGTCAAGATATAGGTATGTTAGGGGAAGCCTACTCTCTGTTTACAGGTAAGTTTAATCTTGAGTGTTAAATGAGGTTGATATCCTTTAATCTACAGTTTTTATATATTTAAGGTCAGGGAATAGCTGTTTCCAATTACTTGAACACTTGGCTGTTTTCATTTAATCTACAGTTAATATATATTTAAGGCCGCTTTCCTTATACAATTGCTGTTTGATTTTCTTTTTTCAAGGAAAAATGCAGTTTGTATGGCATTGTTGTGTGTTTTCTATAGAATCTAAAGTAAGAGACTTTGGGGTCAATTAACATCAATTTTAACTAGAAGAACATGGTCATATTTAGAGTGAAAAGTCTTGCATTTTATCTTCGAGCTGGATTATCTCTCTTTCTTCTGGCGAATCTCAATGCGCCGCTGGTTCAGCGGCTTTGTTGATCAAATCTCTTTCCTTTCCCATCTCTCTAATATGTGTATCAGTTTCTCTTGTTGATCAGTTTGGAGCAAAAAAAAAAGGCTAGGTTTTGGTGAGATTAGTTTCTATTAATTAAAATTTTGAATCCGAGGGTTTTTGTATTTGTATTTATTTTTTGTTTCACGGGATTTGAATGGCATTGGGCGATCTGATGACGTCACAATTTTCGCAATGGTCGTTGGCGGTATCGAATCATGTCATCGACTGTAACGTCAGCAGTGGCGGCTATCATGACGACGATGTTGCTTATGCTGACTTGATGTCTCAGAGGAGGGATTTAGATGCTGCATCAACTAGCAGTTACGCCAATGGCGTTACTTCCACGGCCACTGTGCCTACGACCATGGCTTACTTGCCGCAAACTGTTGTTTTATGCGAGCTTCGGCATGCTGCCTTTGAAGCTTCCACGCCAACTGGACCTTCTGATAGTGGCCTTGTTTCCAAATGGCGCCCCAAGTACAGAGTAAGTCCTTTCCTTTCTAGCTTGTTTTCTTCTTTTTTTTTTTGCTTACCATTCGTTTGACTGATTATATCTAATAACGGGTTTAAGAAAAAAAAATATTTACACTGCAGTAGGAAAAGATAGGATTGTGCAAATAATTAGAATTTCCTATTGATATTCGGAAGAAAATTTGACTTCGTTTAGAGTTTATTAGAAATGTTGCTAAATTGGTTCATATCTATGCCATTTTGGGTCTAGAACTAAAATTTTAATAGGGCTTTAGTACAATGGATAGAAGGGAGGGGGGTTCTTAGATGTGCTAGCATAACATTATGGAATTAGTACTGTCAATTAAGTTTGAAATCCTTGAACTTGATGTGGTCACCTAGCAGTGGATGACATGAAGACATTGTACTCCTCCGGATCAAAGCATTAGAGTCTGGAAGAGTTCAATACTTTGTACATTAAGTAATCTGCTGTTGTTTTTACCATCCCAGTATGTCATTTGCCTTGTGATGAACTACTGACTATGGAATATATTTTGAATGGTTGGTTGTTTATGTATTTGCACACTAGAGCCTTCAGAATAGAAACTCAATTCTTTTAATCCTTTTTAATTTCATTTGTAGTGAAGTAACAATTCCCATACCTTCTCCTGTAGCTTAGTGTTTTGAACATGCCATGGTGAAATGTATTCTATTTTTACCTTTTAGGTTTTGACATGAATTTTGAATCTAAAAGCAAAATAAGGAGACAATATTGTGGAAGATTGTTATGTCTGCTTAAAGAGATTTATAAAGCCTAAACATACAGAATACAAATAATTTGAAATAGTGTTATACTATACCAAATTTGTTCGCATTCTACTTCCTAAAGTGTGCATTAAAAAGACTGTTTTTATCTTTCAGCAGCCTCTTTGCTCGGGTTTCTTTGCAATACATTAAGTAATATTTTCTTTCTTGGAACTGAATTTGATTCTTAGATAATAGTATGTTTCTTCTTAATAAATATTAGAAACCATCCCCTAAGAACTATTTTCCCTTTAATTTGTCTTGATATGGTGTGCTTGACCATATTCACTTGACTTACGACTTCATATGCAGATGAAGACAGGATGTGTGGCCCTAGTTTTATGTTTAAATATCAGTGTTGATCCACCCGATGTAATAAAAATATCTCCTTGCGCAAGAATGGAGTGCTGGACTGGTATGTTTTTTGAGTCAATTCTCTCTTATTTTTGCATTTTTGCTATCTAATGGTTATTGAAGCTTTAATGCTCATGATTATTCCTCAAGAAATCTTTAATAAGTTTTGTGTTATTTTAATATATGACCGAACTAAATGCTTGTTGATTCGTTGAGCGTGCATGAATTTTTAAGTTTGAATATTGTTTGCCTTTGGCTTTAATCGGTATCTGCTCCTTAGTTGTCTTTATATTTGCATTGGAATGTTGAGAATTACTATAAATCCTGTCCAAGAGTGCTAATTATGATCCTACTTCAAACTGAGCTCTTCTCTATATTTCTTTTTATCCGTTGGGAAACAAGTATCTCCTTTTATGTTAGGGTAAAAAAGGGAATATTTTGTAACTATAAGTAGTTTGGAACTTTTAACATATTGAACTTTTTCAAAGAGGAAGGTAAATTTTGGAGTTTCGGAGTACGTTCTTTTGAAGTATTTTTTTACCGTTTATGGTGTTTGAAGCAGTGGCAAACGACCAACAGAAAATTGGATAGAAAATTGAAATAATTATCAAGTTCGGTGGTTAAGAAAGTGTCACTTTTTGTAGGGTTATTGCTGCACCAACATAGTATTTTGCATGCAGTCTCGGGAATGCTTATCTATTTATTGTTTCTATATACACCCCTTGTAGTGGCCTTGCTTTATTGGTTGCCAAGGAGGAAAAAGTTGGAATCCTAGTGCTGCACTTGCACTAAATAAGTTTTCAATCATATTTTCTATCCAACATCCATTCTTTGGTCACAAAATGATTAAAATATATAAATTTGTTTTTTTCAATCTAATGTTCTTCATTGATATTAGTATGTTCCACTTTTTCTTTCTTTCATTGTTGCAGACCCTTTTTCTATGGCACCACAAAAAGCAGCGGAAACTATTGGGAAAAACTGGAGAGATCAATATGAGAAGTCGCAGCCCAAGGTTTGAACACCATCTTATACCACATCTCATTACAGGCTATTCCATCAAGTTTAGAATCTAATTCTTTCTATTAAACATGGCCAGGCTCGCAGTAAGGTTGAACTTGATCCTACAGTGGATGAAGTGAAGAAACTTTGTAATACATGTCGCAGATATGCCTGGTCAGAGAGTTTTATTTCATTACAATGGACATGGTGTTCCAAAGCCAACTGCAAATGGTGAAATCTGGCTGTTTAATAAGGTGTTCACTAGTTTAACTGTTAGGAATCAATTCTTGTTGCTTTTCTTTTGCTCTATTTGCCAGTTTTTCTCCTTGCTAAGCTGAACATTTCCTGTGCAGAGTTATACACAGTATATTCCCTTGCCTATCAGCGATCTTGATTCTTGGCTAAAAACACCTTCTATATATGTTTTTCATTGCTCTGCTGCAGGAATGGTTGTTAATGCCTTCATTGAGGTACTTGCTCGCGTTCTATCCTCAATTCGTCACTAGTATATTTTCTGGCTGGCGCTATTCAAATAGACATCATTGTCTTTCTTCTCTAGCCTTATTTGATTTTCTTTTTTTCTTTATTTGAATTTGATTGATAGCTTCTTGACTGTGGCACTTCTAACTACCCTGGATCTTCAAGAGACTGCATTCTTCTGGCTGCATGTGAATCACATGAGACTCTTCCTCAAAGTGCTGAATTTCCTGCCGATGTGTTTACTTCTTGTCTTACTACACCTATCAAAATGGCATTGAGATGGTAAAAGTTCTCATTTGATATGCTTGATTAGGACTTAGTGCTGCATTTAATACTCAACTAGTATTTGCCTATTTGCTAAGCTAAATATTATCTTCTTTGTATTTGCATCTTGAATTAACTTTTACTAAGTTTTCTGTTTACTTTTCATTGTTTCTGGATTTTTAAACATGGTATTCACCTTATTGAGCAGTTTTAATAAATTGCTCATCTGATTTTAATTTATTTAATTATTCTGTATAAAATGAGCTTATTAATCTTCTGATGGTTGTTATCTCTTCCAGGTTTTCATTGTACATGTGCATATAGAATGTCTGGTCTGAAAATAGCTGAGCAAAAGACTGAAGGGAAAGAGGTTTTAAACCGACAAGCTTTCTTTTGGACTTCAAGTACAGTTATTTTTCATGGTGACTTGAATATATTCTCTGGTGTCTGGTGGTAGGATGTGGGAACTACTTTCTTTTCTGTTTGTTAATTTATCAAATATTCAACTATACAACTCAGCTCAGATTTTTCTGATTTGATTTTATTGTTAATTGCACTATATTATTCTCAGTAACTAACTTAGTTTAACTGATATGATGTCTTCTTTTAGGGTCTTACATGGTTAACTGGTCTCCAAAGTTACAGACTGCTGTTTCAGACTTGGTATGAATCTTGTTTGCATGGGGATATTGCTTTTCTTTTTATGCATTTTGTTTTACATTTTTTATCATTCAACATTGTCTTTTGCATGTTCCCATAGGAAGTAGAATACTCTGAAGAGCCTGGTACCCTCTACCATATTAAATATTGTGTTGCTGGAGGTTCAAGGTACTTCTTGTTAGGCATTTTTTTTGTGTGTTTGCTTTGCTTTTCTGGAGTTTGAATGGACTTAAATAACTCAAACAAGAAAATGTAGTAATTCAACTGGATTCATAATTGCCAGAGTAAAAAGATAGGACTGAGAGAAGACAGGGAATGTTATGTTATCTTAAGAGCTTTAAAAATTTACTCTTATTGGAATGTCAAATGTGGTAACTAAGTGGTAGAGAATCTCCTTATCGTATTGTTATTTTATTTTTGATTTAATATAAAATTTACACATGCTTTCATTTCATATGGTATCTCTGTATTTCAGCTGAATGGGAAGTTTTGTGTGATTATTGATATATCCATGTGGTGAAATACTCAGATTTTGGTTAAAGATAGAATTATATTCATCTGTGTTACCTAGCCTTACACGAAGGGAAATTGAGTTGTAATCTTTTAAGTGAATAGGATCTAGTCGCAACCCTTAGATTAACATAATTTTGATTTGCTCATTGGTTGATGGTTTTTATGAGACTGAAAAAAAGATGCGTTGGATATATTCTCTAATGATGTCATAACCAATTTCTTCTTCATTTATTGTCTTAGTTGATTTCTCAATGCATTCTGGTTCCGAATAATTGTTTTTTTCTTTTGATTTTTTTGTTTTGGGTTAGCTTCCAGAATTTAAAAATTGTCTTTGACCAATCGTTTGATAATTATTGCCTTATACAAGTGCAGTTTGATTTTCTTTTTTTAATGTTGTGATAGTGTATAAATGTTAAGGGTTAAATATTTTAGAATTAAAAGCAAATTGATATGATATATATACCAGTTATAATATTATTTAATTTCATATTATACAATTAATATAAAATGAAATAGTTTATGTAGTATTTTAATTTATTATAATTTTTTAATTTTTTTTAAATTTTTTAAAATTTTAAAATTAAGAGTAAATTGTCATAGTGTATAAATGTTGAGGGTTAAATATTTTAGAATTAAAAGCAAATTGACATGATATATAAACCAATTAGAAAAGCCATGTCATCGGGTGAACAAAATATATAATCTCAAATAGTTGGATGACTAAATTGTAATTTTTCATAGTTTAAAGATTAAAACGGAAATTCACATTTAATTCAGTGTCCCATGGACCACAGTGTAGTTTAATAGCACTATAATCAAATATTCAAAACCCTATTTGGTTAACAATGGAAGTTTAATAAAATCCAAGGTTTTCAGCTGCTTCCATGCTCTTTTCTTCATATTCAAAACCTTGCACAGACTTAGAGTTTTACATACGGTGACAGGAAATAATTTTCCTTAAGATTACTAGAAGCTTATCCCTAACATTACATTTTGGAAATGTTATTGTTATATTCTGGTGTTAATCAAAGGATAGTTTGCTTATGTTGTGAATGCTGTGATTACAAGAGTGTCTCTTTGCATATGATTTCCATGACTGCAGTGATTATATTTTGGACTTAAGAGTTTTACATACGGTGACAGGAAATAATTTTCCTTATGATTACTAGAAGGTTATTCCTAACATTACATTTTGGAAATGTTATTGTTATATTCTGGTGTTAATCGAAGTGTTTTCTGCCATACAGGCTGCTAGATTATTCAATGAAGCTACTCAGATATCTCCTGAGGATACTGATGTACATATTGTCCTTGGTGTTCTGTATAAGTCGAGAGAATATGATAAGGCCATTGCATCTTTCATGACTGCTTTGAAACTTAAACCTAATGATTATTCTCTTTGGAACAAGCTTGGTGCAACACAAGCCAACAGTGTGCAGAGTGCTGATGCAATATTAGCTTATCAACAGGTAGCCTCTACATGATTCCCCCTTGAATAGTGGTGGCCTATCTGTATACCGCCTGATATGTTAATTTCATGATTACTTTTTTTTTATAATTAAAAATTTATTTTCCCTATCCTAAAATTTTAGGGTTCTCTTTACTAAGTTGGAGTACCTGTAATGTGTGAAATTCAAAAGATATTAGGATTTTACTAAGGATCAATTTGTATGGTGTGTTGCTCACTATTTTGCATGTTAGGCCACAATAAAAAAAATGAATTATGAAGGTGTTGACAATGTTGGCAAGGGTGCTGTAACTACCTGAACCATTTGAGGTGCAAGATGTAAAAAGAGCACTTTTTTGAGTAAATTAAGGTGAATATGTAAACTTGTGCTTCTTGAATCAAGGGGGCTTTTTCGCTTCTATACAAAAAAGTGTGCCTAGGACTTGGCTTGTGCTTAATCAATTGAAAGGATGGCATAAAGAAATGCAAAACATGTGATAACCCAACATGTCAATCTTCTGTGTGCCAAATTTATATGGGTTGCATCATCTTTTCCTCTATTTCTCTTCCTTCGTATCTTTCAATGGTAAAGTGATGCATTGGTGTGTTATACAGCCCTCTTGTAGGGTTCAATTATTTACTTGCTCCATCTTTGAAACCCTAGGCTGCTAAAAAGATTCTCCAAATAACATGTTGCACCTAGTTGGACCTTAGAAGACAAACTAGCTCTTCTATTAAGCTCCATGTAATTAGTTATTTGATTTGTTGAAGCTATTGGTTAATTTAGATGATTTGATTATGCACTTCCTCAATTTACATATACCCTTGATCATCTCTTTCAAAATGCCTTTTTTAATGCATTCAGATCTTGCATATGCAGTTTGATTTGTTTAGCCTCTGTTACTGAGATTGTCCATTTAAAATTATTTGATGATGAACTTTCCTTTGCCTGTGGTGGCCATATTTTCAGCACTATTGAATTTAGTCTTTTGGTCTATGTCTGGATTTTTAGGCACTAGATTTGAAGCCAAACTAGGTGCGTGCTTGGGCAAACGTGGGTTTGTAAAAAAAAATTAATTTAAAATCTTTTCAGTAAAAACTAATATGAAACACAAATGAGGTAGATATAAATTAATAAACAATTTTAAACAAAGCCTTAAAATGGATAAGATACACAATCTCAAACAAATTAAATTTATTATAAAAATCGTGTGAAGCTAATATTTTTTGTTTTGACAAATCTAAAAAAAAAAAAATGGAAAGTATAAGTGTGGACATTCACAGTACTATTTGGATAGTTTGAATGGAATATAGTACCGCATGAAGTAAAAAAAATCACCTAATTTCAAAAAATAATGAAACATATTTTTAATCTATACTCCCAATTTACAATTATATACATAGATGATATCTTTGTCAAAACTAATTTATTCCAAAGAAAAGTAAAATTTTTAAGTAATTATGTCACCTAAAGAACCAATATCCTAATAGAATCTCCATTAGAATATCCATTAGAATATGCTAATAGATTCCGTGACCAAATATTGGATAAGATATAGCTTCAAAAATTTTAATAACCTTAAATTATGTCATGTAATATATATTTAAAAATTATAAAAAAGTATGAATTGTTAAATTTATAAATTCTTTAGGAATATCAAAATAACTTCAAATCTGATGCACCAAAGCCTTAGAAATAGTAGGATACATTGGAATTATATGTACATATACACAAGTAAAATACCTTGCCGAAGAAAATCTTAATAGAAACCCTTCAAGCCCAAATTTGTTATAAAATAGTTGACAAAATTTTTATAAGTAGCCCCTGAAGATTTAACGAATTTATCAATATGATACTTGTTCTTTAAGAATGTTCAAGCTACCTATCCTATCAAACCATCAAACTGTTGATCTACCTACCACTAACACAGTTAAATATGACTTATAATGTGGCTTTGACAAATCCGACGCTGACATGCGACAGCACACTAGAACAAGATGCCATTACCATTATCAAACTCCAACCACCTTTTTCTTGACTTGCTATTTGCTTTTCTCTTCGCAGTTCTATCGCCAACATTTGATCAGCCCTAAATCACCTTACAGCACCAAAACCCTTACAAGAAATTAGAAACAAAAAACATCACTCAAGAAACTAGGCAAGAGTAGAAGTATTTTGAAATCACTTAGAAAAGAATATACCAACCTATATTTATCACTCAACTTTCTTTTGAACGAGAGGCCTATGAGGCTTTGGAGCTGAAAGATACCAAAAGTATTTTGATGAATAATAAGATTTGACATAATTTTTCTTTTTCTTCTTAAAAAAAAAAAGAAATAAAGAAAAATGCTGAAACAACAATCCAAACCTTGCTCTGTTACTAGACCTCTATATGTAATACATATATGAATTAAACAAAAGAAAACATATCAGCTAAATGAGCAGGTATAATACCTTCCTAACAAGAGATTAATCACATCTACACAAATGACTTGATAAAATTTATTATAAGCTTGTAGTATAATCTTGCCTACTAATATTTTTCCATTGCATATTTACGCTACACCAAATCCAATCTACTCTTAGATATGATTTGACCAACACCATCCTTTCAGACTATTTGTCATAATTTTACCCAATTTCAACATACTTTCACCTGAATTGTATACTTTACAGATTCAGGACTACTGTTTCACAAGGATATGGATTAAAGCAATATGCTAAGATGATATCCAAGATTGCATCAAGCTCTACTTCCTAGATAACAACTCCACTATTATAGCGGTCTTAAACTCTGGACAATGTTTGACATGAGGTTGGAATTTTCTTACTAACCTAGCATTCCTAGATAACTCTTTGTTTATATTTCTTTCTTTCATAGACTGACTGAATAGACTAGAAATTCCCCAACGCATTGAAGCAGAAATTACATACCATTAAGATTCCCCTGTTCATAGAAACTTCGGAAAAGAGAGATTGCTTCTGAGGCCATTAATCCCCCTGTATATTTGAACTCTCTTTGTGGAACTTTATCACTAAAAGAACAAAGAAAATTTAAAATAAGGCATCCATTTGAATTGCAAAATGTTCCAATAATGAAGAGGATGAATGCAGATAGAAAGAAATTTCAGCATCAATGGGTTATTAGTTTCCACATATTAGAGAAAAAAAAAGAAAAGAAAAAGGAAAGCCCAATGAAGAGACAATATGAGCACATTATCAAGAAATATTGCATTAACAAGGATGACATTCCCTTCTACACATTATTTGAGATGATAAATATAGAAGCACTTTCTTTTTGGTCTGTTTTATCTTTCAAAAAGCTTAGTAGGTTATAAGCTACCCACACTCTATTTCTATAGAGAGAGAGAGAGTCCTTCAGGATCTGGTCTCAAATTAGTTTAGAATTAGAAAAGCAACCAGAATTGTCATTTATTCTGTGAATGTAACAATCACTGAGACCACTTCTAGAGCAACATTCAATATATATACAGGGAAGGAGAAATGTTGTCCTTCCATAAAAATGATATAGTCGGGGCAGAGAAAGCCAAATAGCAATGCAATAAAAGGGATTAGTGATGTAAAGGCCAGAGAAGACATGGATAAATCAAGTTTTTTCAGAAGAGAAGATGAAAGTCTGCTTCAAAAAGGGTAGGAGGACTCAAAGAGGTGGTGGGATTGGCAAGGCAGGACAGAGAGGGTGAAAAAACAATGCAAACATTAAGGAGGTTAGTCTTACTTCAAGGAAAAGCTTGAAAACAGGATACCTAAAAACTGACAAAAAAACCTTCTGTTGGTTCAATGATCTAACTTACATATTCTATTTCTTTTTTCAATTCAACTCTTACTTCCATTACATGCTATTGTCTTGGGTGATTATCAGAGTGAGCTTATCTCCACTAATTCAGAGCGATGCTCGATTAAAGTATGCTTAACTGACTATCTAACAGAACTTTTTAGTGATTTCCATCATAATCACTTCACCTCATGATGATCCAAGAGAACCACGAGGCCTCATTGATCGTACGAGAGTAGCAGTTAGGAGGTGAATCCGTTGATTAGCTCAAATCTATACTCAGAACCTAGTTTAACTCAAAAGATCGCTAGTTTGAAGATTGGAAGATCACATCTGGTTTATATTACCTTGGCTCATGTACTTTAGGAAGGTCACAATGTGTCTCATTTTCTAAAACTAAAAAATGCAATTTATTTTAAGACACATACAAGCACGATCACAAAGCAATGGCCATGAAAATGAAGAAAAAGTCAAAATACAAAGTTACGATGTTGTGTCAGAATTCTAAGAAAATTCCTACTAATGCATTTAGCAAACAGAAAATAAACTTGATTTCTAAAAAAGAAAATAGTATATATATTTTATGTTAACATTTACTCATCAAAGAAACTAGAGAAAGAAAAGGATAAGTAAATTGCATGATGCCACTAGATATAACTAATAAGTATATAGAATCAATTCACTTGTTTGGTATGAATACAACAAATGCAGATTGCAGAAGGTTTCTACTACTTGATTATATATATGCTGGTTACCAATTAGCTACCTTAATTCAACTGTGATGAATAGTTGGAATTACTTCATTTGTTATTGGTGATTTTTCTCCCTTTAGAAAAGATAAAAAGAAAGGGGAGAATATTTCACATGCCATATAATTATAGTGATAACAAATTCAACAAATTCAGAGCATCATAAAATAATATGTTGAAACTCAACTAGATGAAGACAATGGAAAAACAATGGTGATTAAAATAATACAAAATAAAAGGTAAACATTTCCATGCAAGAATGAATTCCAAAACAAACCTGATGAAAGGCTCTGAGCAACTTGAATGCAAGGATAAAATTGATCCGCACCCTCCAAATTTCTCATTTGCACAACCATAATATACTTCCTTTATGCCTAAATGAGAAAATATCCATCAAGAACCAAGATAATGAAAAAAGTAATAACAAAAAAATATATATTCACTGTCCTCGAAGCGAACACATCGCTCGTACTCAGTAGCCACCATACCTCTCGCATAGCAGCCCAATCTTAAGAACTCGGCCTCATACTTGGCCACTGATTTGTCCCCCTAGGCTAAAATTAGAAACTCTCTCCTCCTAGCATCCACATAGCTGACACCCACATACTTTCCCTAAAAGGCAGTTTTGAAGAACTCCCAGGTCAATCGATCGGGTTGGGTGCCCTCCTTAACAGTGAGCCACCATTGATATGCCTTATCTTGTAGCAGCGAAACAATACCCTTTAATTTTTGCTTGGGGGTGCAGTCTAGGTTGTTCATAATTCTCTCCGTGGCCTCTATCCAGTACTCAGCCACGTTAGGGCAACTCCATCAATACCCCTAAAAACCTCAGCTCTATTGGACCGGAGTCGTTCCGTAACTGACCATTGGCCCCCATTACCAGCATTAGTCCCAGCGACCCTCTCCAGAATTCTTAACATGGCTTGGGGCGGTCGTCCTCCCACCATTCGGCCATGCGACCCGATCTCGATCCTCACCAGTGAAGCCGATGTCTTACTAGTTTCTAAATTAGGTATGTGGCCAGACGATAAGGACCCAGCTCGAGCACCCCTACGGCCTCTACGATGGCCTCTTGTACCTCGTCCATAAGTACCACGTGTGCTCGCTGTCTAATCGTGTTTATCTGTATTAACAATTTTATGCATATCAGTTTATAATTTGAGTAATTATTAGTAGATTTTTTATGAAAAATAGTATCAGTAATTCAGAGTTCGTTTTCGTAAATCTTAGTATTACTACAATTTTCAGTTTACACTAACTAGAGTGTTTCAGTACAATCTACTACCTATAGTAGTCTTAGTATTTTCTATTTATAGCATTTTAGTTTAAAACAAACAACAATTTCAGAAGACTTACAGAATCGACGCTAGAGACTCGGTGTACTACACATTCAGTAAAACATCTCAAAATACTTCAAATCATTTGAAACAGTTCTTTTAGAAATTCAATTTTAAAAAAAAAAACCAAATCCACAACCGGATTTTGTAACCTGACTCTAATGCCACTAAATGTAACACCCCAAACTCGACGTAAATGTTATGGCCAAATCTGGCAATGTCACATGGTAGTGTTTTTCGAAATAAATGAGTTGTCGTAAAAACCTCTCTTTTATTTAGCCCATTACAAAAACTTGGGTTAATTCTAGGATGCGTCGTTCATTTTCAAAACGTTGTTCATTATCACAATTTTATTACTTTCCAAACTGTTGTTTAATTTTCAAAAAAAAAAAAATTCTCATTTAAAGTTATTAATTTCCAAAACGTCATTTGTTGCTGAAGCTTTTAAAAAGATTGTGTATTCATGGTATTGTTACTAAAAACATTTATCTCTTTGAAAACTCGCGTCCTACTGCTAGCAGTTATAAGTCAAAACAATAAAAAAATCCCAAATGAAAATAAAAATCCAAAATGGCCATTATTACAGCAAAATACCTCAAAAATTAAATCAAAACCGTAGATTACTAAATCAAATTAGATAGGTCGTGTGGCCACCGCTGAGTCTTTCGTCGTATCGATCCATATATGTCTGGGGATTACCTATACAGTTAAAATAGAAGGGTGAGTTTACGAAAACTCAGTGTGTAATCTCATAGCAAACAATTCGAAATCAAACACAGTATGGGCCTAAGCCCTTTTTAGTATCAGTGACAATATCAGTTTGTGCTTTAGCCCATCTCAATACAGAAACAATCATGTGTTTGAGCCTTAGCCCATTACAGTAACAATAATCAGTGCAGTAACAGTTTAAACAGTATACAAGTATACAAGTCCTACCCATCCAACCTCTACACTCCAACTCCGTCTAACCCTACACTCTATTTGGGGATATATTCAACCCACCCATCCCTACACCCCAGAAAGTACCGAAAGTGGCACTATATAGTAATATGCAGCTGAGCTGCCAGTAATTTAGGCTTGAAGCCTTTTAGTACATTTCCTCTGATCAGTATAAAACACATCCCCATGCAATGCATCATACAATCATGTCATAGTATCATTCATGTATCTAGTACAGTTTAAATAGCATGCTAAAATACAGTCATCCATGTACATATATATACATCATACAAGGGTATAACAGTCATTCAATCTATTAGGGATCTAGATAAGCTTACCGACCCTACAGTAGGTCCATAGTCGTCTCGGGCAATCCGTGCAATCTTAGCAATCAAACAGTGAAAATGGGTCATCAGCCCATGTTGCTGGCCCATGTGGGCCCACACGCCATTGTGGCCCACATGGTTCAAAATTGCCTTGGCCGTGTGGATCACACCTGGCCCAATAATTTCCACACGCCTGTGTGATTTGCTCGTGTGGGGCCCACACGGCCCAATTCAGCACGGACTATGAAATCGCACATAGCCGACCTCGTCGATCACCCGTTTATTTTTAGGCACACGGTCTACCACACGAGCGAGTGCACGCCTGTGTGGTGTCATCGTTCACTTATTCCGACTTTTGCCGATTTCTATAATCAAGATTGTGTTTACACACCTTATTTTGTTTGAAGTTAAACCGCACTCTGAGATAACCCCCACCTAATATTAACCAATTAGTCAGTCAATTAGTCAATTTAAATGGTACACAATTGATACAAACAAAAAGGGCATTCCCAAAAACACCAACGGCACGCTTACCTTAAAGTGAAAACACAATTTTGCAATTTGAGAACACAGATTGGCTGATCACAGATTCTTAGATTTCACCTAAGACAGAAATGATCCCCCATTAACCGAATATTTGCTAACAAAACCATAAACGAACAATTTCAAACTTACCAACCACGCATGCAAGTCACCGAGACGATGAGATTAAGGCTTGGTTACCAAATATGAGGCGAGAAAAGGAAGAGTACGTAAAGGAGAAGCCAACAGTATTCCGGCAAAACAGAATGAATCAATAGAAACTCGACCAAGTGAAATAGAAAAGAACCCAAAGCTAGTTTCCCCTGTTCAGAGAGGATCCGAAACTTTAGAGTGGGGAAAACCAAGAATTCGACAACAAAGTAAAAAGAAAGAGAGAAAAATAATGGAGAAGAATCGGTGAGGTTTTCGGGGAAAGAGGGGAACTGAAATGAGTAAAGTATCAACAAACGAATTGGTAGAAATGGGAAGTAGAAAATCAGCAGCAAAATGAAGGTATTTGGGGAAGCAAACGACAGCCAAGAGGGGATTTTGGGTAGCAAATTCGGCAGAGAAACAAAACTATCAAAAGAAGAGAAAAAAAAAACGGAATGGGAGAATGAAAAGAATAGCCTAATTGCCCCACCAAATTTGATTATCTCCCAAACTCTTCTAACCTAATTTTTGACATTCGGTGGTGAAGAGATAAAAGACAAATGCTTGTTTAATTTTATTATAACATATATTATTATAATAACATTTTATTATTTATTCACTAATATAACCTTAATGATTTAATATAACAACTTAATAATGTATGCCATTACCGTCCATTCATTTATTCAATGGCATAATTGCAACATAAATACTTCAAATTATAAAGACACATTCAATTTGGTCCTTACACATTAAACCATCAAATTTTCATTTTACGCGATTAAGTCCTTTTATTTAATCGGGCACTCTAACGACCAAATTAAATCACAAAAATTTCACACATATAAACTCACAACTAATAAACACTGAAAATAATTTTTAAATACTTTTTGACTTAAATTCGTGGTCCTGAAATCACCGTTCTAAATAGGGTCTAAATCAGGCTGTTACAGGCTTGCTCCTCCCGCCATTAATAAATATTATTTTTTATTATAATTTTAAAATTATTTATTAATGATTCAAAAAATAATAATATGATAATTCATTTATAAATAAATAAATTCAAATGAAAAGAAAAAGATAAGAAAAGAAAAATTAAAAAAGTTAATCAAACATGCATGCGTATATTCGGCAGCTTTATCGTAAACTAAAGGCCAAATTAAGTTTCATCCTAAAATCAAGAAATTATAAATTGACTTTGACATGGAGACTTGAATGTGGTTTGCAACTAAGGTGGTTAATTAATTAATGAGAATTCATTCGATTTTTGGTAGCACCAACGGTATTGACATTGACAAGTGGCGGTTGTTCATTCAAAGATTTTCCAAATACGGAGATGACATTTACTAATAACTCAAATTTAAAATTTCCTCATATGGCACGGCCCCTTTAGCCTCTCTCTACACTCCTAATCTTCACCCTATTAATGCCTTGCATCTCGGAATTTTGTTACTATTTATCACCTGCACCATCTTCCCTCCTCATCCTCACATTCACACTTTAAAACAAAAAATTAACTTCATTTTAATTTAAGATTAATTCTTAGTTTTAAATAACGTTTCCTTAGTTATCTTATCCCGTTGTACGTTATATGTATATATTAAAATATATTAAAAGTGTTTTATAATTTTATATAAATTTAATTTTATAATTGATTTCATAAATAAATTTATATTATTTTATATATTTTTTAATTCAATGTTTTATTTGGTAAAATAATATCTTAAACTATTATATTTATATGATATATACAATTTCTAGATTATACACAGATGAAAACACTTTTTTTAAAAAAAAAAATTTAACTTTTTTAGAAACTCAAAAGCCTAAAATTTTCTGAGCTTATTGATTTTATTAAACGTAATACTTCCAATAACTGTTCTGACTCTTGGTTTGTTACTAATATATAAATGTTTTCTGATGGGTTGATGCCTGCAACTTTTAAATCCTTCTCTGGTGTCACCAATAAGATCAAACGTGCATATACGATGCTCACCCTCCCTGTCTGGTAGAGGTATATACTTGCCTTTTATCCCTCATAAATCCTGTTTTGTTTAGATCAATAGTTGGTTAACCATTGTGTTATATTGTTGTCTGATCAGCTTGAACATCACCGTAAACTACTTCTCAACCAAATACACAACTCATTCTGCTAGTTGCCCAAGCTTGCCAGAGCAGATGAAAGTTAAAGTTTGCAAAATGGATGAGCTCCCCTGCTATACTTAACCAGGTGAGTTTGAATACAAAGATGATTGTGATCACTTGGATGAATATGACCAAGTCAGTGGTACATGTGAAACTGTTCCAGAAACATTTCGAAATGAAGTGGTTATTGTTTCAGCAGATAATGTGCAGAGCATTATTCATGAGGCTTGTCATAAACAATCTGAACACATTGAAGAATATGGGCGAAGAAAACCAGTGGAGTCATCCAATCTTGGAGTAGGTAATGTAGAGTCACTAGTTTTCATTGATCCCCATACTAGCAAGGCAACCTCAGTTGCTACAGGCCTCACCATGGTAATTGCTGCTAAATGTGCAGATATGAGCATTGCTGGGAAGGAGTCTTTGAGGGGCATGCGGTTTACATATGCTGTGGAAGCTGATGAAGATCTACAACCATGGGTGAAAGAGAAACTATCGACTCCTGACGAGGAATATGAAAAGCTAGGGGACACTTGCACTTTTGGAGGAGTATATCACAGGCAGCCATTTGATGTCATCTGTTCACCAGTACGAACATCTTCCTCAGTTGTTACTAGCCTTTCTAATGAAGAGACAGCTGAAGGAACCAATATAAGCATTATTGGCAAGGAATTTCGGATTCAGAAGCAATTTTCAGCTTTTGTAGCAGCCAATGGAGATCAACAGTCATGGAGAAAAGAGAAACCATTGACTACTGAAGTTGCAATTTTAAAAGATTCAATGTCACTCGTGAACCTGAGGTTATAGATTTATTAACCCCATCTCCCAGCTATAGAATCAGGCCATGCACCAAGAAAAAAAGATTTTTCAAGTTTTTTCTTGAAATTATAGATCTCACTTGAGTTTTGTCTGAGCATAAAATGTTGGGCATGAATTAACAAGAGGGTTAAGCGGCCACAAGAATAACTGTTTATCCCTTAAATCAACTGACAGCTTTGGGTAAGTAATTTTATTCATTTCTACCGTGACAAGGATCCTTTCTGCTTCAAAGCAATTGTTTTCATCAAATACTACAATCCTGTGTAGCTGATGATGAGGAAATTACTTCATTTTATATTAGTACTTTACTTATATTAAAATTAAGAAAAGTTGATTGTCGCATCATAAATTGATTGTTCTTTTTATTGCACATGTTCCTTTAGACCATCATAAATTGATAGTAACATGGAGGTCGATATGAGATGACTATAATTTCTCCATAGTCTACTCCACTTAAAATTCAAATCATACTTTTGCTATTAATATTTACATTTGCAAGTTATAAATTTAATTTTTACTAGTTTTTTATATCACCATAGCACGCATTAATATATGAGTTTATATTTTTATTATTTAGTAAAATATTTAAAATTGTAGAAAAACAATATCTTATTATTTAAAATTAATGTTTTACTTAAATTACTATTTGCACTTTTATTGTAATTTAAAATGTTCAAATTTATTAATAAACAATACCATGTTTTAAATTATAAAAATTATTATTTATAATTCATTTTCAGGTATTTGGGCTAAGTATGGTGCTCCACATTTTCTTTCTGTAATTTAAAATGTTCAAATTTATTAATAAACAATTCCGTGTTTTAAATCATAAAAATTATTACTTATAATTCATTTTCGGGTATTTTGGGTACGCTGCAATTTTTTTTTATTTTCAGGATAATTATAATTTTTTTATTATTTATTATGTTTTATTTTCACGGCACTTTGGCTTTATAGTGTTGTAAAAATATTTTTTAAATTTCTGGAATAACTATGAAATTAATATTTATTTTATTTTATTTTTTGACGCTTGGGCTTGAGTATAGTTCTTATAGTTCTGCATTTTTTTTTACTTTTCAGGATAATTATAAAAATTATTATTTACTATATTTCATTTTTAGGGAATTTGGGCTACTGTAAATTTTTTGAATAACTATAAAAATTATTATTTATTGTATTTCATTTTCAGGACACTTGAGCTATGGTGTTACAAATTTCTTTTCTATTTTTTGGGATAAGTATAAAAAATATTATTTTTTATATTTCAGGAGATTTTAGGAATTTTGACTGAATTAGAATTTGTTAGCTTCAAATGTGTTTGAGAGAAGAATGGGTTTTGGTTAATTGTGGCTTCAAATGTTTTTCTTCCTTTACATTTTGTTTTTAAAGCACCCGTTAGGTTTGCTTTGGGACTGTTTTGGTAATAAATTAAGTCCAGTTATTTTCCCTAAAAAAAAAAAGATAAGATTACTTTTATTTATGATTTTTTTCCATAAAAATGACAATAAATGAGATCATTAAAAGAAACCATTAATATAGGCCTCCATATGACCGTTACACAATAACCGAGACCATTAAAAATTTTACTGTTTTCAAAATAAAATAATATAAAAATTCTCTTAGGTTTCTCTCCCCGTTTTTACATCCCCTTCCTTTCCCATCATTTCATTCCATAGTATTTTAAATTTTCTCTAATCCCCTACTATCTTTTCTATTTACACTTATAAATAATATTTTACTTATTTTAATAAATTCGACTCATATTAATTGTTCAAAATAATACTGTTACAACCACAGGATTTTTGAGGATGTTACAAAGTTTAACTTTTTTTATATAATATTTAGGGTTAGAGATGGGGTCACATGATTTTGAACTCATGTTAAATAAGTGTTTGAGAAAAGTTTTAAACACCGCATTTCATATAAGTCAAAACAAACTTCAAGTTACATTTAGTGGGTGTTTGGTTGGCCCAATCTCACATTATGGCATGTAATGTTGCAGTTCAAAATGAGATTCTTGCATTAAAATTCTCAACATTTTGACTATCCCATACTCTTACATTCTTAAATAATGATAAGATGTCGTAAGAGAGGGTGTAATCTCACATCTTAGGCTATCTAAGATTTTGGACGGAATGTAAAATTGAACTTAAAATTACCTTTTTATTCTTATTATATTAATCAACACACAAAAAATAATTATAATTAAAAACCAAAATCTCTTATTTTTTTATTATCCTTTTCACTGAGTAACTTTGACAACCAAAATATAATTCAATTTTTAATACAACAATTTTATAATTCAAATATATTTCAATTTAAAAAATAGTAAATATATCCTAAATAAAATAAATTAAAACTAATGCTTATTTTTAATATAGGACTTAAAAGTTTAAATTTTCAATCAAATATATTGCAATCAACTTTTAACAACTTCATATTCTCTACTGATTCTCTACTGCGAATTTTCAAATTCAATAATTATAAATTGAGTGTTGAAAAAAATTATAAATGATTCATTATATTTTAGATCAAATGCTATAATTTTTGTTTAGTCCGAACCTCCAATCATGTTCAACTACACTTATTCATGGGTCAAGTTATTTGTCCAGACCTGAAGACTTTTCTGAAAGTCGGGAACGTTTGAGCAACAACATTAAGCCCAAAAAAGATAGACTTAGGTAAAAAATTTAGGCACATTTAAAATTAAAAAAAATGTTAAAGAAAATAAATTTAAACAAGATAAAATTTTATAATAAGAACAATATAGTAAAAATAGTTTTTAGATAATACTATATTTCATTAACCAAATATTTAAATTTTACATTCCAACCACATGAACCATCCATAATTTTATTACAAAACGTAATTCAATTGGTATTTTAGCTTCTTCTTCTTCTTCTTCTTTTTCTTCTTCTTCTTCTTATTAATAATCTCATTATGAGTTTTTGATCATATTTATTCTTTTTTGACACAATACTTAAAATTACTTATAATCCCTCCTCAATCTATAAATAAGTGGATATTACATTTCAGTACACTCAAACTCACATCATCTTATATTGACAATAATTTCTATACTAATCGAGCTAATACTCAATCTGCAATTACTATATTAGCATTAATTTTACATTCTTTGTTCACGGAACGGTATGGCATGGGATGTGGGAGTACTATTCGGCGTTACATTCGTTGGACCCAATCACTGAAGTCCTGGGTGTAATTAACGCTAATCGTGTAGCCAAACATTTGGGATTTCTTCTATCTCTAAAACCCTTCCGCCTAAACCCTTTTTCTTATAAACTTAAGCTCAGCCCTGTAGCTCCTTCGTTTCATTTCTCAAATTAAAGGTTGAAATCGATGTAAATTATTCTTTGTTTTCCTTTCTCAAATCCCAGTCTCTATGCAGAATTCTTCTCACAAGCTCTCATGGTTAGCCTCTCTTTTCTCTCTGAGGATTTTTTCTTTTTCTTATTCTTCTTTGGTAAGTGTTTGAAGTGTTTGATATTTTGTCTCAATGAATTTAGATGCTGTTGTTACGATTTTTTTCATTCCTCAGCATAAATACCCTTTTTTTTTTTTTGCGATTTGATTGTTTTCCCATGTTTTCCTTTGTGGTTTTAGGTGTCTCTTCCAAGTCAAATAATAACTTTTATTTTCTAAGAATTACTATGAAACTTAATCACTTGAGTCTTTGGATGGATTCTTTCTGACTTTCTTTATGTTTGAAGAATCAGTCTTTTTGAAGTTTGCCATGGCAAATAAACTTTTTTCTTAAATTGATTAGTAGCATTGATGGTATGAAGCAGTTGAGTCCAGTTTTTATGCTTACGGAGCTTTTGATTTTCATAGGTTTTGTTTGTTTAGTTGTTAAAGAAAAGGATGGTACAAAAACAAAACCGCATTTTTATTAAATGAATAATGACTTGAATGAAGCCCACATCTAAACTTAATTGATAATTGCTTTTTTCGCAACTGCAAACTTTACACATTTCTTTGCAAATAGAGGCACATCTTCAACAAAATTTTTGCTTGCGAGTTATATTTTAATCATGATTGCTTATCCTAACTCTATCCTTTTTTTTTTTGGCAGCGAAATGCTTGCATATTGCTTTCCTTTAATCATTCAGCTATCAAATTACAAAAGTAGGATTATCCATGACATTGGTTTGCTTGTGGGTAATTTGAAGTATAGAAGAACATATTAATTCCAGCCAGAATCTACTTGAGCCGGTTAGTGGAAGGCTTATCACTAGTAGTCAATTTGTTAATCACCCTTCTCAAAGAAGTTTTAGTCAATCTAGTTGTTATCAGAAATTCGCACTTGCTGAAACTCATACTATCCTTTGGTCCAGTAGTCTTCAGAATCGGTTCAAAAATTGGCAAGAACTAAGAAAGCATAAATTGAACGCTAGTACATTTGCTGGGGCCTATCGGCTTTTGGCCTTTGCGAAGGACTCGACTGTAACTAGAGCAACTTGGGGCGATTGAGCCTTTTTATGGTAACTTAGCTACATGTTGGAGCAAAATCAAAGAAGATGAAGCACTTGAAAGATATAAACTGATTACTTGGAATACAATTGAGTTTCCTGAATTTCAGGTTTATGGTAAGATGAATCATGAAGACAATTGGTTAGCAGCTTCACCTGATGGCTTGGTGAACAAGTTTGTTTATGAGTCACCTTCTTGGGGAGTATTGGAGATAAAATGTCCATATATTGATGGGAAAATGAGTGAGGCTTTCCCTTTGAAGCGCACCCCCTCTATTGCATTCCACAAGCTCAGGGTTTAATGGAAATCATGGACCGAGAACGGATGAATTTCTATTTTTGGACTCCTAACGGAAGCATTCTATTTAGGATATATCAAGACGTAAAATACTGGAATGTTTCGAAATCGGTACTCTCTGACTTTTGGTGGAAGCATGTTTAACCAGCTAAAGAAATATGCAGTAAAAATGTAATAGCCCAAATTTGGTCAAGAAATCGAGAAAAAGAGGTATCGAGATCTCGGTGTTATAAACCGAGTCATAAATATTTTTATGAATATTTACGAAATGTCAATAAGGTAGTATTAAAATTTCGTTAGAAAATTTTGACGTTTGGGTGGTTAATTAAATAAAAAGGACTAAATTGAAAAGTGTGTAAAAGTTGCTAGAAGGATTAAATAGCTTAATTGTCAAATGAGGAAGGACCTAAAGTGAAAATAAGCCCAAAAGAGATATTTTGGGCGGCAATAGCTGAGAAATATCAAGAAATGGGTTAAATAAGGGCAAATTTAGAAAATTGCCAAAATTAGTTAAATAAGTATGGGACCAAATTGGAATATCTAGAATTCTCTTCATTTTTCTTCATTTTCTTCAGCTGAAAAACAGCCATGGGAGAGAGGTCAAGCTGGTTTTCATACTCAAGCTTCATGTAAGTTTAATTATTGCTTTCTTCTTGAAATTTCTATGTTTATAGACTTTTACAATTGGGTCTAATTTATTAATTCATTAGTTTTTGATTCTATGGCTAATTTTTAAAGTTGATGTGGATTAGTGCTGGAATAATATGATGAATAAATATTGAATTGAAGCTTTAATTTTGTTATATGATGATTTTATCAAGTGAAATTGATGGAAATTGGTTTTAGGACCTAATTGTGAAAGAGTTGAAATAAAGGCCTAGTGTTAAAATTCTGATTTTCAAAGGTTATAAAGTAGTTTAAAATGACAGAGTAAAGTATTAAATGAGAAAATTAGCTCAATTGAGGGGTTAATTGAGCAAGGATTGAATTGGATGAAATGTGGAATTTGGGACAAAATAGAAATCAACATGTTACACTAAAGCAGTTTTGGACAGTAGCAGTTGTCTAAATTTGAAAAATCACCAAAAATGGTAGAAATTGAATTAGAAGTTGAATGAGATATATAATTAAAACTTGTTGAGTCTATTTTCATATAAAAGAAACAAGCAAGCAAAGGAAGTCTACATATTGAGATATTTAAATTTTGGTAAGACTGGTTTAGAATAACTTCGTGATCTACTGTTCTTACTTTATAAATTCACTAAAAATTGTACCAAAATAATTATGAGTTATAATTTATATGTTTGTATTCCTTAATGAGTCTATTTTCATTAGAAATAATCAGAAACACTATATGAAAATCATACTATGAGATAATTGATTTTTAGTGAAGAGAGGTCAGAGCTATCGGACAGTGTAACAGGGGAGAACTAAACTAATAAATTGTACTAATTGGCCACACCAAAATTTCTAGAAAAATGGTAGTAATAAGACATGTGAGTCTAGTTTCAAATAAAATTAACGGATCTTAATTTGGAGTTTTGTAGCTCAAGATAAAAATAATTTAGTGACTATGACACAGATGGATAGCTTGAATATTCACATAAGTAAATAGTGAAAACTATAGATAATGTTACTTACAAGTGTGTTGTTTATACTAAGGATGTGGATAGAGAGGAGGAGGAGGAAAAATAATATATGAACGACTTGTGTATAAATTGATTACATGCTCGATTATAATTGATAAATGTTGAATTAGAAAAATTGAACTTGTGGGTTTATATGGCTAAATTTTAGTAATCATTTGTTAATTTTATGAACTTCATGATGTGTTATTTCATATGTATTGATAATAAAATCGTGAATAATGTAAAAGCATGAAAATTGAATAAATGATCAACTTGAGCACTTCAGTTCAGTGACAAGATGAATTGACGGAAAATACCATGGTTGAACCATGGCAACAAGTGATAAGTGATAGCTTCGGCTACACTTATCTGATCAAGGACAAATGAAAGTGAAAAGTGGTAGCTCTGGCTACCTGATCAGTGAAAAGTGGTAACTCCGGCTACCTGATCAGTGAATAGTGGTAGCTCCAGCTACCTGATCAGTGAAAAGTGATAGCTCTGGCTACCTGATCAGTGAATAGTGGTAGCTTCGGCTACAATTGATAAGTGGTTTCCCTGTAAGACCATAGCTGGGATATGGCATTGATGTGATGCGTGTTTAAGATGTAAGACCATAGCTAGGCTATGGCATTCTAGTGAAAAGTGATGAATTGATGGATAAGACCATGGGTGTCCATGGCAAAGTGTGAAACGTAGGTATGGTATTAACCATACTGAGTTGTAAAATGTGGCACTGAGCAACACCGTGTAGCTTGTCATGATCGACAGCTTGTGTGAGCAGACTAATTCTATAAGGCATTCACTAATCTTACAAAGTTTGGTAAGTGTTACACGGAATTATGTGATATAAGGATATACGAGTTGATGAGACATGAACATAGAACTTGATTGATGAATGAGTTCATTTGTGATTATATATTTGTACACCCTTGAGTGTATTATCCGTATGAATTGATGTTCCAAATGAGTTAATAAGAAAAGTTCTAATATGAAATAATCTGAAATTTGAAATGAAATATTATGAAACCGTACTTGAAATACATTGGTATATCTTGTATATGTTATTTGAATTCATAATGTGGAAAGGAAATGCATGTGGAAATTTGAGATGATGATATCGGTACATAGAATCTATTGGTGGATATGTACACCCAAATTTATATGATAGATTTTAGTGAACATTGAAATTGGACTCAATAAGTGATTTGTCAATTTAAATTGTGATTGGCAAGAAGAGTTAGTGAGTTATGTGTCTATGAATTGTTACATGTATTTGTCTGAAATACGAGGAAATGGTGGTGCTTGATGCATGGAAATATGAGATTGTGATACATCCGATAAAAATATGGAATATGTTTGATAAATGTATTTATTCATAATTATAGAACTGTACACCTCAAGTGTACTATTTGTGTAAAGATAATTATTTCAAATTATCTGTAAGTGTTCTGTACTCTTTGGTAATGCCTCGTACCATGTTCCGGCGTCAAATACGGGTAAGGGGTGTTACAAAAAATGTGATTGACCATTTCGGATTAACCATCTGTCTGAGGATAGAACCCAGTACTGAAGTCCAAACTTATACCCAAAGCCTCATGTAGCTTTCCCCAGAACCGAGACATGAAACGAGAATCTCTATCAGATATTATCGAAACCAGTACCCCATGCAGTCTCACTATTTTAGACACATACAGCTTAGCCAGCTTTTGCAGTGAGTAGTCAACAGGAATCGGTATGAAATGGGCGGACTTGGTCAATCGATCCACGATGACCCACACTGAATATTTCTTAGCAGACGTTAGGGGAAACCCACGAACAAAGTCCATAGTCACTCTTTCCCACTTCTAAAGTGGTATTTTAACAGGCTGCAGTAAACCTGAGAGTAGTTGATGTTCAGCCTTAACCTGCTGGCATGTCAAACATTTACTCATAAAATCAGTAACCTCTCGCTTAAGACCTGGCCACCAATACTACTCAAGAAGGTCTCAGTACATCTTATTTTTGCCAGGATTTATAGCATAAGGGTTACTATGCACTTCTCACAGTATGGACTGCCGTAACTCAGCATCATTCGTTACATAGACTCTCTTACAGGAACAGTGTACCCCTTCGCTATTCAATCATAAGTCTATTGTGATACCACTCTCAATTTGTTGGAATCGAAGACCCAGTGACTCATCCTTCATCTTTTTACTCTTAATCTGCTAAATCCACATTGGTTTAACCTGGAGTTCAGCCAATAAACTACCATCATAAAATAAACTGAAGTGAGCAAACAACGCCCTCAAATCAGTCATAGCCCTCTGACTCAGTGCATCAGTCAGCACATTAGCCTTACTAGGATGGTAATCAATTGTACAGTCGTAATCTTTTAGCATCTCAATCCATCTACGACACCTAAGGTTTAGCTCCTTCTAAGTGATGAGATATTTGAGACTTTTGCGATCAGTGTAAATGACACACTTCTCGCCATACAAGTAATGTCTTTAAATTTTCAGTGCGAATACCATTACGGCCAACTCCAAGTCATGCGTCAGATAATTTACATAAGTCTTAGGCTGACTAGACGTGTAAGCAACCACCTTACCCTCTTGATCAACACAAATCCTAAACCGACATGTGATGTATCACTGTAAACCATAAATTCCTTTCCAGGCTCTGGCTGTATAAGAACAGGGGCTTCAGTCAGTACAGTCTTGAGCTTCTCGAAGCTCTTTTTCTGCGCATCAGTCCAATTAAACGGCATGCCCTTATGTAGCAACTTAGTCAAGGGTGCTGCAATTACAGAAAAGCCCTCTACAAATCATCGATAGTACCCAGCCAATCCCAGAAAACTGCGAATCTTAAATATAGTCTTAGGTTGCTTCCAATCCAATGCAGCATCAATCTTACCAGGATCAACTCTAATCCCCTCAGCAGATACCACATGGCCCAGAAATGTTACTTCTCGCAACTAGAACGTACACTTACTGAACTTGGCATATAATTGTTCTCTCTTAAAATTTTCAAAACCACTAGGAGATGTTCATCATGTTCATCATGTTCATCCCCAGTCCTCGAATACACCAGAATATCATCAATAAACACTACTACAAATCGGTCCAGATAGGACTGGAACACTCTGTTCATCAGATCCATAAAAGCTGCTGGTGCATTTGTCAGTCCAAACGACATAACTTAAAATTACTTATAATCCCTCATTAATATATAAATAAGTGGATAATACATTTCAGTACACTCAAACTCACGTCCTCTTATATTGACAATAATTTCCATACTAATCAAGCTAATACTCAATCTGCAATTACTATATTAGCATTAATTTTACACTATTTGTTCACGGAATGGTATGGCATGGGCTGTGGGAGTACTATTCGGCGTTATATTTTTTGTTGGACCCAATCACTAAAGTCATTGGTGTAATTAACGATAATCGTGTAGCCAAACATTTAGGATTTCTTCCATCTCTAAAACCCTTCCGCCTAAACCCTTTTTCTTATAAATTTGAGCTCAGTCCTATAGCTCTTTCGTTTCATTTCTCAAATTAAAGGTTGAAATCGATGTAAATTGCTCTTTGTTTTCCTTTCTCAGATCCCAGTCTCTATGCAGCATTCTTCTCACAAGCTCTTATGGTTAGTCTCTCTTTTCTCTCTGAGGATTTTTTCTTTTTCTTATTCTTCTTTGGTAAGTGTTTAAAGTGTTTGATATTTTGTCTCAATGAACTTAGATGTCGCTGTTACGATTTTTTTCTTTCCTCCGCATAAATACCCTTTTTTTTTTTTTGCAATTTGATTGTTTTCCCATGTTTTCCTTTGTGGTTTTAGGTGTCTCTTCTAAGTCAAATAATAACATTTATTTTCATAGTAATGTTTTCCTTTGTGGTTTTAGGTGTTTCTTCCAAGTCAAATAATAACTTTTATTTTCTAATAATTACTATGAAACTTAATTACTTGAGTCTTTTGATGGATTCTTTCTGACTTTCTTTATGTTTGAAGAATCAGAGTCTTTTTGAAGTTTGCCATGGCGAAAGAACTTTTTTCTTAAATTGATTAGTAGCATTGATGATATAGAGCAGTTGAGTCCAGTTTTTATGCTTATAGAGCTTTTGATTTTCATAGGTTTTGTTTGTTTAGTTGTTAAAGAAAAGGATGGTACAAAAATAAAACCACATTTTTATTAAATGAATAATGACTTGAATGGAACCCACATTTAAACTTAATTGGTAATTGTTTTTTTTTGCAACTGCAAACTTTACACATTTCTTTGCAAATAGAGGCTGTAACACCCCAAACCCGGCCCAAATGCTACAACCGGATCTGGTATGTCACTTACGGAAATTTACTATACATGTCGCATTTTGGAAAAACATTTACTGGGTTTAAACTTTTATTCCGAAAGCTAATAATTCGTTAAAGTATAAAATATTAAGTTACCAATTATCTTGGTGGATTTTAAGTAAAAACCCAAAATTCATACATGTCTTAACTTAATTGAAAACATAAAACTTAAAACCCAGTAACAAAAGCCCAACGTGGCCCGTGGCCTTATTACAACCATATTTAAAACCCATTAATTAAAGATATAAAACATTAAACTAAAAATCCTTTCTGCTGAATCCAATTACTCTTTTTCATGGCCACCTCGCGTTCCTCTCCAGCTTGGTTCGATGTACTAGGTGTCACCTGAAATGGTTAAATTAAAAGGGTGAGTCGCTAGACTCAGTGTGCAACTCTCATGCACCATTAGATTTGGGCTTTAGCCCTATAAAACAAAATAATCAAAAATTAACATACATAACAAAAATAGTATGCAAAGCCCAACCCAAATCCTAGGTGTCCATCCACTACATGCCCCCGTACTAGCCATTCACACAATTGGGGATTTCTACAATCAACCTATACCGCTACAAGCCTTGATGGCAGTCGTGCTGCTCATTATCAGATCATGGCCGTAGCCACTACAACAGATCACAGCGATAGCCGCTACAACAGATCACGGTAAGGAACCGTTACAACGGATCACGGTAAAAACCGCTACAACATATAACTTCCTCCTTTTATCAAACCCAACCCATGCAATTATAGAAAATCAGCATACTCATATTATTTAATCAGAACATTCATTTAGAACGGCAATGATCACTAATCTGGTGATTTGCTTTACCCCCTTTGGGTTTCAAACGTTGTGCTGGGATTTCGGCATTTAACAGAACATATAAGACTTATAAGCATATATTTAACAAACAGATCTAGATGGTGTGGAGAGTTACACACTTGATATCGAGAAATCCAATATTCTTAGTCGATGTCCTTGCTATCCGAATCTATTATCCTCAATCTATAGCTTTTCTTAAAAGCCGGAAAATACACAAAGATTTAGCCCCTTCAACAATCGGTCAAGGTTAAATAAGTCCCAAATCACACGTTTAAAACTAATAGATCTCTTACCTTGAAATCCCGAAAATAACACGACTCAAAGGTTACTGAAACTTGGCTTTAAAGATCTAGGCGTTGGACTCCTCTTCAGATCCTAAAATACCAAAAAATAAGAAAACCCTTTGATTAGTCACTTGAATAGCCATTCGGCTAGAGACTTTGAAAAGCCGGAGAAATATTGGAAATTCAAAATCGACACATACCTATTGATTTCTTCAAAATTTCGGCACACATATAGAAGACTAGATCTCGCGTTTTCGGCTTTTAGAAAATCTAAGCGAGGTGTTTCGGCTTTGAAGAAAGTAAGCAAAAAGTAAGGGAAGCTTAGAGGTTTCGGCTAAAGTGTTTGAATGAGATGAGAAAAGAAACTGTCAGAGGTTCAGCCAACTGAAAAGAAAAAAGAAAAGAAAGGGAGAATAGTATAGGAATTTCGGCAAAGCAAAGATGAGAGAACTAGCTAGGGATTTCAGCACTCATACCTTAAGCCAAAACCGAATGCCCCCTTTTTTTTCAAATTCTTAATAATTTCGGCTAACATTAAACTCCTAGGGATAGCTCCTAAATTTACTCATACTAGAAGAGACTTCCTTGACACCAACTCCTCCCTTTCTATTATCATCATTTAATAATCAAAATAAAAGAATTAAATCCCCTATTTTGTAGCTAGTGTGTCGTCCTCCCTTCCCCCCTTGAAGTGCCGAATTTTAGCCCTAAAAACTTGGGCTTCAAGCTGCCAAACTTTGGGTCTTCCTCATGCACAAGTGACGCCACTTAAATTTCCCCTCTACTGTGCTCCTAGTTGCTGGGCCACAAGCCCAATATGTCACTTACACTATTAAAACTTTAATTTAAACCCTTAGAGTGTCTAAACAAAATATTTAAAACAAGGCTTCAGCCCAATTTGAGCCCCAATTGTACCTCAAATTCTCAAATTAATATTTTAAGCATTCAAACGCATAAAATGCACAGACCCAATTATTCAGGATATTACAGTTCTACCTCTCTTAAAATAAATTTCGTCCTCAAAATTTACCCGATCAAAATAGATGGGGGTACCGTTGTCGCATAACATCCTCTGGCTCCCACATCGCCTCTCTTGCGCCGTGATTTCGCCATAGAACTTTGACCAAAGGAACGGACTTCCTTCTCAACACTTTTATATCACGATCCAAGATTTGCACTGGTTCCTCCTCAAAAGACAAATCTGACCTTACTTCAATCTCTTCCACTGGCACCACGTGCGATGGATCAGAATGATAACGTCTTAGCATCGAGACATGAAATATGTCATGTATCTGTTCTAACTCTGAAGGCAACTCCAAACAATAAGCCACTGGGCCCACACATTCTAGCACCAGATAAGGCCCAATAAATCGAGGACTTAGCTTACCCTTCCATCCAAACCTACGCCATCTTTGTCAAAGCTCGCCACAAGCCTATATGGAACTATACAGGGAATTAACTATGTCAAATCTGTGCTTAGAAACTGGAAGACTTCTAGCCTTCAACTTGAACACTGCCAAAACAAAACTAACCCGGGTCTGATTTTCACGAACACAGTGCTCTAACTTTTCAAAACCTGCATCCAAAAGAGAATCTCTCTTCAACAAAACGGTCATACATTTTTCCCTCCTATGACCAAGTTGTCTCCGCTCCAAACGAGTTGACTTTGACTCTATAACGGACGAGGGACGTCCGATTTCACCGGTCACTGTAGAGCCTTTCAGAATATAAAGACTGCCAATTCTTTTACCTTTTAACAAAACTAGAGATCCACGAGATGCTTTAATGTCGCTCGACTCGATGTTGATTTTGCATCCTTTTAAGTTTAAAATACTCAAGGAGATGAGGTTCTTTCGTAAATCAGGTACATACCTGACATCTGAAAGTGTCCTAATCGTCCCATCGTGTATCTTAATTTTAACAGTATGAATATCAATTACCTTACTAGATGAATTATTTCCCATGTACATAACTCCATATTCAACCGAACTGTATGTGGAGAACCATTTTCTATTGGGACACATGTGGAAAGAACATCCAAACTCTAGGATCCACTCGGACGTAAGCTTGGAGTTATCGCCCGTTGACACTAATAAGAAATCATCACCGCTTTTATCAGCTAAATTAGCACCAACTACATCTTCCTCATTACTCTCAGCAGTTTTTTTATTTCGCAATTTATAACAATCTACTTTGACGTGACCTAACTTTTTACAATAGCGACACCTTTTGTCTCCTTTCTTTGATGCTACCAAAACGGAAGCTTGTCTATCTGCCTTGCTATCCAAATGAAGCTCATTGTCGAGTTTGTCTCTACTCAACAAATGACCCTTCACATCTTCGAATGAGAGTTTGTCTCTGCCATAAAGCAGGGTCTCCCTAAAAGACTTATATGAATGGGGTAAAGAGCATAATAATAGCATAGTTTGATCTTCATCATCAATATGAACCTCAATGTTGTTTAATTCATTTAAAAGAGTAATAAATTGACTGATGTGATCTCAAAGAAGTTCATCTTCATTCATGCGAAATGTAAATAGACGTTGTTTCAACACTAAACGGTTAGTCAGAGACTTGGTCGCATAAAGAGTTTCTAACCTTTTCCATAAAGCGGATGAGGTCTTCTCCATCAATACCTCCTGCAATACCGTATTCGCGAGGAACAACTGGATTGCAGATAAGGCCTTTTCATCAAGCTCTTCCCATTTTGTTTTATTTAGATACTCGGGCTTTTTCCCGGTAACAACCTTTTTCAAACTGGATTGAACTAGAATTGCCATCATTCGAACTTACCACAGATTGAAATTTATCTCACCATCGAACTTCTTAATTTTAAACGTTGTTGCTGTCATATCTAAATGGGTTGGTCTATAAAAATTAAACTAGCTCTGATACCACTTGTTAGGAATCGACCCGATTAAGCAACGAACAAGTAAAATTAGTAGAAGAAATTGATAAATTGAATACACAAATTTAACGTGAAAAAACTCCTCCAAAAAGGATAAAAAATCATGGGCAAAGTTAATTTTACTATAATGGCAAAAGAACGAAGAGTACCAAAGATAGAGATAATAACTAAACCCCAAAAACCCGAAAATAAAAAACCCTCAAAACATAAACGCAAAATTCTCTAAATGTGTTATGAGCTCTAATCTCTAATGGGTGTGTATTTTCTAAGGTTGTAAAAAAGCCTATTTATGGGTTAAATTCATAGGTCAAATAATAATAAAATAATCTAAACTAATCTGTGTTTGATTGAAACAAATAAACAGAGTTTAACTAAAAGATTATTTCTCAAATTTGACTGAAAATAAGAGTCATACTTAACACTTCGCTATGATTCTTTGTCTAAGTTATAATTGGATTGACCAAAAGTTAGTGTTTTTTCTTTCATTTTCCACCACATTGCAAAGATTAAAAAACATTCAGATATGTTTTCATGTTGACAACCCATATTTAATCGTTTTCACTTAAAAAGGTAGGTGGTGGAGACAAAAAATAACTATCTGAAACCATTTGGTGTTGACAAATGCTAGCTAATTTCTTACTCAACTCTTAAAGATCTATAAGCCCTTTAAGATCAAATAAGGTTCTTAATACCAAATTCTTGGAAGGGATAGAAGAATCAAAGAAAAAGCTTAGCGAGGAAAACATAAAAAGAAGAGAGAAATATAAGACCAAGCTCGGTTGTTTAGGCTTAAAGAAAAGATGTAACACATATTTATATTAGAAATCCTTATCTAAACTATATTTTATGCATCAACCATTTATGCCCACATCATCGTTTTTATCTAAAACATAAACCTTATCCAAATTTTAATCATATTACTATATTAAAGCTTCTCCAAAATTTACTTCAATGAGTATAATTAGTCACTAAAAAATAACAATCTAATTAAAATAAAATAAACAATATTTTAAATACTAAAAATAAAAGCATCACATATATTCTTTATTTTTGGTATAATAACTGAAAGCATTATGTAATGGGCCAAAATTGTCCGGCCCAAATCACTAAAAAACCCAAAACCAAATACAAGCAAATGAAAGCCCAAAATAAAAAAACACTACCCAAACAAACCCCAACAACCCAAAGCCCAGCAAAACAAAAAAGCAAAAAACAGAAAGTGCTTTAGCCACCGTAACCAAGTCAGCCTCCAGGCGCCGCACGTTGCGCACCACTCCTCCATGACGTGCGCCGCTCCACCACGCCACGTCAGTGGCATGTCCGCCCACGTACCTGGAAAAAGGGCTAAATATCCAGTTACCAAACAGTGTAAAATCGGCTATATAAAGCCACAAAGTATGAGGTTTTTTTACACGAATACAAGAGAGACCAACACAGCAAAAAAAAAAAAAGACATTCAAAAATACGAAAACCAAAAACAGCAAGCAAATTCAAGAAAGCAAAACGCGTTGTTATTTCTCTATTTATTTATTGTTTTTTCTTTTCGAACTTATATATATATACAAGGATTTTTAATTTTTTAAAGCTATTATATATGTTAAAACATAAAAAAAGAAATAAAAAGGAGAAAATTACCTTTTTGGCCTTTCTGCCCACTTTGTCTATGGCGATCATTGTGAGTATCACCCGAGTCTGCAGGACACATAAGCGAATGCAGAGAGAGTTGAGAAACATTTTTTTAAAAAGGGACAGAATGTTTTTTCTTAAAATTTTTGATTTTATAAAGGGTTGAAACGGCACCGCTTTTCACTATTAATC
Organism: Gossypium bickii; assembly: GCA_025503065.1. Classification (NCBI taxonomy): domain Eukaryota; kingdom Viridiplantae; phylum Streptophyta; class Magnoliopsida; order Malvales; family Malvaceae; genus Gossypium; species Gossypium bickii. Next base: position 67,899 of record CP106721.1, on the reverse strand, counting down.
CCCATGGTCAAAACGACGTCGTTTAAAGCCACGACCCATGCGACCAGACCGCCAGGAGGATCTGCGTGTTTTGCTTTGATGGGATAATTCCGCTTTAGGCCCTTTCAATTTTTCATGATTTCGCAATCAAGTTTTTATTTTGTTAATGTTTACCCCACAATTCCATCTGCGATTTGAATCGGTCCTTCCTTAAAGTCATGCGTTTTGGAGGCGGGTTAATTTCTTTTTGGTTCCCCTCTTTTTGCGCCCATTACATTTTAACCCTTTTCGATGTTCACTTTCGATTTCACCCAGATTCCCATTTTAAATTCAATTTAGCCCCTTTTCAAATTATTTTGCTATTTTATTATTAAATTGAATAATCCGTCGTTATTATTATTATTCTAATACTACTATCATTGTATTTACTATTATTATTTCTATTATTTTTATTATCATCATTAGTCTTATTATTATTTCCTATTATTATTATTATTATCATTATACTTATTTTTTTAACATATTATTATTATTAATGTATTATTATTATTATATTTAAAAAAGAAAAAACTTCCTCCTTAATGTTTCTTTATCTATACATCTACTCTCAATTTTAAATTAAACCTTTACTAATATTTTTTATTATTTCATTTATTTATGTCTTTATATACTTGCCAGTTCATGTTACTCGTTATTATTATTTTATTTGCATTATCGTCTTAGTCATTATTATTCTATTTACACATTTTATCATCGCGATTTATACACTGCAAATTTGTGTTACATTGATTTTTACTCAAACTCATAGAAAATGATTTTTTTAATAAAGGCAATATTCCGTATTTGGAGATCCGAGAAATCATGCCCTAACGTATTGGGTTTCGAATTAAAATTAAGTACATAAAATAAAAGGTAAGTTTATCGAGGTGTTGTGTCCTAACGTACTGGATATGACATTTTACCTTAAGATGAGACGGTCTTTGACATACGCTTTAATTTATCTAAACGATCTTTAAGTAAAAACATTAATGCAAAGAGGATCGTATTTTAAATTCCTTTTCAAATTTTTGATTTTCATTTTCAAAATCAAAGTTGACTCCGTACTTTTCAAAAAAAATAGTTTCAACACATTACATCAGAATATGATTAATTCTATACAGAAATCAAACAAGATTTTTTTAAGTTCTAGTTAAAATTTTTATATTATAAATTCATCTGATTTCAAGGTTAGTTAAACTAGAGGTTGTGCTTCTTTGCGTAATCACTAAAATTGTAGCTAACTTCAAGGTTGCTTTTATGGCATGCAACTTCGAATTTATAATTTAAGCCAGCCAAATAGTTTTGAGATAGCTAGCTATGTATTTTGTAAGTAGAATATGACAATTGACGACTATGGTGGATGTCTTTTCATGGATTTGTGTAGTTCTAAAGTCTTTGTAATAGTCCAAATTTCAGTATTGTCAAAAATAATAGTTCAAATCACCAAATCGACAAATGAACTCGTAGACTATATTATTTAATATTTACTGAGCCAAATGTAGCTTTTAAAATATTTTTAAAATAGTAAATTGTATTTTATAAAGATTTATTTGGTCAAGAAATCGAGAAAAAGAGGTATCGATCTCGGTGTTATAAACCGAGTCATAAATATTTTTATGAATATTTACGGAATGTCAATAAAGTAATATTAAAATTCCGTTAGAAAATTTTGACATTTGGGTGGTTAATTAAATAAAAAGGACTAAATTTAAAAGTGTGTAAAAGTTGCTAGAAGGATAAATAGCTTAATTGTCAAATAAGGAAGGACCTAAAGTGAAAATAAGCCCAAAAGAGATATTTTGGGCGGCAATAGCTGAGAAAAATCAGGAAATGGGTGAAATAAAGGGCAAATTTGGAAAATTGCCAAAATTAGTTAAATAAGTATGGGACCAAATTGGAATATCTAGAATTCTCTTCATTTCTCTTCATTTTCTTCAGCTGAAAAACAGCCATAGGAGAGAGTTCAAGCTGGTTTTCATACTCAAGCTTCATGTAAGTTTAATTCTTGCTTTCTTCTTGAAATTTTTATGTTTATAGACTTTTACAATTGGGTCCAACTTATTAATTCATTAGTTTTTGATTCTATGGCTAATTTTTAAAGTTGATGTGGATTAGTGCTGGAATAATATGATGAATAAATATTGAATTGAAGCTTTAATTTTGTTATATGATGATTTTATCAAGTGAAATTGATGGAAATTGGTTTTAGGGCGTAATTATGAAAGAGTTGAAATTAAGGCCTAATGTTAAAATTCTGATTTTCAAAGGTTATAAAGTAGTTTAAAATGACAGAGGAAAGTATTAAATGAGAAAATTAGCTCAATTGTGGGGTTAATTGAGCAAGGATTGAATTGTATGAAATGTGGAATTTGGGACAAAATAGAAATCAACATGTTACACTAAAGCAGTTTTGGACAGCAGCAGTTGTCTAACTTTGAAAAATCACCAAAAATGGTAGAAATTGAATTAGAAGTTGAGTGAGATATAGAATTAAAGCTTGTTTAGTCCATTTTCATATAAAAGAAACAGTACAAGCAAAGGAAGTCTACATATTGAGATATTTAAATTTTGGTAAGACTGGTTTAGAATAACTTCGTGATCTACTGTTCTTACTTTAGAAATTCACTAAAAATTGTAAAAAATTAATTATGAGTTATAATTTATATTTTTGTATTCCTTAATGAGTCTATTTTCATTAGAAATAATCGGAAACACTATATGAAAATCATACTATGAGATAATTGATTTTTAGTGAAGAGAGGTCAGAGTTTTCAGACAGTGTAACAGGGGAGAACTAAACTAATAAACTGTAGTAATTGGACACAGCAAAAATTCTAAAAAATTGTAGTAATAAGATACGTGAGTCTAGTTTCAAATAAAATTAACGGATCTTAATTTGGAGTTTTGTAGCTCAAGATAAAAATAATTTAGTAACTATGACACAGATGGACAGCTTGAATATTCACATAAGTAAATAGTGAAAACTATAGATAATGTTACTTACAAGTGTGTTGTTTATACTAAGGATGTGGATGGAGAGGAGGAGGAGGAAAAATAATATATGAATGACTTGTGTATAAATTGATTACATGCTCGATTATAATTGATAAATGTTGAATTAGAAAAATTGAACTTGTGGGTTTATATGGCTAAATTTTAGTAATCATTTGTTAATTTTATGAACTTAATGATGTGTTATTTCATATGTATTGATGATAAAATCGTGAATAATGTAAAAGCATGAAAATTAAATAAATGATCAACTTGAGCACTTCAATTCAGTGACAAGATGAATTGACGGAAAATACCATGGTTGAACCATGGCAACAAGTGATAAGTGATAGCTTCGCTACACTTATCCGATCAGAACAAATGAAAGTGAAAAGTGGTAGCTCGGCTGCGATCGATGAAAAGTGGTAGCTCCGGCCATCTGATCAGTGAAAAGTGGTAGCTCCGGCCACCTGATCAGTGAATAGTGGTAGCTCCAGCTACCTGATCAGTGAAAAGTGGTAGCTCTGGCTACCTGATCAGTGAATAGTGGTAGCTTCGGCTACAAGTGATAAGTGGTTTCCCTGTAAGACCATATCTGGGATATGGCATTGATGTGATACATGTTTAAGATGTAAGACCATAGCTAGGCTATGGCATTCTAGTGAAAAGTGATGAATTGACGGATAAGACCATGGGTGTCCATGGCAAAGTGTGAAACGTAGGTATGGTATTAAACATATTGAGTTGTAAAATGTGGCACTGAGCAACACCGTGTAGCTTGTCATGATCGACAGCTTGTGTAAGCAGACTAATTCTATAAGGCGTTCACTAATCTTACAAAGTTTGGTAAGTGTTACACGGAATTATGTGATATAAGGAAATACGAGTTGATGAGACATGAACATAGAACTTGATTGATGAATGAGTTCATTTGTGATTATATATTTGTACACCCTTGAGTGTATTATCCGTATGAATTGATGTTCCAAATGAGTTAATAAGAAAAGTTCTAATATGAAATAATCTGAAATTTGAAATGAAATATTATGAAACCGTACTTGAAATACATTGGTATATCTTGTACATGTTATTTGAATTCATAATGTGGAAAGAAAATGCATGTGGAAATTTGAGATGATCATATCGGTACATGGAATCTATTGGTGGATATGTACATCCAAATTTATATGATAGATTTTAGTGAACATTGAAATTGGACTCAATAAGTGATTTGTCAATTTAAATTGTGATTGGCAGGAAAAGTTAATGAGTTGTGTGTCTATGAATTGTTACACGTATTTGTCTGAAATACGAGGAAATTGTGGTGCTTGATACATGGAAATATGAGATTGTGAGACATCCGATAAAAATATGGAATATGTTTGATAAATGTATTTATTCATAATTATAGAACTGTACACCTCAAGTGTACTATTTGTGTAAAAATAATTATTTCAAATTATCTGTAAGTGTTCTGTACTCTTTGGTAATTCCTCGTACCCTGTTTCAGTGTCAAATACGGGTAAGGGTGTTACAGTCCTATTCTCTTAGCTTTTAAAAATTATTATGATTAACTGCCATCGTAGCTTATCGTGCTGAGTAAATAAATAGCTGTAAGTGTTTAGTTTTAAGAATGTTTTCTGGTAAGAGATTGTAAGGTTTTGCCTGAATACGTTTTCGTGGACCTTTTGTAACAGTTTTTTTTCTTTGCTAAAAAAATAAAACGTGGCAATGATGTTTCTCATACGGTTAGTTGGTCTTGATTCATATTTTATTTTTGTGGTTCAGCATGAAGGGTCAGCATGCCATAATAGTTATGGCGGACAACCTATATTACAGGAAATTCAAGAATTATTGCAAGGTAATTGTTGACCAGAGCTACTTTGTTGCTATAATGAAGCAACTGTATAACCTTAGAATGTTGCTTGCCTATCTAAACTCGCAATACTTTTCCATTTTTTATTTAAACCACAAATAAATCTTACTTGATATGACGCAATTGCTATTCAGACGAGCATTATTTGCCAACCTTTTTTAATGTTGGTACATCAGACTTCTTTCTTCTAATGGCATCAATACTTACTATATATAGAAGTGATGTAAAGAAACCAATTATTTTTATATACAACAAATGATTGATCCTAGTGGAGTCGCAAAAAGGTTAGTAACAAATGTAGATTGGTCAGAAAGGAAGTGGCATCCCAGAGCATTTAGGGCCCAACATATAACATTTGAGTTCCTCAAGAACTTTACGGTACTTCCACCTATACATACATTCTCAAATGTGAGTTTGCTGGTATAAACTTTGAAACTGGTGTTTGACTGACTGTGCAGTTCATTGAGGAGAGCATACATTTTACAAGTGGTCCAAAGGTAAAAAAAAGTTTCCTACCATTTTTTGTTTTGAATTTGAGATTTTATGCATGTTTTTTTGGAAGAAAGAAGGAACAAATAGGTGTGTTGTTTGTTGGTGCAAAGGAGAGGGATAAGTGAGCCATGCTTGTGGAATTCAATGAAGAGACCTTGTTATTTATTCGTAAGAAAGTTTTATCCAGAAATCTTGCACAGATTAATTATCCATTTCTCTAATTTTACCACGATATAGCCATCCATATATAGGGAATGAGCCTTGTCTTTGCCTTTTTTTTTTTTTTGGTTTAGGTAATATTTCAATTTGTATTCTACTATATCTACTATATTGTATTTCTATTGTCGAATCAAATGTCTACATTTTATAGTTATAGCTGCTAGTCTAGTGTTGAATTTAAGCTATGCTATGATATGAGCCTAATGAATAATGTGTTGTAATTAAATTTTGTATTCCATCAATTTGACTAAAATGGATGAATTTTGAAAATTTCCAATTGTTTAATTAGGATATATGAATAAATGCATAGAATCTAAAAATAATTTAGTAATATATAAGAATTCTAAGTCACGAAGCTAATGTATGCAAAAAAAAAAAAAAAAAAAAAAAAAAAAAAAATTGAAGTGATGAGTCATAGTTTCGCAATAATTATTCAATCAATAATACAATCTAAAATCGAAATTGAAACCTAGACATCAAATAAAAACCCAAATTGAAACCTCATCCCACACTTACAGCACTTAATAAACCCATTTATTAGCCGTTTTACTCTCTCTCTCGGTCTCCCTGTTTTGTTTTCTTTTTCTTCCTCATTTCTTAACAAATCCTCAAATAAATCTCTTCAATCCAAATCTTCTCCCATTTCTTTACCCATTCTCTCTCTCGGTCTCTTTTGAATTTTTTTCCTCTCATTTTTTTAGCTTTGGGTAACCAAATGCCAAAACACACACATGCGCTACACTCTGTTTTTTGTGGTTTTTGAAATCCCCTGCTTCATCAGATACTGATTTTGAGGTATGAATCTTGAACTTTGTCTTTGTCTGTCTTTGCCTTTTCATTTCTATTTTGGTTTCAGATCAATGTTTTTTTTTTTTTTTTTTTTTTTTTTTACTTATATTTCAGTGGGTTTATTTATCTGCCGTTTCTTTGTTGCGATTTTTGTAACCCCTGCTTCATCGGGGGACTGATTTCAGGTATGAATCTTTGCTTCAGCATTGTCTTCGGCTTTCTCTGTTTTAATTTAAGATTTTTGCTATCAGTCGGTTATTATTAGGATTTTCTAAATAGGTGATCTAAATTATATAAAAAAAAAATTAGGATTTTCTAAATAGGTGACCTAAATTAAAAAAAAAGTAGGTTTTAAAAAAAACGACAGATACATGAACAAATATTATTAGGATTTAATTATTGTTTTTTCAATAAAGTTTACAATCACCGAAACGTTCTTTATATTAACTCCTTTATATTAAATGATAAACCAGGTCGGATCCAATTTAATATTTATAAGAATATTTTTAGAAATATTTTAATTACTTTTTTTGCACAAATTTAAATAATGCACATATAATTATTTCAATAGTTTTCCATTCTTTATAGAAATGCGAATTACCCACTAAACGATAAAAACCGGCATATAGGATTCCAGACTAGGACATTCTGTTTCTTAGTTTTCTCAAAAAATCTGTACTTTAGTTTTAAAAAATAATAATAATCTAATTGGGATGCTTGTTAATATTGATAGTAACTGAAGAATTGGAGAATTTCAACCGATTTGCTAATTGCAAAGGCTTTTTTTGATTTGGGTTTCACGATCATATATGGTGGAGATTGTCAAGATTCGTGTATGCATATATGTTTCTTTTTCATACTGCTAGGTGCTTGCATTCATTAGTAAGGATTGGGTATATTTTCTTTAAAATAGTTGGGATTGTTTGTGTTCTGTTGGGTATGATTTACAAGTGGATTTTGATTGGAAGTTTTAGGTAAACCCATGGTATCTCTGTATATCAGCTGAATGGGAAGTTTTGTGTGATTATTGATATATCCATGTGGTGAAATATTCGGATTTTGGTTAAAGATAGAATTATATTAATCTGTGTTACCTAGCCTTACATGAAGGGAAATTGAGTTGTAATTTTTTAAGTGAATAGGTTCTAGTCTCAACCCTTAGATTAACATAATTTTGATTTGCTTATTGGTTGATGGTTTTTATGAGAATGAAAAAAAGATGCATTGGATATATTCTCTAATGATGTCATAACCAATTTCTTCTTCATTTATTGTCTTAGTTGATTTCTCAATGCATTCTGGTTCTGAATAATTGTTTTTTTTTCTTTTGGGTTACCTTACAGTATTAAAACATTGTCTTTGACCAATCGTTTGATAATTATTACCTTAAACAAGTGCTGTTTGATTTTCTTTTTTTTTTTTTCTTTTTTATATTTTCATAGTGTATAAATGTTAAGGGTTAAATATTTTTGAATTAAAAGCAAATTGATATGATATATCCATGTGGTGAAATATTCGGATTTTGGTTAAAGATAGAATTATATTAATCTGTGTTACCTAGCCTTACATGAAGGGAAATTGAGTTGTAATTTTTTAAGTGAATAGGTTCTAGTCTCAACCCTTAGATTAACATAATTTTGATTTGCTTATTGGTTGATGGTTTTTATGAGAATGAAAAAAAGATGCATTGGATATATTCTCTAATGATGTCATAACCAATTTCTTCTTCATTTATTGTCTTAGTTGATTTCTCAATGCATTCTGGTTCTGAATAATTGTTTTTTTTTTTTTTGGGTTACCTTACAGTATTAAAACATTGTCTTTGACCAATCGTTTGATAATTATTACCTTAAACAAGTGCTGTTTGATTTTCTTTTCTTTTTTTTTCTTTTATGTTTTCATAGTGTATAAATGTTAAGGGTTAAATATTTTTGAATTAAAAGCAAATTGATATGATATAGATACCAGTTATAATATTATTTAATTCATATTATACAATTAATATAAAATGAAATAGTTTATGTAGTATTTGAATTTATGATAATTTTTTTATAATTTTTTAAAATTTTAAAATTAAGACTAAATTGTCATAGTGTATAAATGTTGAGGGTTAAATATTTTAGAATTAAAAGCAAATTGACATGATATATATATACCAATTAGAAAAGCCATGTCATCAGGTGAACAAAATATATAATCTCAAATAGTTGGATGACTAAATTGTAATTTTTCATAGTTTAAAGATTAAAACTGAAATTCACATTTAATTCAGTGTCCCATGGACCACAGTGTAGTTTAATAGCACTATAATCAAATATTCAAAACCCTATTTGGTTAACAACGGAAGTTTAATAAAATCCAGGGTTTTTAGCTGCTTCCATGCTCTTTTCTTCTTCATATCTGGAAAATATTGCTATCTAATTCAGAAGTACTTCTGGGTGATAGTTTATTCTTAATAGAACTTTGGATATGTGGTAAATGTTTTCGTTTTGGGGAGTAAATTCTGGTACAGAAATTCCATATTAGTCCAACATCATCTATGTATTCAATTGAATGTGTTTTCCGTCTTTTAAGGATGTTGCTTATGGATTCCTTGACGAAGATATCTTTCAATCGCTGCATTAGAGGTGGAGATTTGATTATTGTATATGAGATGCATGATACTATGAAAGATTAACACACAACAATGCCATACAAACAGCATTTTTCCTTGAAAAAGGAAATCAAACAGCACTTGTATAAGGAAACTGGCCTTAAGTATTTATTGACAGTAGATTAAATGAAAACAGCCAAGTGTTCGAGAAATTGAAAACAGCTATTTCCTGACCTTAAATTTATATAAACTGTAGATTAAAGAATATCAACCTCATTTAACACTCAAGATTAAACTTACCAGTAAACAAACACATGGCCATAATAGTGTCCCTAAATACTATGTATTGACCGATGTTGATAATAAGTGTCCTAAACTTGTGTACCTACAGAACTTCTTACATAATAGTGTACCACATGTAAAATCTATTAGATCTAAACATCATGCAAATCAAATCTCTAAAATTGCAAAAACAATTATTTTAGGATGCTTAGAATAATATGATTTTCACAAGTTTAAGAAATACCTGATGCGGAGTTGGAGTTCGTCATTAACCTTGACAAAGAAGAACATAAAGAAGAACAGTCGATAAATTAATTTCTCTCTCTTGACCTCTTCATTTAATTACACAAACGCTAAGTGATGGCTATTACAATTTTCATGTGTATTTGCTTGTGTAACCCTAATAGGTAGAATGATCAACTTTCAATTTAGTATGTATGGTATGGCCTGTAGGAGTATTATTCGGCGTTACATTTTTCGTTGGACCCAATCAATAAAGTCCTAGGTGTAATTAACGCTAATCATGTAGCCAAACATTTGGGATTTCTTCCATCTCTAAAACCCTTTCGCCTAAACCCTTTTTCTTATAAACTTGAGCTCAGCCCTGTAGCTCTTTCGTTTCATTTCTCAAATTAAAGGTTGAAATCGATGTAAATTACTCTTTGTTTTCCTTTCTCAGATCCCAGTCTCTATGCAGCATTCTTCTCACAAGCTCTCATGGTTAGTCTCTCTTTCTCTCTGAGGATTTTTCTTTTCTTATTCTTCTTTGTTAAGTGTTTGAAGTGTTTGATTTTTTGTCTCAATGAACTCAGATGTTGTTGTTACGATTTTTTAAATTCCTCAGCATAAATATCCCTTTTTTTTTTTTTTTGTGATTTGATTGTTTTCCCAATTTTTCCTTTGTGGTTTTAGGTGTCTGTTCTAAGTCAAATAATAACTTTTATTTTCTAAGAATTATTATGAAACTCAATCATTTGTCTTTTGATGGATTCTTTCTGACTTTCTTTTATGTTTGAAGAATCAGAGTTTTTTTTGAAGTTTGTCATGGCGAATGAACTTTTTTCTTAAATTGATTAGTAGCATTGATGATATGGAGCAGTTGAGTCCAATTTATGCTTACAGAGCTTTTGATTTTCATAGGTTCTGTTTGTTTAGTTGTTCAAGAAAATGATGATACAAAAACAAAATCACATTTTTATTAAATGAATAACGACTTGAATGAAACCCACATTTAAACTTAATTGATAATTGTTTTTTCTGCAATTGCAAACTTTACACATTTCTTTGCAAATAGAGGCAAATCTTCAACAAATTTTTTGCTTGCGCCCTTATATTTTAATCATGATTGCTTACCCTAACTTTATCCTTTTTCTTTTTCTCTTTTGGGCAGTGAAATGCTTGCATATTGCTTTCCTTTAATCATTCAGCTATCAAATTACAAAAGTAGGATTATCCGTAACATTGGTTTGCTTGTGGGTAATTTGAAGTATAGGAGAACATATTCCAGCCAGAATCTACTTGAGGCAGTTAGTGGAAGGCTTATCACTAGTAGTCAATTTGTTAATCACCCTTCACAAAGAAGTTTTAGTCAATCTAGTTGTTATCAGAAATTCGCACCTGCTGAAACTCATTCTATCGTTCGGTCCAGTAGTCTTCAGAATCGGTTCAAAAATTGGCAAGAACTGAGAAAGCATAAATTGACAGCTAGCACATTTGCTGGGGCTATCGGCTTCTGGCCTTTGCGAAGGACCCAGCTCTGGCTAGAGAAACTTGGGGCGATTGAGCCTTTTTATGGTAACTTAACTACATGTTGGGGCAATATCAAAGAAGAGGAAGCATTTAAAAGATATAAACTGATTACTGGGAATACAATTGAGTTTTCTGAATTTCAAGTTTGTGGTAAGATGAATCCTGAAGACAATTGGTTAGCAGCTTCACCTGATGGCTTGGTGAACAGGTTTTTTTATGGGTTGCCTTCTAGGGGAGTATTGGAGATAAAATGTCCATATATTGATGGGAAAATGAGCGAGGCTTTCCCTTGGAAGCGCATCCCCCTTTATTGCATTCCACAAGCTCAGGGTTTAATGGAAATCATGGATCGGGAATGGATGGATTTCTATGTTTGGACTCCTAACGGAAGCAGTCTGTTTAGGATTTACCGAGATGTAAAATATTGGAATGTTCTGAAATCGGCACTCTCTGACTTTTGGTGGAAGCATGTTCAACCAGCTAAAGAAATATGCAGTAAAAATGTGATAACAGATCCCCTCATAGAATTAAAATCACTAAGGCCAGACTCTAGACATGAATCATGTGGCGATATAGTTCGTCAAAGCAAACTTGTAGCTGATAACTCCAATTTATTGATTCGTGAAATAAATGGACAAGTGATAACTTGATTTGGTGACTGAGATATTGAACTTTAAATCAAGTCTAATTCATTAATACCAATGCTTACTTGAGGTTTTAACAATGATTGAAAATTTTGGTTACCATGAGGAAGAAGTTCAAGTTTGGAAGTGCTCGTTCATAATGGTTGTTTTTCTAGATGAATGAAAATACTATTAGGTGCACTTCTCCCTCCAGTTGGACAAAGCTGAATGCCTATGGTTGTTGCAAGATATATACATGAACTAATAATAAATGATAAAAATAAAATTATTTTTATTGATTATTATTTCCCTTTATTATCTCCTATTTATGATTTCTTGTTTCCGTTTTTTTTTTCTAACGTTTCTTTTTTGTTTTATTCCCCCAAATAAAGAATTAGTTAATGAAGGAATTAAATTTTACCGTGAAACCATTGCCCGTTAGAGGATTAAAAATTTCAGAAATTTGCCCGTTGTGTTTCCACATCCCTCTTCTTTCCCCATTTAGTAGCAAATTCTCTTATCTTTGTGAGCAAAAACCCTGTTAATTGTTTTTGGCTTTCAGGTTTAGAACTCACTGTTTCTCTCTGTGATCGAAATCTATCGATGTGGGTCTGTCTGTTTCCTATTGGTTGTTTTATTGTCTAGTTTCGTGTGAGAGAGCAGCCCTAAGTTTTCTGGTTTAGAACCACTGTTTCACTCTTTGTTTGAAATCTATAGATGTGGGTCTGTCTGTTTCTTTTTGGTTGCTTAATCGGAGACTGATTTCAGGTATAAATTTTTACTTCTTGTGTTTGCATTTTCATTTCTTTGTCTTTGTTTTTGTCTCTTGCCTTTTCATTTTTATTTTTAGTTTCAGAACCATGTTTTTTACTTTTATTTCAGTTGGTTTATTGTATGGTTTTTGGTTTTCAGGTTTAGACATCACTGTTTTGTTCCATGTTACAAATCTAATGATCTCGTTCTGTTTATTCTTTTTGTTTGTTTCCCGTGTACTTTTGTCAGAGATTTTGATTTTCAGCTTTAGAGAAAGTCTATTTCTTTCAGTATTTGAAACTATGGATGACGTTCCTTATTCCTTTATTCTCTCCTGTTTTTCCCTTAGGTCTGTAGTTTCTCTTGTGACCTGCCTTACTAATGTTGCTTGCCTTTGTCACATTGGATGGTTTCATACTGAACACATTTGCTTTATGGTAGGTTAAACGCTTGAGGCTATTGGGAGACTATCATCACTCAAACTCGTATTGCGTTTGTTGAGTTCAAAATGTTAGTTAATATCTTGCTATCTTTTTTTACTGAAACTGTTGCAACATCTGTTTTTTTGGTTAAATTATGTCATGTTCTTTATCAAATTGAGAACATTCTGTATTATGTTGCGGCATATACGTTAAAAACTTACTAATTCTGAAAATGAAAAATCACGTGGCCTGTTCCTTGCAACATTGTCTGGCCACTTGCTTCTTTACATTAGTAAGTTACCATTGTGCTTTCTCTGGTTTTTCAAGCCTTAATCTTTTCTTGCATGGGGTTTATTGAGCTGAAGCATATAGAGGATTAAGTGAATTGACATTGGTCAACCTCTTTGGGAGAGATCTCACTTGTTTTCTCCTGTTCTGGTTTTTGCTTTCTGTCCTCCTTTATATTTGCTTCCTGTTACTTGAATTGGTTTTGGGGATGTGAAGCATATAGGGAATAAGTTGTCAATGACCATGGAAGTTGATTTAGGAGAATTGCAGTATTAAAGGCATCATTTCTGTAAGAGTTGTTGAGATCTTCCTATTGCCTTCTCCCACTTTCAGAGTCTCTAAGACCGGGGAAGGATGTGTTCATTTGTAGGGTCTTTACAGCTTTTGATGCAAGACCATTCAGGTCAGTTGCGTTCTTGCCCACTGGTCTGTGAATTGTTGATTATATGAGCGTAAAATGAGGAGCCTATGCTCATTAGTGTAGTTGAAGGACAGTGAACCAAGTCAGTAAATCCTTCTCTTGTCTGCTGTTGACTAAGGGAAATGAGGATTTATTGTTTTGCAGAAAAATGTTTTCTGCGTTTAGTATGTCTAGATTTGTCCAGCTTTCATCAACTATCCCGAGTTCTACTTGGGACCAGGGGATGGGCATGCATACCTGGAGCTCACTTGAATCTCAATGACTATATGAAGTGTTGTTGGAGGTTATTTGTGGATAAACCTAGGCTGAGGATGCACTCAGGACATGGTACTTCTTTTGTTTTGTGATTTAGATCACCACTCCATTCAACCTTTTGTCTTCAATGCTGGAAACATCAGCCATAAGCTTGTCTTGTTTATCATTAATTGTGCAACCATTTATTTCTTCATACTCTTTTGTTGGTATGTTTTTTCTTTACCAGAGGCACTGAACTACTTTACAAGCTGAATCGTTTTATCTGTTGCTGATCACACATGAGTTAATTCACTTTCCTTCTTTTGTCTTTTGATTATTTCATACTGTTCTAACAGTCAAGAACTTGTGTAGTTGAGTAACTGTGAAGAAAAGTCCGTGATAGTTTTTTTTTCTTTTTGTATTTAATTTAATCCATTTGGCAATTCCTGACTGTTACTCTTTGCTATGATATTAACCTCTGACCATCCCATTATTAACCAAAGGTTTTAGCGTCATTAGCCCTGAGCTTGTAGTAGCTGTTTAGCTGAAATCATTTGCACAAATATTTCTACGAAATGGAAATGCAACGTTTCTATCTGATGCAGAAATATTTGATAATTTTTCCTAGTGATTGTCATTGAATTACCGAGCTTTACTGAACTGTCTCATAGTGTTGGCTTAACTTGAAAATTTGCTTTGATGCAATGTTTGAGGATGATCTTTTGCTTTATTTTGCCTCTCCTGCAGGCCGAAAGTGCTATTGCAGCTCTCAACTGCAGTGGCGCAATTTTCGGATCACTGCCCATAAGGTTGGTTTGTGAGGCTTCTTTGCTTGAGCTTGATGTTTTACATGTTTTTTTGGTTATACGATTCAAAACTTTCCCTAAAAATTGTGACTTTGTTGGCTGTTTCACATGCAGGGTAAGTCCATCAAAGACACCTGTTCGGCCCGTAATGGCCGACTGCCCATAAGGTTGGTTTGTGAGGCTTCTTTGCTTGAGCTTGATGTTTTACATGTTTTTTGGTTATACGATTCAAAACTTTCCTAAAAATTGTGACTTTGTTGGCTGTTTCACATGCAGGGTAAGCCCATCAAAGACACCTGTTCGGCCCGTAATGGCCGACGTCCTCAAAAGAGAAACCTTTAGAGAAAATATTGTTACTAAACAGACCTCATAATATTGTACACAACACAAGAAAAATAACTAAAATACAATATTACACAAGCACAAAAACATATCAAAATCAATATAACACCAATCATTTTAAAATGTCAAAACGTATAATAAATACATGACACCTTAGACATTATTATGACATAGAAAATAAATGAACAAGCCTTGCATACACAAATTGCAAATTCTAACACTAAATTATTTCATCGGACATCTTTGAGCCTTATGTTTGTTTCATTACACACCTTACAAGTGTTTTAGTGATTGCAATAAGTTGATAGATTGAAATAACTTGGTGATGAGCTTTTTACTTCTAGACTCGATGACATACTTTGTGTTCATTGGGAAGGTCATCTATTTTGACACAAGGAAGGAGGGGGCATATGCAATTTAACTCTAAAGACAATTTCTTCCAACAAGGATGAATAATGGATATTGTTTTAAGCTTTTATTAGGGTTTTTCATTGTACGGATATATTTAGAAGATCAATTTATCTCATGGATTTATGGCCTATACCTATCAATACTTGCATATCAAGTTTTAAGGTTTTCCTCAGCATTGATGTTCTTTCAGTTCCCCACCTTCTTATAACCACTAATACTCTCTTAGTCTTTACCACCAGAATTTCTTGATACAATTTCCATTTAATTTCACTCCTATTTTCCTTCTCTTTCTTTTCCTCATACAGCTTCAAGAGTGAGCAAGACGCAAAAGGCAAATCAAATTGACAAAACTTGAGCAGCATTCTTTTAACAATACTCCATACTTTTTTCCAAATTAATACCCAGCCATAATTGTAGTTTCCTCTATGATAGAGGGCATAAATATTTACTGCTCAGTTAGTCGTAAGGACAAAAAAATTGTACCTTAGACAAACCAGTTAGGCCATCCTTTGATTTTGGAATAATTAAAATGCGCATGGGAGCCTGGCGAGCTATGTCCCTAAAAGCTAAGACCTACAAACAAAAAAAAAAAAAAAAAAAAAAAGGCACAAACATAATGTTAGCGCAAATGAATCAAATAAACTTAAACCTAGCAGAAAAGAATTAACATATTAACCTAAAGAAACAGCAAGAATATATTCGTGTGAACCTGTCCCCAAACAGATAAATAAAACTAGGTCATTCTCGCATGCATCTGACGAGGTGAATGCATGATTCATACAGAAAACAATAACATAAATTAACTAACATAAATTAACACTCGCAAATAGAAATCAAACTAAGAGGTTAAAAAGCTAGAACTTTCGACTTCAATCATAGCTGAAGATTTTCATGCTTCTCTAATTAAAACGTTTGATATTTTGTTATCACGTTTCACTTAGTGTTGATCAAATATCAGATATCAGCTAGTGTTAACAGAAAGGACAACACATTATTTTTGATAGTAACCTATTTAACTTTCAACTTCAGATTATAGTTTTGCAAACAAAAACTATAATCATAGCTGAAGGTTTTCATGCTTCTCTCATTGAAACATTTCATATTTTGTTATCACGTTTCACTTAATGTTGATCAAATATCAGATATCAGCTAGTGTTAACAGAAAGGACAACACATAATTTTTGATTGTCAGCTATTTAACTGCTCAACATGCCAAAAGCCCAAGCCAGCCTGACTAGAAGCTACAGAGATATGAAAGGGCCTAACCTCGAGCCTATTTCTTAGCAAAGTAACATGAGAAAACATTGATCCATATTGGGAGATCAACCAAATCCAATCCAACCAAATTGACTAGAAAAAATTAAAAACCCTAACCCAAAACTGACACAAAAGTCGATCAAGATTATTCTAACTCAAGGCAACTTTCAATTGCTACATAATTGTAAGCAACAGACTGAAATAAAAAAGAAAGTTACAAAAATATGAACAAATGAAAGAAGATAAGATTCACTTGATAGTTCCAAATTAAGTAGTTCCAGAAGAGTCCAAGACTTAGTACGATAACAAACTGTTGATGACCTTCTCATCCAGGTCCATATGGAATTAATCACAATTCTATAAAAATATTTGTAAAATATACCAAAGAGCTTAGGTTATGTTCTAGCATCCCCAAATTTCATCTAAAAATAATCAATGAAATACTGTGCAGAGACCAAAATAACGATTATATGTATTTACTTATAAAATGGATAAGACAAAAAATGAATACATTGAATACTATGATCCTAAAATAATTCATACCATCATCTATCATCAATAATAACATTTGAAGAAAAGAACAGTTAAGGCCATATTTCTTTTGTTACCAATAAAATATCTTTTACTAGAAAGTCATTTATCTCTTCACTAAAAAAGGGAGAAAAAAAGAAAAATGAAGGTACCAAAAAGGTGCTAAGTGCATGTGTCAGAAAGATGAAATGAAGCGGGAAAAGGGTCGTTGTAAAGAGCAGAAATGTATCACATTACAGAAGAGAAGATGCATAACACGTTTGAGAAAGGAGAGACAAAATTGAGAAGGTTGGTCGGTATTAGAAATGGACAAAGTGTTTGGCTAATAAAATAAAAAGGCTTATTGTAAAATCTTTACCAGAAGTTATAGCTTTAAAGCTTTCGCCAATGGAAGCAAAATTCAAAGCTAATTAAAATTTTCTTCAGTGCAACAGTGAGTACTGATATTTCTTTGTTACTGAAAGAAATAAAACAATAAGGATTTTTCATTAAGGCAGCAATAAACAGCAAACATTACCTACATCAACTTCAAAACATCATACCAAACAATCCCCTAGCTGCTAATCCACACACCCTCGACAGCTTCAATACAGTTACATACAATATCTTTACCTGATTCAAACAACCTAATCAAGCTTTGTTACATACAATATCTCTACCTGATTCAGCTCACCTAATCAAGCTTTGTACATTAGGTCTCTAATTTTAGTTGCGGACATATTCCTGATTTTACTAATGCCAACAACATTTTCATTTGTTTGATTTGGAATGGATCTTCCAAAGTTTGCTAGCATTCCTGAAAGCTACCTAAACTCTAATCTATCAATGAGTGGCCTTCACCAGCTTTCATCATCAAAATTATCTAAAATTTTAGGCGTGGTCCAATTAACTTCTCTTGGAAGTGATAAACTCTTTCCATTAACAATTATGAAGCCAATTGCATTCTTTCTAACTCTTACTTGAACATGAAAAACCCTTTTGTTAAGACAACTTTCACTAATAACTGACAACACTCACAAAAGCAAATAAAGGACAAAGACATTTCAGAAACAATATGTAGAACTAAAACATCAGTAGCACAAGTCAACCAAAACTCAAACACTAAGTAAGAACAGACAGCA
Organism: Gossypium bickii; assembly: GCA_025503065.1. Lineage (NCBI taxonomy): Eukaryota > Viridiplantae > Streptophyta > Magnoliopsida > Malvales > Malvaceae > Gossypium > Gossypium bickii. The sequence goes on along the minus strand of CP106721.1, from coordinate 49,681 downwards.
CCAGGACATGGAAATACCAATAATCACACAGAGAACTCAATAAAAAAGAACAAATATCACCCTCAAGCCATGAAAATACTTCCCTTCAAATGCCAACCTTACCTAATACATCTGCTATCTCATTTCCCTGAAAACATTTGACCAGCTGACTGATCCAATTAATGAACCTAATAATTTCAAGGCATAAGGCCACTTCCACGTTCATTCCTTAGAATCCATCCTCTTAAATACAATAAGCATCCGTCAAAATTCCAACAAATTCTCATCTATTACCCTTAGCAAGACCACTAGGGAAAATAAATTAAACAAAAATAAAAAACACAGCCCTTTATATCGACAGCTCTTAAGACAAACAAATGAACCTCTACTCTCTCATTCTAACTTACAATGTGTTACCCCACAAGTCTCGATGCATTACTTTAGGCCAATAACGGGCTACTTGTCAAAATGCACAAGGACGACGTATCTTCTCCAACTTATAAGGGCAGGGGGTGTTTGCATTTCTATCCATTTTAAGATAAAAACGGAAAAGGTCAAAAGTAGTGCCTTTCGAATTGTTAAAAGCCAGACCAAGTTCCAGGTCGCGACCAGAATTTGGTCGAGGGAAATTTGTTTTAAGAAACAAATAAAAATATATATATATATATAAAATGAGCATCACCTGTTGCAAGAATCAAGCCATAGTTCAAGAAGGAAAAAAAAAAAAAAGGCCTGATTTCTAAAAGATCTTTCCAGCGTACAAATAAGCAGTGACTGAATCCGCAGAATTTAAAATCAGAAGTAAACAGAAAAGAAAAAGATCAGAACCTTATCATCTTCATACACCACGGTAGCTGGTATTTCCTTGTTGATGATTTTGTCAAATCTGAAAAAAATAAACAAGTAAATGAGAAGGATTGATCCCGCTAATTCACATCGAAGTGAAAAGGGAAGGAACATTTACTGTCGAGAATTATTCTAGAAAAAGAAGAATTCTTTTTTTTTCTAAAAGAAGAAATTGATGCATAGGAGAAGAAGGAGAAATATAGGGCTGGGCTGACATGGTAGGAGAATCAGAGGGAGCAGCAGCAAGGGCAGCTTCTTTCTCCAAAACCATAAGGGAAGATGCCGGAGGCAAAGGGTTAAGTGAGAACTCAAAACAAACAATCGGTTCTTCTTTATTTCATCATTCATCTATAAATATAATCACTAACCCTAGTTTGTTGCCTTTTTGCATTGGGTGAAAATTTTATATAAAAATTATATTTAATATAAATTTATGTAAACCGCACAGTTAGGTCTAAAGCAGGGCAGAGATAAATATAAATTTGTGAATATTTCATATAAATATAAATCACAAACCGCACAGTTAGGTTGAAAGGTACTCGCCACTTATGCTAGCTCACCTCCATGCATACCTAGCTAAAGGATAAGCATTGTTCCCTTCAGCTTGGTAGTTTCGAGATGGTGTTGCTCAGTTTTTAATAAATCATCTCTAGTAATACAATTTAAAAAGTTATCATATTCTTTAGGGTGTGTGGCCAGTAGCTGGAAAAAACCAGGCTTCTTCCCCTTCTTAACAAGTCTCTCATAAACATCTGCACCAATAGAGTACTATTTTAACTTTTTACTCTGGGTATCTTATGACTTTAGCTTGTATTTGATTCAAATGCCCCAGATATCCAAGAAGTGCTTCATGCTAACAAAACTAAAATAACTGCCGTTACTTTAAAAGCTAAAAGCCTTAAAATATTGTAATCAAACGTGTAAAAAGTTATATCCAAAAATATATATATATATATATATATATATAAACTTATTAAGTAACCAATTTATCCTTTTCTTCCATGCTTTGACTCATCACACAAAATTTAACATTTGATGGAGATTTAGACAAATGGGGGACATATATATATAAACTTATTAAGTAACCAATTTATCCTTTTCTTCCATGCTTTGACTCATCACACAAAATTTAACATTTGATGGAGATTTAGACAAATGGGGGACATACACCTACCACCGGACAGCATCTAGCCATCAAGAATCCAATAATAATAATAAAAGCCAGAGGATCAACCTTAATGAAATCAGAAACCAAATCCAAAAGTTGTTCAGATTGTTAAGCATTATATTTACATGTAAAATATACACCAACAGCATATTTAAGCAAAACTGACCAACAAAACACAGAAATGAATAGCAGCTAGAAACACTCACAATGGCGAAGCCAGGTGCTGACTTGTATGTTCCAGACAAGTGGTAACAGCACTGAACTCTTTGCTAACTCAAATCCTAGGATATCAACAACCTTTGCTCGATCCCATTTTGGTTTTTGTGGTGAAGATTCAGTCCATCCACTGAAACCCAAGCCAGATATAATCATAGCAGCCTCCGAAATTGACCAGATGAAATAATATTTCCACCGCATTGTAAAACCCCATTCTTGGCATGCAGGATCAGTAAACCAGGACAAGGGATGAGATGGTGAAAGGCAAAGAAACATGGCCATACAAAAAGCAGCTTGGACAAGCGCTCGTAGAGTTGCTACATATGGAGATGGTGATGGTTCTTTATCTGAATAAGCCCAAATCTTTAAAAGGGGAGGAGGGCAAGAAGAAGAAGAAAGAAGATCACCAAAGTTGCATCCTGGTATCTTCAGAGTAGAAAAGGCATGCAGAAATACAAGCAACATAACAAACTTACCCCCTTCCCTTCAGTCCAGTCAAGGTAGTCCTTCATCTCGTAAACTGGACCAGCAAAGTGACTGCCACATCACAGGCAGTACCCAAAGTATTCAATCAAAGAAGGTTGATTTTTTTTCTGAGCCTCACGTAAGTCTTCCTATTTCAACAATCCATCATTGTAGTTCATTGCACATGAAATGACTTTCAGTGTCAAGACCATCAACGCACCTAAATATCAGAAGAAGGTGCCCCACAATTATCTAACATGTATAAAGTACAGAAGCACTCCCTAGAAAACTGATAATAAAACAATGGGAAACCTTGAATAATAATGTACATAGATACATTTTCAACAATGTGAATTAAATGTCAAAGCAGGAACATATTAGGCATTACAGTCCAAACAAAGTGTCAGCTACAAGAACAAAAATCTAGAGACATTTACATGAGGTACATGAATCCTCTTCTTCCAATCATTCCTATCAGCGCCATCCTCTCATCAAAATCTAATAGATTCATAGAATTTGTTATTACCTTCAACCAGGTCCTTTTTTGGTGCCCCTTCAACCTTTTATCCTCTATTTATTTATTGTTTTTTCTTTTCGAACTTATATATATATACAAGGATTTTTAATTTTTTAAAGCTATTATATATGTTAAAACATAAAAAAAAGAAATAAAAAAGGAGAAAATTACCTTTTTGGCCTTTCGGCCACTGTCTATGGCGGTCGCTGGCCGGAGTACCACCGGAGCTGCAGGACCTGCAAACAGAACAGAGAGAGTTGAGAAACATTTTTTTTAAAAAAGGGACAGAATGTTTTTTTCTTAAAATTTTTTGATTTTATAAAGGGTTGAAACGGCACCGTTTTCAGCCTTAATCCCCATGGTCAAAACGACGTCGTTTAAAGCCCTGACCCCGCGCGCGACCCGACCCGCCAGAGGATCTGCGTGTTTTGCTTTGATGGGATAATTCCGCTTTAGGCCCTTTCAATTTTTCATGATTTCGCAATCAAGTTTTTATTTTGTTAATGTTTACCCCACAATTCCACTGCGATTTGAATCTGGTCCTTCCTTAAGCTGTGCGTTTTGGAGGCCAGGGTTAATTTCTTTTTTGGTTCCCCTCTTTTTGCGCCCATTACATTTTAACCCTTTTCGATGTTCACTTTCGATTTCACCCCAGATTCCCATTTTAAATTCAATTTAGCCCCTTTTCAAATTATTTTGCTATTTTATTATTAAATTGAATAATCCGTCGTTATTATTATTATTCTAATACTACTATCATTGTATTTACTATTATTATTTCTATTATTTTTATTATCATCATTAGTCTTATTATTATTTCCTATTATTATTATTATTATCATTATACTTATTTTTTTAACATATTATTATTATTAATGTATTATTATTATTATATTTAAAAAAGAAAAAACTTCCTCCTTAATGTTTCTTTATCTATACATCTACTCTCAATTTTAAATTAAACCTTTACTAATATTTTTTATTATTTCATTTATTTATGTCTTTATATACTTGCCAGTTCATGTTACTCGTTATTATTATTTTATTTGCATTATCGTCTTAGTCATTATTATTCTATTTACACATTTTATCATCGCGATTTATACACTGCAAATTTGTGTTACATTGATTTTTACTCAAACTCATAGAAAATGATTTTTTTAATAAAGGCAATATTCCATATTTGGAGATCCGAGAAATCATGCCCTAACGTATTGGGTTTCGAATTAAAATTAAGTACATAAAATAAAAGGTAAGTTTATCGAGGTGTTGTGTCCTAACGTACTGGATATGACATTTTACCTTAAGATGAGACGGTCTTTGACATACGCTTTAATTTATCTAAACGATCTTTAAGTAAAAACATTAATGCAAAGAGGATCGTATTTTAAATTCCTTTTCAAATTTTTGATTTTCATTTTCAAAATCAAAGTTGACTCCGTACTTTTCAAAAAAAATAGTTTCAACACATTACATCAGAATATGATTAATTCTATACAGAAATCAAACAAGATTTTTTTAAGTTCTAGTTAAAATTTTTATATTATAAATTCATCTGATTTCAAGGTTAGTTAAACTAGAGGTTGTGCTTCTTTGCGTAATCACTAAAATTGTAGCTAACTTCAAGGTTGCTTTTTATGGCATGCAACTTCTGAATTTATAATTTAAGCCAGCCAAATAGTTTTTGAGATAGCTAGCTATGTATTTTGTAAGTAGAATATGACAATTGACGACTATGGTGGATGTCTTTTCATGGATTTGTGTAGTTCTAAAGTCTTTGTAATAGTCCAAATTTCAGTATTGTCAAAAATAATAGTTCGAAATCACCAAATCTGACAAATGAACTCGTAGACTATATTATTTAATATTTACGAGCCAAATGTAGCTTTTAAAATATTTTTAAAATAGTAAATTGTATTTTATAAAGATTTATTTGGTCAAGAAATCGAGAAAAAGAGGTATCGAGATCTCGGTGTTATAAACCGAGTCATAAATATTTTTATGAATATTTACGGAATGTCAATAAAGTAATATTAAAATTCCGTTAGAAAATTTTGACATTTGGGTGGTTAATTAAATAAAAAGGACTAAATTTAAAAGTGTGTAAAAGTTGCTAGAAGGATAAATAGCTTAATTGTCAAATAAGGAAGGACCTAAAGTGAAAATAAGCCCAAAAGAGATATTTTGGGCGGCAATAGCTGAGAAAAATCAGGAAATGGGTGAAATAAAGGGCAAATTTGGAAAATTGCCAAAATTAGTTAAATAAGTATGGGACCAAATTGGAATATCTAGAATTCTCTTCATTTCTCTTCATTTTCTTCAGCTGAAAAACAGCCATAGGAGAGAGTTCAAGCTGGTTTTCATACTCAAGCTTCATGTAAGTTTAATTCTTGCTTTCTTCTTGAAATTTTTATGTTTATAGACTTTTACAATTGGGTCCAACTTATTAATTCATTAGTTTTTGATTCTATGGCTAATTTTTAAAGTTGATGTGGATTAGTGCTGGAATAATATGATGAATAAATATTGAATTGAAGCTTTAATTTTGTTATATGATGATTTTATCAAGTGAAATTGATGGAAATTGGTTTTAGGACGTAATTATGAAAGAGTTGAAATTAAGGCCTAATGTTAAAATTCTGATTTTCAAAGGTTATAAAGTAGTTTAAAATGACAGAGGAAAGTATTAAATGAGAAAATTAGCTCAATTGTGGGGTTAATTGAGCAAGGATTGAATTGTATGAAATGTGGAATTTGGGACAAAATAGAAATCAACATGTTACACTAAAGCAGTTTTGGACAGCAGCAGTTGTCTAACTTTGAAAAATCACCAAAAATGGTAGAAATTGAATTAGAAGTTGAGTGAGATATAGAATTAAAGCTTGTTTAGTCCATTTTCATATAAAAGAAACAGTACAAGCAAAGGAAGTCTACATATTGAGATATTTAAATTTTGGTAAGACTGGTTTAGAATAACTTCGTGATCTACTGTTCTTACTTTAGAAATTCACTAAAAATTGTAAAAAATTAATTATGAGTTATAATTTATATTTTTGTATTCCTTAATGAGTCTATTTTCATTAGAAATAATCGGAAACACTATATGAAAATCATACTATGAGATAATTGATTTTTAGTGAAGAGAGGTCAGAGTTTTCAGACAGTGTAACAGGGGAGAACTAAACTAATAAACTGTAGTAATTGGACACAGCAAAAATTCTAAAAAAATTGTAGTAATAAGATACGTGAGTCTAGTTTCAAATAAAATTAACGGATCTTAATTTGGAGTTTTGTAGCTCAAGATAAAAATAATTTAGTAACTATGACACAGATGGACAGCTTGAATATTCACATAAGTAAATAGTGAAAACTATAGATAATGTTACTTACAAGTGTGTTGTTTATACTAAGGATGTGGATGGAGAGGAGGAGGAGGAAAAATAATATATGAATGACTTGTGTATAAATTGATTACATGCTCGATTATAATTGATAAATGTTGAATTAGAAAAATTGAACTTGTGGGTTTATATGGCTAAATTTTAGTAATCATTTGTTAATTTTATGAACTTAATGATGTGTTATTTCATATGTATTGATGATAAAATCGTGAATAATGTAAAAGCATGAAAATTAAATAAATGATCAACTTGAGCACTTCAATTCAGTGACAAGATGAATTGACGGAAAATACCATGGTTGAACCATGGCAACAAGTGATAAGTGATAGCTTCGGCTACACTTATCTGATCAAGGACAAATGAAAGTGAAAAGTGGTAGCTCCGGCTACCTGATCAGTGAAAAGTGGTAGCTCCGGCCATCTGATCAGTGAAAAGTGGTAGCTCCGGCCACCTGATCAGTGAATAGTGGTAGCTCAAATACGATCGATGAAAAGTGGTAGCTCGGCTACGATCGATGAATAGTGGTAGCCGGCTACAAGTGATAAGTGGTTTCCACTGTAAGACCATATATCGGGATATGGCATTGATGTGATACATGTTTAAGATGTAAGACCATAGCTAGGCTATGGCATTCTAGTGAAAAGTGATGAATTGACGGATAAGACCATGGGTGTCCATGGCAAAGTGTGAAACGTAGGTATGGTATTAAACATATTGAGTTGTAAAATGTGGCACTGAGCAACACCGTGTAGCTTGTCATGATCGACAGCTTGTGTAAGCAGACTAATTCTATAAGGCGTTCACTAATCTTACAAAGTTTGGTAAGTGTTACACGGAATTATGTGATATAAGGAAATACGAGTTGATGAGACATGAACATAGAACTTGATTGATGAATGAGTTCATTTGTGATTATATATTTGTACACCCTTGAGTGTATTATCCGTATGAATTGATGTTCCAAATGAGTTAATAAGAAAAGTTCTAATATGAAATAATCTGAAATTTGAAATGAAATATTATGAAACCGTACTTGAAATACATTGGTATATCTTGTACATGTTATTTGAATTCATAATGTGGAAAGAAAATGCATGTGGAAATTTGAGATGATCATATCGGTACATGGAATCTATTGGTGGATATGTACATCCAAATTTATATGATAGATTTTAGTGAACATTGAAATTGGACTCAATAAGTGATTTGTCAATTTAAATTGTGATTGGCAGGAAAAGTTAATGAGTTGTGTGTCTATGAATTGTTACACGTATTTATGCAAAAACGAGAAATTGTGGTGCTTGATACATGGAAATATGAGATTGTGAGACATCCGATAAAAATATGGAATATGTTTGATAAATGTATTTATTCATAATTATAGAACTGTACACCTCAAGTGTACTATTTGTGTAAAAATAATTATTTCAAATTATCTGTAAGTGTTCTGTACTCTTTGGTAATTCCTCGTACCCTGTTTCAGTGTCAAATACGGGTAAGGGTGTTACAGTCCTATTCTCTTAGCTTTTAAAAATTATTATGATTAACTGCCATCGTAGCTTATCGTGCTGAGTAAATAAATAGCTGTAAGTGTTTAGTTTTAAGAATGTTTTACGGTAAGAGATTGTAAGTTTTTGCTGAATACGTTTTAAGTGGACCTTTTGTAACAGTTTTTTTTCTTTGCTAAAAAAATAAAACGTGGCAATGATGTTTCTCATACGGTTAGTTGGTCTTGATTCATATTTTATTTTTGTGGTTCAGCATGAAGGGTCAGCATGCCATAATAGTTATGGCGGACAACCTATATTACAGGAAATTCAAGAATTATTGCAAGGTAATTGTTGACCAGAGCTACTTTGTTGCTATAATGAAGCAACTGTATAACCTTAGAATGTTGCTTGCCTATCTAAACTCGCAATACTTTTCCATTTTTTATTTAAACCACAAATAAATCTTACTTGATATGACGCAATTGCTATTCAGACGAGCATTATTTGCCAACCTTTTTTAATGTTGGTACATCAGACTTCTTTCTTCTAATGGCATCAATACTTACTATATATAGAAGTGATGTAAAGAAACCAATTATTTTTATATACAACAAATGATTGATCCTAGTGGAGTCGCAAAAAGGTTAGTAACAAATGTAGATTGGTCAGAAAGGAAGTGGCATCCCAGAGCATTTAGGGCCCAACATATAACATTTGAGTTCCTCAAGAACTTTACGGTACTTCCACCTATACATACATTCTCAAATGTGAGTTTGCTGGTATAAACTTTGAAACTGGTGTTTGACTGACTGTGCAGTTCATTGAGGAGAGCATACATTTTACAAGTGGTCCAAAGGTAAAAAAAAGTTTCCTACCATTTTTTGTTTTGAATTTGAGATTTTATGCATGTTTTTTGGAAGAAAGAAGGAACAAATAGGTGTGTTGTTTGTTGGTGCAAAGGAGAGGGATAAGTGAGCCATGCTTGTGGAATTCAATGAAGAGACCTTGTTATTTATTCGTAAGAAAGTTTTATCCAGAAATCTTGCACAGATTAATTATCCATTTCTCTAATTTTACCACGATATAGCCATCCATATATAGGGAATGAGCCTTGTCTTTGCCTTTTTTTTTTTTTTTTTTTTTTTTTAGGTAATATTTCAATTTGTATTCTACTATATCTACTATATTGTATTTCTATTGTCGAATCAAATGTCTACATTTTATAGTTATAGCTGCTAGTCTAGTGTTGAATTTAAGCTATGCTATGATATGAGCCTAATGAATAATGTGTTGTAATTAAATTTTGTATTCCATCAATTTGACTAAAATGGATGAATTTTGAAAATTTCCAATTGTTTAATTAGGATATATGAATAAATGCATAGAATCTAAAAATAATTTAGTAATATATAAGAATTCTAAGTCACGAAGCTAATGTATGCAAAAAAAAAAAAAAAAAAAAAAAGTAAAAAAAATTGAAGTGATGAGTCATAGTTTCGCAATAATTATTCAATCAATAATACAATCTAAAATCGAAATTGAAACCTAGACATCAAATAAAAACCCAAATTGAAACCTCATCCCACACTTACAGCACTTAATAAACCCATTTATTAGCCGTTTTACTCTCTCTCTCGGTCTCCCTGTTTTGTTTTCTTTTTCTTCCTCATTTCTTAACAAATCCTCAAATAAATCTCTTCAATCCAAATCTTCTCCCATTTCTTTACCCATTCTCTCTCTCTCAGTCTCTTTTGAATTTTTTCCTCTCATTTTTTTAGCTTTGGGTAACCAAATGCCAAAACACACACATGCGCTACACTCTGTTTTTGTGGTTTTGAAATCCCCTGCTTCATCAGATACTGATTTTGAGGTATGAATCTTGAACTTTGTCTTTGTCTGTCTTTGCCTTTTCATTTCTATTTTGGTTTCAGATCAATGTTTTTTTTTTTTTTTTTTTTACTTATATTTCAGTGGGTTTATTTATCTGCCGTTTCTTTGTTGCGATTTTTGTAACCCCTGCTTCATCGGGGGACTGATTTCAGGTATGAATCTTTGCTTCAGCATTGTCTTCGGCTTTCTCTGTTTTAATTTAAGATTTTTGCTATCAGTCGGTTATTATTAGGATTTTCTAAATAGGTGATCTAAATTATATAAAAAAAAAATTAGGATTTTCTAAATAGGTGACCTAAATTAAAAAAAAAGTAGGTTTTAAAAAAAACGACAGATACATGAACAAATATTATTAGGATTTAATTATTGTTTTTTCAATAAAGTTTACAATCACCGAAACGTTCTTTATATTAACTCCTTTATATTAAATGATAAACCAGGTCGGATCCAATTTAATATTTATAAGAATATTTTTAGAAATATTTTAATTACTTTTTGCACAAATTTAAATAATGCACATATAATTATTTCAATAGTTTTCCATTCTTTATAGAAATGCGAATTACCCACTAAACGATAAAAACCGGCATATAGGATTCCAGACTAGGACATTCTGTTTCTTAGTTTTCTCAAAAAAATCTGTACTTTAGTTTTAAAAATAATAATAATCTAATTGGGATGCTTGTTAATATTGATAGTAACTGAAGAATTGGAGAATTTCAACCGATTTGCTAATTGCAAAGGCTTTTTTGATTTGGGTTTCACGATCATATATGGTGGAGATTGTCAAGATTCGTGTATGCATATATGTTTCTTTTTCATACTGCTAGGTGCTTGCATTCATTAGTAAGGATTGGGTATATTTTCTTTAAAATAGTTGGGATTGTTTGTGTTCTGTTGGGTATGATTTACAAGTGGATTTTGATTGGAAGTTTTAGGTAAACCCATGGTATCTCTGTATATCAGCTGAATGGGAAGTTTTGTGTGATTATTGATATATCCATGTGGTGAAATATTCGGATTTTGGTTAAAGATAGAATTATATTAATCTGTGTTACCTAGCCTTACATGAAGGGAAATTGAGTTGTAATTTTTTAAGTGAATAGGTTCTAGTCTCAACCCTTAGATTAACATAATTTTGATTTGCTTATTGGTTGATGGTTTTTATGAGAATGAAAAAAAGATGCATTGGATATATTCTCTAATGATGTCATAACCAATTTCTTCTTCATTTATTGTCTTAGTTGATTTCTCAATGCATTCTGGTTCTGAATAATTGTTTTTTTTTCTTTTGGGTTACCTTACAGTATTAAAACATTGTCTTTGACCAATCGTTTGATAATTATTACCTTAAACAAGTGCTGTTTGATTTTCTTTTTTTTTTTTCTTTTTTATATTTTCATAGTGTATAAATGTTAAGGGTTAAATATTTTTGAATTAAAAGCAAATTGATATGATATATCCATGTGGTGAAATATTCGGATTTTGGTTAAAGATAGAATTATATTAATCTGTGTTACCTAGCCTTACATGAAGGGAAATTGAGTTGTAATTTTTTAAGTGAATAGGTTCTAGTCTCAACCCTTAGATTAACATAATTTTGATTTGCTTATTGGTTGATGGTTTTTATGAGAATGAAAAAAAGATGCATTGGATATATTCTCTAATGATGTCATAACCAATTTCTTCTTCATTTATTGTCTTAGTTGATTTCTCAATGCATTCTGGTTCTGAATAATTGTTTTTTTTTTCTTTTGGGTTACCTTACAGTATTAAAACATTGTCTTTGACCAATCGTTTGATAATTATTACCTTAAACAAGTGCTGTTTGATTTTCTTTTCTTTTTTTTTTCTTTTTTATGTTTTCATAGTGTATAAATGTTAAGGGTTAAATATTTTTGAATTAAAAGCAAATTGATATGATATAGATACCAGTTATAATATTATTTAATTCATATTATACAATTAATATAAAATGAAATAGTTTATGTAGTATTTGAATTTATGATAATTTTTTTATAATTTTTTAAAATTTTAAAATTAAGACTAAATTGTCATAGTGTATAAATGTTGAGGGTTAAATATTTTAGAATTAAAAGCAAATTGACATGATATATATATACCAATTAGAAAAGCCATGTCATCAGGTGAACAAAATATATAATCTCAAATAGTTGGATGACTAAATTGTAATTTTTCATAGTTTAAAGATTAAAACTGAAATTCACATTTAATTCAGTGTCCCATGGACCACAGTGTAGTTTAATAGCACTATAATCAAATATTCAAAACCCTATTTGGTTAACAACGGAAGTTTAATAAAATCCAGGGTTTTTAGCTGCTTCCATGCTCTTTTCTTCTTCATATCTGGAAAATATTGCTATCTAATTCAGAAGTACTTCTGGGTGATAGTTTATTCTTAATAGAACTTTGGATATGTGGTAAATGTTTTCGCGTTTTGGGAGTAAATTCTGGTACAGAAATTCCATATTAGTCCAACATCATCTATGTATTCAATTGAATGTGTTTTCCGTCTTTTAAGGATGTTGCTTATGGATTCCTTGACGAAGATATCTTTCAATCGCTGCATTAGAGGTGGAGATTTGATTATTGTATATGAGATGCATGATACTATGAAAGATTAACACACAACAATGCCATACAAACAGCATTTTTCCTTGAAAAAGGAAATCAAACAGCACTTGTATAAGGAAACTGGCCTTAAGTATTTATTGACAGTAGATTAAATGAAAACAGCCAAGTGTTCGAGAAATTGAAAACAGCTATTTCCTGACCTTAAATTTATATAAACTGTAGATTAAAGAATATCAACCTCATTTAACACTCAAGATTAAACTTACCAGTAAACAAACACATGGCCATAATAGTGTCCCTAAATACTATGTATTGACCGATGTTGATAATAAGTGTCCTAAACTTGTGTACCTACAGAACTTCTTACATAATAGTGTACCACATGTAAAATCTATTAGATCTAAACATCATGCAAATCAAATCTCTAAAATTGCAAAAACAATTATTTTAGGATGCTTAGAATAATATGATTTTCACAAGTTTAAGAAATACCTGATGCGGAGTTGGAGTTCGTCATTAACCTTGACAAAGAAGAACATAAAGAAGAACAGTCGATAAATTAATTTCTCTCTCTTGACCTCTTCATTTAATTACACAAACGCTAAGTGATGGCTATTACAATTTTCATGTGTATTTGCTTGTGTAACCCTAATAGGTAGAATGATCAACTTTCAATTTAGTATGTATGGTATGGCCTGTAGGAGTATTATTCGGCGTTACATTTTTCGTTGGACCCAATCAATAAAGTCCTAGGTGTAATTAACGCTAATCATGTAGCCAAACATTTGGGATTTCTTCCATCTCTAAAACCCTTTCGCCTAAACCCTTTTTCTTATAAACTTGAGCTCAGCCCTGTAGCTCTTTCGTTTCATTTCTCAAATTAAAGGTTGAAATCGATGTAAATTACTCTTTGTTTTCCTTTCTCAGATCCCAGTCTCTATGCAGCATTCTTCTCACAAGCTCTCATGGTTAGTCTCTCTTTCTCTCTGAGGATTTTTTCTTTTTCTTATTCTTCTTTGTTAAGTGTTTGAAGTGTTTGATTTTTTGTCTCAATGAACTCAGATGTTGTTGTTACGATTTTTTAAATTCCTCAGCATAAATATCCCTTTTTTTTTTTTTTTGTGATTTGATTGTTTTCCCAATTTTTCCTTTGTGGTTTTAGGTGTCTGTTCTAAGTCAAATAATAACTTTTATTTTCTAAGAATTATTATGAAACTCAATCATTTGTCTTTTGATGGATTCTTTCTGACTTTCTTTTATGTTTGAAGAATCAGAGTTTTTTTTGAAGTTTGTCATGGCGAATGAACTTTTTTCTTAAATTGATTAGTAGCATTGATGATATGGAGCAGTTGAGTCCAATTTATGCTTACAGAGCTTTTGATTTTCATAGGTTCTGTTTGTTTAGTTGTTCAAGAAAATGATGATACAAAAACAAAATCACATTTTTATTAAATGAATAACGACTTGAATGAAACCCACATTTAAACTTAATTGATAATTGTTTTTTCTGCAATTGCAAACTTTACACATTTCTTTGCAAATAGAGGCAAATCTTCAACAAATTTTTTGCTTGCGCCCTTATATTTTAATCATGATTGCTTACCCTAACTTTATCCTTTTTCTTTTTCTCTCTTTTGGGCAGTGAAATGCTTGCATATTGCTTTCCTTTAATCATTCAGCTATCAAATTACAAAAGTAGGATTATCCGTAACATTGGTTTGCTTGTGGGTAATTTGAAGTATAGGAGAACATATTCCAGCCAGAATCTACTTGAGGCAGTTAGTGGAAGGCTTATCACTAGTAGTCAATTTGTTAATCACCCTTCACAAAGAAGTTTTAGTCAATCTAGTTGTTATCAGAAATTCGCACCTGCTGAAACTCATTCTATCGTTCGGTCCAGTAGTCTTCAGAATCGGTTCAAAAATTGGCAAGAACTGAGAAAGCATAAATTGACAGCTAGCACATTTGCTGGGGCTATCGGCTTCTGGCCTTTGCGAAGGACCCAGCTCTGGCTAGAGAAACTTGGGGCGATTGAGCCTTTTATGGTAACTTAACTACATGTTGGGGCAATATCAAAGAAGAGGAAGCATTTAAAAGATATAAACTGATTACTGGGAATACAATTGAGTTTTCTGAATTTCAAGTTTGTGGTAAGATGAATCCTGAAGACAATTGGTTAGCAGCTTCACCTGATGGCTTGGTGAACAGGTTTTTTTATGGGTTGCCTTCTTCTAGGGAGTATTGGAGATAAAATGTCCATATATTGATGGGAAAATGAGCGAGGCTTTCCCTTGGAAGCGCATCCCCTTTATTGCATTCCACAAGCTCAGGGTTTAATGGAAATCATGGATCGGGAATGGATGGATTTCTATGTTTGGACTCTAAACGGAAGCAGTCTGTTTAGGATTTACCGAGATGTAAAATATTGGAATGTTCTGAAATCGGCACTCTCTGACTTTTGGTGGAAGCATGTTCAACCAGCTAAAGAAATATGCAGTAAAAATGTGATAACAGATCCCCTCATAGAATTAAAATCACTAAGGCCAGACTCTAGACATGAATCATGTGGCGATATAGTTCGTCAAAGCAAACTTGTAGCTGATAACTCCAATTTATTGATTCGTGAAATAAATGGACAAGTGATAACTTGATTTGGTGACTGAGATATTGAACTTTAAATCAAGTCTAATTCATTAATACCAATGCTTACTTGAGGTTTTAACAATGATTGAAAATTTTGGTTACCATGAGGAAGAAGTTCAAGTTTGGAAGTGCTCGTTCATAATGGTTGTTTTTCTAGATGAATGAAAATACTATTAGGTGCACTTCTCCCTCCAGTTGGACAAAGCTGAATGCCTATGGTTGTTGCAAGATATATACATGAACTAATAATAAATGATAAAAAATAAAATTATTTTTATTGATTATTATTTCCCCTTTATTATCTCCTATTTATGATTTCTTGTTTCCGTTTTTTTTTTCTAACGTTTCTTTTTTGTTTTATTCCCCCAAATAAAGAATTAGTTAATGAAGGAATTAAATTTTACCGTGAAACCATTGCCCGTTAGAGGATTAAAAATTTCAGAAATTTGCCCGTTGTGTTTCCACATCCCTCTTCTTTCCCCATTTAGTAGCAAATTCTCTTATCTTTGTGAGCAAAAACCCTGTTAATTGTTTTTGGCTTTCAGGTTTAGAACTCACTGTTTCTCTCTGTGATCGAAATCTATCGATGTGGGTCTGTCTGTTTCCTATTGGTTGTTTTATTGTCTAGTTTCGTGTGAGAGAGCAGCCCTAAGTTTTCTGGTTTAGAACCACTGTTTCACTCTTTGTTTGAAATCTATAGATGTGGGTCTGTCTGTTTCTTTTTGGTTGCTTAATCGGAGACTGATTTCAGGTATAAATTTTTACTTCTTGTGTTTGCATTTTCATTTCTTTGTCTTTGTTTTTGTCTCTTGCCTTTTCATTTTTATTTTTAGTTTCAGAACCATGTTTTTACTTTTATTTCAGTTGGTTTATTGTATGGTTTTTGGTTTTCAGGTTTAGACATCACTGTTTTGTTCCATGTTACAAATCTAATGATCTCGTTCTGTTTATTCTTTTTGTTTGTTTCCCGTGTACTTTTGTCAGAGATTTTGATTTTCAGCTTTAGAGAAAGTCTATTTCTTTCAGTATTTGAAACTATGGATGACGTTCCTTATTCCTTTATTCTCTCCTGTTTTTCCCTTAGGTCTGTAGTTTCTCTTGTGACCTGCCTTACTAATGTTGCTTGCCTTTGTCACATTGGATGGTTTCATACTGAACACATTTGCTTTATGGTAGGTTAAACGCTTGAGGCTATTGGGAGACTATCATCACTCAAACTCGTATTGCGTTTGTTGAGTTCAAAATGTTAGTTAATATCTTGCTATCTTTTTTTACTGAAACTGTTGCAACATCTGTTTTTTTGGTTAAATTATGTCATGTTCTTTATCAAATTGAGAACATTCTGTATTATGTTGCGGCATATACGTTAAAAACTTACTAATTCTGAAAATGAAAAATCACGTGGCCTGTTCCCTTGCAACATTGTCTGGCCACTTGCTTCTTTACATTAGTAAGTTACCATTGTGCTTTCTCTGGTTTTTCAAGCCTTAATCTTTTCTTGCATGGGGTTTATTGAGCTGAAGCATATAGAGGATTAAGTGAATTGACATTGGTCAACCTCTTTGGGAGAGATCTCACTTGTTTTCTCCTGTTCTGGTTTTTGCTTTCTGTCCTCCTTTATATTTGCTTCCTGTTACTTGAATTGGTTTTGGGGATGTGAAGCATATAGGGAATAAGTTGTCAATGACCATGGAAGTTGATTTAGGAGAATTGCAGTATTAAAGGCATCATTTCTGTAAGAGTTGTTGAGATCTTCCTATTGCCTTCTCCCACTTTCAGAGTCTCTAAGACCGGGGAAGGATGTGTTCATTTGTAGGGTCTTTACAGCTTTTGATGCAAGACCATTCAGGTCAGTTGCGTTCTTGCCCACTGGTCTGTGAATTGTTGATTATATGAGCGTAAAATGAGGAGCCTATGCTCATTAGTGTAGTTGAAGGACAGTGAACCAAGTCAGTAAATCCTTCTCTTGTCTGCTGTTGACTAAGGGAAATGAGGATTTATTGTTTTGCAGAAAAATGTTTTCTGCGTTTAGTATGTCTAGATTTGTCCAGCTTTCATCAACTATCCTGAGTTCTACTTGGGACCAGGGGATGGGCATGCATACCTGGAGCTCACTTGAATCTCAATGACTATATGAAGTGTTGTTGGAGGTTATTTGTGGATAAACCTAGGCTGAGGATGCACTCAGGACATGGTACTTCTTTTGTTTTGTGATTTAGATCACCACTCCATTCAACCTTTTGTCTTCAATGCTGGAAACATCAGCCATAAGCTTGTCTTGTTTATCATTAATTGTGCAACCATTTATTTCTTCATACTCTTTTGTTGGTATGTTTTTTTTTACCAGAGGCACTGAACTACTTTACAAGCTGAATCGTTTTATCTGTTGCTGATCACACATGAGTTAATTCACTTTCCTTCTTTTGTCTTTTGATTATTTCATACTGTTCTAACAGTCAAGAACTTGTGTAGTTGAGTAACTGTGAAGAAAAGTCCGTGATAGTTTTTTTTTCTTTTTGTATTTAATTTAATCCATTTGGCAATTCCTGACTGTTACTCTTTGCTATGATATTAACCTCTGACCATCCCATTATTAACCAAAGGTTTTAGCGTCATTAGCCCTGAGCTTGTAGTAGCTGTTTAGCTGAAATCATTTGCACAAATATTTCTACGAAATGGAAATGCAACGTTTCTATCTGATGCAGAAATATTTGATAATTTTTCCTAGTGATTGTCATTGAATTACCGAGCTTTACTGAACTGTCTCATAGTGTTGGCTTAACTTGAAAATTTGCTTTGATGCAATGTTTGAGGATGATCTTTTTGCTTTATTTTGCCTCTCCTGCAGGCCGAAAGTGCTATTGCAGCTCTCAACTGCAGTGGCGCAATTTTCGGATCACTGCCCATAAGGTTGGTTTGTGAGGCTTCTTTGCTTGAGCTTGATGTTTTACATGTTTTTTTGGTTATACGATTCAAAACTTTCCCTAAAAATTGTGACTTTGTTGGCTGTTTCACATGCAGGGTAAGTCCATCAAAGACACCTGTTCGGCCCGTAATGGCCGACTGCCCATAAGGTTGGTTTGTGAGGCTTCTTTGCTTGAGCTTGATGTTTTACATGTTTTTTTGGTTATACGATTCAAAACTTTCCCTAAAAATTGTGACTTTGTTGGCTGTTTCACATGCAGGGTAAGCCCATCAAAGACACCTGTTCGGCCCGTAATGGCCGACGTCCTCAAAAGAGAAACCTTTAGAGAAAATATTGTTACTAAACAGACCTCATAATATTGTACACAACACAAGAAAAATAACTAAAATACAATATTACACAAGCACAAAAACATATCAAAATCAATATAACACCAATCATTTTAAAATGTCAAAACGTATAATAAATACATGACACCTTAGACATTATTATGACATAGAAAATAAATGAACAAGCCTTGCATACACAAATTGCAAATTCTAACACTAAATTATTTCATCGGACATCTTTGAGCCTTATGTTTGTTTCATTACACACCTTACAAGTGTTTTAGTGATTGCAATAAGTTGATAGATTGAAATAACTTGGTGATGAGCTTTTTACTTCTAGACTCGATGACATACTTTGTGTTCATTGGGAAGGTCATCTATTTTGACACAAGGAAGGAGGGGGCATATGCAATTTAACTCTAAAGACAATTTCTTCCAACAAGGATGAATAATGGATATTGTTTTAAGCTTTTATTAGGGTTTTTCATTGTACGGATATATTTAGAAGATCAATTTATCTCATGGATTTATGGCCTATACCTATCAATACTTGCATATCAAGTTTTAAGGTTTTCCTCAGCATTGATGTTCTTTCAGTTCCCCACCTTCTTATAACCACTAATACTCTCTTAGTCTTTACCACCAGAATTTCTTGATACAATTTCCATTTAATTTCACTCCTATTTTCCTTCTCTTTCTTTTCCTCATACAGCTTCAAGAGTGAGCAAGACGCAAAAGGCAAATCAAATTGACAAAACTTGAGCAGCATTCTTTTAACAATACTCCATACTTTTTTTCCAAATTAATACCCAGCCATAATTGTAGTTTCCTCTATGATAGAGGGCATAAATATTTACTGCTCAGTTAGTCGTAAGGACAAAAAAAATTGTACCTTAGACAAACCAGTTAGGCCATCCTTTGATTTTGGAATAATTAAAATGCGCATGGGAGCCTGGCGAGCTATGTCCCTAAAAGCTAAGACCTACAAACAAAAAAAAAAAAAAAAGGCAAACAAACATAATGTTAGCGCAAATGAATCAAATAAACTTAAACCTAGCAGAAAAGAATTAACATATTAACCTAAAGAAACAGCAAGAATATATTCGTGTGAACCTGTCCCCAAACAGATAAATAAAACTAGGTCATTCTCGCATGCATCTGACGAGGTGAATGCATGATTCATACAGAAAACAATAACATAAATTAACTAACATAAATTAACACTCGCAAATAGAAATCAAACTAAGAGGTTAAAAAGCTAGAACTTTCGACTTCAATCATAGCTGAAGATTTTCATGCTTCTCTAATTAAAACGTTTGATATTTTGTTATCACGTTTCACTTAGTGTTGATCAAATATCAGATATCAGCTAGTGTTAACAGAAAGGACAACACATTATTTTTGATAGTAACCTATTTAACTTTCAACTTCAGATTATAGTTTTGCAAACAAAACTATAATCATAGCTGAAGGTTTTCATGCTTCTCTCATTGAAACATTTCATATTTTGTTATCACGTTTCACTTAATGTTGATCAAATATCAGATATCAGCTAGTGTTAACAGAAAGGACAACACATAATTTTTGATTGTCAGCTATTTAACTGCTCAACATGCCAAAAGCCCAAGCCAGCCTGACTAGAAGCTACAGAGATATGAAAGGGCCTAACCTCGAGCCTATTTCTTAGCAAAGTAACATGAGAAAACATTGATCCATATTGGGAGATCAACCAAATCCAATCCAACCAAATTGACTAGAAAAATTAAAAACCTAACCCAAAACTGACACAAAAGTCGATCAAGATTATTCTAACTCAAGGCAACTTTCAATTGCTACATAATTGTAAGCAACAGACTGAAATAAAAAAGAAAGTTACAAAAATATGAACAAATGAAAGAAGATAAGATTCACTTGATAGTTCCAAATTAAGTAGTTCCAGAAGAGTCCAAGACTTAGTACGATAACAAACTGTTGATGACCTTCTCATCCAGGTCCATATGGAATTAATCACAATTCTATAAAAATATTTGTAAAATATACCAAAGAGCTTAGGTTATGTTCTAGCATCCCCAAATTTCATCTAAAAATAATCAATGAAATACTGTGCAGAGACCAAAATAACGATTATATGTATTTACTTATAAAATGGATAAGACAAAAAATGAATACATTGAATACTATGATCCTAAAATAATTCATACCATCATCTATCATCAATAATAACATTTGAAGAAAAGAACAGTTAAGGCCATATTTCTTTTGTTACCAATAAAATATCTTTTACTAGAAAGTCATTTATCTCTTCACTAAAAAAGGGAGAAAAAAAGAAAAATGAAGGTACCAAAAAGGTGCTAAGTGCATGTGTCAGAAAGATGAAATGAAGCGGGAAAAGGGTCGTTGTAAAGAGCAGAAATGTATCACATTACAGAAGAGAAGATGCATAACACGTTTGAGAAAGGAGAGACAAAATTGAGAAGGTTGGTCGGTATTAGAAATGGACAAAGTGTTTGGCTAATAAAATAAAAAGGCTTATTGTAAAATCTTTACCAGAAGTTATAGCTTTAAAGCTTTCGGCCAATGGAAGCAAAATTCAAAGCTAATTAAAATTTTCTTCAGTGCAACAGTGAGTACTGATATTTCTTTGTTACGAAAGAAATAAAACAATAAGGATTTTTCATTAAGGCAGCAATAAACAGCAAACATTACCTACATCAACTTCAAAACATCATACCAAACAATCCCCTAGCTGCTAATCCACACACCCTCGACAGCTTCAATACAGTTACATACAATATCTTTACCTGATTCAAACAACCTAATCAAGCTTTGTTACATACAATATCTCTACCTGATTCAGCTCACCTAATCAAGCTTTGTACATTAGGTCTCTAATTTTAGTTGCGGACATATTCCTGATTTTACTAATGCCAACAACATTTTCATTTGTTTGATTTGGAATGGATCTTCCAAAGTTTGCTAGCATTCCTGAAAGCTACCTAAACTCTAATCTATCAATGAGTGGCCTTCACCAGCTTTCATCATCAAAATTATCTAAAATTTTAGGCGTGGTCCAATTAACTTCTCTTGGAAGTGATAAACTCTTTCCATTAACAATTATGAAGCCAATTGCATTCTTTCTAACTCTTACTTGAACATGAAAAACCCTTTTGTTAAGACAACTTTCACTAATAACTGACAACACTCACAAAAGCAAATAAAGGACAAAGACATTTCAGAAACAATATGTAGAACTAAAACATCAGTAGCACAAGTCAACCAAAACTCAAACACTAAGTAAGAACAGACAGCACCAGGACATGGAAATACCAATAATCACACAGAGAACTCAATAAAAAAGAACAAATATCACCCTCAAGCCATGAAAATACTTCCTTCAAATGCCAACCTTACCTAATACATCTGCTATCTCATTTCCCTGAAAACATTTGACCAGCTGACTGATCCAATTAATGAACCTAATAATTTCAAGGCATAAGGCCACTTCCACGTTCATTCCTTAGAATCCATCCTCTTAAATACAATAAGCATCCGTCAAAATTCCAACAAATTCTCATCTATTACCCTTAGCAAGACCACTAGGAAAATAAATTAAACAAAAATAAAAACACAGCCCTTTATATCGACAGCTCTTAAGACAAACAAATGAACCTCTACTCTCTCATTCTAACTTACAATGTGTTACCCCACAAGTCTCGATGCATTACTTTAGGCCAATAACGGGCTACTTGTCAAAATGCACAAGGACGACGTATCTTCTCCAACTTATAAGGGCAGGGGGTGTTTGCATTTCTATCCATTTTAAGATAAAAACGGAAAAGGTCAAAAGTAGTGCCTTTCGAATTGTTAAAAGCCAGACCAAGTTCCAGGTCGCGACCAGAATTTGGTCGAGGGAAATTTGTTTTAAGAAACAAATAAAAATATATATATATATATAAAATGAGCATCACCTGTTGCAAGAATCAAGCCATAGTTCAAGAAGGAAAAAAAAAAAAAGGCCTGATTTCTAAAAGATCTTTCCAGCGTACAAATAAGCAGTGACTGAATCCGCAGAATTTAAAATCAGAAGTAAACAGAAAAAGAAAAAAGATCAGAACCTTATCATCTTCATACACCACGGTAGCTGGTATTTCCTTGTTGATGATTTTGTCAAATCTGAAAAAAATAAACAAGTAAATGAGAAGGATTGATCCCGCTAATTCACATCGAAGTGAAAAGGGAAGGAACATTTACTGTCGAGAATTATTCTAGAAAAAGAAGAATTCTTTTTTTTTCTAAAAGAAGAAATTGATGCATAGGAGAAGAAGGAGAAATATAGGGCTGGGCTGACATGGTAGGAGAATCAGAGGGAGCAGCAGCAAGGGCAGCTTCTTTCTCCAAAACCATAAGGGAAGATGCCGGAGGCAAAGGGTTAAGTGAGAACTCAAAACAAACAATCGGTTCTTCTTTATTTCATCATTCATCTATAAATATAATCACTAACCCTAGTTTGTTGCCTTTTTGCATTGGGTGAAAATTTTATATAAAAATTATATTTAATATAAATTTATGTAAACCGCACAGTTAGGTCTAAAGCAGGGCAGAGATAAATATAAATTTGTGAATATTTCATATAAATATAAATCACAAACCGCACAGTTAGGTTGAAAGGTACTCGCCACTTATGCTAGCTCACCTCCATGCATACCTAGCTAAAGGATAAGCATTGTTCCCTTCAGCTTGGTAGTTTCGAGATGGTGTTGCTCAGTTTTTAATAAATCATCTCTAGTAATACAATTTAAAAAGTTATCATATTCTTTAGGGTGTGTGGCCAGTAGCTGGAAAAAACCAGGCTTCTTCCCCTTCTTAACAAGTCTCTCATAAACATCTGCACCAATAGAGTACTATTTTAACTTTTTACTCTGGGTATCTTATGACTTTAGCTTGTATTTGATTCAAATGCCCCAGATATCCAAGAAGTGCTTCATGCTAACAAAACTAAAATAACTGCCGTTACTTTAAAAGCTAAAAGCCTTAAAATATTGTAATCAAACGTGTAAAAAGTTATATCCAAAAATATATATATATATATATATATATATAAACTTATTAAGTAACCAATTTATCCTTTTCTTCCATGCTTTGACTCATCACACAAAATTTAACATTTGATGGAGATTTAGACAAATGGGGGACATATATATATAAACTTATTAAGTAACCAATTTATCCTTTTCTTCCATGCTTTGACTCATCACACAAAATTTAACATTTGATGGAGATTTAGACAAATGGGGGACATACACCTACCACCGGACAGCATCTAGCCATCAAGAATCCAATAATAATAATAAAAGCCAGAGGATCAACCTTAATGAAATCAGAAACCAAATCCAAAAGTTGTTCAGATTGTTAAGCATTATATTTACATGTAAAATATACACCAACAGCATATTTAAGCAAAACTGACCAACAAAACACAGAAATGAATAGCAGCTAGAAACACTCACAATGGCGAAGCCAGGTGCTGACTTGTATGTTCCAGACAAGTGGTAACAGCACTGAACTCTTTGCTAACTCAAATCCTAGGATATCAACAACCTTTGCTCGATCCCATTTTGGTTTTTGTGGTGAAGATTCAGTCCATCCACTGAAACCCAAGCCAGATATAATCATAGCAGCCTCCGAAATTGACCAGATGAAATAATATTTCCACCGCATTGTAAAACCCCATTCTTGGCATGCAGGATCAGTAAACCAGGACAAGGGATGAGATGGTGAAAGGCAAAGAAACATGGCCATACAAAAAGCAGCTTGGACAAGCGCTCGTAGAGTTGCTACATATGGAGATGGTGATGGTTCTTTATCTGAATAAGCCCAAATCTTTAAAAGGGGAGGAGGGCAAGAAGAAGAAGAAAGATCACCAAAGTTGCATCCTGGTATCTTCAGAGTAGAAAAGGCATGCAGAAATACAAGCAACATAACAAACTTACCCCCTTCCCTTCAGTCCAGTCAAGGTAGTCCTTCATCTCGTAAACTGGACCAGCAAAGTGACTGCCACATCACAGGCAGTACCCAAAGTATTCAATCAAAGAAGGTTGATTTTTTTTCTGAGCCTCACGTAAGTCTTCCTATTTCAACAATCCATCATTGTAGTTCATTGCACATGAAATGACTTTCAGTGTCAAGACCATCAACGCACCTAAATATCAGAAGAAGGTGCCCCACAATTATCTAACATGTATAAAGTACAGAAGCACTCCCTAGAAAACTGATAATAAAACAATGGGAAACCTTGAATAATAATGTACATAGATACATTTTCAACAATGTGAATTAAATGTCAAAGCAGGAACATATTAGGCATTACAGTCCAAACAAAGTGTCAGCTACAAGAACAAAAATCTAGAGACATTTACATGAGGTACATGAATCCTCTTCTTCCAATCATTCCTATCAGCGCCATCCTCTCATCAAAATCTAATAGATTCATAGAATTTGTTATTACCTTCAACCAGGTCCTTTTTTGGTGCCCCTTCAACCTTTTATCTGTAAGTCATCTGTTTACTCCATTCTTCTAGTAGGTGCATCTTTTGATGTGTCCTAGTCCTATGCAGCCAAAGCAATGCAAATGGTTTTTTCTAACATTATCCTTAGGAGCTATCCCAACTTGGTATCACGATGAACTAATTGCAATAAACAAAGGGTTGAAGATTCATCAATGCTCAATACAGCAATATGAAGGAGAAACTCTAGACATGCTTACCAGTGGCATCGATACCTCCTTGCTTTCATGCATCCCCGCTCATGTAATATACATGGCTACAAACATATAAAAATGGAATAGTCAAGATTCTAAAATAAGTACTATTTACAGAGACTGAGTTTATAGCGCATGCATAAAAAGGATTTTCAAAGAAACTTCAATAGATAATCTAATATCAATGGCTACAAACATATAAAAATGGAATAGTCAAGATTCTAAATAAGTACTATTTACAGAGACTGAGTTTATAGCGCAAGCATAAAAGGGATTTTCAAAGAAACTTCAATAGATAATCTAATATCAATCAAGTGTTGCATAAGCAAATTTCTTCCCACAAATTTTCACCAGCATCATCAACAACCTTAGATGTTAAAAGGAATGAAAAGTGTATATGCATTTACTAAAGTATTCAAGAAGACAAACATATAATTTTGTCATTCAATTTAGCATGAAAACCCAGCAGGCATGACCATCAGGTTTTTTCCCCCTCTACAACCTTTTCCTAAAGATAAAAAAAGAAATAATTCAATTTCTAGAATTACAAACCCAAAAGCATAAATCAAAATGCTGATCTTTTTCAATGTCAAGCATGTAAACGGGACACAATATAACAATCTTAAGATAAAGTTTTCCCACGAAAAGTTTCTTAACAAAAACCAATGAAAGACTTACCAGCCAATAAAAAAACCGAAACACAAGAAAAAAGTGATAATCCCACACTTAGGACGATAAAGAACCATTGCAGCATAACCCAACAATATGGGCACTAAAAAGTGCAGATTTGAAGAAAACCCAAATGACAATTCGGTTCTTCAAAATCGTTTCGGTGTATTTAAAGATGTTAAAGCTGCATTATATTTGTTCAGGGAATAAGAAAACACTAATTAAATCATACTGAGTTTTAAAATATTTTCAGAGAAATTGACGTTTCACAACAACATTTTATTAAGTTCTGGGTTTATTTTAATTCTTATCGTGGTATAGGGATATCCATATTATATCCCGTTTAAGGATAAGCTATTCCAAGAATATTCCCATCATATCCCGGCCCGCTTCGGTATTTTTAGTGCCCGATTCAGCTGTTTTTTATCCGGTTCAGCTGTTTTTTAGTGTTTGGACCGGGTTCGTATTTATTCCAGGTAGGGGTATCCCATTCCAGTGATATCCCGCCTTAGGGTTATCCTACTAAAGGATATCCCGGTTTCTGTATATTCCATCGCAGCGATATCCGGGTTCGGTATTCCATTCCCCTCGGTCTCTTTTCAATTTCTTTCCTCTCATTTTTTTAGCTTTGGGTAACCAAAGGCCAAAAAAACCACACACGCTACACCCTGTTTTTTGTGGTTTTTGAAATCCACTACTTCATAGGAGACTGATTTTGAGGTATGAATCTTGAACTTCGTCTTTGTCTGTCTTTGCCTTTTCATTTCTATTTCGGTTTCAGATTAACGTTTTTTTTTTTTTTACTTCTATTTCAGTGGGTTCATTTCTCTGCCGTTTCTTTGTTGCGATTTTTGTAACCCCTGCTTCATTGGAGACTGATTTCAGGTATGAATCTTTGCTTCAACATTTTTCTTTTGCTTTTTTCATCTCTTTTTTGGAGTGTGGTGTGTTTAGCTGTGTGGGTTTGGGGTGTTGTTGGTTCATGTTTGCAGTCTTTGGTCTGACCAAATTAAAGTCTCTTCTTTCCTTTCCCTTTTATCTCACTTAAGATAATATAACTACGTTTGCAATATTGTGAGAATTTTTTTGTTAATATTTCCATTGCGTTTTCACCATTTTTTTTAGTAACTCATGTAACTGACAATTTCCTTAATCCAATTACTCAGTGCATTTATTCAGAAGTAGATCCTGCTATCTTGTGGGCCGAATAAAGGATACTGTTTGAGAAATTGTTGATATGATAGGACTATTCTTTACAAAGAAGTAGAAAGTGTAGGTTATTTAAATAAAAACAAAAAGACATTCATTGCTTGCATGATGCCACTTGGATAAAGGCACCAGTGATTGGTTAATGTGGAAAAAGATCTTTCCTTTAAATAATAAGGTTAACTTGAGCAACATAACATATAACAGTTTTATTAATGAATCTTTGGATGCAGCATAAAAAATGCTTTCTTTTAGGTAAACCATAGTGGCCTTTTCTTTTTTCCCCAGTGATTGCTAACATAAACTATTCATTCCTTATACCAAGTGTCCTGTCTTGCAATAAATCCAGAACTTAGACTACCCTTCAGGTTTTGTTTGATTTGGATGTCATGGCCTATAGGTATCCAGCAAAACTTGCACAAAAGTTATAACTCACAACTCTGTGTCCTTGTATGACTGACACATCACTTTTGTTCAGGATGAGCGATATTCCAAGTATGTTGGGAAAATGGCAATTGTCCCTATGACATATGGTCGTCATGTTCCTATCATCTCTGATAAGTTAAAGGCATGTGTTTCTGTTTTTTTTCTAAGTATTGTTGCATTCTCACAATTTTGCATCAATGTATGAATGCTAATTTTTCCTTACTCTTTGTCACTCAAATTGGTAGGAATGTACATGACAGAGGAACTGAAACACAATTTTTAAAGCAAAAAGTATGTTGGATTGTTTTAGCATAATAAAATCATATCATTTTAGTTGTAAAAGGTGTAGTACATTTTGGAGTCTCTAATGTCCATTTCGTGCTTCAAAGAAATTGAGATGCACTGCCTTACAGAAGCTGTGGAATATCTGCCTTGCCTAAGGTTATTTTGGTCATCATGATGAAATTGTGCTTCAAATTTAGGATGTATTCCCTGCATATCCTATAGGCTTCTTCATTGTGGGCTTCGCCACTAGTTTTAGAAAACAAATATTCAACTATACAACTCAGCTCAGATTTTTCTGATTTGATTTTATTGTTAATTGCACTATATTAGTCTCAGTAACTAACCTAGTTTAACTGATATGATATCTTCTTTTAGGGTCTTACATGGTTAACTGGTCTCCAAAGTTACAGACTGCTGTTTCAGACTTGGTATGAATCTTGTTTGCATGGGGATATTGCTTTTCTTTTTATGCATTTTGTTTTACATTTTTTATCATTCAACATTGTCTTTTGCATGTTCCCATAGGAAGTAGAATACTCTGAAGAGCCTGGTACCCTCTACTATATTAAATATCGTGTTGCTGGAGGTTCAAGGTACTTCTTGTTAGGCAATTTTTTTGTGTGTTTGCTTTGCTTTTCTGGAGTATGAATGGACTTAAATAACTCAAACAAGAAAATGTAGTAATTCAACTGGATTCATAATTGCCAGAGTAAAAAAGATAGAAGGACTGAGAGAAGACAGGGAATGTTATGTTACCTTAAGAGCTTTAAAAATTTACTCTTATTGGAATGTCAGATGTGGTAACTAAGTGGTAGAGAATCTCCTTATTGTATTGTTATTTTATTTTTGATTTAATATAAAATTTACACATGCTTTCATTTCATATGGTATCTCTGTATATCAGCTGAATGGGAAGTTTTGTGTGAATATTGATATATCCATGTGGTGAAATACTCGGATTTTGGTTAAAGATAAAATTATATTCATCTGTGTTACCTAGCCTTACATGAAGGGAAATTGAGTTGTAATCTTTTAAGTGAATCGGTTCTAGTCGCAACCTTTAGATTAACATAATTTTGATTTGCTCATTGGTTGATGGTTTTTATGAGACTGAAAAAAAGATGCGTTGGATATATTCTCTAATGATGTCATAACCAATTTCTTCTTCATTTATTGTCTTAGTTGATTTCTCAATGCATTCTGGTTCCGAATTTTTTTTTTTTCGTTTGATTTTTTTGTTTTGGGTTAGCTTACAGAATTTAAAAATTGTCTTTGACCAATCGTTTGATAATTATTACCTTATACAAGTGCAGTTTGATTTTCTTTTTTTAATGTTGTCATAATGTATAAATGTTAAGGGTTAAATATTTTAGAATTAAAAGCAAATTGACATGATATATAAACCAATTAGAAAAGCCATGTCATCGGGTGAACAAAATATATAATCTCAAATAGTTGGATGACTAAATTGTAATTTTTCATAGTTTAAAGATTAAAACAGAAACTCACATTTAATTCAGTGTCCCATGGACCACAGTGTAGTTTAATAGCACTATAATCAACTATTCAAAACCCTATTTGGTTAACAATGGAAGTTTAATAAAATCCAGGGTTTTTAGCTGCTTCCATGCTCTTTTCTTCATATTCAAAACCTTGCACAGTCTTAGAGTTTTACGTAGGGTGACAGGAAATAATTTTCCTTAAGATTACTAGAAGCTTATCCCTAACATTACATTTTGGAAATGTTATTGTTATATTCTGGTGTTAATCGAAGGATAGTTTGCTTATGTTGTGAATGCTGTGATTACAAGAGTGTCTTTTTGCATATGATTTACATGACTGCAGTGATTATATTTTGGACTTAAGAGTTTTACATACGGTGACAGGAAATAATTTTCCTTACGATTACTAGAAGCTTATCCCTAACATTACATTTTGGAAATGTTATTGTTATATTCTGGTGTTAATCGAAGTGTTTTCTGCCATACAGGCTGCTAGATTATTCAATGAAGCTGCTCAGATGTCTCCTGAGGATGCTGATGTACACATTGTCCTTGGTGTTCTGTATAATTTGTCGAGAGAATATGATAAGGCCATTGCATCTTTCAAAACTGCTCTGAAAAATGATTATTCTCTTTGGAACAAGCTTGATGCAACACAAGCCAACAGTGTGCAGAGTGCTGATGCAATATTAGCTTAACAACAGGTAGCCTCTACATGATTCCCCCTTGAATAGTGGTGGCCTATCTGTATACCGTCTGATATGTTAATTTCATAATTAGTTTTTTTATAATTAAAAATTTATTTTCCCTATCCTAAAATTTTGGGGTTCTCTTTACTAAGTTGGGGTACCTGTAATGTGTGAAATTCAAAATATATGAGTATTAGGATTTTACTAAGGATCAATTTGTATGGTGTGTTGCTCACTATTTTACATGTTAGGCCAGAATTAAAAAAAAATGAATTATGAAGGTGTTGACAATGTTGGCAAGGGTGCTGTAACTACCTGAACCATTTGAGGTGCAAGATGTAAAAAGAGCACTTTTTTTGAGTAAATTAAGGTGAATATGTAAATTTGTGCTTCTTGAATCAAGGGGGCTTTTTTCGCTTCTATACAAAAAAGTGTGCCTAGGACTTGGCTTGTGCTTAATCAATTGAAAGGATGGCATAAAGAAATGCAAAACATGTGATAACCCAACATGTCAATCTTCTGTGTGCCAAATTCATATGGGTTGCATCATCTTTTCCTCTATTTCTCTTCTTTCTTATCTTTCAATGGTAAAGTGATGCATTGGTGTGTTATACAGCTCTCTTATAGGGTTGAATTATTTACTTGCTCCATCTTTGTAACCTTAGGCTGCTAAAAAGATTCTCCAAATAACATGTTGCACCTAGTTGGACCTTAGAAGACAAACTAGCTCTTCTATTAAGCTCCATGTAATTAGTTATTTGATTTGTTGAAGCTATTGGTTAATTTAGATGATTTGATTATGCACTTCCTCAATTTACATATACCCTTGATCATCTCTTTCAAAATGCCTTTTTTAATGCATTCAGATCTTGCATATGCAGTTTGATTTGTTTAGCCTCTGTTACTGAGATTGTCCATTTAAAATTATTTGATGATAAACTTCCCTTTGCCTGTGGTGGCCATATTTTCAGCACTATTGAATTTAGTCTTTTGGTCTATGTCTGGATCTTTAGGAAATAGATTTGAAGCCAAACTAGGTGCGTGCTTGGGGAAACATGGGTATCAGTTACGGCAATCAGGTTTGTTATATCCTGCTCTGTTCTCTCATTGTCTTGACATTCATGAAAAGGGAACTGCGTTTCTTACTTTATGTCTTCATTTCCTTTTGCATATTTCTGAGATGGTCAATCCTTCTAAATGAAAATTTATGGGTATGTGATCAGGAATTTAATCACCTTGTTTCAATATATAGGTCTCAACAAATTTTGGAAAGAGAATTGGTTCAAAATAACACTAATCTCGATGGAAAGATGAAAATCTATTTGATTGGTCAGTAATAAATTTTATAGTCTAAAATGAAACCCATTATGTATCCAAGATTAGTACATTTTGGGCTGGGAGAATGGGCATGGTTTTGGGGTTTCTGCTTAGTTACTGTGTCTTGTGATAATGGGCATTTTTTTCGTAGTTTATTCTCTTCTCATTTTCCTTTTTTTCTCTAACATTGCTTTTCCCTTTACTCTCTCCTTTATTCTGCCCGTCTCATTTCAAATGTTTCCTCTTATGTTTTTTAGCTTTTTTGTAACCGACGCCCAAAGGAATGCAAAGACACTGCCGTTTCTGTTTTTGGGATTTTTGGAATCCCTTGCTTCATAAGGTATGAATCTTTGCTTCAACATTGTCTTTTCCGTTCTCTGTTTTTAATTTAACAACTATGCTTTTGTACTTCTATTTCTTGGTTTAGGAACCTTGATGATTCTTCGAGGAAAATTACTATTGGCAATTGGCAAAGCTTCTATTGATGAATCAAAAAGGGAAAAAATATACCTTCCAAAATCCGAGCTAGCTCCTCAAAACCTTGAAAATGTGTAAAAATGTTGCTTTCTTTTTGCAGCAAGTGATTTAAGTAACATTGATTTCTATTTAATGGGATTAGCAGTCAGAACTGCATGATAAATTAATCTACTTAGTTCATAGGCGTCTACATTTGTACAAGCAGCCAAACCTAAGAGAGGGGCTCCTGCCAATGTGTAAAATTGAGGTCACTTTTCCTTTTTTAAGCCATTGGTTAATGACTTAGGTTTTCATCGTATTAGTTTGCATGAATTTGATTCTTTGAACAATCTTCTTGTGGTGTTTTGGGGTTAATTCAAAATTTTCCGTTTGGAAGTACTTTACGTTTGAACTATTAGCAATTTCTACTCAAATATGATGATTTTGCCACTTCCTTTTTTTCATATATATATTTTTTGCTTTTGTTCCATTTAACAAATTTTAAAGAAGCATAGTGGAAATTTGAAATTTCACAGATGCTAGCTGGTGATCAGGGTGGAAATTAGATCATTGGGATATTGAAATGATCAAATGACTTTTATGTACTGTTCTGCTTACTTGATGGTTAACCACTTGAATAAGGGGCATTTATTTTTAGTATATAAGTAGTAAAAACCTGTCATCCTTCTTAAGGTCTTGAAGGAGGCCTCTATGCTTTATGCTGCAAGCTGGGTAAGGGATATTGGTCCTGGTCTTAGAACAAACGATAATAAGAAGGATGATGGGACTGAAGGTAAATCCAATGGAGATAAGAGTAGGAGTACAGAGACAGAACCTTCAACCTTGGAGGATATTGGTGAGGAACTTTACTTTGTGGTTTCTTATCTTGAAATGTTCTGATGTATAAGTTGTCTGTAATGAATCAAGAAGTATATAGCATGACTTGCAAAATGTGCGACATATTATATGTGCAATAAACCGTTAGGTTCGTGCTTGAGACATCTTATGGAGGTCAAGGAACAAAGTCCCATAATGCTTGAGTTCAGTTAGGTTTTCATTTCAATTTCCTTTTTCAGTAGGACTTGTCTGGAGGTAGCATGGAATTTACTCTTTGATTTCTTTTTCCCCTTGCTGGTCAGAGTCATCTGTGACTGCATTTTGTTTTATTATGTTGTTGGCACCTGCGTTCAAGTCTTAGATTTTATCTTCCATTGGCATATTTTTGGTGAATCCTTTCTTCACCAGGCCAAGGTTCAGTTGTTAAAGAAGATTTTAAAATGCTGTTTATCTCCTAGCAGTCTTAGTTATCTGGGTTCCATTGTCTAGAGCCATTACAGTGACGATCATACCGTTATCTTATGCTACCTAGGTACCTTTTTTTCTTCTCTTTGGTATCACTCTGAAGAATGATAGCAATATGTGCCATCTGCCAATATTCTATTTTCTGAACATCTTAATATATATTTCTTTAATTGATTTTAGAAAGAAAATTTTTAACTCGTGATAATTTTCTACGTATTCTGTTATCATTTACCTTGTTGGTACAGCTTCTCTTTTTCAACTAAAATTTTTTATGCCAAATTTCTTTCGTCTCACCCTTTTTTCTCTCTTATTTTCCTGGTATTATAGTTTATGTTGTTGAATTTTACATTTTTTTGATGTTGTCTCATTGTCTTGACATTCATGAAAAGGGTACTGCATTTCTTACTTTGTCTTCATTTCCTCTTGCATATTTCTGAGATGGTCAATCCTTCTAAATGAAAATTTATGGGTATGTGATCAGGAATTTAATCACCTTGTTTTCAATATATAGGTCTCAACAAATTTTGGAAAGAGAATTGGTTCGTGTTCTTTTTGTTCTGGTCCCACTGGGCCATTGGTTTTTTGCTACTCGGGATAGTGGTCCTGGTTTTTTGGGCTTGGAGAATGGGCATGGTTTTGGGGTTTCTGCTCAGTTACTGTGTCTTGTGATAATGGGCATTTTTTTCGTAGTTAATTCTCAATCTCATTTTCCTTTTTTTCTAACATTGCTTTTCCCTTTACTCTCTCCTTTATTCTGCCCGTCTCATTTCAAATTTTTCCTCTTATGTTTTTTAGCTTTTTTGTAACCGACGCCCAAAGGAATGCAAGGACACTGCCGTTTCTGTTTTTGGGATTTTTGGAATCCCTTCATAAGGTATGAATCTTTGCTTCAACATTTTCTTTTCCGTTCTCTGTTTTTAATTTAAGAACTATGCTTTTGTACTTCTATTTCTTGGTTTATTTTATGGTTTTTGGTTTTCAGTTTTAGAAATCACTGTTTCTATTCGTTGTTTCTTTTGTTTTTTTTAATTTATTACTCATACACCTGTTGGTCGGCAAATTCTGTTCATTCTGCATTCTCCCGGAAGCCAAACAGGAGACTTGAACGTTATTTATTTCGAAAATTTTCTATTCTGTGCAGAATTTTAATTGTCATGCTGTAGATAATTTTCTTTCTTATCCTGTTCCGACTCTATCCCTGCCATATTCCGACTCGGCATAAGCTATCGTATTTGAGGGATATCCCGATTTCCCTCTTTTTTTTTTTTTTTTTTTTCTAATGGCTCTTTACCTTCTTTGTAATTTAAAGAAGGTTTTAATTATTCTTCAGCCTTTTCAAATCCCCTCCCTTCTCCATCGTTGAAATTTCTCTCTCTTCCATTCATAGCTTTTTCATTAAATAAAAAATTAAATAAAAAATAATAAAATTAAATAAAAATAACAATTTAATAATTCAAATAAAATACTAAGTGACCGTTAAGATGGCCCAAAACTGATTTACTAAGTGACCGTTTATTAAATATCTCTTCAATCTATGCACATTTATTATCCGTTTCTTTCTCTCTCTCTCGTTCTCCCTTCTTTGTTTTCTTTTTCTTCCTCATTTCTTCTGTTTTCATAACAAATCATCAAATATATCTCTTCAATCCAAATATCCTCCCATTTCTTTACCGATTCTCTCTCTCGGTATCTTTTAAATTTCTTTCCTCTCATTTTTTTAGCTTTGGGTAATCAAAGGCCAAAAAACACACACGCTACACTCTTTTTTTTTTTGTGGTTTTTGAAATCCACTGCTTCATAGGGGACTGATTTTGAGGTATGAATCTTGAACTTCGTCTTTGTCTGTCTTTGCCTTTTCATTTCTATTTTGGTTTCAGATCAATGTTTTTTTTTACTTCTATTTCGGTGGGTTCATTTCTCCGCCGTTTCATTGTTTCGATTTTTGTAACCCCTGCTTCATTGGAGACTGATTTCAGGTATGAATCTTTGCTTCAACATTTGTCTTTTGCTTTTTTCATCTCTTTTTTGGAGTGTGGTGTGTTTAGCTGTGTGGGTTTGGGGTGTTGTTGGTTCATGTTTGCGGTCTTTGGTCTGACCAAATTAAAGTCTCTTCTTTCCTTTCCCTTTTATCTCACTTAAGATAATGCTTTAAACTTTTTCGGCTGGCTTTCTTTCTAATATGACAGTCCAGATAGCCTACTGGTCTCGTGTATAAAAAACTGCTTTCTAGTCTGATGTCCTGCAAAAGAAAAATGTCTGATTGGCTGGATTATAAGTACTGTGAAGCTGGTATCCCAATTGTTAAGTCAACCATCAGGAAATCGGCACACATGAATGACTTTAATTAAATAATTCCCTGGGAAACTGTACAATAATTAGTTTAATCGATCGGTCTGAGGTATGTGCTTGTAAATCCTTGAATGAGATAGATCTGTCCTTGGAATATGTAGTACTCTTCCTGTCCACAAATGACTGTCTTTAATTAGTTTTTTTTTTGCCCTGTAGCAGCAAGAAGTACACATTCATGGATTCCTTTCTATCTCTTTTGCAGGTGCAAATCTATAATAAATAGATGTTGAAACCGCTTATGGTATTGGAATTTTTGAAAACATTGGCTCATTCGGTCTCATTCATCTCCACTTTAATAGATTAAACTGGATCAATGCATATTTAGTTTTCTTTTCACACTGCTAGGTGCTTGCACTCTTCAGTAAGGATCAGGGTAGATTTTCTTTAAAATAGTTGAGTGGAACTCATTGATGAACTTAGTTGGAATTGTTTGTGTGCCGGTGCTTATATGATTTGGAAATTGATTTTGATTGAAATATTCAGGTAATATCTAAATGCATGGCATGGCTGGAATTAGGGATGCAATTTAACTGAAAAGGTTGTTTTTTATTACAAAGTAGTTACGAGTGGTTATTGTGTTGCATTAGAAGATGTTAACTATGAGTTGTTTTCTTTCTTGTGAAGAATGCAGTATATTTGCCTTTTTTGATCTTACAATGACAGTTTTCTTGCAAAGTTTTTTATTTGAATCGTATTACTGGTTTATTTTTCTAAAAATCTTGGTATTGTTAATTATGTAGAAAATGAAGGCTTCTCTTTTGAGGACGTTGGCCATTCATATCAACCCAAGGTATCTCTCTACAATCTCATGGTTTTGTTTTGAATAATATTGATGCGTGTTGTTTTATTTGATTGTTGTTTTCTAAATTGTCAAAATTAAAGTAAATTTTCTTTGGATCAAATTTAAAGATTTGTAAAATATTTTTGACCAAAACAATTTAATTTTGAAGCTATTGTTTTAAAAGAAAATAATTTTAATAAACTTTAATTTAATTTAAAATTTAAGAATTGTTTTAATTTTTTTTTAAACCGGATCATTTTGTTCAAGCATTACACACCACTTAAAAGCTACAAAAGTTAGTCGAAGTAAATAAGAGCAATATAAGTGGAAATGATCTGGAAGCCACTAAACCCTAAACCCATTCATTTCTTTCAGTGGTATGTTTTCAGTGCTTTATTCGATATGTAGGTTTCTCTACCAATGCATCATGTGCAAATTTGAAAAGACATGCTAATGTGTTTTTACCAGGGAACTATATCTAACTCCTTGTGCTATTGCAGATGGATATACCTTCCAATTTAGCTTTCTCTTTCCTGCTCTGAGTAATCTTTACATGCATGTCACCTTTTAGCCTGCTTTTCTTGCATAACACAATTAATGAGCTAAAACATACAGGAACATGCTCAGTTAACATCTGTAGATCAAATGAGAGTAGGAACTATAGAAAGTTTGGCTGCAATTCAGCAGTCTAGGATGCTTGCACATACTCTCTCTCAAAACAGTGATCCTAAGTTTCGGGTTATTTAAAAATGTTTGGCTAAATACTTGCAATGTGTCAAGATAGCTCTTAATGATATAATCGTTACTATGCATGAGTTAATATATGCACTTATGTGCTGTATGTTTTGGGGCATGCAGAATTCAAAATTTCTTCAAATTGTATCCTAGTTGAGTTGTGATGAACTTATCATTGATGATAATCAGGTCAAACCAGCATCAGAGAACTGGGCAACAGAATATCAGCAACAGTACAATGGAGGCGCTTCTTGGGCTGATGAATTTGCTCATGATGAGGCAAGTAGAGATCTTGTGGAAGCTAAAGAAGCTTATAGATTAATATGTCCTGATAATCAGTCATAAATTCCGTTTAGCAGTCTCCTTTTTTTTTTTTTTCTTCTGCCTTGCCTAAGTAGACTAAAATGGAACTAACATCACTGACCTTAGGTAGTAATCTCATTCACCAACCCTAGGTTGTTCAAACTAGTTTTGATGATTTGAGAATGTCCCAAATGATAATGATGGTTTGGTTAGTGCTATTGTCTATATATCTTCAGTTGAACTTTTAAATCAACTAAACCTGTAAATCTTATATGAGATTATCTATATTTGTTCTTTATAAAATATACTACTCGCAGTTTTGGTGGTTCTTAGTATTTCTATTGGCCAAACCAATGGGTCATGGAGTTTGCTACTAAATTGAGCAGTGAGAGCTTATTGATTATAATAAGTTAGAAGATAAACTGTCACTGATGATTCTTGTAATTTTATATCTTTCTTTGGTATTAAACCAGGTAAAAACATTGTAATTTGTATAAATGTTCTTATTATACAGAATCTGCTACTCTGGTTGGTGGTTCTTTGATTTTCTTCAACCTGTCAATGGGCTGAGGAGTTTGCTACTGTATGAGAACAACTAGGGAATTTTGATTTGTTTATTCAGGATACAAAGTGCAACTAATGATTCTGCGTGTTATGTATTATTTTGAGACTCTTAAATCGTGCTAAGCTCTTATTCTTAGTTGAAATATTCTAATTTTCTTCATTTCGTTAATTGTTCTTGACCTGATGGTTAATAGGTTTTCCGTGGACCTGACCATTGGGCCAATGAATTTGGTGCTGAAAGATTGCAACAAGAGTCTGTCGATGATCAATGGATCAATGAATTCTCAAAGTTGCATGTTGATTACTGGGCAGAAGAATTTGGTCGTCAAGTTGGTGAGGGGGCTTTGCGAGATAGTTCGTCTGATAACTGGGCAAATTCATATG
The DNA here is from genome assembly GCA_025503065.1 of Gossypium bickii. NCBI lineage: Eukaryota > Viridiplantae > Streptophyta > Magnoliopsida > Malvales > Malvaceae > Gossypium > Gossypium bickii. Next base: position 11,491 of record CP106721.1, on the reverse strand, counting down.
ATGAGTAAGTCTGGTAGCTTTGAAGAAGTTCACTTTATAATCTCTCTTAATTCTCCTTGAATGTTTTGGTTGTGAAAACTTGTAGGTTCCTCAGCGGTCGGACGCTTCAAGGGGTGTCTATGTATTTTCTGATATGAATCCATATGTTGGTCATCAAAATCCTTTAAAAGAAGGTCAAGAGCTATTCAGGAAAGGACTTTTGAGTGAAGCAGTGCTTGCCCTAGAGGCTGAAGTTATGAAAAATCCCGACAATGCTGAAGGTTGGAGATTGCTAGTAATAACCCATGCTGAAAATGATGATGACCAGCAGGTAATCCACTTTGCTCTAGTTTGTCAGTGTTGGATAGTTCATGTGTATTCTTACACCAAAAGACATTGTTTTTGTGTTCTTTAATACTACAAGAATTTCTATTAAGAGATGTGACTGCTTGTCTAGTTCAGCCATCTGTTCAGCATCTTTGGTTATGATTCTTTGCCTGGCAAGGTTGACCATTTACCTTTCTATTCCACCTAAATCTAAATCATTTTTAATCTTGTCTAATGCCCTGTGAATACCATCATATTTTAGGTAACAGAACAGCCTACTGATTAAGCAAGCAAGAAAACCTTTTGAACACAAAGGATCTATTTTCTTGTACCGCTACATTTTGTGTTTTATTTGCTGGCTTGATATAGCCATGTTGGTGTACCATTCAATGTTCATTTCTTATATATGAAAACTTCTACTGGAAAGGGATAAAAGGAGCTATTTTTCGTTTAAACATTGAAGTTTGCAATATGATTGGTACTGCGTTTATCTTAGTGGCCTGAGGCCTCAGTCAGAGTACCAGACCTAAGGCTGCAGTCTTTGCCTGGCTGCTAATGTTCTGGATCTAACCTATTATCGTTTGTTGTCACATGAACTAGTAGTGCATTACATTTCACTTATCATCGCTTCTATTTATTCTTGAACCATGTCAAAACCGTTTTGGCTTAATTAAAATTAATTTGAATGGATAAGGTCCCATCTTAAACTATGTTTATATGAAGCCTATGAAGTGTAATGTTTCACATTTATTGCAAATTGTTTTGGATGATTAATGTGTCTGCTTGTCATTATCTTGAGACTTACATGGATTATGCAAGACCTTTTTATACTTCTGCTATTATTGATTAATGCAGCTGCAGTTTTATGTGGTCTTTATTGGCGTCCAAATATATGACTTTGTAGAAAAAATGTAATTCACTGATTAGATATCTCTGTACAGGCTATTGCAGCAATGGTGCGCGCTCAGGAGGCCAATCCTACCAATCTGGAAGTACTTATGAAATTAAAAATTTCAGAACTAGCTGCGCGGCGGCTGCTTTACTGTTTCTGTTCGCCGTCAGCATTCGGCTTGGTTTGTCAAGGAAGCATTTTCTTTTTATTCGTTCAGCATTCGGCTTGGTTTGTCAAGGAAGCATTTTCTTTTTATTCGTTTTTACTATTGTCCCTATACACGCGTTGATTTTGTTAGGCTTTTTTTTTCTAGGGTTTCTGTGACTTAAAATGAAATTGCTCGCTCGTATTTTTCATTAATTTACTTTTCTGTTACTCTTAAGATTATTAGGATTTTCTGCTTTCTGGGTTGAGTACGAAATTCCTTGTATTCCATTTCCTAATTCAAATGAAAGAAGGATTCTGACTTGTGCTCATCTTTGTTTGATCCTCTGTTTTCATTTTGCCTTAGTGTTACTTTTGAATCTAGGGTTTTTACATCTAAAAAAAAAATGCAGGATGTAGTTTAAAACACAAAAACTTAGTTTTTGAAACGGTGCTTTAGGGTTGGGAATAGGGTTAGAATTTCTTATTCATCCGCCGTCTCAAAAGATTGGCTAACATGACCTCTCCTCTTGGCTTTTTTTTCAATAATAATAATATTATTATTCCCTTAGTTTCTATTAATTAAAATTTTGAATCCGAGGGTTTTTGTATTTGTATTTTTTTTTTGTTTCGTGGGATTTGAATGGCATTGGGCGATCTGATGACGTCACAATTTTCGCAATTGTAGTTGGCGGTATCGAATCATGTCATCGACGGTAACGTCAGCAGCAGCGGCTATCATGACGACGATGTTGCTTATGCTGACTTGATGTCTCAGAGGAGGGATTTAGATGCTGCATCAACTAGCAGTTACGCCAATGGCGTTACTTCCACGGCCACTGTGCCTACGACCATGGCTTACTTGCCGGAAACTGTTGTTTTATGCGAGCTTCGGCATGCTGCCTTTGAAGCTTCCACGCCAACTGGACCTTCTGATAGTGGCCTTGTTTCCAAATGGCGCCCCTAGTACAGAGTAAGTCCTTTCCTTTCTAGCTTGTTTTCTTCTTTTTTTTGCTTGCCATTCGTTTGACTGATTATATCTAATAATGGGTTTAAGAAAAAAAAAATATTTACACTGCAGTAGGAAAAGATGGGATTGTGCAAATAATTAGAATTTCCTATTGATATTCGGAATTAAGAAAATTTGAATTCGTTTAGAGGTTACTAGAAATGTTGCTAAATTGGTTCATATCTATGCCATTTTGGGTCTAGAACTAAAATTTTAATAGGGCTTCAGTACAATGGGTAGAAGGGAGGGGGATTCTTAGATGTGCTAGCATAACATTATGGAATTAGAACTGTCAATTAACTTTGAAATCCTTGAATTTGATGTGGTCACCTAGCAATGGAAGACATGAAGACATTGTACTCCTCCAGATCAAAGCATTAGAGTCTGGAAGAGTTCAATACTTTGTACATTAAGTAATCTGCTGTTGTTTTTACCATCCCAGTATGTCATTTGCCTTGTGATGAACTACTGACTAAGGAATATATTTTGAATGGTTGGTTGTTTATGTATTTGCACACTAGAGCCTTCAGAGTAGAAACTCAATTCTTTTAATCCTTTTTAATTTCGTCTGTAGTAAAGTAACAATTCCCATACCTTCTCCTGTATCTTAGTGTTTTGAACATGCCATGGTGAAATGTATTCTATTTTTACCTTTTAGGTTTTGACATGAATTTTGAATCTAAAAGCAAATAAGGAGACAATATTGTGGAAGATTGTTATGTCTGCTTAAAGAGATTTATAAAGCCTAAACATGCAGAATACAAATAATTTGAAATAGTGTTACAATATACCAAGTTTGTTCGCATTCTACTTCCTAAAGTGTGCATTAAAAAGACTGTTTTTATCTTTCAGCAGCCTCTTTGCTCGGGTTTCTTTGCAATACATTAAGTAATATTTTCTTTCTTGGAACTGAATTTGATTCTTAGATAATAGTATGTTTCTTCTTAATAAATATTAGAAACCATCCCCTAAGAACTATTTTCCCTTTAATTTGTCTTGATATGGTGTGCTTGACCATATTCACTTGACTTACGACTTCATATGCAGATGAAGACAAGATGTGTGGCCCTAGTTTTATGTTTAAATATCAGTGTTGATCCACCCGATGTAATAAAAATATCTCCTTGCGCAAGAATGGAGTGCTGGACTGGTATTTTTTTGAGTCAGTTCTCTCTTATTTTTGCATTTTTGCTATTTAATGGTTATTGAAGCTTTAATGCTCATGATTATTCCTCAAGAAATCTTTAATAAGTGTTGTGTTATTTTAATATCTGACCGAACTAAATGCTTGCAGATTCGTTGAGCATGCATGAATTTTTAAGTTTGGATATTGTTTGCCTTTGGCTCTAAACGGTATCTGCTCCTTAGTTGTCTTTATATTTGCATTGGAATGTTGAGAATTACTATAAATCCTGTCCAAGAGTGCTAATTATGATCCTACTTCAAACTGAGCTCTTCTCTATATTTCTTTTTATCAGTAGGGAAACAAGTATCTCCTTTTATGTTACCGTTGCAAAAGATTTCAAGAATCTTTATTTTTTGGGCAGTGACTGCCCCGCTGCCCGTATTCAACCTTTTCACATCCCACTTCCTTTCCAAATTTTAAATACTCAAATCATACTTCATTCCATACATTCCTTCTTTCTTTTTGGTTTTCATTATTCTCTCTTCCTCCCTTCTCGTACTTCGCGGATTCTGTTTTGGTCTCTTTTCATTTTTTTTCTGTCATTCTTTTGTAGCTTTGTGTACCCACAGGCAAAACACACACAGACACTCTACTGTGGGAAGATAGTTTTCGTGAGAGGGAGAAACCCATAAGTTTTTCTCTGCCGGTTCTGTTTGTTGTGATGTTGAAATCGCCTGCTTCATGGGAGAGTCATTTCAGGTATGAATATTTACGTTAACTGTGTATTTGCCTTTTCATGTATTTTTTTAATTTCAGATAGATACCTAAGTTTTCTCTTCCTGTATATGCATACTGCGATGCAAGCCAAGAACGAATGTTTCAAGCAGAGCGAGTTTTCGTGAGAGGGAGAAACCCATAAGTTTTTCTCTGCCGGTTCTGTTTGTTGTGATGTTGAAATCGCCTGCTTCATGGGAGAGTCATTTCAGGTATGAATATTTACGTTAACTGTGTATTTGCCTTTTCATGTATTTTTTAATTTCAGATAGATACCTAAGTTTTCTCTTCCTGTATATGCATACTGCGATGCAAGCCAAGAACGAATGTTTCAAACAGAGCGAGTTTTCGTGAGAGGGAGAAACCCATAAGTTTTTCTCTGCCGGTTCTGTTTGTTGTGATGTTGAAATCGCCTGCTTCATGGGAGAGTCATTTCAGGTATGAATATTTACGTTAACTGTGTATTTGCCTTTTCATGTATTTTTTTAATTTCAGATAGATACCTAAGTTTTCTCTTCCTGTATATGCATACTGCGATGCAAGCCAAGAACGAATGTTTCAAACAGAGCGAGTTTCGGGTTTGGTGCGCGTCAAACGCGCCGTCGCTTTGGCACCCAAAGTGTAGAAAATTGTCATCAATCGTGTAAGTTTACAAAACCTTTTCTTGTTTTTGCTTAGCAGAGTAGTTTTTGTAATATCCGCTGAGCAGAATACTTTTCCTCTCTGTTTTTAGTCGATATATGCTTCTTTTCTTGTTTTTGCTTAGCAGAGTAATTTTGGGGTTTGGTTTTTTTGGGCCTGAATCTTGCTTAGATTTTGGCTTTTCATTTATATTTTTCAAATAACATGACACTAGTTCCATTGCTTCCAAGACTCAGAAAAATTATTCTTCTTAGCGGATATTACAAAAATCCTAATACAGATATTTTCTTCTCTGTTTTTAGTTGATATATGCTTCTTTTCTTGTTTTTGCTTAGCAGAATAATTTTGGGGTTTGTTTTTTTGGGCCCAAGTTACGCTTAGATTTCGGCTTTTCATTTTGTTCAATTTAAAAAAAAAATGAAAATTTTATTTTTAATAAAAATATTAGTTAAAATATTGCAATTTTAAATTTACATTTATTTGATTTTTTTTTAAATTTTAATGAATTATATATATTTTAAAATTTTAAAATAATTTTAATATATTTAACAAGAAAATTTAACACTGATTTAAAATTTAAAATAGATACATCAAGCAGCTTCCAACGGCTCTCTCAAATCTTGATGAGAGACGCTTCTTTCTCCTGTAAATTGTGTCTACTCTGTTTCCTTTTATTCTGATTTTTACCTATTATTATTATTATTTTTCTATTTTCTCGTCCTCCCTTTCAATCTGTGTAAGCGCATGCCAAAATAACATTCTATTCAACAGGATGCTGGAATCCCGTTCTTCATCGGATTGTGATTTCAGGTATGAATTTCACCTCTTATTTTTCGGTTTGTTTTCTGAGTGAAGAAAATCGACAGAAATTTGTTTCAAACTTGACATTTATCTTTGATTTTGTAAATAATTACTGATCCACCTGTGACTTGCAAATTTTGTTCATCCTGCATTTTCTCGGAAGCCAAACAGTAGAGTTAAATGTTCTTTATTTCGAAAATTTTGTACTACTAAAATATTGTAAAAATTTTAGTTGATCCCTTAATTGCTTTAGGGTTTTAGGGTTTAGGGGTTTAGGGGTTTAGGGGTTTAGGGTTTTAGGGTTTAGGGGTTTAGGGGTTTAGGGTTTAGGGGTTTAGGGGTTAGGGTTAGGGGTTAGGGGTTAGGTTAGGTTTAGGGTTTAGGGGTTAGGGGGTTAGGGGTTTAGGGCCTACAGGGCCTGTGGCCTAGGGCCCAGGCCTTGGGCCTCAGTGGCTCCAGTGGCCTAGTGGCCTCAGGGCTTAGGCCTAGGCCTTGGCCTGGCCTAGTGGCCTGGGCTTTGGGCCTCAGGGCTCAGGCCTGGGCCTTGTTCAGGCCTCAGGGCCAGGCTTGGGCCCAGGGGGTCAGGGGCCAGGGGCCAGGCCCAGGGCCTGGTTAGGTTGGCAGGGCTGGCCTCCTGGGTCAGGCCTAGGGTCAGGCCAGTCCAGGTCTTGGGTCTGTGGCCTCAGGGGTCTTAGGGGGCCTCAGGGCTCAGGGCCTTGGCGGCCAGGCAGGGTCAGGCCTGGGCCTTGGCCTCAGGCTCAGGGCCTAGGGCCAGGGGCTCAGGGCTCAGGCCCAGGCCTGGCCCAGGGTCAGGCCTTGGCCTGTGCCCAGGCCTTGGGGCCTGGCGGCCCAGGGCTGGGGGGCCAGGGCCAGGCCTGGGGCCCAGGCCTGCCTAGGCCCAGGCCAGGCCTAGGCCCAGGCCCAGGGCCAGGTCTGGGGCCCCAGGGGGTCCTGGGCCTGGGGCCCAGGCCCAGGCCAGGGGCCCAGGCCTGGGGCCTGTGGCCTTGTGGCCTAGGGCTCCAGGCCCAGGGCCTGGGCCTGGGGGCCTGTGGCCCTGGGCCTCAGGCCCAGGCCTGGCCCAGGGCCTCAGGGCCAGGCCAGGCCTGTGGCCTAGGCCTAGGCCCAGTGGGCCCAGGCCTCAGGCCCAGGCCCAGGCCCAGGCCAGGGCCTCAGGCCCAGGGCCTAGGCCCAGGCCTCAGGGCTCAGTGGCCCAGGGCCCAGGCCAGGCCCAGGCCCAGGCCCAGGCCAGGGCCCAGGCCCAGGGGCCTGGCCCAGGCCTCAGGGCCTGAGGCCCAGGCCAGGCCTCAGGCCCAGGCCCAGTGGCCAGGGCCCAGGGCCTGTGGCTCAGGCCCAGGGCCTAGGCCTGTGGCCTAGGGCCCAGGCCCAGGCCCAGGGCTAGGCCCAGGCCCAGGCCCAGTGGCCCAGGCCTGTGGCCCAGGGCCTGTGCCCCAGGCCCAGGGCCAGGCCCAGGCTCAGGCCCAGGCCCAGGGCCCAGGCCCAGGCCCAGGGGCCCAGGGCCCAGGCCCAGGCCTTGGGCCCAGGGCCCAGGGCTCAGGGCCCAGGCCCAGTGGCTCAGGCCCAGGGCCCAGGCCCAGGGCCCAGTGGCTGGCCCAGGCCCAGGCCTGCTCAGGGCCTGGGCCCAGGCCCAGGCCCAGGCCCAGGCCCAGGCCTGTGGCCTGGCCCAGGCCCCCAGGCCCAGGCAGTGGCCCAGGCCTGGCCCAGGCCCAGGCCCAGGGCCCAGGCCTTGTGGCCCCAGGCCCAGGCCCAGGCCCAGGGCCCAGGCCTCAGGCCTGTGGCCCAGGCCCAGGGCAGGGCCCAGGCCTCAGGCCTGGGCCCAGGCCCAGGGCCCAGGGCCCAGGCCCAGGCCCAGGCCCAGGCCCAGGGCCCAGGCCCAGGCCCAGGCCCAGGGCCTCCCAGGGCTCAGGGCCTGTGGCCCAGTGGGCCCAGGGCCCAGGCCAGGGCCTCAGGCCTGGGCCTCAGGCCCAGGGCCAGGCCCAGGCCCAGTGGCCCAGGCCCAGGGCCCAGGCCTGGGCCTTGGGCCCAGGGCCCAGGCCCAGGCCCCAGGCCCAGGGCCCAGGCCTAGGCCCAGTGGCCTAGGCCCAGGCCCAGTGGGCCCAGGCCTGTGGCCCAGGCCCAGGTGGCCCAGGCCCAGGCCCAGGGCCCAGGCCCAGGCCCAGGCCCAGGCCTGCCCAGGCCCAGGGCCTGTGGCCCAGGCCCAGCAGGGCCCAGGCCCAGGCCCAGGGCCCAGGCCCCAGGGCCCAGTGGCCCCCAGGGCCCAGGCCCAGGCCCAGGCCCCAGGCCTGGGCCAGGCCCAGGGCCCAGGCCTCCCCAGGGCCCAGGGCCCAGGCCCCCAGGCCCCAGGGCCTCAGGGCCCAGTGGCCCAGGGCCCAGGCCTCAGGGCCAGTGGCCTGGGCCAGGCCCAGGCCCAGGCCTGGGCCCAGGCCCAGGGCCCAGGCCCAGGCCCAGGCCCAGGCCTCAGGCCTGTGGCCCAGGCCTGTGGCCCAGTGCCCAGGCCCAGGCCCCAGGCCAGGCCTGGCCCAGGGCCCAGGCCCAGGCCCAGGGCCTCAGGCCCAGGGCCCAGGGCCCAGGCCCAGGCCCAGGCCCAGGGCCCAGGGCCCCTAGGCCCAGGGCCCCTGAGGCCCAGGCCCCAGGGCCCAGTGGCCCAGGGCCTGGCCCAGGCCCAGGGCCCAGGCCTGTGGCCCAGGCCCAGTGGCCCAGTGGCCTGGGCCCAGGCCCAGGCCCAGGCCTCAGGCCAGGGCCCAGGGCCCAGGGCCAGGGCCCAGGCCCAGGGCCTTGTGCCCCAGGCCCAGGCCCAGGCCCAGGCCCAGGCCTGGTGGCCCAGGCCCAGGCCTGGCTCAGGGCCTGGGCTCAGGCCAGGGCCCAGGCCCAGGCCTAGGCCCAGGCCCAGGCCCAGGCCTCAGGCCCAGGCCTGGCCCAGGGCCCAGTGGCCCAGGCCCCAGGGCCTCCAGGCCCAGGGCCCAGTGGCCAGGCCTGGGCCCAGGCCTGGCCCCAGGCCCAGGCCTGTGGCCCAGTGGCCCAGGCCCAGGGCCTGCAGGCCTGTGGCCTGTGGCCCAGGCCCAGGCCTCAGGGCCCAGGGCCTGGCTGGCCTCAGGCCTGGCCCAGGCCTAGGCCCAGGGCCTGGCCCAGGCCCAGGCCCAGGCCTAGGCCCAGGCCTGGCCCAGGCCCAGGCCCAGGGCCTGTGGCCCAGGCCCAGGCCTGTGGCCCAGGGCCCAGGCCCAGGCCCAGGCCCAGGCCTGTGGCCCCAGGCCCAGGCCCAGGCCCAGGGGCCCAGGCCCAGGCCTGTGGCCCAGGCCTCAGGCCCAGGCCCAGTGGCCTGGGCCTCAGGCCCCCAGGCCCAGGCCCCAGGGGCCCAGGCCTGTGGCCCAGGCCTAGGGCCCAGGCCCAGGCCCAGGCCCAGGGCCCAGGCCCAGGCCCAGGCCCCCAGGCCCAGGCCCAGGCCTAGGCAGGCCCAGGCCCAGGCCCAGGCCCAGGCCCAGGCCTGGGCCCAGGCCTGGCCCAGGCCCAGGCCTAGGCCCAGGGCCTCCAGGCCCAGGCCCAGGCCCAGGCCCTGTGGCCCAGGGGCCCAGGGCCTCAGGCCTGTGGCCCAGGCCCAGGCCCAGGCCCAGGCCCAGGCCCCAGGCCCAGGGCCCAGGCCCAGGCCTAGGGCCCAGGGCCCAGGCCCAGGCCCAGGCCCAGGCCTGTGGGCCCAGGCCTGGGCCTCCCAGGCCTGTGGCCTCAGGCCCAGGCCTCAGGCCCAGGCCCAGGCCCAGGGCCCAGGCCCAGGCCCAGGGCCAGGCCCAGGCCTGTGGCCCAGGCCCAGGCCTGGCCTGGCCCAGGCCCAGGCCCAGGCCCAGTGGCCAGGGCCCAGGGCCCAGGCCCAGGCCTTGTGGCCCAGGCCCAGGCCCAGGCCCAGGCCTAGGCCCAGGCCCAGGCCTCCCAGGCCCAGGCCAGGCCTGTGGCAGGCCAGGCCCAGGGCCCAGGGCCCAGGCCCAGGCCTGGGCCCAGGCCCAGGCCCAGGCCCAGGCCCAGGCCCCCAGGGCCCAGGCCCAGGCCCAGGCCCAGGCCCAGGCCCAGGCCCAGGCCCAGGCCCAGGCCCAGGCCCAGTGGCCCAGGCCCAGGCCCAGGCCTGAGGGCCCAGGCCCAGGGCCCAGGCCCAGGCCCAGGCCCAGGCCCAGGCCTGGCCCAGGCCTGTGGCCTCAGGCCCAGGCCCAGGCCCAGGCCCAGGCCCAGGCCCAGGCCCAGGCCCAGGCCCAGGCCCAGGCCCAGGCCCAGGCCCAGGCCCAGGCCCAGGCCTGTGGCCCAGGCCTGCAGGCCCAGGCCCAGGGCCCAGGGCCCCAGGCCCAGGCCTAGGCCCAGGCCCAGGCCCAGGCCTGGCCCCAGGCCAGGGCCCAGGGCCAGGCCCAGGCCCAGGGCCCAGGCCCAGGCCCCAGGCCTGGCCCCCAGGCCCCAGGCCCAGGCCCAGGCCCAGGGCCCAGGCCCAGGCCTGCAGCCCAGGCCCAGGCCCAGGGCCCAGGCCCAGGCAGTGGCCTCAGGCCCCCAGGCCTTGGCCCAGGCCCAGGCCTGTGGCCCAGGCCCAGGCCCCAGGCCCAGGCCCAGGCCCCAGGCCCAGGCCCAGGGCCCAGGCCCAGGCCCAGGCCCAGGCCCAGGGCCCAGGCCCAGGGCCCAGGCCTGAGGCCCAGGCCCAGGCCTGCAGGCCCAGGCCCCAGGCCTCAGGGCCAGGCCCAGGCCAGGCAGGCCCAGGCCCAGGCCAGTGGCCCAGGCCCAGGCCCAGGCCCAGGCCCAGGCCCCTTGGGCCCAGGCCCAGGCCCAGGCCCAGGCCCAGGCCCAGGCCCAGGCCCAGGCCCAGGCCCAGGCCCAGGCCTCAGTGGCAGGCCCAGGGCCCAGGCCCAGGCCCAGGCCCCAGGCCCAGGCCCAGGCCCAGGCCCAGGCCCAGGCCCAGGCCCAGGCCCAGGCCCAGGCCTGTGGCCCAGGCCCAGGCCTGGGCCCAGGCCTCAGGCCCCCAGGCCCCAGGCCCAGGCCCAGGCCTAGGCAGGCCCAGGCCCAGGCCTGGCCTGGCCCAGGCCTGTGGCCAGGCCCAGGCCCAGGCCAGGCCCAGGCCCCAGGCCCAGGCCCAGGCCCAGGCCCAGGCCCAGGCCCAGGCCTGGGCCCCAGGCCCAGGCCCAGGCCCAGGCCCAGCCCAGGCCCAGGCCCAGGCCCAGGCCCAGGCCTCAGGGCCAGGCCCAGGCCCAGGCCAGGTGGCCTGGCCCAGGCCCAGGCCTGGCCCAGGCCCAGGCCCAGGCCTAGGCCCAGGCCTCAGGCCCAGGCCCAGGGCCCAGGCCCAGGGCCCAGGCCCAGGCCCAGGCCCAGGCCCAGGCCCCCAGGCCCAGGCCCAGGCCCAGGCCTGGGCCCAGGCCCAGGCCCAGGGCCCAGGCCCAGGCCCAGGCCCAGGCCCAGGCCCAGGCCCAGGCCCAGGCCCAGGCCCAGGGCCCAGGCCCAGGCCAGGCCTCCAGGCCCAGGCCCAGGCCCAGGCCCAGGCCCAGGCCCAGGCCCAGGCCTGTGGCCCAGGCCTGTGGCAGGGCCCAGGCCTCAGGCCCAGGCCCAGGCCCAGGCCCAGGCCCAGGCCCAGGCCCAGGCCCAGGGCCCAGGCCCAGGCCTGTGTGGGCCCAGGCCCAGGCCCAGGCCCAGGCCCAGGCCTAGGCCCAGGCCCAGGCCCAGGCCCAGGCCCAGGCCCAGGCCTGGGCAGGCCCAGGCCTTGTGGCCCAGGCCCAGGCCCAGGCCCAGGCCCAGGCCCAGGCCCAGGCCTAGGCCCAGGCCCAGG